>CM019075.1:75261408-75861408 GCA_009667805.1 Leptobrachium leishanense
TAGTTAGTTTGGCCAGCCCTAGACGGCTGTCTTTTTCTACGTTTGATTTCGTGAATTTCTTGTTATGTATAATTCTCAAAATAAAGAATTAAAAAAAAAAAAAAAACATCACCAACCTGCCTTTCACAATGCAAACTGGTAATACATTGGTTCAAATCCCTTCTCCAACATATCTTCCTCTATGCTGGATATTCAAGAGTTACAAATGGTACAGTCTAAATCATCCTTTTTTAGTTTTACATTTGTAGTGCACATGGTTCTTTTGCTATGGAGAAATGCTAAAGCATTAGGCAACCAGGTGGCTGAGTGGCTAAGACAATAGACTGCCAATCCCAATATTAAACTGCAACAAGTGAGTTCAAAAACCATCACAACCTGCCTTTCACAATGCAAACCGGTAATACATTGGTTCAAATCCCCTCTCCAACATATCTTCCTCTATGCTGGATATTCAAGAGCTACAAATGGTACAGTCTAAATCATCCTTTTTTAGTTTTACATTTGTAGTGCACATGGTTCTTTTGTGATGGAGAAACAATAAAGTTTAGGTAACAAGGTGGCTGAGTGGTTAAAGCAACAGACTGCCAATCCCAAAGTAATCTGCAATAGTGAGCTCAAATCCCATCACCGACATGCCTTCCACAACACTGTAAATGAAAATTAGGCTTTCATAATCTTCCTTATTTAGGTTAACATTTGTAGTGCACATGGTTCTTTTGCAATGGAGAAATGCTAATGCTTTAGGCAACCAGGTGGCTGAGTGGCTAAGGCAATAGACTGCCAATCCCAATACAAACTGCAACACGTGAGTTCAAATCTCATTTCCAACCTGCCTTCCACAATGAAAACCAGCAATACATTGGTTCTAATCCCATCTCCAACATGTCTTCCTCTATGCTGGAAACTCAAGAGTTACAAATGGTACAGTCTAAATCATCCTTTTTTAGTTTTACATTTGAGGTGCACATGGTTCTTTTGCTATGGAGAAATGCTAAAGCTTTAGGTAACCAGGTGGCTAAGTGGCTAAGGCAATAGACTGCCAATCCCAATATTAAACTGCAACACGTGAGTTCAAAAACCATCACCAACCTGCCTTTCACAATGCAAACTGGTAATACATTGGTTCAAATCCCTTCTCCAACATATCTTCCTCTATGCTGGATATTCAAGAGTTACAAATGGTACAGTCTAAATCATCCTTTTTTAGTTTTACATTTGTAGTGCACATTGGTTCTTTTGTGATGGAGAAACAATAAAGATTTAGGTAACCAGGTGGCTGAGTGGTTAAAGCAACAGACTGCCAATCCCAATGTAATCTGCAATACGTGGGTTCAAATCCCATCACCAACGTGCCTTCCACATCACTGTAAATTCAAAATATGCAAATTGGGCTTTCATAATCTTCCTTATTTAGGTTTACTTTTGTAGTGCACATGGTTCTTTTGTGATGGAGAAACAATAAAGATTTAGGTAACCAGGTGGCTGAGTGGTTAAAGCAACAGACTGACAATCCCAATTTAATCTGCAATACATGGGTTCAAATCCCATCCCCGACATGCCTTCCACAACACTGTAAATGCAAATTGGGCTTTCATAATCCTCCTTATTTAGGTTAACATTTGTAGTGCACATGGTTCTTTTGCAATGGAGAAATACTAATGCTTTACGCAACCAGGTGGCTGAGTGGCTAAGGCAACAGACTGCCAATCCCAATACAAACTGCAACACGTGAGTTCAAATCCCATCACCAACCTGCCTTCCACAATGCAAACCGGCAATACATTGGTTCTAATCCCATCTCCGACATGTCTTCCTCTATGCTGGAAATTCAAGAGTTACAAATGGTACAGTCTAAATCATCCTTTTTTAGTTTTACATTTGAAGTGCACATGGTTCTTTTGCGATGGGGAAACACTAAAGCTTTAGGCAACCAGGTGGCTGAGTGGTTAAAGCAACAGACTGACAATCCCAATGTAATCTGCAATACATGGGTTCAAATCCCATCACTGACATGCCTTCCACAACACTGTAAATTCAAAATATGCAAATTGGGCTTTCATAATCTTCCTTATTTAGGTTTACATTTGTAGTGCACATGGTTCTTTTGTGATGGAGAAACAAAAATGATTTAGGTAACCAGGTGGCTGAGTGGTTAAAGCAACAGACTGACAATCCCAATGTAATCTGCAATACATGGGTTCAAATCCCATCACCGACATGCCTTCCACAACACTGTATATTCAAAATATGCAAATTGGGCTTTCATTAACTTCCTTATTTAGGTTAACATTTGTAGTGCACATGGTTCTTTTGCAATGGAGAAATGCTAATGCTTTAGGCAACCAGGTGGCTGAGTGGCTAAAGCAATAGACTTTCAATCCCAATACAAACTGCAACACGTGAGTTCAAATCCCATCACCAACCTGCCTTCCACAATGTAAACCGGTAATACATTGGTTCCAATCCCATCTCCAACATGTCTTCCTCTATGCTGGAAATTCTAGAGTTACAAATGGTACAGTCTAAATCATCCTTTTTTAGTTTTACATTTGAAGTGCACATGGTTCTATGACGATGGAGAAACAATAAAGCTTTAAGCAACCAGGTAACTAAGTGGTTAAAGCAACAGAATGCCAATCCCAATGCAAATTGTAATTCGTGGGCTCAAATCCCATCACTGACATGCCTTCCACAATGCTGTAAATTCAAAATATGCAAATTGTGATTTCATAATCTTCTTTATTTAGGTTAACATTTGTAGTGCACATGGTTCTCTTGCTATGGAGAAATGCTAAAGCTTTAGGCAACCAGGTGGCTGAGTGGCTAAGGCGGCAGACTGCCAATGTAAACTGTTAATACATAGGTAATACATAGGCGGCAGACTGCCAATGTAAACTGTTAATACATAGGTTCAAATCCCATCTCTGACATGCCCCTCCCTATGCTGGAAACTCAAGAGTTACAAATGGTACAGTCTAAATCATCCTTTTTTAGTTTTACATTTGTAGTGCACATGGTTCTTTTGCTATGGAGAAATGCTAACGCATCAGGCAACCAGGTGGCTCAGTGGCTAAGACAATAGACTGCCAATCCCAATATTAAACTGCAACAAGTGAGTTCAAAAACCATCACCAACCTGCCTTTCACAATGCAAACTGGTAATACATTGGTTCAAATCCCTTCTCCAACATATCTTCCTCTATGCTGGATATTCAAGAGTTACAAATGGTACAGTCTAGATCATCCTTTTTTAGTTTTACATTTGTAGTGCACATGGTTCTTTTGTGATGGAGAAACAATAGAGTTTAGGTAACAAGGTGGCTGAGTGGTTAAAGCAACAGACTGCCAATCCCAAAGTAATCTGCAATAGTGAGTTCAAATCCCATCACCGATATGCCTTCCACAACACTGTAAATTCAAAATATGCAAATTGGGGATTCATAATCTTCCTTACTTAGGTTTACATTTGTAGTGCACATGGTTCTTTTGTGATGGAGAAACAATAAAGATTTAGGTAACCAGGTTCAAATCCCTTCTCCAACATATCTTCCTCTATGCTGGATATTCAAGAGTTACAAATGGTACAGTCTAAATCATCCTTTTTTAGTTTTACATTTGTAGTGCACATTGGTTCTTTTGTGATGGAGAAACAATAAAGGTTTAGGTAACCAGGTGGCTGAGTGGTTAAAGCAACAGATTGTCAATCCCAATGTAATCTGCAATACATGGGTTCAAATCCCATCCCCGACATGCCTTCCACAACACTGTAAATGCAAATTGGGCTTTCATAATCCTCCTTATTTAGGTTAACATTTGTAGTGCACATGGTTCTTTTGCAATGGAGAAATACTAATGCTTTAGGCAACCAGGTGGCTGAGTGGCTAAGGCAACAGACTGCCAATCCCAATACAAACTGCAACATGTGAGTTCAAAAACCATCACCAACCTGCCTTTCACAATGCAAACTGGTAATACATTGGTTCAAATCCCACTCCAATCATCCTTTTTTAGTTTTACACTTGAAGTGCACATGGTTCTTTTGCGATGGGGAAACACTAAAGCTTTAGGCAACCAGGTGGCTGAGTGGTTAAAGCAACAGACTGACAATCCCAATGTAATCTGCAATACGTGGGTTCAAATCCCATCACTGACATGCCTTCCACAACATTGTAAATTCAAAATATGCAAATTGGGCTTTCATAATCCTCCTTATTTAGGTTTACATTTGTAGTGCACATGATTCTTTTCTGATGGAGAAATGTTAATGCTTTAGGCAACCAGGTGGCTGAGTGGCTAAGGCAATAGACTGCCACTCCCAATACAAACTGCAACAAGTGAGTTCAAAAACCATCACCAACCTGCCCTTCACAATGCAAACTGGTAATACATTGGTTCAAATCCCCTCTCCAACATATCTTCCTCTATGCTGGATATTCAAGAGTTACAAATGGTACAGTCTAAATCATCCTTTTTTAGTTTTACATTTGTAGTGCACATGGTTCTTTTGTGATGGAGAAACAATAAATTGTAGGTAACAAGGTGGCTGAGTGGTTAAAGCAACAGACTGCCAATCCCAAAGTAATCTGCAATAGTGAGTTCAAATCCCATCACCGACATGCCTTCCACAACACTGTAAATTCAAAATATGCAAAATGGGCTTTCATAATCTTCCTTATTTAGGTTTACATTTGTAGTGCACATGGTTCTTTTGCAATGGAGAAACGCTAATGCTTTAGGCAACCAGGTGGCTGAGTTGCTAAGGCAATAGACTGCCAATCCCAATATTAAACTGCAACAAGTGAGTTCAAAAACATCACCAACCTGCTTTTCACAATGCAAACTGGTAATACATTGGTTCAAATCC
Organism: Leptobrachium leishanense; assembly: GCA_009667805.1. Taxonomy (NCBI): domain Eukaryota; kingdom Metazoa; phylum Chordata; class Amphibia; order Anura; family Megophryidae; genus Leptobrachium; species Leptobrachium leishanense. Next base: position 75,266,273 of record CM019075.1, read on the forward strand.
CTTCTCCAACATATCTACTTCTATGCTGGATATTCAAGAGTTACAAATGGTACAGTCTAAATCATCCTTTTTTAGTTTTACATTTGTAGTGCACATGGTTCTATTGTGATGGAGAAACAATAAAGTTTAGGTAACAAGGTGGCTGAGTGTTTAAAGCAACAGACTGCCAATCCCAATGTAATCTGCAATAGTGAGTTCAAATCCTATCACCGACAAGCCTTCCACAACACTGTAAATTCAAAATATGCAAATTGGGCTTTCATAATCTTCCTTATTTAGGTTTACATTTGTAGTGCACATGGTTCTTTTGCAATGGAGAAATGCTAATGCTTTAGGCAACCAGGTGGCTGAGTGGCTAAGGCAATAGACCTTCAATCCCAATACAAACTGCAACACGTGAGTTCAAATCCCATCACCAACCTGCCTTCCACAATGTAAACCGGCAATACATTGGTTCTAATCCCATCTCCGACATGTCTTCCTCTATGCTGGAAACTCAAGAGTTACAAATGGTACAGTCTAAATCATCCTTTTTTAGTTTTACATTTGTAGTGCACATGGTTCTTTTGCTATGGAGAAACACTAAAGCTTTAGGCAACCAGGTGGCTGAGTGGCTAAGGCAATAGACTGCCAATCCCAATACAAACTGCAACACGTGAGTTTAAATCTCTTCACCAACCTGCCTTCCACAATGAAAACCGGCAATACGTTGGTTCTAATCCCATCTCCAACATGTCTTCCTCTATGCTGGAAACTCAAGAGTTACAAATGGTACAGTCTAAATCATCCTTTTTTAGTTTTACATTTGAAGTGCACATGGTTCTTTTGCGATGGAGAAACACTAAAGCTTTAGGCAACCAGGTGGCTGAGTGGTTAAAGCAACAGACTAACAATCCCAATGTAATCTGCAATACGTGGGTTCAAATCCCATCACTGACATGCCTTCCACAACACTGTAAATTCAAAATTTGCAAATTGGGCTTTCATAATCTTCCTTATTTAGGTTTACATTTGTAGTGCACATGGTTCTTTTGTGATGGAGAAACAATAAAGATTTAGGTAACCAGGTGGCTGAGTGGTTAAAGCAACAGACTGACAATCCCAATGTAATCTGCAGTACGTGGGTTCAAATCCCATCACCGACATGCCTTCCACAACACTGTAAATTCAAAATATGCAAATTGGGCTTTCATAAACTTCCTTATTTAGGTTAACATTTGTAGTGCACATGGTTCTTTTGCAATGGAGAAATGCTAATGCTTTAGGCAACCAGGTGGCTGAGTGGCTAAGGCAATAGACTTTCAATCTCAATACAAACTGCAACACATGAGTTCAAATCCCATCACCAACCTGCCCTCCACAATGTAAACCAGCAATACATTGGTTCTAATCCCATCTCCGACATGTCTTCCTCTAAGCTGGAAATTCAAGAGTTACAAATGGTACAGTCTAAATCATCCTTTTTTAGTTTTACATTTGTAGTGCACATGGTTCTTTTGCTATGGAGAAACTCTTAAGCTTTAAGAGACCAGGTGGCTGAGCCAGGCTTGTAGTGCTTTACAGTCCACCTCAGCTGCCAAAGCATCTAATGCAGCCTCCATGTCCACAGCTACTCCTGCCGTAGCCTCGCTATCACACACGGATGAGTCAGCTGAATTGTTTGACTACAATGACAGTGACATGCTGCTTGAGGATGCGCAGCAAGTACAGTGCTCTGATTCAATCTCTGAAGTTGAGGAAGGGAGTATAATCAACCTAGAGGAAGGGGGTGCCAGTGATGACACACAAATAACTGGCACTCATGTTGCCCCAGCAGCTGCAGCATACTGCCATGTTGGCTCCAGTGACGAGGAGATAGGGGGTGAAGATGACATTGATGAGGTCACTGACTCCACCTGGTTGCCAGATCGACCAGAGGAATCAAGTGAGGAGGAGGAGGCACAGCAAACACGAGGCACAACATCCTCTATGACCAACCTTAGCACTAGCCAGTCCAAGGCATCAGATGTCAGAGCTGCTCCGGTGCACAGCGCTGTTGTCTCAAAGCACACACGCAGGAACTCTGCTGTCTGCTGGGAGTTCCTTAAGAAATGTGCAGCAGACCCCACCGTTGCTATTTGTAATCTATGTCAGATGAGGCTTAAGCGTAGGAAAGACACCGGACACTTGGGTACCATGTGCTTGAGGCGACATATGACTTCCTGCCACACATCCCGTTGGCGCAAAACTTTGCATAGGTCCTCCTCATCTGTCTCTACCCCCACTGTATGTCCTACCATGTCATTGCCTACAACCTCCACTGACAGGGATGATGCTACAGTAATGGATGTACCAGGTCCTTCCTCACAATGTGACAGCATCCCATCAGCTGAAGATTTATGCAGTCAGATTACGTTGCCGCAGCTGCTGCAGCGTAAGAAAAAATATAGTCCCAACCATCCCCAAGCACAGCGGCTAAATGCCATCTTAGCAAAATTACTCGCATTGCAGCTGCTGGACTCTGCTCCCTTCCGTGAATTTGCTGAACCACAGTGGCAGGTTCCAAAACGCCATTACTTTTCACTCAAGGCCATTCCAGCACTATACCAGCACGTGGAAGACAATGTTATCAAGTCATTGGGAAAGGCAGTCAGCAGCAAGGTGCATGTGACTTTAGACATGTGGTCCAGCAAGCATGGACAGGGTCGTTACATTTCCTCACGGCACACTGGGTAACTCTGATTGCAGCTGGGAGGGATCCAAGACGGGGCTCTGTGCTGGAGCTTGTTCATCCACCACGCCTCCAGAAAGCTGCTTGTATGAGGTCTGTCTGCTCCACCACCTCTCCCTCCTCCTCCTTCTCTGTCTCTGGCGAAGTGGCAGTTAAACCGACGCCTGACAGGGTCTACGCAATGGCTCAAGCAAAAAGAAGCCATACTGTGCTTGAGCTGGTTTGTTTAGGGGACAGGAGCCACACCGGATTTCAGAAATTCTGTCAGCTCTGCAGGGCCAGGTGCAGAGATGGTTAACACCACGCCAGCTTCAGCTGGGAATGATCGTCTGTGATAATGGCAGCAACCTTCTCTCCACCCTACGCAAGGGTAAATTGACGCATGTACCATGCCTAGCACACCTCCTAAATCTAGTGGTACAGCGTTTCCTAACCAAGTACCCAGGGCTGGCAGAGCTTCTCCGCCAGGCCAGAAAAGTCTGCAGCCACTTCAGATGGTCATTCCCAGCAAGCGTTCGCCTGGCAGAAATTCAAAGAGAATTCCACCTTCCCACAAACCGTCTGATCTGTGACATGCCCACCAGGTGGAACTCGACATTAGCAATGCTGCAGCGTCTGCACAGGCAGCAGAGGGCCATCAACGAGTACCTGTGTGAGTATGGCACAAGGACAGGTTCAGGTCAACTTGGTCCCCCCCCCCGCAGTGGCTGATGATGATGCAAGGCTGTTACCATTTGAGGAGGCAACGAGGATGGTGAGCAGGGACAGTGCATGCATCAGTGACACAATTCCTTTAGTGTTCCTGCTGGAGCACACTCTGCGGGGAATTATAGATGTGGCTCTAGAGGCAGAGCAGTGGGAGGAAGAGGAGGCCTTCCCTAGCTTTCAAGGCCCCAGTCTTTCCGCAGACAGCATTCCAGCGGGTCCTACTCAGATCAGACAGGAGGAGGATGAGGAGGAGGAATATTTAAGTAGTGGGGGCATTGAAGGTGGGGATTCCTCAAGGGAGGGTTTTATGTGCCCAGAAACACAAGGGCTAGTGCGTGGCTGGGAGGAGGAAGTGTACGATGGGGTCATCCTCATTGACCAGGAAGACTCGGAAGTTAATGCCACCTCCAACCTATGCTGCATGGGCTCCCTTATAATGCAAAGCCTGCTAAAGGACCCCAGGATTCTTGCTATCAAGGAGAGGGATCATTACTGGTTGGCAACCCTTCTTGATCCACGATACAAGGGTAAAGTTGCAGAGCTCATCTTGCCCGCACAGAGGGAGCACAGGATGAATAAACTTGGACGCTCTAAAGCGACACTTGTGTAACACCTTTCCAGGTGCTTCTGAGGCTGCGGATGATCAGAGGAATAGTGGTGAAGGGCAGGGCCGCTTGACTGATGCATTTTTTAATTTTTTTAGTCCACTACGCCCAGGGACGTCAAATGTAGGCACCCATTGCCAGCGTCTTCACCATATGATGAAGGGCAGACCTGGATACATTTCCAGCAGATGATCCACTGGCTTACTGGGTGTTGAGATTGGATCACTGGCCAGAACTTAGCCGATATGCTATGCAGCTACTAGGTTGCCCTTCATCTAGCATGCTTTCTGAGAAGACGTTCAGTGCCGCTGGAGGTTTTGTCACAGACAAGAGAGTGCGTCTGTCCACCGACTCTGTAGACCGGCTGACATTTATAAAAATGAATCAGTCCTGGATCAGCAGCTATCAAACCCCTGATGCTGATGTAACGGAATAGATCGGGGATGTCTTCTGCATTCACTAAACCTCCAGCACTGAACTCTTCCACAATACCACAAAAAGGTTACGGTGTGAATGCACTTGCTGCCATGAAAGGCACAATATTTGGCGGCACTGACGCCTGTTCCAAGATTTATATCATTTTAATTCTTTGAACCACAGGGTCCAACCCTGCACTCTTCCACAATACCACAGAGGGGTTACTGTATGAATGCGCTTGCTGGCCTGGCATCAAAAGCACAATATCTGGGTGCACTGACGCCTTTAACAGATGCATAACTTTTTAATATAGGACCGCAAGGTCCACCCCTGTATTCTTCCACAATACTACAGAGGGGTTACTGTATGGTAGTACTTGCTGGCCTGACACCAAAAGCACAATATCTGGGTGCACTAACGCCTTTACCAGATGCATATCTTTTTAATATAGGACCACATGGTCCACCCCTGCATTCTTCCACAATACCTCAGAGGGGTTACAGTGTGAAGGCACTAGCTGGCACCAAAGGTCCAATTTTAATGCACCTGTTGTTACTTTCATCCAAAGCCTGCATAAATTTCACCATAATTTAGCCAAAAAATCACAACTTGTTCTGCGTGTCCTAAAACGTCTCCTCTTTTCATACAGGCTGCCGCCCCAAGCAGTTTATTTATAAAGGATTTTACCAGGAAGGATACATTGAGATTTCTCTCGTTTTCATGTATGACCTGGGTTCAAGAACATTGAAGTGTTACAGTTGTTACAGAAATACAAAGTAATACAATGCAAGATATTAAAAAAACCCACAAATATCCAGATTAACAGAAAATAAATATGTAGGAAATAGTCATTATGTTACATGTTTACAGGTGCATTCTGTATTGAGGTATGTTAGTAAGGAGCTCTTGAGTGACTTAAGACTGGGGGAAGATTTGATGGTGTCTGGGAGGTTATTCCATAATTGTGGTGCTCTGTAGGAAAATGAGGATCGAGCCACTGTCTTTTTGTGTTGTGGTATTGCAAGTAAGCTGGTCCTGGATCGGAGGTTATAGGATGAGGGAGCTGCTGGGGAAAGCAGTCTATTCAGATAGGGTGGCAGCTTCGCAGAAAAGCTCTTAAACACCAGGCTGGAAAGGTGAAGGGTGCGTTTAGACTCCAGCGATGGCCAGTTTAGCTCTTTTAACATGTCACAATGGTGGGTCATGTAGTTACATTGTAGCACAAAGCGACAGAATGAGTTATACAATGTAGTAAGTTTCTGAAGATGTGTTTGCGGGGCGGCTGTGTACACTACATCTTCGTATTCAGGCAGACCCCCAGCCGGCGATCGGCATTGTGGGAAGAGAGGCAGGCCGTTTTTCGGCACGCAGAGGCACCAAACGCTGCGGGGCGTACAATGCCGTCCTGCGGCATTAAAGCCCACGTGATGCAGGACGGCATGGTACGCCCCGCGTCGTTAAGGGGTTAAAGGCATTTGCTACATCTAGGGGGTGTTGCAGGGTTTGGTTGTTTTACTTTGACAGCAGCCGGCTGGGAGTGGACTGAGGGGTGCTTGTATGTTACTTGTGGTTCTCAAAGTTTCTGATATGTTATTGTTTCGATTTTCATTGAAGTAATGGGCTTTAGCCATTTTTGAGTTGTTTATTCATAGATTAAAAGAAAACCATTTACCGTCATTTGAAATGTAATTTTTTTGTTTTTAAATGTTTCTATACATCCTACAAATCCGCCACTTCATGGGCAGGTTATGGGGACCTCCTAGGCACGAAATTTGAAGGAATTTTTCGTTTATATTCTTAACCTTTATTTCATGGAAAAATCACTGTTTCTTTTAAAATGTTTGTTTTTAAAACTTTGTGTCCTTGTTTCCGGACCTCCATACACCTTTTATGGCAAATATCTTGCATATATGCCCTCTTGGAGGGCACTCTAAAAAGCGAACGTTAGAGTCCCATTGACTTGCATTGAGTTTGAATCGTGTTCGCGTCCGAACTCGAACTTTTGAAATTGTTAGAGTTCGAATGCGAACCGAACACGGGGGTGTTCGGCTCATCCATCCCTAGTGAGCTACTGGGGCAGTATATACCCGTGTGTGAGCTGCTGGGGGCCGTATACACCCATGCGTGAGCTGCTGGGGGCCGTATACACCCATGCGTGAGCTGCTGCTGGGGGCTGTATACGCCCATGCGTGAGCTGCTGCTGGGGGCTGTATACGCCCATGCGTGAGCTGCTGCTGGGGGCCGTATACGCCCATGCGTGAGCTGCTGCTGGGGGCCGTATACGCCCATGCGTGAGCTGCTGCTGGGGGCCGTATATGCCCATGTGTGAGCTGTGTGATATGCTCACACATGTCACGTGTTTTTTTGGGGGGGGGCGCAAGTAGCTGGTCTGGTCTGGCCTAGCCTAGGGCGCAAAATAGCCTAGCACCTGCCCTGGTTGTGCCAGTATCAGGGTGGTACAGCATAAATGAGGACATATTTGTAGCAGATATCAGTACCCCAACATGGTCACATCTTCAGATGCCGCTTCCTTGCAGGATCCCTTGTTCTCCCCAGGCAGACTCTCGCGCCTTTCTCCATTCCTTAGCCGTAGTTTTAAGACTGGTACATATGGAGAGCCTGGCTAGCACCCCCAGAAATGAGCAGCGGCTGTAAATCTGGAGTCTTTCAGGGTTAGATTGGAGCAGACACTGAACACCTTAATTGTGTATATTCAGTTCCAGGGGGGGCTAAAGACAGCAGTTACCTACAGTGGTGAGTGAGGAGCTCCCTGAGCTGGTTATTCGGCAAACGCTGGTGTTTGTGCCAAGTGTGAGATCTGGCAAAAATGAGTTTGTCACTGTTGCAAAAGAAAACAAACACTTGCCTTTTCCTTTTTTATGAAACCCCTGCAGGAGCTTCCCCTGCTGCTGGCTGGAGATTTATTTTCTGAAAACCTGGGGTTTGCTGCATAAACTCCTAGGTCGGGGGGGGCAGTAACCTTGTCCCTCCAGATGTTTGGGGGACTATTTCCCACGAGACTCTGACATCCTAATGTGTAGCTGTGACCCACCTGCTCTGTATCCTAAAATACAGGTAGAATATCCCTTATGTGAAATGCGTTGGATCAGGAACGTTTGGCGTTTTGGAATGTTTGAAATTAAACGTAAATAGTTTACCGTACTAGTAACGTGTAACTTAAATTCCAGAAACCCAGCCACACACACAATGTGTTCATCTTGACGCAATAGTCGTGTGTTTTGTGTCACTAAATACTGAATGTGTTTATGAAACGGATGACTATTGTGTTTATCGTGGCTTTTCAGATAAAGGGATATTCTAGCTGTATTTTAGGCTACAGAGAAGTGTCGGCCCTTGCTCCTCCAGATGTCTCGGAACTACATTTCGAATGATGTTTAGCTACATGCTAGGATGGCAGAGCCTCATGGGAAATGTAGTTTTAAGACCCCTGATATAGAGCATAGGTGACGTCACCCTGTGTTATCGGTAGTTTGAACATAGGATTGATAGCGGATTATATTGATGGACACTTCCAGTTCCCCAACCTCCTACTGACTGATCTTTTACCTTCTTGAAGCAGGTTGTCAAAGCAGAAGACATCCAGCAGTTCTTTGAGGACCTGCGATCCAGGAAGAGAAAGCACGTGGACGACATGCAACATTACAAATTGGGCTTTCATAATCTTCCTTATTTAGGTTAACATTTGTAGTGCACATGGTTCTTTTGCAATGGAGAAATGCTAATGTTTTAGGCAACCAGGTGGCTGAGTGGCTAAGGCAATAGACTGCCAATCCCAATACAAACTGCAACACGTGAGTTCAAATCTCATCACCAACCTGCCTTCCACAATGAAAACCAGCAATACGTTGGTTCTAATCTCATCTCCGACATGTCTTCCTCTATGCTGGAAACTCAAGAGTTACAAATGGTACAGTCTAAATCATCCTTTTTTAGTTTTACATTTGAAGTGCACATTTCCACTTTTGCGATGGAGAAGCACTAAAGCTTTAGGCAACCAGGTGGCTGAGTGGTTAAAGCAACAGACTGACAATCCCAATGTAATCTGCAATACGTGGGTTCAAATCCCATCACTGACATGCCCTCCACAACACTGTAAATTCAAAATATGCAAATTGGGCTTTCATAATCTTCCTTATTTAGGTTTACATTTGTAGTGCACATGGTTCTTTTGTGATGGAGAAACAATAAAGAATTAGGTAACCAGGTGGCTTAGTGGTTAAAGGCAACAGACTGACAATCCCAATGTAAACTGCAATAAGTGGGTTTCAAAAATCCCATCACCGACATGCCTTCCACTACACTGTATATTAAAAATATGCAAATTGGGCTTTCATAAATCATCCTTATTTAGGTTAACATTTGTAGTGCACATGGTTCTTTTGCAATGGAGAAATGCTAATGCTTTAGGCAACCAGGTGGCTGAGTGGCTAAGGCAATAGACTGACAATCCAATACAATCTGCAACACGTGAGTTCAAATCCCATCACCAACCTGCCTTCCACAATGCAAACCGGCAAATACATTGGTTCTAATCCCATCTCCGACATGTCTTCCTCTATGCTGGAAATTCAAGAGTTACAAATGGTACAGTCTAAATCATCCTTATTTAGTTTTACATTTGTAGTGCACATGGTTCTTTTGCTATGCAGAAACGCTAAAACTTTAGGCAACCAGGTGGCTGAGTGGCTAAGGCAATAAACTGCCTATCCCAATGTTAAACTGCAACATGTGAGTTCAAAAACAATCACCAACCTGCCTTTCACAATGCAAACTGGCAATACATTGGTTCAAATCCCTTCTCCAACATATCTTCCTCTATGCAGGAAACTCAAGAGTTACAAATGGTACAGTCTAAATCATCCTTTTTTAGTTTTACATTTGAAGTGCACATGGTTCTTTTGCGATGGAGAAACACTAAAGCTTTAGGCAACCAGGTGGCTGAGTGGTCAAAGCAACAGACTGACAATCCCAATGTAATCTGCAATACATGGGTTCAAATCCCATCACTGACATGCCTTCCACAATGTAAACCAGCAATACATTGGTTCTAATCCCATCTCCAACATGTCTTCCTCTATGCTGGAAACTCAAGAGTTACAAATGGTACAGTCTAAATCATCCTTTTTTTGTTTTACATTTAAAGTGCACATGGTTCTTTTGCGATGGGGAAACATCTGGGGTCTTCTGTGATTAGCATTAGCATTTCTCCATTGCAAAAGAACCATGTGCACTACAAATGTAAAACTAAAAAAGGAAGATTATGACAGCCCAATTTGCATATTTTGAATATACAGTGTTGTGGAAGGCATGTTGGGATTTGAACCCACATATTGCAGATTACATTGGGATTGGCAGTCTGTTGCTTTAACCACTCAGCCATTTGGTTACCTAAACTTTATTGTTTCTCCATCACAAAAGAACCATGTGCACTACAAATGTTAACCTAAATAAGGAAGATTATGAAAACCCAAATTGCATATTTTGAATTTACAGTGTTGTGGAAGGCATGTCGGCTGATGGGATTTGAGCCCACATTTTGCAGATTACATTGGGATTGGCAGTCTGTTGCTTTAACCACTCAGCCACCTGGTTACCTAAGTCTTTATTGTTTCTCCATCACAAAAGAACCATGTGCACTACAAATGTAAAACTAAAACAGGATGATTTAGACTATACCATTTGTAACTCTTGAGTTTCCAGCATAGGGAGGGGCATGTCAAAGATGGGATTTGAACCTATGTATTAACAGTTTACATTGGCAGTCTGCTGCCTATGTATTGCCTATGTTGTAATAGTTTACATTGGCAGTCTGCTGCCTTAGCCACTCAGCCACCTGGTTGCCTAAAGCTTTAGCATTTCTCCATAGCAAGAGAACCATGTGCACTACAAATGTTAACCTAAATAAAGAAGATTATGAAATCACAATTGGCATTATTTTGAATTTACAGCATTGTGGAAGACATGTCAGTGATGGGGATTTGAGCCCACGAATTACAATTTGCATTGGGATTGGCATTCTGTTGCTTTAACCACTTAGTTACCTGGTTGCTTAAAGCTTTATTGTTTCTTCCATCGTCATAGAACCATGTGCACTTCAAATGTAAAACTAAAAAAGGATAGATTTAGACTGTACCATTTGTAACTCTAGAATTCTGCTTAAAGCTTTATTGTTTCTCCATCGTCATAGAACCATGTGCACTTCAAATGTAAAACTAAAAAAGGATGATTTAGACTGTACCATTTGTAACTCTAGAATTTCCAGCATAGAGGAAGACATGTTGGAGATGGGATTAGAACCAATGTATTGCTGGTTTACATTGTGGAAGGCAGGTTGGTGATGAGATTTGAACTCATGTGTTGCAGTTTAACATTTTTAACAAGATTATGAAAGCCCAATTTGCATATTTTGAATATACAGTGTTGTGGAGGGCATGTCGGTGATGGGATTTGAACCCACGTAATGCAGGTTACATTGGGATTGTCAGTCTGTTGCTTTAACCACTCAGCCACCTGGTTACCTAAAACTTTATTGTTTCTCCATCACAAAAGAACCATGTGCACTACAAATGTAAACCTAAATAAGGAAGATTATGAAACCCCAATTTGCATATTTTGAATTTACAGTGTTGTGGAAGGCATATCGGTGATGGGATTTGAACTCACTATTGCAGATTACTTTGGGATTGGCAGTCTGTTGCTTTAACCACTCAGCCACCTTGTTACCTAAACTTTATTGTTTCTCCATCACAAAAGAACCATGTGCACTACAAATGTAAAACTAAAAAAGGATGATTTGGACTGTACCATTTGTAACTCTTGAATATCCAGCATAGAGGAAGATATGTTGGAGAAGGGATTTGAACCAATGTATTACCAGTTTGCATTGTGAAAGGCAGGTTGGTGATGGTTTTTGAACTCACTTGTTGCAGTTTAATATTGGGATTGGCAGTCTATTGTCTTAGCCACTGAGCCACCTGGTTGCCTGATGCTTTAGCATTTCTCCATAGCTAAAGAACCATGTGCACTACAAATGTAAAACTAAAAAAGGATGATTTAGACTGTACCATTTGTAACTCTTGAATATCCAGCATAGAGGAAGATATGTTGGAGAAGGGATTTGAACCAATGTATTACCAGTTTGCATTGTGAAAGGCAGGTTGGTGATGGTTTTTGAACTCACTTGTTGCAGTTTAATATTGGGATGCAGTATAATATTGGTACAGCCGATACCAACTGCGTAATATTTCCAGAATTCGGCCATTTCTTACTGCTGTCACCAGAAAACAACTCATACACACCCTGGTAATCTCCCGACTCAACTATTGCAATAATCTCTTATCTGGCCTCCTCTGTCCCGCCTCTCCCCCCTACAATCCATCCTGAACACCTCCACCAGGCTAATTCACCTCACCCGCCGCTCTGTCTCTGCCGCTCCCCTCTGCGAGTCCCTTCACTGGCTCCCCATCCACTGCAGAATTAAGTTCAAAATCCTTATCCTTACCTACAAAACCCTCACTAACTCAGCTCCCCACTACCTGTCCTCACTAATCACCAAATACACCCCAGCCCGCTCAATAAGGTCAAACAGTGACCTGCGCCTAGCTTCTCCCCGCATCACCTCTTCCCATGATAGACTGCAGGATTTCTCACGCGCAGCCCCCACTCTCTGGAACGCTCTCCCTCGTACTGTCAGACTTTCCCCTAACTTCTCTTCTTCAAACGCTCCCTGAAAACATTCCTATTTAGGGAAGCCTACCACCCAACTCACTGACGCAACCATCAATCACTCTCACCTTACAGTCCTCTCCTCCTGTTTCCAACCCCAACCCTCCCAGATTGTGAGTTCCTACGGGAATAGGGTCCTCATCTCCTCCTGTACTGTTTGTCAAATGTTGTTCAATGTATTGTAACCCTGTCTATACTGTGCTTATTGTACAGCGCTGCGGAATATGCTGGCGCTTTATAAATAAAGAATAATAATAACGGACCGAATCCTAGTGGCGCAATGGACTGAGTGTACTTCAAGGAAAAACAATGGTATATGCTTCAATCAATACAGGCAGAAAAATAATGGCAAATCAAATGATTGGATATGTATCAATAGTAAAGTGCAACCGTGAAAACAGTGCAGAACAATGATAAAGTGCATACAGTGCAATGATGCCAATTACATACAAATGATGTCTTTTAAGAGGTGCTTCCCAAGCAGTGTGTGGATTCATATGCTGCATTGAAACCTGTGTTAAAAAGCCTTGTTTCTTAAAAGTTAGATAACCTAAAAAAAATAAACTTTGATTCTGTTGGTAGTAATCTACTTCCCATTCTTAAATAATCTCCTAAAAAAACGAGAAACTAACTGATCCAAATCGGAACAAAAACTATCCGCAATGACCCGAAACGAAAAAAAAAAAAGTCATGCACATCCCTAGTTGCGATTTATAAAATATGTGCTGTTCAGGTTACATAATACTGTGTGGTTCCTAGATAACAGACATGCTGTCCATGGTTTCTTTTTATTGTCTGATTGATTTTTTTTAATGCTTGTATTCCCCAATAAAGTTTATTTAGAAATTTGTCAAAGTGATGGTATCAAGCTAATCATTAATTTACTTGGTACTAGCAACTCCCTTGTTGTTGACTCCAGGCCTGGTCCACAAAGCTCTAATATTTAATTATTGGGTTACCTCTGAGCTAGTACAGTATGTATATGTAAGTACACGTCTACTGGTCTTTCCTTTTTCCTTTTCTATTTGGCTCCAGCATTCGACATGTGCGCATTTAAAAGGATGAAAGCGCTGGTCGTGACGTTGACGTCATTTGCACATGCGTTACTTTGATCGCATCCACCAGAGGATGGGCCGGCCAGAAGCTGGCAGTGGAGGCTTCCTGGTGCCAAGGCACAGTGAAGACAGCAATGTTGAAGGAGGCATTTCCGGGATCGCAATCGGGACAGAAGTGAACCAGAAGAGATCTATTAACTTCTAATTGTTTTGTTTTATTGATTGTTTTGCGTGGTATATTATGTTGGGTGTTAGATGGGTAATTCACGCTCCTTATGAAGTCCATTTAGATGAAACCTGTTGAGCTTCACATCTCAGAGACCTGTCTGGGCTATGGGCAGCCTAATAACCTGAGGATTGGGTGATATGGATATGTTTTATCTGTTTATATACATTGTAAGAGCAATACAGTAATTTTATGTTCTATTAAGATGTCTTCATTATTGTTGTATGTTCCCTTTGAACATACTTCTTGGAAAATCCATTCAAACAGTTGTTTGTAAGTGACCCATTGGCTCCTTTATATATTTCCTATGTATTGGGGGTATTACCCTATATGTTTATTTTTAAATCGGTAACTCGCGACTGTGCCTACTGTAACATACACTATATAAATATAACCCGTAACTCGCAATGTGCCTACTGCAACATACACTATATAAATATATCCCGTAACTCGCACTGTGCCTACTGTAACATACACTATATAAATATAACCCGTAACTCGCAATGTGCCTACTGCAACATACACTATATAAATATATCCCGTAACTCGCACTGTGCCTACTGTAACATACACTATATAAATATAACTCGTAAATCGCAATGTGTTACTGTAACATACACTATATAAATATAACCCGTAACTCACACTGTGCCTACTGTAACATACACTATATAAATATAACCCGTAACTCGCACTGTGCCTTCTGTAACCTACACTATATAAATATAACCCGTAACTCGCACTGTGCCTTCTGTAACCTACACTATATAAATATAACCCGTAACTCACACTGTGCCTTCTGTAACATACACTATATAAATATAACCTGTAACTCGCACTGTGCCTTCTGTAACCTACACTATATAAATATAACCCGTAACTCACACTGTGCCTTCTGTAACATACACTATATAAATATAACCCGTAACTCGCACCGTGCCTTCTGTAACCTACACTATATAAAATAACCCGTAACTCGCACTGTGCCTTCTGTAACATCCACTATATAAATATAACCCGTAACTCGCACTGTGCCTTCTGTAACATACACTATATAAATATAACCCGTAACTCGCAATGTGTTACTGTAACATACACTATATAAATATAACCCGTAACTCGCACTGTGCCTTCTGTAAAATACACTATATAAATATAACCTGTAACTCCAATCACTCCCACAAATCCCATTCCCACCTTCTCTTTCTCACCCTCCTGCTGCTACTCTCTTCAGGTGACATATCCCCTAACCCTGGCCCCACAACACATCCAATACTTCCCTCTCATCCTATCTCCATCGCACATAAATCACCTCCCTGCAAGCCCAGCAACCTCATCCCCATAATCCCTCAGCGCCTGTCCGCTTTCTCCTGCGCCCTCTGGAACGCTCGCTCTGTGTGCAACAAACTCACAGCAATCCATGACCTCTTCCTTTCAAACTCCTTCAACCTCCTAGCTTTAACTGAAACCTGGTTAACTCCCTCTGACACGGCCTCCGTTGCTGCTCTCTCACATGGCGGTCTACACTTGAGTCATACCCCCAGACCGGGTGAGAGAAATGGTGGCGGGGTCGGAATCCTGCTCTCTCCCACCTGCACCTACCAGCATCTCCCTCCACCCCCATCCCTCTCCTTTCTCCTCCTTCGAGACACACTGCATCCGCCTGTTCTCTCCTCTGGCTCTCAGGGTGGCAGTCATCTACCGCCCACCGGGACCAACCTCCCAGTTCTTTGACCACTTTGCTACCTGGCTCTCTCACTTTCTGTCTTCTAATCTTCCATGCCTAGTTCTCGGGGACTTCAACATTCCCATTGACGATCCTTCCGCCCCTGCTGCCTCCAAACTTCTTTCACTCACGTCCTCCCTTGGACTCACACAATCCTCCCTCCTCCCTACCCACCGCGATGGTCACGCTATTGACCTTGTCTTTTCCAACCTCTGCTCCATTTCTGAGTTCAACTGTCGCCCTTTCCCCATCTCTGACCACCACCTTCTCTCTTTCAACCTATCTGGACTTCCTAAACACCCTGCTCCCCCACCCCGCACACACACACTCGCAGAAATCTACAGGCTGTGGACCCCCATCAATTCTCCAACCTACTCACCATTCCCACCTCCTCATACCTCATCCTTTACCTGCCCTGATGCTGCCACTAATCACTACAACACTACGCTTATCTCTGCTCTAGACACTCTTGCTCCTCTTCGACTCTGTAAGGCCCCACGCCGCCAGCTTCAGCCCTGGCACACCCTCCAGACTCGCTACCTGCAAATGCTCCCGCACCGCAGAGCGTGCCTGGAGGAATCCCGCTCTGAAGCTGATTTTGTTCACTTCAAGTTTATTCTCCGGTCATACACCTCTGCCCTCCACTTGGCCAAACAATCCTTCTTCTCATCTCTTATATCTACGCTGTCCTCCAACCCTAAACGGCTCTGGTCCACCTTCAACACCCTCCTCTACCCACCTGCACCTCCCCCCTCAGCTGCCTTCAGCGCTCAAGAGCTGGCAGACTACTTCCTCAGTAAAACTTTAACTATCAGAAGCAACATCCCAACACAAGATAGTTATCTGCCACCTCCACTCCCACAGGTCCCATCTGCCACCCTCTGCCGCTTCCTCCCAACCACTGAGGAGGAAGTCAATTCCTTATTGTCCTCCTCACATCTCACCACGTGCCCGCTCGACCCCATTCCCTCACATCTAATTCCTCCCCTCTCCTCCTCCCTCACCCCTGCTCTCACACACATCTTCAACCTATCTCTCTCCACTGGCTCTTTCCATCTGCCTTCAAACACGCGCTAGTTACCCTTTACTAAAGAAACCATCCCTAGATCCCAACTCTCCATCCAACTACCGTCCTGTATCCCTGCTTCCCTTTACCTCTAAGCTCTTAGAAAAACTAGTCTTCAACCGCCTCTCCCTCTTCCTGTCCTCCAATTCACTACTTGACCCCCTGCAATCTGGCTTCCGTCCGCTACACTCAACTGAAACTGCCCTCACCAAAGTCACCAACGACCTCCTAACTGCTAAAAAACATGGCCACTATTCTATTCTCATCCTGCTTGACCTCTCGGCTGCTTTTGACACTGTTGACCACCCCCTCCTTCTACAGACCCTCAACTCTCTGGGTCTCGGTGACACTGCACTTGCTTGGATTGACTCCTATTTATCCAACAGGTCCTTCTGTGTGTCCTTTGCTGGTAACTCCTCCTCCTCATTGCCTCTATCTGTGGTGTACCTCAAGGCTCTGTCCTTGGTCCTCTGCTCTTTTCCATCTACACCTCCTCCCTGGGCAAAATCATCAACAGCTTTGGCTTTAATTACCACCTCTACGCTGATGACACTCAGATCTACCTCTCTACCCCTGATCTCTCTCCCCTGTCCTTTCCAAAGTCAGTGACTGTTTATCTGGCATCTCCTCCTGGATGGCCTCCCACCACCTAAAGATCAACATGTCAAAGACTGAGCTCCTACTTATTCCTCCCTCTAATGCCGCCCCACCTCCTGACTTCTCGATCACGGTGGAGGGTATCACCATCTCCCATCAAACCAAGTTCGCTGTCTTGGAGTTACACTTGACTCTGCTCTTTCCTTCATCCCCCACATCAAGTCTCTTTCCTCCTCCTGCCGATATCAACTGCGTAATATTTACAGAATTCGGCCATTTCTTACCGCTGTCGCCAACAAAACACTCATACACGCCCTGGTAATCTCCCGACTCGACTATTGCAATAATCTCTTATCTGGCCTCCCTCTGTCCCACCTCTCCCCCTACAATCCATCCTGAACGCCTCCGCCAGGCTAATTCACCTCACCCGCCGCTCTGTCTCTGCCGCTCCCCTCTGCGAGTCCCTTCACTGGCTCCCCATCCACTGCAGAAATTAAGTTCAAAAATCCTTATCCTTACCTACAAAACCCTCACTAACTCAGCTCCCCACTACCTGTCCTCACTAATCACCAAAATACACCCCAGCCCGCTCCCTAAAGGTCAAACAGTGACCTGCGCCTAGCTTCTCCCCGCATCACCTCTTCCCATGATAGACTGCAGGATTTTCTCACGCGCAGCCCCCACTCTCTGGAACGCTCTCCCTCGTACTGTCAGACTTTCCCCTAACTTCTCTTCCTTCAAACGCTCCCTGAAAACATTCCTATTTAGGGAAGCCTACCACCCAACTCACTGACGCAACCATCACTCTCACCTTACAGTCCTCTCCTCCTGTTTCCAACCCCAACCCTCCCAGATTGTGAGTTCCTACGGGAATAGGGCCTCATCTCCTCCTGTACTGTTTGTCAAATGTTGTTCAATGTATTGTAACCCTGTCTATACTGTGCTTATTGTACAGCGCTGCGGAATATGCTGGCGCTTTATAAATAAAGAATAATAATAATAATAATAATAATAACTCGCACTGTGCCTTCTGTAACATACACTATATAAATATAACCCGTAACTCGCACTGTGCCTACTGTAACATACACTATATAAATATACCCGTAACTCGCAATGTGTTACTGTAACATACACTATATAAATATAACCCGTAACTCACACTGTGCCTACTGTAACATACACTATATAAATATAACCCGTAACTCGCACTGTGCCTACTGTAACATACACTATATAAATATAACCCGTAACTTGCAATGTGTTACTGTAACATACACTATATAAATATAACCCGTAACTCACACTGTGCCTTCTGTAACATACACTATATATAAATATAACCCGTAACTCGCACTGTGCCTTCTGTAACCCACACAATATAACCCGTAACTCTCACTGTGCCTTCTGTAACATACACTATATAAATATAACCCATAACTTGCACTGTGCCTACTGTAACATACACTATATAAATATAACCCGTAACTCGCACTGTGCCTACTGTAACATACACTATATAAATATAACCCGTAACTCGCACTGTGCCTACTGTAACATACACTATATAAATATAACCCGTAACTCGCAATGTGTTACTGTAACATACACTATATAAATATAACCCGTAACTCACACTGTGCCTTCTGTAACATACACTATATAAATATAACCCGTAACTCGCACTGTGCCTTCTGTAACCCACACAATATAACCCGTAACTCTCACTGTGCCTTCTGTAACATACACTATATAAATATAACCCATAACTTGCACTGTGCCTACTGTAACATACACTATATAAATATAACCTGTAACTCGCACTGTGCCTACTGTAACATACACTATATAAATATAACCCATAACTCGCAATGTGCCTACTGTAACATACACTATCAGGGTTATCCAAAGAGATTCGAATTGCTTGAGAAAGGTAACCGAACGCTGAAAATCAGCGTTCGGTTACCTTTCCTGGCCATTCGGCTATCCAGAGAGCAGGCAATTCGCCAAATCCTGTCGAATTGCCTGCACATACGGTGCCTGTTCGGTCCCTGTTCGAGGGCAGTGAAATCCCCATGAAAAAGCACTGCTTCGGCTATTCAGAGAACACAAACCAGCAGTGAAAGGTTCCCCTAATGCCCTGCCATTCGGTGGTTTAATTCGGCAAATTTATTCAGGAGAATCCCATAGGCTTCAATGTTAAAAATATTCCTGTTTTAATTCAATATCTAATAAACCGTTCATTATAAAATTCTGCAGCGAAAAGTCTCTTTATTTATAGATTTTTTAGGATACTTTAAGCATTTTTCAGAATTTTTAAAAAAAAAATTAAAAGTCCGATTTTTTTTTTTTTTTTTTTTCAGTTTTGCTTATTTTTTTGTAACAGCCCTCTTTATTATCATTCCCTGGACCTCCTGTGAAAATTTCAGACATTTTCGCTTAGTAGTTTCTTTGCAAACAGCATTTCATTTTGCCAGATTCATACAAATGGTTTTTCTAATTTATTCACTGCCTCCTCTACGTCACAGCTGCTTCGGCTCTGTGTGATTCGGCTCCTGTTCGGCTCCTGTTCGGCTTCTTCGAAGGTTAATCCAGATGTTTTTGCTTGTTTTCAGCGTGCATTCGGTTAGTTTTCGTCAGGTTTACGGCAGCTTTTCCCTGCAATTCGGGGACCCTGTGGTGCTTGCTGAATACACCGCAGGGTCACCGAAATGCAATCGGCAAAAGGAACCGAATTGAAGAGAACGAAAAGTCACCGAACGTGCGGTGACTTTTCGAATCTCTTTGGATAACCCTGTATATAAATATAACCCGTAACAAAATGTGTTACTGTAACATACACTATATAAAAAAAAAAACGTAACTCGCACTGTGCCTACTGTAACATACACTATATAAATATAACCCGTAACTCGCACTGTGCCTACTGTAACATACACAATATAAATACAACCCGTAACTCACAATGTGTTACTGTAACATACACTATATAAATATAACCCGTAACTCGCACTGTGCCTACTGTAACATACACTATATAAATATAACCCGTAACTCGCACTGTGCCTACTGTAACATACACTATATAAATATAACCCGTAACTCGCACTGTGCCTACTACACATACAATAATAATATAACACGTAACTCGCACTGTGCCTACTGTAACCTACACTATATATATAACCCGTAACTCGCACTGTGCCTACTGTAACATACACTATATATACCTAACTCGCACTGTGCCTACTGTAACATACACTATATAAATATAACCTGTAACTCAATGTGTTACTGTAACATACACTACATAAATATAACCCGTAACTCGCAATGTGTTACTGTAACATACACTATATAAATATAACCCGTAACTCACAATGTGTTACTGTAACATACACTATATAAATATAACCTGTAACTCGCACTGTGCCTGCTGTAACATACACTATATAAATAAACCAGTAACTCGCAATGTGTTACTGTAACATACACTATATAATATAACCCGTAACTCGCACTGTGCCTACTGTAACATATATATAACTATAATAGTACTGTGCCTACTGTAACATACACTATATAAATATATCCCGTAACTCGCACTGTGCCTACTGTAACATACACTATATAAATATAACCCGTAACTCGCAATGTGTTACTGTAACATACACTATATAAATATAACCCGTAACTTGCAATGTGTTACTGTAACATACACTATATAAATAAAACCCGTAACTCGCACTGTGCCTACTGTAACATACACTATATAAATATAACCCGTAACTCGCAATGTGTTACTGTAACATACACTATATAAATATAACCCGTAACTCACACTTGGCCTACTGTAACATACACTATATATAAATATAACCCGTAACTCGCACTGTGCCTACTGTAACATACACTATATAAATATAACCCGTAACTCGCACTGTGCCTACTGTAACATACACAATATAAATACAACCCGTAACTCACAATGTGTTACTGTAACATACACTATATAAATATAACCCGTAACTCGCACTGTGCCTACTGTAACATACACTATATAAATATAACCCGTAACTCGCACTGTGCCTACTGTAACATACACTATATAAATATAACCCGTAACTCGCACTGTGCCTACTGTAACATACACTATATAAATATAACCCGTAACTCAATGTGTTACTGTAACATACACTACATAAATATAACCCGTAACTCGCAATGTGTTACCCAATCCCAATACAAACTGCAACACGTGAGTTCAAATCTCATCACCAACCTGCCTTCCACAATGAAAACCGGCAATACATTGGTTCTAATCCCTTCTCCAACATATCTTCCTCTATGCTGGATATTCAAGAGTTACAAATGGTACAGTCTAAATCATCCTTTTTAGTTTTACATTTGTATTGCACATGGTTCTTTTGTGATGGAGAAACAATAAAGTTTAAGGTAACCAGGTGGCTGAGTGGTTAAAGCAACAGACTGACAATCCCAATGTAATCTGCAGTACGTGGGTTCAAATCCCATCACCGACATGCCTTCCACAACACTGTATATTCAAAATATGCAAATTGGGCTTTCATAAACTTCCTTATTTAGGTTAACATTTGTAGTGCACATGGTTCTTTTGCAATGGAGAAAAGCTAATGCATTAGGCAACCAGGTGGCTGAGTGGCTAAGGCAATAGACTTTCAATCCCAATACAAACTGCAACACGTGAGTTCAAAAACCATCACCAACCTGCCTTTCACAATGCAAACTGGTAATACTTTGGTTCAAATCCCTTCTCCAACATATCTTCCTCTATGCTGGATATTCAAGAGTTACAAATGGTACAATCTAAATCATCCTTTTTTTGTTTTACATTTGTAGTGCACATGGTTCTTTTGCTATGGAGAAATGCTAAAGCATCAGGCAACCAGGTGGCTGAGTGGCTAAGACAATAGACTGCCAATCCCAATATTAAACTGCAACAAGTGAGTTCAAAAACCATCACCAACCTGCCTTTAACAATGCAAACTGGTAATACATTGGTTTAAATCCCTTCTCCAACATATCTTCCTCTATGCTGGATATTCAAGAGTTACAAATGGTACAGTCTAAATCATCCTTATTTTAAGTTTTACATTTGTAGTGCACATGGTTCTTCTGTGATGGAGAAACAATAAATTTTAGGTAACAAGGTGGCTGAGTGGTTAAAGCAACAGACTGCCAATCCCAAAGTAATCTGCAATAGTGAGTTCAAATCCCATCACCGACGTGCCTTCCACAACACTGTATATTCAAAATATGCAAATTGGGCTTTCATACACTTCCTTATTTAGGTTAACATTTGTAGTGCACATGGTTCTTTTGTGATGGAGAAATGCTAACACTTTAGGCAACCAGGTGGCTGAGTGGCTAAGGCAATAGACTGCCAATCCCAATACAAACTGCAACACGTGAGTTCAAATCTCATCACCAACCTGCCTTCCACAATGAAAACCGGCAATACATTGGCTCTAATCCCATCTCCGACATGTCTTCCTCTATGCTGGAAACTCAAGAGTTACAAATGGTACAGTCTAAATCATCCTTTTTTAGTTTTACATTTGAAGTCCACATGGTTCTTTTGCGATGGGGAAACACTAAAGCTTTAGGCAACCAGGTGGCTGAGTGGTTAAAGCAACAGACTGACAATCCCAATGTAATCTGCAATACGTGGGCTCAAATCCCATCACTGACATGCCTTCCACAACACTGTAAATTCAAAATATGCAAATTGGGCTTTCATAATCTTCCTTATTTAGGTTTACATTTGTAGTGCACATGGTTCTTTTGTGATGGAGAAACAATAAAGTTTAAGGTAACCAGGTGGCTGAGTGGTTAAAGCAACAGACTGACAGTCCCAATGTAATCTGCAGTACGTGGGTTCAAATCCCATCACCGACATGCCTTCCACAACACTGTATATTCAAAATATGCAAATTGGGCTTTCATAAACTTCCTTATTTAGGTTAACATTTGTAGTGCACATGGTTCTTTTGCAATGGAGAAAAGCTAATGCTTTAGGCAACCAGGTGGCTGAGTGGCTAAGGCAATAGACTTTCAATCCCAATACAAACTGCAACATGTGAGTTCAAAAACCATCACCAACCTGCCTTTCACAATGCAAACCGGTAATACATTGGTTCAAATCCCTTCTCCGACATATCTTCCTCTATGCTGGATATTCAAGAGTTACAAATGGGACAGTCTAAATCCTCCTTTTTTTAGTTTTACATTTGTAGTGCACATGGTTCTTTTGCTATGGAGAAATGCTAAAGAATCAGGCAACCAGGTGGCTGAGTGGCTAAGGCAATAGACTTTCAATCCCAACACAAACTGCAACACGTGAGTTCAAAAACCATCACCAACCTGCCTTTCACAATGCAAACTGGTAATACATTGGTTCAAATCCCTTCTCTAACATATCTTCCTCTATGCTGGATATTCAAGAGTTACAAATGGGACAGTCTAAATCATCCTTTTTTAGTTTTACATTTGTTGTGCACATGGTTCTTTTGCTATGGAGAAATGCTAAAGCATCAGGCAACCAGGTGGCTCAGTGGCTAAGACAATAGACTGCCAATCCCAATATTAAACTGCAACAAGTGAGTTCAAAACCATCACCAACCTGCCTTTCACAATGCAAACTGGTAATACATTGGTTCAAATCCCTTCTCCAACATATCTTCCTCTATGCTGGATATTCAAATGGTACAGTCTAAATCATCCTTTTTTAGTTTTACATTTGTAGTGCACATGGTTCTTTTGTGATGGAGAAACAATAAAGTTTAGGTAACAAGGTGGCTGAGTGGTTAAAGCAACAGACTGCCAATCCCAATGTAATCTGTAGTACGTGGGTTCAAATCCCATCACCGACATGCCTTCCACAACACTGTAAATTCAAAATATGCAAATTGGGCATTCATAATCTTCCTTATTTAGGTTAACATTTGTAGTGCACATGGTTCTTTTGCAATGGAGAAATGCTAATGCTTTAGGCAACCAGGTGGCTGAGTGGCTAAGGCAATAGACTTTCAATCCCAATGTAATCAGCAATAGTGAGTTCAAATCCCATCACCGACTTGCTTTCCACAACACTGTAAATTCAAAATATGCAAATTGGGCTTTCATAATCTTCCTTATTTAGGTTTACATTTGTAGTGCACATGGTTCTTTTATGATGGAGAAACAATAAAGATATAGGTAACCAGGTGGCTGAGTGGCTAAGGCAATAGACTGCCCATCCCAATACAAACTGCAACACATGAGTTCAAATCTCATCACCAACCTGCCTTCCACAATGAAAACCGGCAATACGTTGGTTCTAATCCCATCTCCGACATGTTTTCCTCTATGCTGGAAACTCAAGAGTTACAAATGGTACAGTCTAAATCATCCTTTTTTAGTTTTACATTTGAAGTGCACATGGTTCTATGACGATGGAGAAACAATAAAGCTTTAAGCAACCAGGTAACTAAGTGGTTAAAGCAAAAGAATGCCAATCCCAATGCAAATTGTAATTCGTGGGCTCAAATCCCATCACTGACATGCCTTCCACAATGCTGTAAATTCAAAATATGCAAATTGTGATTTCATAATCTTCTTTATTTAGGTTAACATTTGTAGTGCACATGGTTCTCTTGCTATGGAGAAATGCTAAAGCTTTAGGCAACCAGGTGGCTGAGTGGCTAAGGCGGCAGACTGCCAATGTAAACTGTTAATACATAGGTAATACATAGGCGGAAGACTGCCAATGTAAACTGTTAATACATAGGTTCTAATCCCATCTCCGACATGTCTTCCTCTATGCTGGAATCTCAAGAGTTACAAATGGTACAGTCTAAATCATCCTTTTTTTAGTTTTACATTTGTAGTGCACATGGTTCTTTTGCTATGGAGAAATGCTAAAGCATCAGGCAACTAGGTGGCTCAGTGGCTAAGACAATAGACTGCCAATCCCAATATTAAACTGCAACAAGTGAGTTCAAAAACCATCACCAACCTGCCTTTCACAATGCAAACTGGTAATACATTGGTTCAAATCCCTTCTCCAACATATTTTCCTCTATGCTGGATATTCAAGAGTTACAAATGGTACAGTCTAAATCATCCTTTTTTAGTTTTACATTTGTAGTGCACATGGTTCTTTTGTGATGGAGAAACAATAAAGTTTAGGTAACAAGGTGGCTGAGTGGTTAAAGCAACAGACTGCCAATCCCAATGTAATCTGTAGTACGTGGGTTCAAATCCCATCACCGACATGCCTTCCACAACACTGTAAATTCAAAATATGCAAATTGGGCTTTCATAATCTTCCTTATTTAGGTTAACATTTGTAGTGCACATGGTTCTTTTGCAATGGAGAAATGCTAATGCTTTAGGCAACCAGGTGGCTGAGTGGCTAAGGCAATAGACTTTCAATCCCAATGTAATCAGCAATAGTGAGTTCAAATCCCATCACCGACTTGCCTTCCACAACACTGTAAATTCAAAATATGCAAATTGGGCTTTCATAATCTTCCTTATTTAGGTTTACATTTGTAGTGCACATGGTTCTTTTATGATGGAGAAACAATAAAGATATAGGTAACCAGGTGGCTGAGTGGCTAAGGCAATAGACTGCCCATCCCAATACAAACTGCAACACGTGAGTTCAAATCTCATCACCAACCTGCCTTCCACAATGAAAACCGGCAATACGTTGGTTCTAATCCCTTCTCCGACATGTTTTCCTCTATGCTGGAAACTCAAGAGTTACAAATGGTACAGTCTAAATCATCCTTTTTTAGTTTTACATTTGCAGTGCACATGGTTCTTTTGCGATGGGGAAACACTAAAGCTTTAGGCAACCAGGTGGCTGAGTGGTTAAAGCAACAGACTGACAATCCCAATGTAATCTGCAATACGTGGGTTCAAATCCCATCACTGACATGCCCTCCACAACACTGTAAATTCAAAATATGCAAATTGTTCTTTCATAATCTTCCTTATTTAGGTTTACATTTGTAGTGCACATGGTTCTTTTGTGATGGAGAAATAATATAGAGTTAGGTAACCAGGTGGCTGAGTGGTTAAAGCAACAGACTGACAATCCCAATGTAATCTGTAGTACGTGGGTTCAAATCCCATCACCGACATGCCTTCCACAACACTGTATATTCAAAATATGCAAATTGGGCTTTCATAAACTTCCTTATTTAGGTTAACATTTGTAGTGCACATGGTTCTTTTGCAATGGAGAAATGCTAATGCTTTAGGCAACCAGGTGGCTGAGTGGCTAAGGCAATAGACCTTCAATCCCAATGTAATCTGCAATAGTGAGTTCAAATCCCATCACCGACTTGCCTTCCACAACACTGCAAATTCAAAATATGCAAATTGGGCTTTCATAATCTTCCTTATTTAGGTTAACATTTGTAGTGCACATGGTTCTTTTGCAATGGAGAAATTCTAATGCTTTAGGCAACCAGGTGGCTGAGTGGCTAAGGCAATAGACTGCCAATCCCAATACAAACTGCAACACGTGAGTTCAAATCTCATCACCAACCTGCCTTCCACAATGTAAACCGGCAATACATTGGTTCTAATCCCATCTCCGACATGTCTTCCTCTATGCTGGAAATTCTAGAGTTACAAATGGTACAGTCTAAATCATCCTTTTTTAGTTTTACATTTGAAGTGCACATGGTTCTATGACGATGGAGAAACAATAAAGCTTTAAGCAACCAGGTAACTAAGTGGTTAAAGCAACAGAATGCCAATCCCAATGCAAATTGTAATTCGTGGGCTCAAATCCCATCACTGACATGCCTTCCACAATGCTGTAAATTCAAAATATGCAAATTGTTCTTTCATAATCTTCCTTATTTAGGTTTACATTTGTAGTGCACATGGTTCTTTTGTGATGGAGAAACAATAAAGATTTAGGTAACCAGGTGGCTGAGTGGTTAAAGCAACAGACTGACAATCCCAATGTAATCTGTAGTACGTGGGTTCAAATCCCATCACCGACATGCCTTCCACAACACTGTATATTCAAAATATGCAAATCGGGCTTTCATAAACTTCCTTATTTAGGTTAACATTTGTAGTGCACATGGTTCTTTTGCAATGGAGAAATGCTAATGCTTTAGGCAACCAGGTGGCTGAGTGGCTAAGGCAATAGACGTTCAATCCCAATGTAATCTGCAATAGTGAGTTCAAATCCCATCACCGACTTGCCTTCCACAACACTGCAAATTCAAAATATGCAAATTGGGCTTTCATAATCTTCCTTATTTAGGTTAACATTTGTAGTGCACATGGTTCTTTTGCAATGGAGAAATTCTAATGCTTTAGGCAACCAGGTGGCTGAGTGGCTAAGGCAATAGACTGCCAATCCCAATACAAACTGCAAAACGTGAGTTCAAATCTCATCACCAACCTGCCTTCCACAATGTAAACCGGCAATACATTGGCTCTAATCCCATCTCCGACATGTCTTCCTCTATGCTGGAAATTCTAGAGTTACAAATGGTACAGTCTAAATCATCCTTTTTTAGTTTTACATTTGAAGTGCACATGGTTCTATGACGATGGAGAAACAATAAAGCTTTAAGCAACCAGGTAACTAAGTGGTTAAAGCAACAGAATGCCAATCCCAATGCAAATTGTAATTCGTGGGCTCAAATCCCATCACTGACATGCCTTCCACAATGCTGTAAATTCAAAATATGCAAATTGTGATTTCATAATCTTCTTTATTTAGGTTAACATTTGTAGTGCACATGGTTCTCTTGCTATGGAGAAATGCTAAAGCTTTAGGCAACCAGGTGGCTGAGTGGCTAAGGCGGCAGACTGCCAATGTAAACTGTTAATACATAGGTAATACATAGGCGGCAGACTGCCAATGTAAACTGTTAATACATAGGTTCAAATCCCATCTCTGACATGCCCCTCCCTATGCTGGAAACTCAAGAGTTACAAATGGTACAGTCTAAATCATCCTTTTTTAGTTTTACATTTGTAGTGCACATGGTTCTTTTGCTATGGAGAAATGCTGAAGCATCTGGCAACCAGGTGGCTCAGTGGCTAAGACAATAGACTGCCAATCCCAATATTAAACTGCAACAAGTGAGTTCAAAAACCATCACCAACCTGCCTTTCACAATGCAAACTGGTAATACATTGGTTCAAATCCCTTCTCCAACATTTCTTCCTCTATGCTGGATAATCAAGAGTTACAAATGGTACAGTCTAAATCAACCTTTTTTAGTTTTACATTTGTAGTGCACATGGTTCTTTTGTGATGGAGAAACAATAAAGTTTAGGTAACAAGGTGGCTGAGTGGTTAAAGCAACAGACTGCCTATCCCAAAGTAATCTGCAATAGTGAGCTCAAATCCCATCACCGACATGCCTTCCACAACACTGTAAATTCAAAATATGCAAATTGGGTTTTCATAATCTTCCTTATTTAGGTTTACATTTGTAGTGCACATGGTTCTTTTGTGATGGAGAAACAATAAAGATTTAGGTAACCAGGTGGCTGAGTGGTTAAAGCAACAGACTGCCAATCCCAATGTAATCTGCAATACATGGGTTCAAATCCCATCACCAACATGCCTTCCAAAACACTGTAAATTCAAAATATGCAAATTGGGCTTTCATAATCTTCCTTATTTAGGTTAACATTTGTAGTGCACATGGTTCTTTTGCAATGGAGAAATGCTAATGCTTTAGGCAACCAGGTGGCTGAGTGGCTAAGGCAATAGACTGCCAATCCCAATACAAACTGCAACAAGTGAGTTCAAAAACCATCACCAACCTGCCTTTCACAATGCAAACTGGTAATACATTGGTTCAAATCCCTTCTCCAACATATCTTCCTCTATGCTGGATATTCAAGAGTTACAAATGGTACAGTCTAAATCCTCCTTTTTTAGGTTTACATTTGTAGTGCACATGGTTCTTTTGTGATGGAGAAACAATAAAGATTTAGGTAACCAGGTGGCTGAGTGGTTAAAGCAACAAACTGACAATCCCAATGTTATCTGCAATACGTGGGTTCAAATCCCATCACCGACATGCACTCCACAACACTGTAAATTCAAAATATGCAAATTGGGCTTTCATAATCTTCCTTATTTAGGTTAACATTTGTAGTGCACATGGTTCTTTTGCAATGGAGAAATGCTAATGCTTTAGGCAAGTATATGTCCTAGCCAGTTACCTCTTGCTTAGAGGTCTTTTTCATGTAAGGAGAAGCCAAGGGTGACGTGCGAGGAGAGGCCAAGGGTGACGTGCAAGGAGAGGCCGAGGGGGACCAGCGTGTGGAAGGGGAGGCAGAAAGTGATGTGCGAGGAGGCAGAGGGGGACCAGCGTGTGCAAGGGGAGGCAGAGGGTGACATGTAAGGAGAGGCCGAGGGTGACGTGCGAGGAGAGACCGAGGGGGACCAGCGTGTGCAAGGGGAGGCAGAGGGTGACATGTAAGGAGAGGCCGAGGGTGACGTGCGAGGAGAGACCGAGGGGGACCAGCGTGTGCAAGGGGAGGCAGAGGGTGACATGCGAGGAGAAGCAGAGGAGGACCAGTGTGTGTAAGGGGAGGCAGAGGGTGATGTGCGAGGAGAGGCAGAGGGGGACCAGCGTGTGCAAGGGGAGGCAGAGGGTGACGTGCGAGGAGAGGCCGAGGGTGACGTGCGAGGAGAGGCCGAGGGTGACGTGCGAGGAGAGGCCGACGCGCGAGGAGAGGCCGAGGGTGACAAGAGAAAGGCTGAGAAGGGATAAAGGAGTTAGAAATAGTGCAGTCAGAAATAGTGAAGCCAGAGACAGTCGGGGAAGGGACAGAGACAGTCGGGGAAGGGACAGCGACAGTCGGGGAAGGGACAGAGACAGTCGGGGAAGGGACAGCGACAGTCGGCGAAGGGACAGCGACAGTCAGGAAGGGACAGCGACAGTCAGGGAAGGGACAGAGACAGTCGGGGAAGGGACAGTGACTTCAGGCTGCAAAGGAAATCTAGATGAATTGCTGTGCTTTTCTATTAATGTACAGTAATTAACTATTAAAGAAGTAACATTTTTACTTTGTCTTAGTGAGGATAAAGTAATAATAAGTTTGCTGTTTTAGTGCCAGTGATTTAGACACAGGATTCCATCATATAAAATATCAATGTAAACAAGAGCTACGAGTCCTTTGCGCGGTCAGGTTTGATTTGATGCAAGAACGCATAATGTTGCCTTGTGCCATCTCCGTGGGAAAGGAGAAGCAGAGTTATTATAGCATTATTATTGAAAAGTGATTCAAAGATTGGCTTTACATATTGCCACCACACCATGTTTGCACCGTTGGACTTCGGGTACATGGACCTAGAGAGATGCATTTGGGAGGTGCAGGCCTGATCCTTTATTTTGTCCCTGCCAACTCCAATGCTGAAGTCACTCGTACCTACATTTCTCGGTCATTTCCTGTGCTGCGCATGAAAATGATTGTTATTGACCATATGTTGTTATCTGCTAACAGGTTACTGTGTGGGCAACTTTATCAACCCCCCCCCAAAAAAATATCTAAAATATTTACATGTGTTAAAGG
This sequence comes from Leptobrachium leishanense, assembly GCA_009667805.1. Lineage (NCBI taxonomy): Eukaryota > Metazoa > Chordata > Amphibia > Anura > Megophryidae > Leptobrachium > Leptobrachium leishanense. The sequence goes on from CM019075.1 coordinate 75,296,728, forward strand.
TTGGAGTGGTCATTATCTGGTGTCCCATTATCAGTAACTGTTTATACTCACAATCTACTACTAAGTATGGATGTGCGTTTAGATTTTCGTATTTTTCACGGATCGTCCCTTCCGAAAACGTCAGATCCGAAAATATTTGAGCCGAAACGAAAACTTTTCATAATTTTCACATGGACTTGAAAATGTGTAAAATCGCAATTAATTTTCGTTCCATTCGTGATTTCGGTAATTTCGAACATCGTATTTTTCGGTTATATATCTGATTCTGTATTTTTGTATCATTTCCATTGATCCGATACGAAAATTTTGCCGATTCTATCGTTTTTTTATTAAATAAAGATCCTTTTTTTTTCCTCTTATGAATATGCATTGCACAAATGTAATCATATTAAAATGGTATGAAAGGAACAAAAAATGAAAACGATTTAAAAAACCCAAAACTGACCCAAATGGTCTGACTTTAATAAAAACCAGAACAAAAGGTTTTAAAACTGGAAAAAAAAGATCAAAATTATCTGAAACGAAAAAAACCAGAATAAAATGATTTAAAATGAAAAAAAAAATGAATCCTTTCGCTGCTGAGGCATTTCACGCCTGTGTGCTAAACTTATTTTAACCGGTTTCGCTCATCATGTTTAAATCATTATTATACGTATACATTATGTCCTGTCTGTATATTATTCAAATAAAATTTTAATTTTCAAAAATTTACAAAGTGTGAAGTGTTTTCTTTCCTCACGTTTTAACATGCGAGCGTTTGCGGTTATATTTTATATGAGTTGCGCTTGTTAAAAAAATTAGTAATGGGGGACTTGTTACATTTTTTTGGGAAAATTACACGATTTTTAACAAACGCACCCCATACAAAAATCCTTAGTGCAGCATCATTGTTCACATTTTAGTTGATATGGGAACAATATTGCTGCATTAGCAAAAATCAAAACCCTTTTTTTTTTTAAATTCAATTTAGTTTCTTTATTTTATCTTAACTTTTTACATGGTCCTATTTGGTGTGGTTGGAAAGGCCATGCTCTGGCCGATCCAACGATACCAAACATTAACCCCTAGCTGCCACCAATGGCAGCATCAATCAATCAATCGTGTATATGTATGGATTTGATTTTCCTTCTTGTGAATGCGGCTTTAATTATGTTAATAAAGACCATTTTGTTCCTAGTATCCCAGCATTCCTTGGTTCTGTTAAGGAGCCGTTCCATTGGTTCTCATAGGTCGTATCTATTTACACATGTTTCTTAGGTTCAATCCTGTTAATTAGGAGTCTGGTCACTTTGTATCCAGAGGGTCATCTCTGGTGGGTGGGGGCTTGTTCTACCCATCTAAAAGTGTGGGGAAAGGCACAATTAACCAGGCCCGGCCTCTCAGCTTTGGATCTCTGTGTGTCCTTACCTTTTGATGTTGAGCAGCACATTCTTGCATTGTATGATTATTACACTTGGATAAAAGCATTTGTGTGTTTTTAGGAGACAAGCTGCAGTTTGTATTTTGTTGCATTAACCATAAAGAGCTGGAGCAGCAGTTTTCCTGTATCACTGAGGAGGGACAATATGAGGGGGAGTTGTGGAAGTGGAGGCTTTTATCCCAGCCTGGGTGTAAAGGTACAAGAGCTCCGCATGTTAAATGTCTCTTCCTTGTTCTTTCCAGTCACAGGTTTGGATCCAGCACTGGAAAAGAAACCAGAAACTTCTCTGCGTTCCTCCTCACCAATCTCTGAAAAGCCTTTACTGCATTAAGCTCAAGCAACAAAGTGCGGCGAGCAGGTCCAGAGACTCTCACCTCCCTGCACCAAGTTTACCCATTACACGCTCGGCGTCTACAACCATCAGAGTGTATGGAAATGTTTGCAAGTTTCTTCTTTCGTCCATTTGTTATTTATGTGCTTTTATAAAGAACCAGAATAAAACATTTTAAAGTGAAATCCCTGGGCTTTTGTCTGTCCTGTCCTGCAGCTTTCTTGGTTTTAAAGTGATTGGATTACACATAAGGGCCACTATTCAGATATTGCCTTTTCTGCACTGATCAAACTCCACAGATGTTTTTGGCCTACGATTCCCAGAATGCTTTGATTGCAGCAGAGCCAGAGAATCATGGGAGTCGTAGTTCAGAAGCTCCTGTCACTCTATTCCAACCTGAGGCACATGTCTGAAAATGTAGGCGCAGCCGGCAGATATTGTAGGACTCCATTGCACAGGATTATTGCACGGAAGCCGAGGTGGGACTTATTTGTTCAGTGCACCCACAGGATGAAGGGTAACTAGATGTGGGGGAGGGGGGATAAATTGAAGTTTCAAGTGACTTTTGCTTTTTAATCTCAATTTAAAAGGATTTTTTTCACCCAGATCCTGCAGTGCAGAGGGAGGGGACCACGACCTGGCACTCTTAACAAATAGTGAGACCCCCACAACCATGCATTAGCCCCATGAAGTCCTGTAGAGTCTGTGCAGCGCATCGAAGAGTCACCAACAGGGAGACGCTAAGGGCTATTGGCCTGTGCTGAGGTTTGCCCTTAGCAGCTCCCTGTTACAGACAGAATGGAAATAAACCTCTGAAGATACACAGGACGCACCATTGGCAGCTCAGTTAGCAGCGTACCAGTGGTCCGTTAAGGACGCAAGCAAATGGCACGTTCTACCCGGGGTATGGCAAGTGTTCCTTGACTGGCATTTCCTTTTGCAGTCAGGGCAGTACTAGCAAATTACTCACTTTTGCAAAACTTGTAGTTTATGGAGCGGATGTGGAGGGTTGTCCCTTTGGCTAGATAGTCCACAACTAAGTGCGCTCTTGATCCGGCAGAAATACACAACATCTGACAATCTGAAAGGCTCTTTATTATATTCAAGGGAAACAAAATCCATCATAAAGCAGGAGGCAGTCATGGGATTTACATATTTTACAGGCAAAAGAAAACCCAAACGCTTACTATTACAGCCGGGCTCTGAATCTTGCGATCACTGAGCAGCAAATCCTATATTTAGGGGGGGGGGGACCTGAGAACAACTGCCCTATGGCTAGTGAGGGAGCAATAACAATGTAAGAAAGTTTAACATGTGCGCTACTACTACTACACACCCAAACTGGATGCAGTGTATTGTCGGGTATATTAGAGAGGAAAGGATTTAAAATGGATGCCTGTAGCCATTTTGTTTTTAAAGACAGTTTCTTTTCTTCAAAATATTCTCTAGGTTTAGAAATGAATGAGATTTTTTTTACAGAGTTCATTCCTGGGTGAAGTCTTTTATATTTTTTTTAAGAAGTGCCAGACATGAAGGAACCTAGAATGAATGTTTTTGTGAGATAATGCTAAGACGTGTCATAATTAAATTTATTGGTCTGTCTTAAGTTTTTAAAACAAAAGAGATTTTGTCTTTTGGGTATAGGAATAAGAGAAAATATTCTGTAATATAGATTTATATTCACAAAATATATGTTTATAATCAAGGTATATTTTATTATATTTACAGTATGAAATATATATTCCAATAAATATTGGAGAAAGTATATAATTGGTAAATAATAAAAATTACTAAAGAATAGATTCTGTTGAGTTAACCAGAAAAGAATTTAGCTGATAGTAAGCAACTAAAAGGGAGTGAGGATATAAATCAAATTTTGATAGATAGAGACACTATGTCTAGAAGGTTTTTGTGTCAGATTGACCTTTCTTGACCCGAGATAAGAATATTAATAAGAAATGGTGGAATTAATTAAGAAGTGCAATACTGCCCTCTAGAGGATAGTAAAAATAATGATTCATATTACCATTAATATTAACCGTGACGTCAAATTGGCTATAATAAATCGGCAAGGTTCTTTGTAAGTCAGTCGGAGATTCCAGCAGTCAGACTCACATCGCAATGCATTCAGACGTCCATTACACATGACACTCTGAGAAGTCAGAGATTCCAGCAGTCAGACTCACACTACAATGCATTACACATGACCCTCTGAGAGTCCAAGATTCCAACACTCAGACTCACACCACGATGCAGGCAGATCCCAAGACATGAGGCAATCAATATTCTCACCAAATCTCTAACTCACATGCATTGATTATCTGATATTGATAATCTTCACATATTCCAAAAGAAAGCATCACATAGAAAATTCCAAGGCAGACTTATCAAAATCCAGATTGGACAGGTAATGTATGAATTAATGTAATTATATATTTGTAGATATTCTTGCAACTTAGACTGAGATTCTCAGATACCGTTAAATCCAAATTCTAAGTATTTTCTATTCTGCAGATAGAAATATGAAGAAGTGGATATAAGGATTTATTCCTAAAAGAAATGTTGTAAGATTGATACCAATATATATATATGGAATTTGGAAATTACTGTGATTAAAATTAATAAGCAAGGAATTATATAACTACAAAATAAAAATAACAAAAGATTAGAAGTTTAATTCTCGAGATTAGGGGAGGATTCACTAAATAAGTTTTTATTACTTATCATTAAATTAGCTTATCTTTTGTTGATCCATGTAGCATAGAGATATATATATATATATATCTATAAGAGCTGGCTGGTTAAAGATTGTTTGCTGGGAAATGCATGTTGTATTAAGCAGAAATGTTTATTAACCATTTGTGTATTAGTTACTAACTGATAAGGTAAATGAAATTAATCATATATGCAGTTACTAACCGGAGATACATATATTGTGAAGCTAGTTTTTATATGCTCATGGATTGTGGTTTATAAATTTTGTTTATGATATGAGATTTGAAACTTTTTTGTATACGTAATAAATATATATATGTTTTTATCCGATTATTGATTATTGTATTTTTTAAAGCAAAACACAGACAATTAAAAGAATTCAGGATAATTTCTAAGAAATATAAACGATTGATATTTGTGTCTCGTATAAATTTCTTATGAAATAATAATCCCTGATATATTGGAGGCAACTGCCGAGGTAGGTCCAGTAAGTCCAATATAGACATATTGGAGGCTTGGCTGATAAGTCCAATATATATAACGTGTTGTATTCACGTGCAGAGATTATATCCGACAAGGTAGAATATCCCTTTATCTGAAAAGCCATCCCCGAAATAAACACAATATTCACCCGTTTCATAAACACATTATTCAGTATTTATTGACACAAAACAGACGAATATTGCGTCAAGATGAACACTTTCAGGGTTATTCAAAGAGATCCGAATGGCTGGAGAAAGGTAACGGAACGCTGAAAATCAGCGTTTGGTTACCTTTCTTGGCCATTCGGCAAGTCAGAGAGCGGGCAATTCGCCAAATCCTGGCGAATTGCCTGCACATACGGTGCCTGTTCGGTGCCTGTTCGAGGGCAGTGAAATCCCCATGAAAAAGCACTGCTTTGTTTATTCAGAGAACACAAACCAGCAGTGAAAGGTTCCCCTAATGCCCTGCCATTCGGTGGTTTAATTCGACAGGTTTATTCAGGCGAATCCCATAGGCTTCAATGTTAAAAATATTCCCGTTTTAATTCAATATCTAATAAACCGTTCATTATAAAATTCTGCAGTAAAGAGTCTCTTTATTTATAGATTTTTTTAGGATATTTTAAGCATTTTTCTGATTTTATTTTATTTTTTAAAAAATTCTGTTGTTTTTTTTGCTTTGTAACAGCCCTTTTTATTATCATTCATTGGATTTTATATGTAAATTTCAGACATTTTCGCTCAGTAGTTTCTTTGCAAACAGCGTTTCACTTTTCAAACATTCACGCAAAATGTTTTGCTAATTTATTCACCGCATTTGTCTGCAGTGTCGACTTTTCAGGCGGCTTCGCTGCATGTGATCGGCTCCTGCTTGGGTTTCTCCAGCGTTTTTGGCGGGTTAATACAGATGTTCTTGCGGGTTTTCGGCGTGCATTCGCTGGGTTTTCGGCAGCTTTTCCCTGCACTTTGACAGCCCTGTGGTGCTTGCTGAATACACCGCAGGGTGGCCGAAATGGGAAAGCTATTTGCACCAAATTGAAGAGAACAAACAGTCACCGAACGTGCGGTGACTTTTCGAATCTCTTTGAATAACCCTGATGTGTGTGCGTGTGGCTGCGTTTCTGGAATTTAAGTTACACGTTACTAGTACGGTAAACACGTTACAAATGTTTAATTTCATAAACATTCCAAAACGCCAAACGTTCCTGATCCAATGCATTTCACATGAGGGATATTCTACCTGTATTTTAGGATACAGAGCAGGGGGTGACAGCTACAGATTAGGATGGCAGATAGGGATGAGCCGAACACCACCGAGTTCGGTTCGTATTCGAACACTAACTTTCCAAATGTTCGATCCGAACTCGAACCCGAACTCGAACTCAATACAAGTCAATAGGGCTGAAAATTCGTTTTTTAGAGTGCCCTCCAAGAGGGCATATATGCTAGATATTTGCCATAAAAGGTGTATGGGGGTCCGGGTAGTGCCCTGGGGGACAGGAAACAAGGACAAAAAGTTTTAAAAAAACGTTTTTAAAGGGACAGTGAGTTTTCCATGAAATAAGGGTTAAAAATAAAAACGAGAAATTCCTTCAAATATCGTGCCTAGGAGGTCCCCATAACCTGCCCGTGAAGTGGCGGATTTCTAGGATGTATAGAAACCCTTAAAAAAAAATTACATTTCAAATTACGGTAAATGCTTTTCCTTTAATCTATCCATAAACAACTGCTTGGGGCGGCAGTCTGTATGAAAAGAGGAGACATTTTCGGACACGTAGAAAAAGTTTAGTGATTTTTTGGCTAAATTATTGTGAAACTTATGCAGGCTTTGGATGAAAGTAACAATAGGTGCTTTAAAATTGGTCCTTTAGCGTCGGCAACAGTGCCGTCACACCGTAACCCCTCTGAGGATATGAATCTGCTACAGGCGTCAGTGGCAGTGCAGCCAAATATTGTGCTTTTGATGCCAGGCCTGCAAGTACTATCATACAGTAACCCCTCTGTGGTATTGTGGCAGAATGCAGGGGTGGACCATGTGGTCCTATATTAAAAAGATATGAATCTGGTAATGGGTGTCACTGTACCCAGATATTGTGCTTTTGGTGCCAGACTGCCAGGCCAGCATGTACTATCATACAGTAACCCCTCTGTAGTATTGTGGAAAAGGGCAGGGTTGGACCCTGCGGTTCAAAAAATGAAAATGATATAAATCTGGCACAGGCGTCAGTGCAGCCAAATATTGTGCCTTTCATGGCAGCAAGTGCCTTCACACCGTAACCCTTTTGTAGTATTGTGGAAGAGTTCAGTGCTGGAGGTTTTGTGAATGCAGAAGACATCCCTGATCTATTCCATTACTTCAGCATCAGGGGATTGATAGCTGCTGATCCAGGACTGATACATTTTTATAAATGTCAGTCGGTCTACAGAGTCGGTGGACAGACGCACTCTTTTGTCTGTGACAAAATCTCCAGCGGCACTGAACGTCCTTTCAGAAAGCACGCTAGATGAAGGGCAACCTAGTAGCTGCATAGCTTATTGGCTAGGTTCTGGCCAGTGATCCAATTTCAACACCCAGTAAGCCAGTGGATCATCTGCTGGAAAGGTATCCAGGTCTGCCCTTGCCCCTAGGTAGTCCTGCACCATATGGTGAAGACGCTGGCAATGGGTGCCTACATTTGACGTCCCTGGGCGTCGTGGAGTAAAAAAAAATTAAAAATGCATCAGTCAAGCGGCCCTGGCATTCACCATTATTCCTCTGATCATCCGCAGCCTCAGAAGCACGTGTGTCATTACTTGGTAACCTACCAGTGCCTGGAAAGGTGTTACGACAAGTGTCGCTTTAGAGCGTCCTCAATTTTTTTTCATCCCGTGCTCCCTCTGTGTGGGCAGAATGAGCTCTGCAACTTTACCCTTTTATCGTGGATCAAGAAGGGTTGCCAACCAGTAATGATCCCTCTCCTTGATAGCACGAATCCTGGGGTCCTTTAGCAGGCTTTACATTATAAGGGACCCCATGCAGCGTAGGTTGGAGGTGGCATTAGCTTCCGAGTGTTCCTGGTCGCTCAGGATGACCCCATCGTGCACTTCCTCCTCCCAGCCCTGCACTAGCCCTTCTGCTGCCACGGGGCCTTCTGCTGCCACGGGGCCTTCTGCTGCCACAGGGCCATCTGCTGCCACATGCCCTTCTGCTGCCACGGGGCCCTTCTGCTTCCACGGTGCCCTTCTGCTGCCACAGGGCTGTCTTCTGCCACAGGGCTGGCTGCTGCCACAGGGCTGTCTTCTGCCACAGGGCCGTCTGCTGCCACAGGGCCTTCTGCTGCCATGGGCCCTTCTGCTGCCACAGGGCCCTTCTGCTTCCACTGTGCCCTTCTGCTGCCACAGGGCTGGCTGCTGCCACAGGGCCTTCTGCTGCCACAGGGCTGTCTCCTGCCACAGTGCTGTCTCCTGCCGATACCAACTGCGTAATATTTCCAGAATTCGGCCATTTCTTACTGCTGTCACCACAAAACAACTCATACACACCCTGGTAATCTCCCGACTCAACTATTGCAATAATCTCTTATCTGGCCTCCCTCTGTCCCGCCTCTCCCCCCTACAATCCATCCTGAACACCTCCACCAGGCTAATTCACCTCACCCGCCGCTCTGTCTCTGCCGCTCCCCTCTGCGAGTCCCTTCACTGGCTCCCCATCCACTGCAGAATTAAGTTCAAAATCCTTATCCTTACCTACAAAACCCTCACTAACTCAGCTCCCCACTACCTGTCCTCACTAATCACCAAATACACCCCAGCCCGCTCAATAAGGTCAAACAGTGACCTGCGCCTAGCTTCTCCCCGCATCACCTCTTCCCATGATAGACTGCAGGATTTCTCACGCGCAGCCCCCACTCTCTGGAACGCTCTCCCTCGTACTGTCAGACTTTCCCCTAACTTCTCTTCCTTCAAACGCTCCCTTACAACATTCCTATTTAGGGAAGCCTACCACCCAACTCACTGATGCAACCATCAATCACTCTCACCTTACAGTCCTCTCCTCCTGTTTCCAACCCCAACCCTCCCAGATTGTGAGTTCCTATGGGAATAGGGCCCTCATCTCCTCCTGTACTGTTTGTCAAATGTTGTTCAATGTATTGTAACCCTGTCTATACTGTGCTTATTGTACAGCGCTGCGGAATATGCTGGCGCTTTATAAATAAAGAGTAATAATAACGGACCGAATCCTAGTGGCGCAATGGACTGAGTGTACTTCAAGGAAAAACAATGGTATATGCTTCAATCAATACAGGCAGAAAAATAATGGCAAATCAAATGATTGGATATGTGTCAATAGTAAAGTGCAACCGTGAAAACAGTGCAGAACAATGATAAAGTGCATACAGTGCAATGATGCCAATTACATACAAATGATGTCTTTTAAGAGGTGCTTCCCAGCAGTGTGTGGATTCATATGCTGCATTGAAACCTGTGTTAAAAAGCCTTGTTTCTTAAAAGTTAGGAAACCTAAAAAAATAAACTTTGATTCTATTGGTAGTAATCTACTTCCCATTCTTAAATAATCTCCTAAAAAACGAGAAACTAACTGATCCAAATCGGAACAAAAACTATCCGCAATGACCCGAAACGAAAAAAAAAAAGTCATGCACATCCCTAGTTGCGATTTATAAATATGTGCTGTTCAGGTTACATAATACTGTGTGGTTCCTAGATAACAGACATGCTGTCCATGGTTTCTTTTTATTGTCTGATTGATTTTTTTTATTGCTTGTATTCCCCAATAAAGTTTATTTAGAAATTTGTCAAAGTGATGGTATCAAGCTAATCATTAATTTACTTGGTACTAGCAACTCCCTTGTTGTTGACTCCAGGCCTGGTCCACAAAGCTCTAATATTTAATTATTGGGTTACCTCTGAGCTAGTACCGTATGTATATGTAAGTACACGTCTACTGGTCTTTCCTTTTTCCTTTTCTATTTGGCTCCAGCATTCGACATGTGCGCATTTAAAAGGATGAAAGCGCTGGTCGTGACGTTGACGTCATTTGCACATGCGTTACTTTGATCGCATCCACCAGAGGATGGGCCGGCCAGAAGCTGGCAGTGGAGGCTTCCTGGTGCCAAGGCACAGTGAAGACAGCAATGTTGCAGGAGGCATATGGGCAGCCTAATAACCTGAGGATTGGGTGATATGGATATGTTTTATCTGTTTATATACATTGTAAGAGCAATACAGTAATTTTATGTTCTATTTGGATGTCTTCATTATTGTTGTATGTTCCCTTTGAACATACTTCTTGGAAAATCCATTCAAACAGTTGTTTGTAAGTGACCTGTATATTTCCTATGTATTGGGGGTATTACCCTATATGTTCTATTTAAATCGGTAACTCGCACTGTGCCTACTGTAACATACACTATATAAATATAACCCGTAACTCGCAATGTGCCTACTGCAACATACACTATATAAATATATCCCGTAACTCGCACTGTGCCTACTGTAACATACACTATATAAATATAACCCGTAAATCGCAATGTGTTACTGTAACATACACTATATAAATATAACCCGTAACTCACACTGTGCCTACTGTAACATACACTATATAAATATAACCCGTAACTCGCACTGTGCCTTCTGTAACCTACACTATATAAATATAACCCGTAACTCGCACTGTGCCTTCTGTAACATACACTATATAAATATAACCCGTAACTCGCACTGTGCCTTCTGTAACCTACACTATATAAATATAACCCGTAACTCGCACTGTGCCTTCTGTAACATCCACTATATAAATATAACCCGTAACTCGCACTGTGCCTTCTGTAACATACACTATATAAATATAACCCGTAACTCGCAATGTGTTACTGTAACATACACTATATAAATATAACCCGTAACTCGCACTGTGCCTTCTGTAACATACACTATATAAATATAACCCGTAACTCGCACTGTGCCTTCTGTAACATACACTATATAAATATAACCCGTAACTCGCACTGTGCCTACTGTAACATACACTATATAAATATAACCCGTAACTCGCAATGTGTTACTGTAACATACACTATATAAATATAACCCGTAACTCACACTGTGCCTACTGTAACATACACTATATAAATATAACCCGTAACTCGCACTGTGCCTACTGTAACATACACTATATAAATATAACCCGTAACTCGCAATGTGTTACTGTAACATACACTATATAAATATAACCCGTAACTCGCACTGTGCCTTCTGTAACCCACACAATATAACCCGTAACTCTCACTGTGCCTTCTGTAACATACACTATATAAATATAACCCATAACTTGCACTGTGCCTACTGTAACATACACTATATAAATATAACCTGTAACTCGCACTGTGCCTACTGTAACATACACTATATAAATATAACCCGTAACTCGCACTGTGCCTACTGTAACATACACTATATAAATATAACCCGTAACTCGCAATGTGTTACTGTAACATACACTATATAAATATAACCCGTAACTCACACTGTGCCTTCTGTAACATACACTATATAAATATAACCCGTAACTCGCACTGTGCCTTCTGTAACCCACACAATATAACCCGTAACTCTCACTGTCCCTTCTGTAACATACACTATATAAATATAACCCATAACTTGCACTGTGCCTACTGTAACATACACTATATAAATATAACCTGTAACTCGCACTGTGCCTACTGTAACATACACTATATAAATATAACCCATAACTCGCAATGTGCCTACTGTAACATACACTATATAAATATAACCCGTAACAAAATGTGTTACTGTAACATACACTATATAAAAAAAAAAACGTAACTCGCACTGTGCCTACTGTAACATACACTATATAAATATAACCCGTAACTCGCACTGTGCCTACTGTAACATACACTATATAAATATAGCCTGTAACTCACAATGTGCCTACTGTAACATACACAATATAAATACAACCCGTAACTCACAATGTGTTACTGTAACATACACTATATAAATATAACCCGTAACTCGCACTGTGCCTACTGTAACATACACTATATAATATAACCGTAACTCGCACTGTGCCTACTGTAACATACACTATATAAATATAACCCGTAACTCGCACTGTGCCTACTGTAACATACACTATATAAATATAACCCGTAACTCGCACTGTGCCTACTGTAACATACACTATATAAATATAACCCGTAACTCAATGTGTTACTGTAACATACACTACATAAATATAACCCGTAACTCGCAATGTGTTACTGTAACATACACTATATAAATATAACCCGTAACTCGCAATGTGTTACTGTAACATACACTATATAAATATAACCTGTAACTCGCACTGTGCCTGCTGTAACATACACTATATAAATATAACCAGTAACTCGCAATGTGTTACTGTAACATACACTATATAAATATAACCCGTAACTCGCACTGTGCCTACTGTAACATACACTATATAAATATAACCCGTAACTCGCACTGTGCCTACTGTAACATACACTATATAAATATAACCCGTAACTCAATGTGTTACTGTAACATACACTACATAAATATAACCCGTAACTCGCAATGTGCCTACTGTAACATACACTATATAAATATAACCGTAACTCGCACTGTGCCTACTGTAACATACACTAATAAATATAACCCGTAACTCGCACTGTGCCTACTGTAACATACACTATATAAATATAACCCGTAACTCGCACTGTGCCTACTGTAACATACACTATATAAATATAACCCGTAACTCGCACTGTGCCTACTGTAACATACACTATGTAAATATAACCCGTAACTCGCACTGTGCCTACTGTAACATACACTATATAAATATAACCCGTAACTCGCACTGTGCCTACTGTAACATACACTATATAAATATAACCTGTAACTCGCAATGTGTTACTGTAACATACACTATATACAAATCCCATCACCGACATGCCTTCCACAACACTGTAAATTCAAAATATGCAAATTGGGCTTTCATAATCTTCCTTAATTAGGTTAACATTTGTAGTGCACATGGTTCTCTTGCTATGGAGAAATGCTAAAGCTTTAGGCAACCAGGTGGCTGAGTGGCTAAGGCGGCAGACTGCCAATGTAAACTGTTAATACATAGGTAATACATAGGCGGCAGACTGCCAATGTAAACTGTTAATACATAGGTTCAAATCCCATCTTTGACATGCCCCTCCCTATGCTGGAAACTCAAGAGTTACAAATGGTACAATCTAAATCATCCTTTTTTAGTTTTACATTTGTAGTGCACATGGTTCTTTTGGTATGGAGAAATGCTAAAGCATCAGGCAACCAGGTGGCTCAGTGGCTAAGACAATAGACTGCCAATCCCAATTTTAAACTGCAACAAGTGTGTTCAAAAACCATCACCAACCTGCCTTTCACAATGCAAACTGGTAATACATTGGTTCAAATCCCTTCTCCAACATATCTTCCTCTATGCTGGATATTCAAGAGTTACAAATGGTACAGTCTAAATCATCCTTTTTTAGTTTTACATTTGTAGTGCACATGGTTCTTTTGTGATGGAGAAACAATAAAGTTTAGGTAACAAGGTGGCTGAGTGGTTAAAGCAACAGACTGCCAATCCCAAAGTAATCTGCAATAGTGAGTTCAAATCCCTTCACCGACATGCCTTCCACAACACTGTAAATTCAAAATATGCAAATTGGGGTTTCATAATCTTCCTTATTTAGGTTTACATTTGTAGTGCACATGGTTCTTTTGTGATGGAGAAACAATAAAGATTTAGGTAACCAGGTGGCTGAGTGGTTAAAGCAACAGACTGACAATCCCAATGTAATCTGCAATACGTGGGTTCAAATCCCATCATCCGACATGCCTTCCACAAAACTGTATATTCAAAATATGCAAATTGGGCTTTCATAAACTTCCTTTTTAGGTTAACATTTGTAGTGCACATAGTTCTTTTGCAATGGAGAAATGCTAATGCTATAGGCAACCAGGTGGCTGAGTGGCTAAGGCAATAGACTTTCAATCCCAATACAAGCTGCAACACGTGAGTTCAAATCCCATCACCAACCTGCCTTCCACAATGGAAACCGGCAATACATTGGTTCTAATCCCATCTCCGACATGTCTTCCTCTATGCTGGATATTCAAGAGTTACAAATGGTACAGTCTAAATCATCCTTTTTTAGTTTTACATTTGTAGTGCACATGGTTCTTTTGCTATGGAGAAACGCTAAAGCTTTAGGCAACCAGGTGGCTGAGTGGCTAAGGCAATAGACTGCCAATCCCAATGTTAAACTGCAACACGTGAGTTCAAAAACCATCACCAACCTGCCTTTCACAATGCAAACTGGTAATACATTGGTTCAAATCCCTTCTCCAACATATCTTCCTCTATGCTGGATATTCAAGAGTTACAAATGGTACAGTCTAAATCATCCTTTTTTAGTTTTACATTTGTAGTGCACATGGTTCTTTTGCAATGGAGAAATGCTAATGCTTTAGGCAACCAGGTGGCTGAGTGGCTAAGGCAATAGACCTTCAATCCCAATACAAACTGCAACACGTGAGTTCAAATCCCATCACCAACCTGCCTTCCACAATGGAAACCGGCAATACATTGGTTCTAATCCCATCTCCGACATGTCTTCCTCTATGCTGGATATTCAAGAGTTACAAATGGTACAGTCTAAATCATCCTTTTTTAGTTTTACATTTGTAGTGCACATGGTTCTTTTGCTATGGAGAAACGCTAAAGCTTTAGGCAACCAGGTGGCTGAGTGGCTAAGGCAATAGACTGCCAATCCCAATGTTAAACTGCAACACGTGAGTTCAAAAACCATCACCAACCTGCCTTTCACAATGCAAACTGGTAATACATTGGTTCAAATCCCTTCTCCAACAAATCTTCCTCTATGCTGGATATTCAAGAGTTACAAATGGTACAGTCTAAATCATCCTTTTTTAGTTTTACATTTGTAGTGCACATGGTTCTTTTGCAATGGAGAAATGCTAATGCTTTAGGCAACCAGGTGGCTGAGTGGCTAAGGCAATAGACCTTCAATCCCAATACAAACTGCAACACGTGAGTTCAAATCCCATCACCAACCTGCCCTCCACAATGCAAACCGGCAATACATTGGCTCTAATCCCATTTCTGACATGTCTTCCTCTATGCTGGGAATTCAAGAGTTACAAATGTTACAGTCTAAATCATCCTTTTTTAGTTTTACATTTGTAGTGCACATGGTTCTTTTGCTATGGAGAAACGCTAAAGCTTTAGGCAACCAGGTGGCTGAGTGGCTAAGGCAATAGACTGCCAATCCCAATGTTAAACTGCAACATGTGAGTTCAAAAACCATCACCAACCTGCCTTTCACAATGCAAACTGGTAATACATTGGTTCAAATCCCTTCTCCAACATATCTTCCTCTATGCTGGATATTCAAGAGTTACAAATGGTACAGTCTAAATGTAGTGCACATGGTTCTTTTGTGATGGAGAAACAATAAAGATTTAGGTAACCAGGTGGCTGAGTGGTTAAAGCAACAGACTGACAATCCCAATGTAATCTGCAATATGTGGGTTCAAATCCCATCTCCAACATATCTTCCTCTATGCTGGATATTCAAGAGTTACAAATGGTACAGTCTAAATCATCCTTTTTTAGTTTTACATTTGTAGTGCACATGGTTCTTTTGCAATGCAGAAATGCTAATGCTAATCACAAAAGAACCATGTGCACTACAAATGTTAACCTAAATAAGGAAGTTTATGAAAGCCCAATTTGCATATTTTGAATTTACAGTGTTGTGGAAGGCATGTCAGTGATGGGATTTGAACTCACTATTGCAGATTACATTGGGATTGTCAGTCTGTTGCTTTAACCACTCAGCCACCTGGTTACCTAAATCTTTATTGTTTCTCCATCACAAAAAAACCATGTGCACTACAAATGTAAACCTAAATAAGGAAGATTATGAAACCCCAATTTGCATATTTTGAATTTACAGTGTTGTGGAAGGCATGTCAGTGATGGGATTTGAACTCACTATTGCAGATTACATTGGGATTGTCAGTCTGTTGCTTTAACCACTCAGCCACCTTGTTACCTAATCTTTATTGTTTCTCCATCACAGAAGAACCATGTGCACTACAAATGTAAAACTTCAAAAAGGATGATTTAGACTGTACCATTTGTAACTCTTGAATATCCAGCATAGAGGAAGATATGTTGGAGAGGGGATTTGAACCAATGTATTACCAGTTTGCATTGTGAAAGGCAGGTTGGTGATGGTTTTTGAACTCACTTGTTGCAGTTTAATATTGGTATTGGCAATCTATTGTCTTAGCCACTGAGCCACCTGGTTGCCTGATGCTTCAGCATTTCTCCATAGCAAAAGAACCATGTGCACTACAAATGAAAAACTAAAAAATGATGATTTAGACTGTACCATTTGTAACTCTTGAGTTTCCAGCATAGGGAGGGGCATGTCAGAGATGGGATTTGAACCTATGTATTAACAGTTTACATTGGCAGTCTGCCGCCTTAGCCACTCAGCCACCTGGTTGCCTAAAGCTTTAGCATTTCTCCATAGCAAGAGAACCATGTGCACTACAAATGTTAACCTAAATAAACAAGATTATGAAATCACAATTTGCATATTTTGAATTTACAGCATTGTTGAAGGCATGTCAGTGATGGGATTTGAGCCCACAAATTACAATTTGCATTGGGATTGGCATTCTGTTGCTTTAACCACTTAGTTACCTGGTTGCTTAAAGCTTTATTGTTTCTCCATCGTCATAGAACCATGTGCACTTCAAATGTAAAACTAAAAAAGGATGATTTAGACTGTACCATTTGTAACTCTAGAATTTCTGCTTAAAGCTTTATTGTTTCTCCATCGTCATAGAACCATGTGCACTTCAAATGTAAAACTAAAAAAGGATGATTTAGACTGTACCATTTGTAACTCTAGAATTTCCAGCATAGAGGAAGACATGTTGGAGATGGGATTAGAGCCAATGTATTACAGGTTTACATTGTGGAAGGCAGGTTGGTGATGAGATTTGAACTCATGTGTTGCAGTTTGTATTGGGATTGAAAGTCTATTGCCTTAGCCACTCAGCCACCTGGTTGCCTAAAGCATTAGCATTTCTCCATTGCAAAAGAACCATGTGCACTACAAATGTAAACCTAAATAAGGAAGATTATGAAACCCCAATTTGCATATTTTGAATTTACAGTGTTGTGGAAGGCATGTCGGTGATGGGATTTGAACTCACTATTGCAGATTACTTTGGGATTGGCAGTCTGTTGCTTTAACCACTCAGCCACCTTGTTACCTAAACTTTATTGTTTCTCCATCACAAAAGAACCATGTGCACTACAAATGTAAAACTAAAAAAGGATGATTTAGACTGTACCATTTGTAACTCTTGAATATCCAGCATAGAGGAAGATATGTTGGAGAAAGGATTTGAACCAATGTATTACCAGTTTGCATTGTGAAAGGCAGGTTGGTGATGGTTTTTGAACTCACTTGTTGCAGTTTAATATTGGTATTGGCAGTCTATTGTCTTAGCCACTGAGCCACCTGGTTGCCTGATGCTTTAGCATTTCTCCATAGCAAAAGAACCATGTGCACTACAAATGTAAAACTAAAAAAGGATGATTTAGACTGTCCCATTTGTAACTCTTGAATATCCAGCATAGAGGAAGATATGTTGGAGAAGGGATTTGAACCAATGTATTACCAGTTTGCATTGTGAAAGGCAGGTTGGTGATGGTTTTTGAACTCACTTGTTGCAGTTTAATATAGGGATTGGCAGTCAAATTGGGCTTTCATAAACTTCCTTATTTAGGTTAACATTTGTAGTGCACATGGTTCTTTTGCAATGGAGAAATGCTAATGCTTTAGGCAACCAGGTGGCTGAGTGGCTAAGGCAATAGACTTTCAATCCCAATGTAATCTGCAATAGTGAGTTCAAATTCCATCACCGACATGCCTTCCACAACACTGTAAATTCAAAATATGCAAATTGGGCTTTCATAATCTTCCTTATTTAGGTTTACATTTGTAGTGCACATGGTTCTTTTGTGATGGAGAAACAAGAAAAATTTAGGTAACCAGGTGGCTGAGTGGAAAAAGCAAAGACTGCCAATCCCAATGTAATCTGCAATATTTGGGTTCAAATCCCATCACCAACATGCCTTCCACAACACTGTAAATTCAAAATATGCAAATTGGGCTTTCATAATCTTCCTTATTTAGGTTAACATTTGTAGTGCACATGGTTGCCTAAAGCATTAGCATTTCTCCATTGCAAAAGAACCATGTGCACTACAAATCTTCCTCTATGCTGGATATTCAAGAGTTACAAATGGTACAGTCTAAATCATCCTTTTTTAGTTTTACATTTGTAGTGCACATTGGTTCTTTTGTGATGGAGAAACAATAAAGATTTAGGTAACCAGGTGGCTGAGTGGTTAAAGCAACAGACTGCCAATCCCAATGTAATCTGCAATACATGGGTTCAAATCCCATCACCAACATGCCTTCCACATCACTGTAAATACAAAATATGCAAATTAGGCTTTCATAATCTTCCTTATTTAGGTTCACTTTTGTAGTGCACATGGTTCTTTTGTGATGGAGAAAAAATAAAGATTTAGGTAACCAGGTGGCTGAGTGGTTAAAGCAACAGACTGCCAATCCCAATGTAAACTGCAATACATCCCATCCCCGACATGCCTTCCACAACACTGTAAATGCAAATTGGGCTTTCATAATCTTCCTTATTTAGGTTAACATTTGTAGTGCACATGGTTCTTTTGCAATGGAGAAATGCTAATGCTTTAGGCAACCAGGTGGCTGAGTGGCTAAGGCAATAGACTGCCAATCCCAATACAAACTGCAACACGTGAGTTCAAATCTCATCACCAACCTGCCTTCCACAATGTAAACCGGCAATACATTGGTTCTAATCCCATCTCCGACATGTCTTCCTCTATGCTGGAAATTCTAGAGTTACAAATGGTACAGTCTAAATCATCCTTTTTTAGTTTTACATTTGAAGTGCACATGGTTCTATGACGATGGAGAAACAATAAAGCTTTAAGCAACCAGGTAACTAAGTGGTTAAAGCAACAGAATGCCAATCCCAATGCAAATTGTAATTCGTGGGCTCAAATCCCATCACTGACATGCCATCCACAATGCTGTAAATTCAAAATATGCAAATTGTGATTTCATAATCTTCTTTATTTAGGTTAACATTTGTAGTGCACATGGTTCTCTTGCTATGGAGAAATGCTAAAGCTTTAGGCAACCAGGTGGCTGAGTGGCTAAGGCAGCAGACTGCCAATGTAAACTGTTACAACATAGGTAATACATAGGCGGCAGACTGCCAATGTAAACTGTTAATACATAGATTCAAATACCATCTCTGACATGCCCCTCCCTATGCTGGAAACTCAAGAGTTACAAATGGTACAGTCTAAATCATCCTTTTTTAGTTTTTCATTTGTAGTGCACATGGTTCTTTTGTGATGGAGAAACAATAAAGTTTTAGGTAACCAGGTGGCTGAGTGGCTAAGGCAATAGACTGCCAATCCCAATATTAAACTGCAACACGTGAGTTCAAATCCCATCACCAACCTGCCTTCCACAATGTAAACCAGCAAAACATTGGCTCTAATCCCATCTCCAGCATGTCTTCCTCTATGCTGGAAACTCAAGAGTTACAAATGGTACAGTCTAAATCATCCTTTTTTAGTTTTACATTTGAAGTGCACATGGTTCTTTTGCTATGGAGAAATGCTAAAGCCTTAGGTAACCAGGTGGCTGAGTGGCTAAGGCAATAGACTGCCAATCCCAATATTAAACTGAAACACGTGAGTTCAAAAACCATCACCATCACCAACCTGCCTTTCACAATGCAAACTGGTAATACATTGGTTCAAATCCCTTCTCCAACATATCTTCCTCTATGCTGGATATTCAAGAGCTACAAATGGTACAGTCTAAATCATCCTTTTTTAGTTTTACATTTGTAGTGCACATGGTTCTTTTGTGCTGGAGAAACAATAAAGATTTAGGTAACCAGGTGGCTGAGTGGTTAAAGCAACAGACTGCCAATCCCAATGTAATCTGCAATACATGGGTTCAAATCCCATCCCCGACATGCCTTCTACAACACTGTAAATGCAAATTGGGCTTTCATAATCTTCCTTATTTAGGTTAACATTTGTAGTGCACATGGTTCTTTTGCAATGGAGAAATGCTAATGCTTTAGGCAACCAGGTGGCTGAGTGGCTAAGGCAATAGACTGCCAATCCCAATACAAACTGCAACACATGAGTTCAAATCTCATCACCAACCTGCCTTCCACAATGTAAACCAGCAATACATTGGTTCTAATCCCATCTCCGACATGTCTTCCTCTATGCTGGAAATTCTAGAGTTACAAATGGTACAGTCTAAATCATCCTTTTTAAGTTTTACATTTGAAGTGCACATGGTTCTATGACGATGGAGAAACAATAAAGCTTTAAGCAACCAGGTAACTAAGTGGTTAAAGCAACAGAATGCCAATCCCAATGCAAATTGTAATTCGTGGGCTCAAATCCCATCACTGACATGCCTTCCACAATGCTGTAAATTCAAAATATGCAAATTGTGATTTCATAATCTTCTTTATTTAGGTTAACATTTGTAGTGCACATGGTTCTCTTGCTATGGAGAAATGCTAAAGCTTTAGGCAACCATGTGGCTGAGTGGCTAAAGCGGCAGACTGCCAATGTAAACTGTTAATACATAGGTGGCAGACTGCCAAAGTAAACTGTTAATACATAGGTTCAAATCCCATCTCTGAAATGCCCCTCCCTATGCTGGAAACTTATGAGTTACAAATGGTACAGTCTAAATCATCCTTTTTTAGTTTTACATTTGTAGTGCACATTGGTTCTTTTGCTATGGAGAAATGCTAAAGCATCAGGCAACCAGGTGGCCTAGTGGCTAAGACAATAGACTACCAATCCCAATATTAAACTGCAACAAGTGAGTTCAAAAACCATCACCAACCTGCCTTTCACGATGCAAACTGGTAATACATTGGTTCAAATCCATTCTCCAACATATCTTCCTCTATGCTGGATATTCAAGAGCTACAAATGGTACAGTCTAAATCATCCTTTTTTAGTTTTACATTTGTAGTGCACATGGTTCTTTTGCAATGGAGAAATGCTAAAGCATCAGGCAACCAGGTGGCTCAGTGGCTAAGACAATAGACTGCCAATCCCAATATTAAACTGCAACAAGTGAGTTCAAAAACCATCACCAACCTGCCTTTCACAATGCTAACTGGTAATACATTGGTTCAAATCCCTTCTCCAACATATCTTCCTCTATGCTGGATATTCAAGAGTTACAAATGGGACAGTCTAAATCATCCTTTTTTAGTTTTACATTTGTAGTGCACATGGTTCTTTTGCTATGGAGAAATGCTAAAGCATCAGGCAACCAGGTGGCCCAGTGGCTAAGACAATAGACTGCCAATCCCAATATTAAACTGCAACAAGTGAGTTCAAAAACCATCACCAACCTGCCTTTCACGATGCAAACTGGTAATACATTGGTTCAAATCCATTCTCCAACATATCTTCCTCTATGCTGGATATTCAAGAGTTACAAATGGTACAGTCTAAATCATCCTTTTTTAGTTTTACATTTGTCGTGCACATGGTTCTTTTGCAATGGAGAAATGCTAAAGCATCAGGCAACCAGGTGGCTCAGTGGCTAAGACAATAGACTGCCAATCCCAATATTAAACTGCAACAAGTGAGTTCAAAAACCATCACCAACCTGCCTTTCACAATGCAAACTGGTAATACATTGGTTCAAATCCCTTCTCCAACACATAACTGTATGCTGGATATTCAAGAGTTACAAATGGTACAGTCTAAATCATCCTTTTTTAGTTTTACATTTGTAGTGCACATGGTTCTTTTGTGATGGAGAAACAATAAAGATTTAGGTAACCAGGTGGCTGAGTGGTTAAAGCAACAGACTGACAATATGTGGGTTCAAATCCCATCACTGACATGCCTTCCACAACACTGTTTATTCAAAATATGCAAATTGGGCTTTCATAAACTTCCTTATTTAGGTTAACATTTGTAGTGCACATGGTTCTTTTGCAATGGAGAAATGCTAATGCTTTAGGCAACCAGGTGGCTGAGTGGCTAAGGCAATAGACTTTCAATCCCAATACAAACTGCAACATGTGAGTTCAAATCTCATCACCAACCTGCCTTCCACAATGTAAACTGGTAAAAGAACCATGTGCACTACAAATGTAAAACTAAAAAAGGATGATTTAGACTGTACCATTTGTAACTCTTGAATATCCAGCATAGAAGAAGATATGCTGGAGAAGGGATTTGAACCAATGTATTACCAGTTTGCATTGTGAAAGGTGGGTTGGTGATGGGTTTTGAACTCACATGTTGCAGTTTAATATTGGGATTGGCAGTCTATTGCCTTAGCCACTCTATTGCTTTAGCCACTCATCCACCTGGTTACCTAAAGCTTTAGCATTTCTCCATAGCAAAAGAACCATGTGCACTACAAATGTAAAACTAAAAAAGGATGATTTAGACTGTACCATTTGTAGCTCTTGAATTTCCAGCATAGAGGAAGACATGTCAGAGATGGGATTAGAACCAATGTATTACCAGTTTACATTGTGAAAAGCAGGTTGGTGATGGTTTTTGAACTCACATGTTGCAGTTTGTATTGGGATTGAAAGTCTATTGCCTTAGCCACTCAGACACCTGGTTGCCTAATGCATTAGCATTTCTCCATCACAAAAGAACCATGTGCACTACAAATGTAAACCTAAATAAGGAAGATTATGAAAGTCCAATTTGCATATTTTGAATTTACAGTGTTGTGGAAGGCATGTCAGTGATGGGATTTGAACCCACATATTGCAGATTACATTGGGATTGTCAGTTTGTTGCTTTAACCACTCAGCCACCTGGTTGCCTAAAGCTTTAGTGTTTCCCCATCGCAAAAGAACCATGTGCACTTCAAATGTAAAACTAAAAAAGGGTGATTTAGACTGTACCATTTGTAACTCTTGAGTTTCCAGCATAGAGGAAGACATGTTGGAGATGGGATTAGAACCATAGAATTATTGCTGGTTTTCATTGTGGAAGGCAGGTTGGTGATGAGATTTGAACTCACGTGTTGCAGTTTGTATTGGGATTGGCAGTCTATTGCCTTAGCCACTCAGCCACCTTTTTACCTAATTCTTTATTGTTTCTCCATCACAAAAGAACCATGTGCACTACAAATGTAAACCTAAATAAGGAAGATTATGAAAGCCCAATTTGCATAATTTGAATTTACAGTGTTGTGGAAGGCATGTCGGTGATGGGATTTGAACTCACTATAGCAGATTACATTAGGGTTGGCAGTCTGTTGCTTTAACCACTCAGCCACCTTTTTACCTAAACTTTATTGTTTCTCCATCACAAAAGAACCATGTGCACTACAAATGTAAAACTAAAAAAGGATGATTTAGACTGTACCATTTGTAACTCTTGAATATCCAGCATAGAGGAAGATATGTTGGAGAAGGGATTTGAACCAATGTATTACCAGTTTGCATTGTGAAAGGCAGGTTGGTGATGGATTTTGAACTCACTTGTTGCAGTTTAATATAGGGATTGGCAGTCAAATTGGGCTTTCATAAACTTCCTTATTTAGGTTACATTTGTAGTGCACATGGTTCTTTTGCAATGGAGAAATGCTAATGCTTTAGGCAACCAGGTTGCTGAGTGGTTAAAGCAACAGACTGCCAATCCCAATGTAATCTGCAATAGTGAGTTCAAATCCCATCACCGACATGCCTTCCACAACACTGTAAATTCAAATTATGCAAATTGGGCTTTCATAATCTTCCTTATTTAGGTTTACATTTGTAGTGCACATGGTTCTTTTGTGATGGAGAAACAATAAAGAATTAGGTAAAAAGGTGGCTGAGTGGTTAAAGCAACAGACTGCCAATCCCAATGTAATCTGCAATACGTGGGTTCAAATCCCATCACCAACATGCCTTACACAACACTGTAAATTCAAAATATGCAAATTGGGCTTTCATAACCTTCCTTATTTAGGTTAACATTTGTAGTGCACATGGTTCTTTTGCAATGGAGAAATGCTAACGCTTTAGGGAACCAGGTGGCTGAGTGGCTAAGGCAATAGACTGCCAATCCCAATACAAACTGCAACACATGAGTTCAAATCTCATCACCAACCTGCCTTCCACAATGAAAACCGGCAATACGTTGGCTCTAATCCCATCTCCGACATGTCTTCCTCTATGCTGGAAACTCAAGAGTTACAAATGGTACAGTCTAAATCATCCTTTTTTAGTTTTACATTTGAAGTGCACATAGTTCTTTTGCGATGGGGAAACACTAAAGCTTTAGGCAACCAGGTGGCTGAGTGGTTAAAGCAACAGACTGACAATCCCAATGTAATCTGCAATAGGTGGGTTCAAATCCCATCACTGACATGCCTTCCACAACACTGTAAATGCAAATTGGGCTTTCATAATCTTCCTTATTTAGGTTTACATTTGTAGTGCACATGGTTCTTTTGTGATGGAGAAACAATAAAGTTTAAGGTAACCAGGTGGCTGAGTGGTTAAAGCAACAGACTGACAATCCCAATGTAATCTGCAGTACGTGGGTTCAAATCCCATCACCGACATGCCTTCCACAACACTGTATATTCAAAATCTGCAAATTGGGCTTTCATAAACTTCCTTATTTAGGTTAACATTTGTAGTGCACATGGTTCTTTTGCAATGGAGAAATGCTTAAGGCAACCAGGTGGCTGAGTGGCTAAGGCAATAGACTTTCAATCCCAATACAAACTGCAACACATGAGTTCAAATCCCATCACCAACCTGCCCTCCACAATGTAAACTGGCAATACATTGGTTCTAATCCCATCTCCAACATGTCTTCCTCTATGCTGGAAATTCAAGAGTTACAAATGGTACAGTCTAAATCATCTTTTTTTAGTTTTACATTTGTAGTGCACATGGTTCTTTTGCTATGGAGAAACGCTAAAGCTTTTGGCAACCAGGTGGCTGAGTGGCTAAGGCAATAGACTGCCAATCCCAATGTTAAACTGCAACACATGAGTTCAAAAACCATCACCAACCTGCCCTTCACAATGCAAACTGGTAACACATTGGTTCAAATCCCTTCTCCAACATATCTTCCTCTATGCTGGATACTCAAGAGTTACAAATGGTACAGTCTAAATCATCCTTTATTAGTTTGCAGATTACTTTGGGATTGGCAGTCTGTTGCTTTAACCACTCAGCCACCTTGTTACCTAAACTTTATTGTTTCTCCATCACAAAAGAACCATGTGCACTACAAATGTAAAACTAAAAAAGGATGATTTAGACTGTACCATTTGTAACTCTTGAATATCCAGCATAGAGGAAGATATGTTGGAGAAGGGATTTGAACCAATGTATTACCAGTTTGCATTGTGAAAGGCAGGTTGGTGATGGTTTTTGAACTCACTTGTTGCAGTTTAATATTGGGATTGGCAGTCTATTGTCTTAGCCACCGAGCCACCTGGTTGCCTGATGCTTTAGAATTTCTCCATTGCAAGAGAACCATGTGCACTACAAATGTAAAACTAAAAAACAATGATTTAGACTGTACCATTTGTAACTCTTGAATATCCAGCATAGAGGAAGATATGTTGGAGAATGGATTTGAACCAATGTATCACCCGTTTGCATCATGAAAGGCAGGTGGGTGATGGTTTTTGAACTCACTTGTTGCAGTTTAATATTGGGATTGGCAGTCTATTGTCTTAGCCACTGAGCCACCTGGTTGCCTGATGCTTTAGCATTTCTCCATAGCAAAAGAACCATGTGCACTACAAATGTAAAACTAAAAAAGGATGATTTAGACTGTACCATTTGTAACTCATAGGTTTCCAGCATAGGGAGGGGCATGTCAGAGATGGGATTTGAACCTATGTATTAACAGTTTACATTGGCAGTCTGCCACCTATGTATTAACAGTTTACATTGACAGTCTGCTGCTTTAGCCACTCAGCCACCTGGTTGCTTAAAGCTTTAGCATTTCTCCATAGCAAGAGAACCATGTGCACTACAAATGTTAACCTAAATAAAGAAGATTATAGAAACATAGAAACATAGAAAAATGTCAGCAGATAAGAACCTTTCGGCCCATCTAGTCTGCCCAATTACATGGATACTTTACCTGGATTTATCTTTTGTTTAGGATAGCCTTATGCCTATCCCATGCTTGCTTAAATTCAATTACTGTTTTGGCCTCTACAACTTCTACTGGAAGACTGTTCCATGTATCCACCACCCGCTCAGTAAAATAATGCTTCCTGATGTTACTTTTAAACCTTTGCCCCTCTAATCTAAGACTATGTCCTCTTGTTTTGCTATTTTGTTTCCTTTTAAATATACTCCCTTCCTCTACCTTGTGGATTCCCTTTACGTATTTAAATGTTTCTATCATATCTCCTCTGTCTCGTCTTTTTTCCAAGCTGTACATGTTAAGATCATTAAGCCTTTCTTGGTAACTTTTCTCCTTCAAGCCGTACACCATTTTAGTAGCCCTTCTCTGAACTCTCTCCAAGATGTCTATATCCTTCTGGAGATACGGTCTCCAGTACTGCACACAGTACTCCAAGTGAGGTCTCACCAGTGCTCTGTACAGTGGCATGAGCACTTCCCTTTTCCTACTGCTAATACCTCTCCCTACACAACCAAGCATTCTGCTAGCATTTCCTGCTGCTCTATTACATTGACTACTTACCCTTAGATCCTCTGAAATAATAACCCCTAAATCCCTTTCCTCAGATGTTGAGGTTAGGACTGTATCAAATATTCTATATTCAGCCCTTGGGTTTTTGCGTCCCAGGTGCATTATCTTGCACTTATCCACATTAAAACTCAATTGCCACAACTCCGACCATTTTTTTAGCTTACCTAAATCATTTTTCATTTGGCTGATCCCTCCAGGAACGTCAACCCTGTTGCAAATCTTTGTGTCATCAGCAAAAAGACATACTTTTCCATTAATACCTTCTGCAATATCACTAATAAAAATATTAAAGAGAATGGGTCCAAGTACTGACCCCTGAGGTACCCCACTGGTAACAAGACCTTGCGCCGAATAAACTCCATTTACCACAACCCTCTGTTGTCTGTCACTCAGCCACTGCCTATCCATTCAACAATATTGGAATCCAAGCTCAAAGATTGCAATTTATTGATAAGCCTTCTATGCGGAACAGTATCAAAAGCCTTACTGAAATCTAAATAAGCAATGTCTACTGCACCACCTGTGTCTATTATTTTTGTTACCCAATCAAAAAAATCAATAAGATTAGTTTGGCATGATCTCCCTGAGGTAAACCCATGTTGTTTCTGATCCTGTAATCTATGTGTTTTTAGATGTTCAACAATCCTTTCCTTTAACATGGTTTCCATTAATTTCCCTACTACTGACGTAAGACTAACTGGCCTATAGTTCCCCGATTCCTCCCTACTACCCTTCTTGTAAATAGGCACAACATTTGCTAATTTCCAGTTTTCTGGGACGACTCCTGTTAACAAGGATTGGTTAAATAAATCTGTTAACGGTTTTGCTATTACATCACTGAGCTCTTTTAATAATTTAGGGTGGATCCCATCAGGCCCCATTGACTTATTTGTCTTTACTTTGGACAGCTGCTTTAGAACCTCCTCCTCTGTAAACTCATATGTAAATGTCTCTTTAGTGTTCTCTCCTAACTGAGGTCCCTTTCCTTCCTTTTCTTCTGCAAAGACTGAACAAAAATATTTATTGAGGCAGTCAGCGAGACTTTTATCCTCTTCTACATACCTTCCTTCCTTTGTTTTTAATCTAACTAATCCTTTTTTACTTTTCTTTTCTCGTTTATGTATCTAAAAAATGTTTTGTCCCCCTTTTTTACTGACTGAGCTATTTTCTCTTCTGCGTGTGCTTTGGAAGCTCTTATAAATTGCTTTGCTTCTTTCTGCCTAATCTTATAGGTTTGCCTATCTTCTTCACGCTGAGTTTTTTATAATTATTGAATGCTATCTTCTTGTTCTTCACTATTTTGGCCACTTCTGCAGAGTACCACAGTGGTTTCTTCCCTTTTTTGTTTTTGCTAACAAGCCGAATGCAATTTCCTGTGGCCTTCAATAATGCTTCCTTTAAATAATCCCATTTCTCTTGGACTCCCTTTAAATTCCTCCAGTCTGATAATGACTCCTTCACACAAAATCTCATTTTAGAAAAATCTGTTTTTTTAAAGTCTAAAACTTTTGTTTTTGTGTGGTGCGGCTCCATCCCTGTTGCATATTTTGAATTTACAGCATTGTGGAAGGCATGTCAGTGATGGGATTTGAGCCCACGAATTACAATTTGCATTGGGATTGGCATTCTGTTGCTTTAACCACTTAGTTACCAGGTTGCTTAAAGCTTTATTGTTTCTCCATCGTCATAGAACCATGTGCACTTCAAATGTAAAACTAAAAACAATGATTTAGACTGTACCATTTGTAACTCTTGAATATCCAGCATAGAGGAAGATATGTTGGAGAATGGATTTGAACCAATGTATCACCCGTTTGCATCATGAAAGGCAGGTTGGTGATGGTTTTTGAACTCACTTGTTGCAGTTTAATATTGGGATAGGCAGTCTATTGTCTTAGCCACTGAGCCACCTGGTTACCTAAAGCTTTAGCATTTCTCCATAGCAAAAGAACCATGTGCACTACAAATGTAAAACTAAAAAAGGATGATTTAGACTGTACCATTTGTAGCTCTTGAATTTCCAGCATAGAGGAAGACATGTCAGAGAGGGGATTAGAACCAATGTATTGCCAGTTTACATTGTGGAAGGCAGGTTTACATTGTGGAAGGCAGGTTTACATTGTGGAAGGCAGGTTTACATTGTGGAAGGCAGGTTTACATTGTGAAAGGCAGGTTGGTGATGGTTTTTGAACTCATGTGTTGCAGTTTGTATTGGGATTGGCAGTCTATTGCCTTAGCCACTCAGCCACCTGGTTCCCTAAAGTGTTAGCATTTCTCCATTGCAAAAGAACCATGTGCACTACAAATGTTAACCTAAATAAGGAAGGTTATGAAAGCCCAATTTGCATGTATTGCAGATTACATTGGGATTGGCAGTCTGTTGCCTTAACCACTCAGCCACCTGGTTACCTTAATCTTTATTGTTTCTCCATCACAAAAGAACCATGTGCACTACAAAAGTAAACCTAAATAAGGAAGATTATGAAAGCCCAATTTGCATATTTTGAATTTACAGGGATGTGGAAGGCATGTTGGTGATGGGATTTGAACCCATGTTCCCATTGGGATTGGCAGTCTGTTGCTTTAACCACTCAGCCACCTGGTTACCTTAATCTTTATTGTTTCTCCATCACAAAAGAACAATGTGCACTACAAATGTAAACCTAAATAAGGAAGATTATGAAAGCCCAATTTGCATATTTTGAATTTACAGTGTTGTGGAAGGCATGTCGGTGATGGGATTTGAACTCACTATAGCAGATTACATTGGGATTGGCAGTCTGTTGCTTTAACCACTCAGCCACCTTTTTACCTAAACTTTAGTGTTTCTCCATCACAAAAGAACCATGTGCACTACAAATGTAAAACTAAAAAAGGATGATTTAGACTGTACCATTTGTAACTCTTGAATATCCAGCATAGAGGAAGATATGTTGGAGAAGGGATTTGAACCAATGTATTACCAGTTTGCATTGTGAAAGGCAGGTTGGTGATGGATTTTGAACTCACTTGTTGCAGTTTAATATAGGGATTGGCAGTCAAATTGGGCTTTCATAAACTTCCTTATTTAGGTTAACATTTGTAGTGCACATGGTTCTTTTGCAATGGAGAAATGCTAATGCTTTAGGCAACCAGGTTGCTGAGTGGTTAAAGCAACAGACTGCCAATCCCAATGTAATCTGCAATAGTGAGTTCAAATCCCATCACCGACATGCCTTCCACAACACTGTAAATTCAAAATATGCAAATTGGGCTTTCATAATCTTCCTTATTTAGGTTTACATTTGTAGTGCACATTGTTCTTTTGTGATGGAGAAACAATAAAGAATTAGGTAAAAAGGTGGCTGAGTGGTTAAAGCAACAGACTGCCAATCCCAATGTAATCTGCAATACGTGGGTTCAAATCCCATCACCAACATGCCTTACACAACACTGTAAATTCAAAATATGCAAATTGGGCTTTCATAATCTTCCTTATTTAGGTTAACATTTGTAGTGCACATGGTTCTTTTGCAATGGAGAAATGCTAACACTCTAGGGAACCAGGTGGCTGAGTGGCTAAGGCAATAGACTGCCAATCCCAATACAAACTGCAACACGTGAGCTCAAATCTCATCACCAACCTGCCTTCCACAATGAAAACCAGCAATACGTTGGTTCTAATCCCATCTCCGACATGTCTTCCTCTATGCTGGAAACTCAAGAGTTACAAATGGTACAGTCTAAATCATCCTTTTTTAGTTTTACATTTGAAGTGCACATGGTTCTTTTGCGATGGGGAAACACTAAAGCTTTAGGCAACCAGGTGGCTGAGTGGTTAAAGCAACAGACTGACAATCCCAATGTAATCTGCAATAGGTGGGTTCAAATCCCATCACTGACATGCCCTCCACAACACTGTAAATGCAAATTGGGCTTTCATAATCTTCCTTATTTAGGTTTACATTTGTAGTGCACATGGTTCTTTTGTGATGGAGAAACAATAAAGAGTTAGGTAACCAGGTGGCTGAGTGTTTAAAGCAACAGACTGACAATCCCAATGTAATCTGCAGTATGTGGGTTCAAATCCCATCACCGACATGCCTTCCACAACATGTTTCTCCATCACAAAAGAACCATGTGCACTACAAATGTAAACCTAAATAAGGAAGATTATGAAACCCCAATTTGCATATTTTGAATTTACAGTGTTGTGGAAGGCATGTCAGTGATGGGATTTGAACTCACTATTGCAGATTACTTTGGGATTGGCAGTCTGTTGCTTTAACCACTCAGCCACCTTGTTACCTAAACTTTATTGTTTCTCCATCACAGAAGAACCATGTGCACTACAAATGTAAAACTAAAAAAGGATGATTTAGACTGTACCATTTGTAACTCTTGAATATCCAGCATAGAGGAAGATATGTTGGAGAAGGCATTTGAACCAATGTATTACCAGTTTGCATTGTGAAAGGCAGGTTGGTGATGGTTTTTGAACTCACTTGTTGCAGTTTAATATTGGGATTGGCAGTCTATTGCCTTAGCCACTCAGCCACCTGGTTGCCTAAAGCTTTGGCATTTCTCCATAGCAAGAGAACCATGTGCACTACAAATGTTAACCTAAATAAAGAAGATTATGAAATCACAATTTGCATATATTGAATTTACAGCATTCTGGAAGGCATGTCAGTGATGGGATTTGAGCCGACGAATTAGAATTTGCATTGGGATTGGCATTCTGTTGCTTTAACCACTTAGTTACCTGGTTGCTTAAAGCTTTATTGTTTCTCCATCGTCATAGAACCATGTGCACTTCAAATGTAAAACTAAAAAAGGATGATTTAGACTGTACCATTTGTAACTCTAGAATTTCCAGCATAGAGGAAGACATGTCAGAGATGGGATTAGAGCCAATGTATTGCTGGTGTACATTGTGGAAGGCAGGTTTACATTGTGGAAGGCGGGTTTACATTGTGGAGGGTGGGTTTACATTGTGGAAGGCGGGTTTACATTGTGGAAGGCGGGTTTACATTGTGGAAGGTGGGTTTACATTGTGGAGGGCAGGTTGGTGATGGGATTTGAAATCATGTGTTGCAGTTTGTATTGGGATTGGCAGTCTATTGCCTTAGGCACTCAGCCACCTGGTTGCCTAAAGCATTAGAATTTCTCCATCACAAAAGAACCATGTGCACTACAAATGTAAACCTAAATAAGGAAGATAATGAAAGCCCAATTTGCATCTTTTGAATTTACAGTGTTGTGGAATGCATGTCTGTGATGGGATTTGAACCCACGTATTGCAGATTACATTGGGATTGGCAGTCTGTTTCTTTAACCACTCAGCCACCTGGTTACCTAAATATTTATTGTTTCTCCATCACAAAAGAACCATGTGCACTTCAAATGTAAAACTAAAAAAGGATGATTTAGACTGTACCATTTATAACTCTAGAATTTCCAGCATAGAGGAAGACATGTCAGAGATGGGATTAGAGCCAATGTATTGCTGGTGTACATTGTGGAAGGCAGGTTTACATTGTGGAAGGCGGGTTTACATTGTGGAAGGCGGGTTTACATTGTGGAAGGCGGGTTTACATTGTGGAAGGCGGGTTTACATTGTGGAAGGCGGGTTTACATTGTGGAAGGCGGGTTTACATT
Organism: Leptobrachium leishanense; assembly: GCA_009667805.1. NCBI lineage: Eukaryota > Metazoa > Chordata > Amphibia > Anura > Megophryidae > Leptobrachium > Leptobrachium leishanense. The sequence goes on from CM019075.1 coordinate 75,329,274, forward strand.
GTGGAAGGCGGGTTTACATTGTGGAAGGTGGGTTTACATTGTGGAGGGCAGGTTGGTGATGGGATTTGAAATCATGTGTTGCAGTTTGTATTGGATTGGCAGTCTATTGCCTTAGGCACTCAGCCACCTGGTTGCCTAAAGCATTAGAATTTCTCCATCACAAAAGAACCATGTGCACTACAAATGTAAACCTAAATAAGGAAGATAATGAAAGCCCAATTTGCATCTTTTGAATTTACAGTGTTGTGGAATGCATGTCTGTGATGGGATTTGAACCCACGTATTGCAGATTACATTGGATTGGCAGTCTGTTTCTTTAACCACTCAGCCACCTGGTTACCTAAATATTTATTGTTTCTCCATCACAAAAGAACCATGTGCACTTCAAATGTAAAACTAAAAAAGGATGATTTAGACTGTACCATTTATAACTCTAGAATTTCCAGCATAGAGGAAGACATGTCAGAGATGGGATTAGAGCCAATGTATTGCTGGTGTACATTGTGGAAGGCAGGTTTACATTGTGGAAGGCGGGTTTACATTGTGGAAGGCGGGTTTACATTGTGGAAGGCGGGTTTACATTGTGGAAGGCGGGTTTACATTGTGGAAGGCGGGTTTACATTGTGGAAGGCGGGTTTACATTGTGGAAGGCGGGTTTACATTGTGGAAGGTGGGTTTACATTGTGGAAGGCAGGTTGGTGATGGGATTTGAACTCACGTGTTGCAGTTTGTATTGGGACTGGCAGTCTATTGCCGTAGGCACTCAGCCACCTGGTTGCCTAAAGCATTAGAATTTCTCTATCACAAAAGAACCATGTGCACTACAAATGTTAACCTAAATAAGGAAGATAATGAAAGCCCAATTTGCATGTTTTGAATTTACAGTGTTGTGGAATGCATGTCAGTGATGGGATTTGAACCCACGTATTGCAGATTACATTGGGATTGGCAGTCTGTTTCTTTAACCACTCAGCCACCTGGTTACCTAAATATTTATTGTTTCTCCATTACAAAAGAACCATGTGCACTACAAATGTAAAACTAAAAAAGGATGATTTAGACTGTACCATTTGTAACTCTTGAATATCCAGCATAGAAGAAGATATGTTGGAGAAGGGATTTGAACCAATGTATTACCAGTTTGCATTGTGAAAGGCAGGTTGGTGATGGTTTTTGAACTCACGTGTTGCAGTTTAATATTGGGATTGGCAGTCTATTGCCTTAGCCACTCTATTGCCTTAGCCACTCAGCTACCTGGTTACCTAAAGCTTTAGCATTTCTCCATAGCAAAAGAACCATGTGCACTACAAATGTAAAACTAAAAAAGGATGATTTAGACTGTACCATTTGTAGCTCTTGAATTTCCAGCATAGAGGAAGACATGTCGGAGATGGGATTAGAACCAATGTATTGCCGGTTTACATTGTGGAAGGCAGGTTTACATTGTGGAAGGCAGGTTTACATTGTGAAAGGCAGGTTGGTGATGGTTTTTGACCTCACGTGTTGCAGTTTGTATTGGGATTGAAAGTCTATTGCCTTAGCCACTCAGTCACCTGGTTGCCTAATGCATTAGTATTTCTCCATTGCAAAAGAACCATGTGCACTACAAATGTAAACCTAAATAAGGAAGATTATGAAAGCCCAATTTGCATATTTTGAATTTACAGTGTTGTGGAAGGCATGTCAGTGATGGGATTTGAACCCACGTATTGCAGATTACATTGGGATTGTCAGTTTGTTGCTTTAACCACTCAGCCACCTGGTTGCCTAAAGCTTTAGTGTTTCCCCATCGCAAAAGAACCATGTGCACTACAAATGTTAACCTAAATAAGGAAGTTTATGAAAGCCCAATACCACAGAGGGGTTACGGTGTGACGGCACTGTTGTTGACACTAAAGGCCCAATTTTAACCACAAAACCACAAAATGGTTACGGTGTGAAGGCACTTGCTGCCACCAAAGGCACAATATTTGGGTGCACTGACACCTTTACCAGATTCATATCTTTTTAATATAGGATCACATGGTCCAACCCTGCACTCTTCCACAATACCACAAAAGGGTTACTTACGGTGTGAAGGCACAATATTTGGCTGCATTGACGCCTGTACCAGATTCATATAATTTTAATATTGGACTACAGGGTCAAACCCTGCACTCTTCCACAATACCACAGAGGGGTTACGGTGTGATGGCACTGTTGCCGACACTAAAGGCCCAATTTTAAAGCACCTATTGTTACTTTCATCCAAAGCCTACATAAGTTTCACCATAATTTAGCCAAAAAAATCACTAAACTTGTTCTGCGTGTCCTAAAATGTCTCCTCTTTTCATACAGGCTGTCGCCCCAAGCAGTTGTTTATGAATAGATTAAAGGAAAACCGTTTACCGTCATTTGAAACGTCATTTTTTTTGTTTTTAAAGGCTTCTATACATCCTAGAAATCCGCCACTTCACGGGCAGGTTATGGGGACGTCCTAGGCACGAGATTTGAAGGAATTTTTCGTTTTTTTTCCTAACCTTTATTTCATGGAAAACTCACTGTTCCTTTAAAAACTTTTTTTATTTACTTTTTGTCCTTGTTTCCTGTCCCCCAGGGCACTACCCGGATCCCCATACTCATTTTATGGCAAATATCTTGCAAATATGCCCTCTTGGAGGGCACTCTAAAATTCGAACTTTCGAGTCCCATTGACTTGCATTGAGTTCAGTTCGTGTTCGAACTCGAACTTTTGAAATTGTTCGAGTTCTAATGCCAACCGAACACGGGGGTGTTTTCGGCTCATCCCTACTAGAGAGGACAGAGCACCCCTAGAATAATATAAATAAATATATACACACGCATTGTTTTAAATATTATTTTTCTGACTTATTTTTAAAGAATTCCTGGTATTCAACATTATATATATATATATATATAATGTTGATGTTGAATACCAGGAATTCTTTAAAAATAATTAAAAAAAGAAATACACATACACGTTGAGCAACCTTTATCTCCGGGTTCAACATTTTTTTTTCACTTATTTTCTTCATTGACTTTTTTGAAGAATTCTTGAAATGCAATAAATTTGAATATTTTTGTTTTTGCTGCCATCTAGTGGTTTAATAGGGAATTGACAGGTATGAAAAACCTAAAATTTCACCCACAAAATGACTAAAAAAAAACCAACTAAATAAATAAAGAAACTTTCATTCTATTGGTAGTAAATCTACTCATTCTTAAATAAGCAATAAAGAAACAAAATAACTCAAACTAACTGAGCCAAATCATTGAAATTTCAGATCGATTTGAATTTTCTGATGGTCGATATTTCGCTTTCGGAAATCTGAAAATGGCGATTTTCGTCCTTATTTGGATTCAGAACGAAACGAATTGCACAGCTCTATTAATTAATAATTAGAAAATGGATAAAGCTGCCAAGCTTTGCCTACATTAGAATTTCTAATTTTTTTACTAATACTTATATTAAATAATCTTTAACTTAATAATTTTTTTAAATTTTATTTCCATTGCATAATATACGCTGTAAAATATCAATATTTTGCCCTAAATACATTGTATAAAAGAGGCAAACGGAAAATAAGAGATCATAAAAAAAGGTTTATTAACAAAAAAGGCATTGTGCTGCAATCTGCCAATTTACAAGGTTCACTGTACACTTTACATGGAAGAAAAATACATATTTAGATACATTTTACAAATGAATAATAATGGCAGGGATAGCTTGGCATCAAGACATTAATACATGGTAGTTCTGACGATGACACATTTACTGGTTGGAAAATGGTGCAATCCGCCATTAATGGAAGTGGGTTCCTCGGTAATCCTTAAAATCACCAAAATATTTGACCAGTACCAAGGTTTTCACATTGGATGTTGACCAGAATTCAGAAATTGGAGGGATCATGTAGAGGGATTTCCCCTAAAACATTAAAAGTTTCCACAAGTCAAGCAGTAGACCGCCAACGCAATGATCTTTGTCATTTGTCAACAAACGGAAGTGATCAAGGCACACCATCAGTTTTCACCTTAAATTAAGATTAGGATTGTTTTCAAACTTCATATGTCCTCTTTGTAACACGTTGTGACGAGGGGTGATCTGTGACCAGTGGACCAGAATGCCCTTTATTTCACAATAGCATGTTTTTGGTGTGAAAACCAATCACATAGACCAGTGGTTCCCAACTGCAGTTCTCAAGTACCCCCAACAGGCCAGGTTTTAAGGATCACCTTGGGGAAATGCAGACTGAATCCTGCAATCACTGAGCAGCAAATCAGATCACCTGTGTCGTGCTTCGGATGTTTGAAAAACCTGACCTGTTGGGGTACTTGAGGACCATGATTGGGAGCCACTGATATAGACCATACTGGCGTGGGGATGCCAGTTGGCTGCTCCTATTTGCCTTATGTTGCAGGCAGTCAGTACCCACCATTGTTAGAAGTAACATAGAACGCTCTTCAGCCTATGATGCTCCACGACAGTCACTCTTCCACTAAGGACATTTTTTTCATAACCATCATGGTCATCTCTCCGTGTAAAAGAGTTAAGCACTCATTAAGCCATTGCCCCAAGACTTATGGACCCGATTGGGTGGTTGCTGGGCAGTGACCCATGGTGCACCAGAGGCTCAGAGAACATAAACCATCACTGATCTTTCCAGTGGCAACCTTCATCGGGGTATTCAACGCCCCGTGGGAGGGGAGATTGGGTCAAAACACAAAAGAGGGATCAAGAGGTGGAACAGAGGCACAATGAGGAATGGGTATAGACATGACGAGGGTGGGGGCAATAAGGCAGATGCACAATGGAGGTGAGGAGCATAAGGCAGAAGCCGGCAGGTTCTTCTACTGCCGGTCTATATAGCCATTAATCTGGTATTGAAACTAAAAGCCAATATGGCTCGAATGTTCACGGGTACATGGGAGGTGTTATCTGGCTATTCCTAGCACTAGTACATTATTGAGCAAGATAAAGTATTAAGGAAGGAAGAGTAGCGGAACCTTATAGAAAAGCAAAACATCTACCACCATAAACTTCAGATCTTTTCGACCTCTTTGTGTGTCCAGTTTCTGAAGCGTCCTCCTTGAAGTGTTTATTATGCGATACATGTTGGTCTTACAAATCCTACCACAATGTATCTTACAAATATATCATATTGTGGCTGGATTTTACCAATCCTACACCAAGACATCTTCACGATATGTCCCATTCCAGCTCTTACCAATCCTATTCCAAGGTCTCAAGCCATTAGCACTCACATTCTTTAACCAATACAGACAGAAAGTAACCATGTAACATCTGGAGAATCTAATGTCCTCTGGTGCAAAGCACCATCAACAGACTGCAATTTCCACATATCAAAATTTCAGGTTCATCCTGACCAAGGATTTATAGTATAGAAGCATTAGAAAGATCTGGTCAAATTATTCGACTATATGCCAGTCTGATTCTCAACCAGCTCCAAAAAAAAATATTGAGATCTCAGGCTTCATTTGCATAGATAAATCTACTGAAGTAAAGATAATCGGGTTCCAAAACAGAACCCTCTGGCATTTACATGTTGTAACCGTAACATAATGACATAATAGCAATGTCGGCCATCGTCTGACATGTAGTATGGAAACTCCAGGGCAGCCAGCCAAGTTTTGCGTTCCATCATGGGAGAATCCATTGACATGTACTTCCGAAACATCTGGGGTACCGAGGCCTGACATCACTACAAATCAGTGTTGTAGGAGAACCTAAAAGGCCATGGAGGATCCAGAGTGGTCGTCAGTAACACAGGAGCATGGCACAACAGATGATTCTCAATCTTTCTAAATGGCATAAAGTACTTAACAAGGTGGACATTCCAGTTTGGTCGCCTGTATTAGTACAATGCATCTGGATAACAAATCTCATAGGGTCTATAAGAGCCATAAATACATTTATACACATGTATGTACTACATGATACATGGACTCCAAGACATTATTATCCATTTTGTAATAGTTGTATTTTATGTCTAATTAATGGAGGAGTATCTCATGTTTTGCTTTGTGGGCCACCATAACCATTTCCAAAACGTCTGAGAGACAACATGAGACACGCTGTTCCACCCAAACAGGTGACTCAAGAACTAATAAATAAATCAGAATTTAGGTAAATATTTTCTTCAGTTATTATATTCCCTAAATTGGCCAAAATAACACCTAGGATCAAAAATAAAATTAGTAAAGAGCAAAACCAATCCAAAGCCCGTAGACCACCCAAAGCCAACAATTAATCTCCAAGAAAATTACAAATAAAGTCATCTCCGACCTTTATTAGACCAGATTTCCTGACCATCGATTGAAAATGGAAAAGGGTCATATATCTTATGGATAGAATTAGAATTTATCCGATGGAGACACGTCAGCCAGATGTCCAATTTGGCTTGTAATTAAGAGTCATACCTGCAGTGGTAACCTATTGGACAATTAGTGATTTGAAACCATAGTGCTGTGATATTAGAGCAAAGTGCTGCATGGAAGACCGTTCAATATCAATTAAATATTTGATGCTAAAGAACAAATTTGGTTTTGATAGGTTCGGATTACTAAGCCTCAGAAAAATTCCAGTTTTAGCCGTACATTATAGAGGGGTGTATACCCTCTGTGTCCATTTTCTCAAGATCATACCTCTTCAGGCAAAAAGAAATACACTATATATTGAAGAGTTTGATGTGTAATAGAGATTACATTATTGCTGTAATTAATTGGTAAATAGTCCATAAAACAGGTGTGGCCACCTCTGGGCCCGGGACAGGGGTCGCCCGCCGCCCATGGCCCCAGGTCCCCCCACCACCCATGGCCCCGGGTCCCCCCGCCACCCGTGGCCCCGCGACGGGGTGGGGGTCGCCCGCCACCCGTGGCCCCGCGACGGGGTGGGGGTCGCCCGCCACCCGTGGCCCCGCGATGGGGTGGGGGTCGCCCGCCACCCGTGGCCCCGGGACGGGTGGGGGTCAGCCGCCACCCGTGGCCCTGGGAAGGGGTGGGGTCGCCCGCCACCCGTGGTCCCGGGAAGGGGTGGGGTCGCCCGCCACCCGTGGCCCCGGGACGGGGTGGGGTCGCCCGCCACCCGTGGCCCCGGGACGGGGTGGGGTCGTCCGCCACCCGTGGCCCCGGGACGGGGTGGGGTCGCCCGCCACCCGTGGCCCCGGGACGGGGTGGGGTCGCCCGCCACCCGTGGCCCCGGGACGGGGTGGGGTCCCCCGCCACCCGTGGCCCCGGGGCGGGGTGGGGTCCCCCGCCACCCGTGGCCCCGGGGCGGGGTCCCCCGCCACCCGTGGCCCCGGGGCGGGGTGGGGTCCCCCGCCACCCGTGGCCCTGGGGCGGGGTGGGGTCGCCCGCCACCCGTGGCCCCGGGGCGGGGTCGCCCGCCACCCGTGGCCCCGGGATGGGGTCACCCGCCACCCGTGGCCCCAGGACAGGATGGGGTCGCCCGCCACCCGTGGCCCCAGGACAGGATGGGGTCGCTCGCCACCCGTGGCCCCAGGACAGGGTGGGGTCGCCCGCCACCCGTGGCCCCAGGATGGGGTGGGGGTCGCCCGCCACCCGCAGCCCCAGGACAGGGTGGGGTCACCCGCCACACGCAGCCCCAGGATGGGGTGGGGTCGCCCGTGGCCCCAGGACGGGGTCTTGCCCGCCACCCATGGCCCCAGGATGGGGGGAGGTCACCCACCACCCATGGCCCCAGGATGGAGGTCGCCCGCCACCCATGGCCCCAGGACAGGCCGCTACCCATGGGCCTGAGACGCGGTTGTCAGCCACCTCTGGGCCCGAGACGCGGTCGCCCGCCACCTGTGGGCCCGAGACGCAGTTGTCTGCCACCAGTCGGGCCAAAATGCAGCTGTCTGCCACCTGTAGGCCAGTATTGGGGTTGTTTGACATCTGTTGACCCAATGGGTCAGTCTGTGCTAGGCTTTGATAGTGTTCTATCCTTGGCTGATGGAGTATAGTTACTTCATCCTTCAGCAAACAGTCGGAGGTTAAGTGATGATATTCTTGTGGGGAGGTATATTATCCAATGTAATGATGGACTCCTCTGTGCTTGAGCTGGTTGTCTTTCCAGTTGCAGAATCCTTTGCCACCGTGCAGAAAGCAATATATTCACTATATACATATTTGGCTTGCTAGGAATCCTTTTCTCCAGGTCCAGTGGCGATCTCCCTGGTACCACATCACATTCTCTGCATGGCAGTTGCACTGGGACATTTTAAATGTGATGGAGTCTTGTAAACAAAAGTTGTACCTTTTCTGACGCAATGTAAAAAAAATAATGTTCACAAAAATACAAAGCTGTACAAATCTGACTTTTCAAAGGGTTTGATTTTAGAATATATATTAAGAAAGGTTTGTAGGAAGAGGACATCCCCTGTTCACACCATAGGCAACCAGGCCCACAGATGACAGATGAGTTGGGGCTCACACAACAAACTCTGGGACATCGTCATGAGCAAGGTCTAGAGAGAAGTACTTGCTGGCTTTCTTGACTGAAAGAGGGTCTTGAACAATGATACATTGTTGGGCAAGGCAGCCATTACAATAAAGCCCTCTGTTGTCCACGTCATGGCCACAGCCGAATGTATAGCTCTGGGCAGTGTCCTGACTTAGGCCAGCTATCTGCAAGAAGTCCTTCTGATACAAGCGAATGTCATCCAGACTCAGACTGTGACGATCCGTGGAAGTCTTTGGTTTTCGGCCTGCAGTCTGTAAAAGTGGGGAAAATGAAAAGTCAAAAGGAGTTATGGAATCATCAGTCATCACAATACAGCAATACCATGCAACTATTCATGCACCAGGTAGATATTACAAGGGGTGGTCCTAAAGTAAGGTTAAATAAATAAAATAATTAGGCCAATTAAATTTTTCTCCTGAAGAAAAACCCTAATCCTTCTAATACTTGAAAAAGAAAAAAAATTGATATCCCCACAGACAATCATGAAGATGCGAGGTGACTCAAAAATGATGGTCGTCGGCTCGTAGAATTGTTCTACTAATTTCATTGTGGCTTCTCTGCAAAACATTGCTCTGAAGAACTCAAAACCAATCTTGATCATGAAGCCCCAAGTCACCATGAGGTCCACACGAGGTTTAGCAGATTCAAGTCTAGACATTTTGACGTTTCTGGTGGTCCAAGAGAGGAAGACCCACACGTCCACAGAGGAGACCATAGTGGAAGGAATTTCTGTATCAGGAACTTCAAACAATTCTCAAAAACCTTGTGGAAGAGTCCAATATTCCAAAAACAAGCATGATGAGGATTCTTCATGACGAGTTGGACTTCACCTAGAAGTGCACCCATTGGGTTCTGCTTTGGTTGAAGCAGAATAAAAATATGCTAGAGTTGATTTTGCCAAAAAAGTTTGAGATGGGAAGTCTGCCGATCAAGGCAATCGTCACTGGAGATTAAGCAACTTTGGCAAAGGATGATTTTAGAAATGTTTTGAGAAGTGGGTGCACCTCTTGAATTAACTACGTGGAGATTGATGGCCATTATGTGGAGACATGCTGAATAAACAGGCGGTCTTTGAAAATAAGAACTTTGAGTTACCATTATTATTTCATAGAGTTTAACCTTATTTGTGGACCAACCATTGTAAATTAACTGTATGAAAAGAATCTTGAGGTCTTTACTCAAACTAAGAACAATCAAACACATTACCGGAGCTTCCCAATTGTCAATCTTCCATTACTCAGACCTAAAAGACCATGAATACAGTCTTGATGGTCCTGGGTTCTTCGTGCGAAGATGCTCAAATAAACATACCAACGTAGAATCAAGCACTCCATGTCACTTAAGAACGTAATTGAATTCTGAGCGCTCTCACCCTTTGAACATGACCAACACCAATTGGAGAACTTTTACTCTTTACTCCTCCACCACCATTGAACCTTGCAACATTTGGACCCTACCAGGTCTAGATCAAGCCTCGTCTAAGCATGCCAGGACCAAGGATGGTGGAGGAATAAAGACTCCGTGCAACCCATTGATGTTGCAGATGCTTCCTTTAGGATACATATATAGTTAAGTCATATACAGATACATATACCTTAGCAGCCATCGAAAAACAGATGCTTCAAGAGGTTGTTTAAATATTGCCCTACATTGGTAAAGCGAGGTCACTGTTTTAGGCTAAACTGAGACATACCTGCTGGTTTTCCTTAAATCATGGGTTTTGAACAAGGTTCAATGCACTCGAGGGGTTTAACAGACAAGTTAAGCAAGGAACAGGAAGTACAACAAGACCCTAAAAGGGATAGACGTTTGAGTTTTGTGCGATGCCAGATGTGACTATGTACCCTGTAGTGTCCATCAACAAAGTCATTAGTTAAGACTCAGCAAAGATCCAATGTTTTAAAATGGAAAAATTGGCAAAAAAAAAAAAAAGGACACCTTGTGGTCACTGAAAACCATATTGGGAACCCACCACTGAAAATCTTGATGTGAGCAGCTCTGTTGGACAATTAAAACCTCAAAATGCTTGGAGGGGCTACATTCGACCCCAAATTGGTCTTTTAACAAGTTCCTGGCTAAAAAAACCTTTTAGAAATGTCATCTATGTATCACCTGGCAGTTTTCAAACCCAATGGTTATAGAGGATAAATCTAATGGAATCAAGTTACCTGTGGAAGAGAGTCAATGCTTTGTCCACGGAGCTTCACAACGGTTTCTGAAGAGCTAGAAGTTGAGGAATTTACTTCTTTCACAATAAGCCCTAAAATAAAGAGAAACACAGAGGCCAATTTCAGCCTGGAGTGATCTTTCACGAATAATAAAATTACAACTTTTTGATGCAAAGCACAAACACAGGGTTGAATTTTGGTATCCTGATGCCCCAAGTGGAAGGACACAGAACAATTAGTTTCCAGTGTCCTTCTGCGGCACTTTGAGATTGCATAAAAGTGATCTCATGAAGGGCCGTCGCTCTTTCTTCTCCATGAAGTCCTATGGACTCCAGGAGAGGATACCAGCAACAGTCCTGTCGACATCTGCTAGCGAACACTGAGGATCACTCATTAATGAGCTAGTAATAGGGAGCCACTAATGGCTTAGAACCCGTGACAAGAGTTGCCTTTTAGTGTTTCTTACTACAGACTTGAGTTGAACAGAGTCCTTTGTCTGTTCTCCATTCTTGGGTGACTTTAATAGTGACCTGACATCTAGATTTCTGACTGCCCTACTCTATGGGATAACTTGATGGCTCCTCACATCAGAGGGCACCATCATGCAGTACTGTGTTTGCTCTACCTCAATTGGACAAACGGTGCCAACTATGGCCATTAGGTCTGACAGCTCACCTGAATGCCCATTAGGTTTCTGCGACACCAGCATGTCTTCTGTGATATAAATACATAAGTCAGGACTGATATCCAATGGCAAGTCAAAATCCCTTGGGTCGTCCACCAACATTTCTATCTCTGGAAACAACAAAAAGTGTGAGAACCTCAATCCAATACAAATGGCGACTGTCAGTTTGCAAACTGGTGTTAATAGTAATTATGATCATGAGGAACCAAACCAAAGTTGTCCAGGCCTTCAAGCAAGGTTTGGTTTTGTGTTCCAGTGAGACCCTGTTGGGCCACAACAGATGGACACAAATAATGATCGCCTTTTGCAACAAGGCTCTCCACACTTGTTCCATTCATAAAAGCGAGAGCATCCAGAAATCTATGCCCAGAATGCCCAGTGTTTGGGTAGGATAAGACCAGGGATGAGAAATGGCCATGATGTAGGTGTACAGGGATAGGAAAGGGCTGCAGGTAGTCAAGAGTGGAATTAAATCATTCTCAAAGTCCAAAATATATACAGGTTTCCTATCACTTGTCCAAAATGCTAGGGACCAGAAGAGGTTCAGATTACACACAACCTGAATGTGTTTTTATACAATAATTTTAATTTGGATCACCATCATGTGAGGTCATGTGTGAAATTATCATTGTGGCATAATGTCGACACTCAAAACATTGTAGAATCTTGGTTCTCATTAAGGGGTACTCAACGTGCTCTACAAATCTATGTACAGTTGTACATTTTAACCAAGCTAATCTACAATAGTACCATAAAAGTCATTCACACAGCCAAAGAGCCACCAGCAGACATGCCCTAGACTCCACTGCAACGTACAAACCAAACTGAATTGGACCCAACTCCTATCTTAATTGGAATGTGCTGTGTACATCTGGAGAATTTGCCAAAAATTCTGAAAAATGGCAGTTGGCAAGGACATCTGTCATAATTACCATCATCTGGTGAATCATCATCATCCAGTTGGTCTTTACTGGCACTTTCTGCCCCAGAGGTATGGGAGCTGCTGTGACTCGTCATGGAGCTGCATGTCTTTAATTTCCGGTGTAGCGATGACCCAGAGAAGCTGTCCTCTTGGCCAATGTCCCGGTGCTTGGTGTCTGCCTCTATCCCAGATGTGTGTGAACTGCTGTGACTTGCTGTAGAATGCCTGGAGAGACGCTTGTGCTTAATGCTACCTGCGCTACTGCCACTTGCCCGCGACCTTTTCTCCAAACGATCAATATCTTGGTCCAATGCGTCACTGATGTAGGACTCGCGGTATTGTTTTTTCTCTGAGGAGACAAGAGAAGGCAACTGATCCATCTGGTTTGGTATCTGGACAGGTTACAACTGGGTATTAACCATGAAAAATACAGTCTACACTGTATTTCACAAGACTTTCATCAGTTCCTTGATACTATGAGCACTTTGGCTAAATGTAGGTTTCCCCCAAATATCTCTACTCCGATAACACCATCAACTCTGAAAGGTAAGATATATTTTATGGGTCAAATAAGCTTCTCTTAAAGATTGGTGGTCAATACAAAATGTTAACACCTTCCCAAGCATCCCTTATTACCCATCTCTACCACCATTCCCAAAACCTCTACCAAAAAAAACCCCACAAAAACAACAAAATATTTACATTAGTTACCAACCTTCATTTTCCTCCAGAGTCCGGACTTGCCGCAGCACCGGCTGAAGGTTCATGAACAGTCGGTGGCTATTGCTCAGGAGTTGGAGGAGATGCCGCGATCTTGAAGAACATCCGGTATAGTAAGTCAGCTTTCTGGCCGATGGTAATCCATCTGGTAATATCTCAAACCTTTTACCCTGGAGGTACAAGAAGAAATTAACGGAGATGTAAAGCTTCAAAAATAATATTGCCAAGTATGCCAAAATATTAATGGGTAACGTTATGTATGACCATGAAAAAGGAATAAAACATGGCAAGTAGAAGATGACCACCATGACCTGGAGGACACCTGTCTCACAAACCTCAAATTCCACATTTATATTTTGCTCTGGACCCTTAAGGTCATGAGGATAGATACAGGTATTGATCTCTGACCTATGGAGCCACCACCATACAGGTCTATCTAATCAATGGCAGTTGACTTGAGTCTTTGCTATCAGCAGGAACCTCAGTCACCAGAGGAATGATTGTGGTCTCTGGTCTATGTGTAGGGGAGGGGGGGGGGAGAGATTGGTGGTTGGTGACTTGGGGTATATACATACATGTCACTCTGGACATAATCGGTGTCTTGAAATGAGAACCAGCCGAGCAATCTACAGGATTATCTCATGAAGATGGATCACTTACCACAAACACCAGTTTCCCCACATTTGTCCACGGAAAGTCAAAGAGAAGTTGCTTATCATCTCCCATACTCTGTAAAAGTATTTACAAAATATATTAATGGATAAATATGAATATGGTTTCATTAAAGAGCCCAAAAACAAGGAACCTCTAGTGTGGTCATCCCTCAAGGCCAAGGTGCCCCTTTACTAATCTGTGTGTATTAAAATTGAATCCTGAAGCCCTACACACTCCGTAAATTGAAGAAAAAAAACATTCAGAGAAAGGAAAACGAAACAAGTTTAGAAATGAGGAGCTATGAGTCTTCCACTAGAGTTGTTACCTTCTTCCAGAAGGTGTGGTCTGGTGTTGAAGAGACAGATGCAGGGACAGATTAAAATAGGGGTTATTGGAGCTGCAGCTCCAGATCCATGCTCCGAAATAGGAACAGTGTGAAGCAGTAGCCACCAACTCAATAATGGTAGTGGCACAATGGAGGTACATAGCGGAGAAGAACAGAAGAAGGACACAACAGGAAGTAAGGAGAGTGGAGCTCAGAGGGATGTGGAAGATCCACACCAAAATTTACAGCTACAGGCCCATGTATCCGGTCAGCCACCACTGGGCAGATATGACACGGACGCTTGAGTTGCTTTCGAATGAGTATCTGATTATGGTGGACACTGGACAGTCAAGTCTTATAGGCTCAAGATATTGGACATTGAATCATACTTAAGGTGTATCCTAAATCCAGAAGCTGGAGGAAAAGTACGAACCTGAAAAATTTGTATTCCTCGTAATGTTAGTCCAAGAATCAAAGAGGCTTCCGTCTCTCTTTTATCCTAAAAGAAAAATATAGACAATGGGATTGGTTTTCCAGACGCAGTAGGCATTAACAAATAAACAGCAGAAGTGGTTGTCGGGAATAGTTTCTCGCACATTCAATCTCTGGACAACTCATTGATTCACCAAACTGTTCTCCCCGTTAAAGAGGAGGAATCTAGCTGATGGGAATCAGGGTTTTGATAAAACACTTGACCCCCCCCCCACTTCCTATTGGATAAGTCGACCTTCCCTGTCCTCTTGAACCATGACAAGGATGAAAGGCACGCTCTGATCGACTCACAACTTCAATAGATTTTTCCACCTCACATAAAGGGTGCTCCATGAGAATCACGGTTGGCCAATTCCAATACAGATCATTTGTGTGAAGCAAAGGGAACCTGGGCATTAGAATCACCGTAAAGTGTATTTTTTATTGGATAAACAATGGTGGCAGTGACAACGTTTCTGCCAAAATGGCCTTTGTCAAGGGGGCTTGTCCAAGCTTTAGACGACTGCCTACTTTGCCCAATTATCAGGCTGACTTTGCCCAACTATCCTGGCCATTTCGAGCTGTCCAAGTAGCTTCGGAGCAGTGTCTTGGTTCAAGGGAAAAATAAGTCCCACTGATACCCAAGGCAGGGTCAGAGGATTCCAAAGCCATTCTTGGACATTAATCCACCCATGTTTGTGCCACTGGTATATTTGAGACAACCACCACCAAAAGATGGTGAAAATCTCTAATTATATGTAGCATACCGACAGGGCCACCTCTAGCATTTGACGGGCCCTGGGCGAGTACTTTTTTTGGTCCCCTTGTTACACTTTCAGCAACACACCTCTTAAAACTCCAACTTGTTTCACACAGATACCTGATACACTGACCCCATACCGATCTTCTCATCTACCCCAGTTAGACAGCCCAAACCCCTCTCGCCCCCGATAGGTGGAGCTCACTGACACTTTTTAATCACAAAAAAGGTGCCGGCAGTGGTGTGGGACCCAGGGCGTGCACCATGCTCACCCCACCCAAAGGGCAGGCCTGTGTACCGGTTCCTCCGCCAGTCAATAAATTGTGACATTTATTAAAAGGAGCTGCACTCATTGAATAAAAAAACCCAAAAAACAATTCTAGAAGATTCAGGAGCAATGGGTGATAACGGGGCCAGTGGGGCCAACTACCAACAATACATTTATCAACAATAAATGGCACCAGGCACTCCAGAAGCAATTGTGACATTTACTGAACGACACACAACAATTCGATTACGCGAACTGTTCTAAAACTTGAGAAATGTCCACGTGACTGAAACATGGAGTGTCCTTCAATAATTGCCACGTATTCTGGAACACCAGGGTCATGTGCAAGAAGTGAATGTCACCTGCAGGATATGATCAAAGTCCGATAGCTTGAACTCATCCCCTTTTGAAAGCACACAAAGTCATTCGTATTTTCTTCACTTTATTGGGAAAGTAACAACAAATAAAAGGTATCTTAAAGGAAGAGAGGGCTTCTCAGGTGTACCTTGTTATGGGATGACTGTAAAAACAGGATGCAATTACCCGGTACAGAGAGGCTTTCTGACTGGTAAAACTGGGGGATAGGCTGCTGCAGAAACAGCAAATGGGGTTGGACCAAACTAACTATGTGAGTTAGACAGGAAGAGTGGAATAATCCATTTTAAGTAAAAGCATAGGAGGAAAACAAATAAGGAATCTGGTTCCATGACACCACGATTGCTCCTGGAGGGCCTGGTGCCATTGTTAGTTGATGAAGGCATTGTTCGAGGATGGCCCCACTGGCCACTGTGATATTTGGAAAATCAGGTCTTCATCATATAGTTAGGTTCACAATATGTGATTCAACAACCACTGACCTTGTATAATCTGTAATAATGAACCGCAATGTCCTCCAGCCTCGCGGCTTCCTTTATGTACATAAGATGTGCTTCAGACACGGTCAGTGCATATTGGTCTCGGTGAATGTTCGGAATGTGCTTCAGTATATAGTCCTTTCCTCTCTTCTTAATCACCTGCGACAAGAACCGACAGTAAGTACAGACCCGGCCAAGCCGGCGACATTCTTCACATTGGGATATACTACAAAGAATTATCCATATATCACCATCTTGCCAAAGTGCCTTCAAGAACAATCAATGGACTTCTTCATTAAGAATGTGCCCATTCTAATAACTATTTTGTCATCTTCTGCTGGACATGATAAACTCATGGAATTACATGACCATGAGTGAGCAGCAGTTATCAGAACAGCAGTCAGGGTTCCTCTAAAAAGGCACTTTGATCACCACTGGGACAGGTCAATGTAGAGGCTGTTGGAGATGCACATCTAGGCCACAAAGTAGGTCTACTGAAATGGTTACCTATTTTTAAGGACCCACATGCTGCAACTTCAAGGAGGTGAGAGGGATGGGACAGAGGTACAACGGAGTTGTGGTGAGAGGGAAGGTGAAGAGTCGCAACGATGGAGAAGGCTGGGACAGAGTCACAATGGTAGCGAGAGGACTGGGGCAGAGCCTCAATGGTGGTGAGAGGGATAGGGAAGAGGCATATTCAGGTGAGAAGGCTGGGGCAGAGTCAGAACGGTGATGAGATGGATGGGGCGCAGTCACAATGGGGTGAAAGGGACAAGGTGTAGCTCTCTCAAACTTTTTAGTTATAGGTCCATGAGGTTTTAATAGTGGCACCAAGAAACCACTAAGTGCCTTTTTTTGCACCTGCTCAGATCTCCCATGATCCAGAAAATGCTAAGAGAGTAAAGATTAGGAATAACCAAAGTAAAGTGTAAAATATGTAAGACCAAGTAACTTACCCAGGGAGGAAAGTATGCCTCGGGCTCAAAGTACTTCCCGAAGTGTTTGTTCCGTTTGAAATTCCCCATGTCTGCCTGGAGCGCAAAAGCGGCCAGCAAAAAGTAGGCTTCTTCCCGATGCCTGCACTCGGAGAGTAACACCTGCTTCCTCAAGTGGCAGTAGTAAAAGTACCGGGCCGTCCTGTCGCTGAAACACAAGATCAGAAGGAAACTGTCAACGTGTGGAAAAATACCTGTCAGAGTCATTCCATTAGTCTCTAAATCCAAAGCGGAGATTCAAGTGGAAGCCAATTGCTCCTCCACTGGACCACTTTTTAACCATCTGCTGGAACACCAGGGATTTAGCCCTCACCCTGCAAAAATGGTAAGCAGGGGGGCGGGGGCAAATAACTATCTTTAATTTAATGAGCTTGATGGTGAGGGAGGAGTGAGGTCCCAACCAGTGGTTCGGTTAGGGGCCCCAATATTTCTGGTGGCATCCCTGTTCCTATGTCTAGGCCCAGCAGGGACATCTAAGATGACGCAGCATGCTTTTCCTTTGCTGTAAAGATCTTGTTTTCCCACACTGGGAGCCTTTGATCGTTTATTTTGGGTCTTGTCCTCTCAGCGGGACACAGGGGGCAGATTGATGAGCTACAAAAAGGAACCAGTTCACCTAAATTATAGCTTTGTACGGCAATTCACTCAATTAGTCGTGGTGTGAAGACACCTTCTACAATTAATTGACCAGCTGGAAAGAAGATTGATCTAAACACACACAGTTACCTTCTGAAACATTGGGCCCCCCTTAATAACCCACTGGTCGGAGCCCCCTTCCCTCAGCTGCCCATTTTAGCAAAATAATTAAAAATAAACATTTAGCCTCCTCTTCTGCTTAGTGGTCCAACGAGAGGGTAAAAAGTGTTTCCTGGTGGGAAAAGGTTCAGTCTGCACCTTTATCTGGTGGAGTCCATGCTAATCACTCATTGATGAATCAGGGTGCGCTTACTGACTTAAGTTGTGTCAGCCCACTGGGAAATGTGATATCCCAGCGGACCGGTCCTGGGTGACAGGATGGTCCCTTGTATCTGTGGCAATTGGCAAAGCCTCTGCAGCTTGTCCATGTGTCAGGGCCCACTGGAGCCACAGAGCCCCTGAACATACCATGGGCTGTCTCCCCCTGGAAGTGGACAGTAGACTGGTCTAGTCTTGGTTCATAAACCCCAAACAGACATAATGATCACCGGGGGGGAGTAAAGCTATTATTGATATTTACACCTTAGCCCACCATGCATTATTTTTGAAGTTACCTTATTAATCGGCCATTTTCCACATAGTATTGCACTCTGAAATGAATGATCATAGGGGGCCCAAATTGATCGATACCCTGTAGAGAGGGGAAAAATGTAATTATATCATAAATTCCACAGGCAATGAGAGGTTCACTACATGTTTAATGGAAATACATTATACTCCTAATTCCTATAATATTCACAATATCCAGTCTACACAATCAGGTGGTGGAGGCGTAAGGGTGTTACCTCCATTCCGTACCAGAAGACTTCCTATACTTGTGTTCTCCAGTTGTCCATAGCTTGAAAGAGTATATTTAGAAATTCCTCACAATTGTAGTTCACTGCCCACATGTAGACTATGGGGAGGAATGTCTAAATATTTTGCATTACTTACCCAAGGTCGTCCACCACTCACACCTTTCACCACGCACACTTTCCGACTACACACACCAACCAACACTCACCACTCGCACATCTGCCATCACGCAACCACCACTCGCACATCTGCCATCACACACACGCAACCACCACTCGCACATCTGCCATCACGCAACCACTCGCACATCTGCCATCACGCAACCACTCGCACATCTGCCATCACGCAACCACTCGCACATCTGCCATCACACACGCAACCACCACTCGCACATCTGCCATCACGCAACCACTCGCACATCTGCCATCACGCAACCACTCGCACATCTGCCATCACACAACCACTCGCACATCTGCCATCACACAACCACTCGCACATCTGCCATCATACAACCACTCGCACATCTGCCATCATACAACCACTCGCACATCTGCCACACACGCAACCATCATTCGCACATCTGACAAACACTCAAAAACTGCACCCGTACACATCCCCATCACACGCATCCCCACATTGAGAAAACAACACACACACCTTCCTACCTTCACAACAATCACACACAAAATGTATACATTTATAACTATGCACTACAAAAAAAACATAATATTTCTTGTAACGCCACTTCCATCGATTTCACTAAATAAGCAAAATATTGCATGCCATAAACGCACTTTTAAAGTTGCCGTAGCCTTTGCCATATCAAGGGTGTAGGGAAAAATGCTCTTGTATTAGTTAGCATCCTATACCGGCTGAAGAATCTCACACAGGCAGCAGTATTTGGTCGTAAATAATAAAAGGGAAAGAAGTCTCTCCGTGAACAACAAAGTTGATTTTTTGCTTTGTGGTATTTTCAATAAATTAATGGTTTGCATTCCCTTCGGCACGCTGGCCGACAGACTCACTCGCTCATTATTTGTGGCTCCATTGAAATCCGATGGCTGGATTTTCCTCTGTGCTGACTCCAGCAGTTTGTCCTCCTCCTGGGCATCACGCTGGCCGCTTCCTACGTGGGATGTGCTTGCGTTAGGGACCTGACAATAGAATTTAACAGACTGCACTGAGCTTCTTCTCGTGAACGTCAACAAACGTCCATTTCCCAAGGTCGAGATTCGTTCGAGACAGCGCTTTAAAAATGCAAGAAGCCTCAAGTCCTAAGTGGCCAGAGTCGAATATTCAGCTTCTCCATGGAGGGGGTCCTTAACTTTAAAAAAATAACGCACACCAGTGACATGACCTCTATATTGCATATCCCAATACATAACATATAGAGTGGGTCAGCAACATGCCCTACAGACATTTTGGAGCTACATCTAACAAGATGGTCAGCCACTGATTAGATTGGTTGAACCTCAGGCAAGAAGTAGTTCCAAAACATCTGGAGGACGAGGTTGCTGACACTTGTATGGCATATTACATGGCCTCTTGAAGACGCACACATTTATGGTTCTCAGTCATGACCCAACAATTTATTTATTTGGTTGCCTCATACGTGTGTGTCGCATTTTGCATAGTTTGGCAAAATGAGGAGTTTTGCGGTTTTCTACCCAATCAGAATCAAAACCTCATTGCATCGTTGTGGGGAGACCCTTCCGCTTATGAGAAAATATTCATGGAAAATCCCAACATCTTGCGTTTGAATTTCCTTCACATCAAAACCACAATAACGTTAGGGTTTGTTGGTAGAGGAGTCAAAAGAGTTTTGCCTTGATTCTAGGGTCCACGTAACGATGATCAATGCCCAAAAGTCCATTGACTAAAGAACCATTATGAAGGAACTCTGTCGACATCACAACGTCCACTCTTTCCTACGAAATAAACTCAGACTTCTAGGTGTTATAGACCATGTTGAGCCATTACAGACTGGAAGACTCCAATGAGATGGACACTTTTTCCATTACCAATTCCCCACCAACTTTAAGACTTGATAGCAAAAACTGAAAGTAAAATCTGATGCAGGAAGCCGGGCGAGAGGAGAGCGAACCATATGAAACATCTTATCCAGGTTTGTGATGGGTAATGTGTCATTTTCAAAATGGAGCCCTGCCATTTCTATCTCACAAAGAGTGGTTTTTATATAAGACTGGGTTAGAGGTTCCTTCATGTTCATATGTGAAGCCTGAGCTTGGTGGTGGTTACTGTCCCATTCTGTGTCTTGGTAGTCCAACTTTGGTTCCTCTGCATTGAAGAGTTACAATTTTTAAGATTGATCCACTTGGTGCATTTATTGATCCTGGGACTAAGCTTGCAGATGACACAAAAGGAACAAAACACACATATCCTGGATGTCTGGAGCTTACCAGACGTGATCTCTACATTTATCGTAACAGAAGCACATTGATCGTGCTTCTTTGGTCTAGGAGATACCATGCGTTGAATGTTTTGGTAATCCAATCATTAAGCTGGTAACCATGTAGTAATGGGGATTGTGCTCCTGGTAAAGAACATTTTTCAAGGATATGTGAGGAACCGACATTTAGTTGCGTATAACACACATTGATACAGGGCAAGGATGCATATCACTATCCATAAAAGGCTAGTTGGACAAGAGGTCATATGAGATCTCAGAACTACTTGTCCCATGATGACTCTCCGGCAGTAGAAAGCAGGAAACATCTGAGGTGCCAAGGTTCATCAACACTGCCATTTGGGCTTTCTAAAACAACCAGAGCCCTTCAAGGTTTGTGAAGGACCTCGGTCAAGGTTTGGGGGGTGTTAATCCCATCTCCCACATCCAGAAAGAGGGCAGAGATTATAACCCAACAGTGGCTGTGGAACCCTATGGTCTTGTGTTTATTCCCAAAGCCTCATGACCCCCTACAGGAACTGACGGATGGGCACAGCTGGCAGTGTGAGCAGGGTTTTGCCAATTAACCATCTGAGTCTGCAAACCGCTGAGCACCTGCCATCTGGCAGAACCATTACACCAGTGGCTGGGATTCCCAAAGAAAGAGAGGACAACTTGGCCTGGAAACCCGGCTCACAGAGGGACGTACCTTGCTGGCTTCTTTCTTCCACTCCTTGGGGCAGTACTTGTAGACCTTCTGAGAAAGCTCCATGTAAACATGTTCATTGTCTACGAGAGAGAAAGAAAAGATTACTTTTAGGCATTTAATAAAACGCCTGTTGCATCGCATCATTCCGAAAGCAAAAATCTGAGGTGCATTACTGAATATTGAGGGTTAATCAAGAGACTGGGAACATTGAGTCCTTATTATTTGAGAAATGTATGAAAATCAAGGGTCGCAGCATTGTCTACCCCTCCAGCTGTTTTAGAACTACATTTCCCGTGAGGCCTTGCCAACCTAACCAAGTAGCTGTGTATCACTGGAGAAGTAGTTGAGAATTATCTGGGGAGCACCAAGGTTTCTGACCCCTGGTGTATGTCGAAGTCCAGAAAGGAAGGGTGACTCTGGTGACTGATGGACTGCTGTACAGTTCTCTCCATGATCGGCCCGACATTGTGAGTGTGACAAAATAATGGATGCTTGCCAAAACCATGGCTGATCTATGGGCCTGTGGCAAACTGAATTCCTGTGTCTTCCAAAGGAGCTGAACTCGGGGCCACCATAGTCAGACAGCTGACAATCTCCATTGCTGCATTTGTTTAAGCCGAAAAAGATCTGATGACTGGTTTCAGCCCAGGGAAGTCAACGAGTCCCGGTTATCGTAAAAGCGATGCGTGCGCTTGCTGTGAAATGCCAGGAATGGGAATGCAACTGCTGCGTCCCAGGAGAAAGGTCCAACTCAGCTGTGCATATTAATCATCACCCTAAACAACGCACGCAGCTCTGGTCCTATCATTCCCCCACCCCCAGATGCCTTGCATTCAAGCCGCCTCACCACTTTCCACCAGGATCGCGGATGAGTCCTTCATTTTGCCTGGCAGAGCTTGAAAGTGCTGCCCTCTATTAATATATCTTATTACTTGGCCCTCCTGGGTGAAAGGAATTCAGCGACCGTAGGCAAGGATTGAAAGGAAACGTCACAATGAATGAATTTACACTGGAAGGGTGCCGGGCAGCACTTTCTAGCCTTGCCCCCACAGAGAGCAGAATTCATAATTGTCCTTCAAACGGAGACATGAACACGTGACAACCCTATATTGATTAGGGCTCTCTGAACAGAGACATGAATGAGTGACAACCCTGAAGTACAACCCTGTGCCTTCTGAACATTTGGTGGACAAGAGTTTATAGGCATGTACTCAATGTCCACAGATTACTTAATAGTCTGGGTCGTTAACCACAAAGCTACTGCAAATTTTCAGTAACCGCAGGATTTTGATAGCGGAAGGTTTTCTCATGGAATTATGAGATATGGGAGATTTTCAAAATGGCGGGACCCTTTAAGTAGTGCTTTGTAGGTACGTGGAATTAGAGGAAATCTTCTCTCAATAAAAGGCAAAAATTACTTGTCTATGCCTAGGGGGTCATTACCAGCCGGCAAAGTCATTACAAACAATGTATCCTGAACACAATACCTTTCCGAGAACATTAAATTATAGATGCATGTACCCTACCGTTCGCGTGTATTCCCTCGCTCGACTGCTTCTCACGGGTTACTCCAGGCAATTATTCGTGTCTTTGTTTTTTGATCCCAAGGCGGATTTGTTTCTGGTGGGGCATAAATAAAAGCCCACCAGTCTACCTCATGACTGAAAAGCAGCGTGAGCAAGTTATGGTTGGCTATACAGCAGCCTGTGGTTTCATTTTGGATAGGACTCACCCTCACTAGAGGTGCCGTGACGTTGGCGGGTAAGCTTACTCTTTTAATGGCCATTAATAGAAACCAAAGCCTCTAATTTTGTTTCACACAGTATAATGGGAATAAGCGCAGACGACATTTTTCTCTTTGTTATGTTTTATACATGTTGCTGGCTGGATGCATTTGGTGGTTGCAGCTGTCCCATCGGGGAACAGGCGTGACCCCACCCCTCCTGTACTAATTATTTGAGATGTAGGATGCAGTGGATTTAAAGAGATTCACAGGGAGGGCAAAATAATGAATACACAAAGATAATTTATATGAAAAGGAATCAATGAGAAGTAAGGCTTTGAACACACGGGTGCAGAAAGAACATCAATGAGACGTTCTGCTCGGACTCCCATGTGACCACCTCACTGAGCTCTACAAAGCACGTTTCTCCTATGGAAGAATGTGCTTAGTAGTTTAATCTGACGTCCACCATAACAGTTCGATGGGGAGGTAAAATCCACTTCCCTTGTAACATGCATTAAAATTACACACATTTTATTGTGTGGTCCTCCCAGCCGGTCAATTGAAACACTACGACGGACAATGGGGTGGGGGGACACAATGAACACACTTTGTGCACCCATTTGGCCCCAGCCTAAGACCACCCTTTGTCCTTCACCCAGTCGAGGAATGCTGCTATTGTAGTAGGGTTGTGGACCATTGGTCACCAAGAGCGTCAGTTTTGCTAGAACATGTCAAAATGGTCCTCACTTGGATCTGTAACATTCCACAAGGGTAAAAGGGGTTAATAGTCAAGCACCGTTGTTTCAGAGAAGTTCACCATAGTTGCAAACAATGGAAAAAGGGTCACCATTGTTGAACCTGTGGAGAAGTTTGTCTATCCAAAGGAGCAAAATCCAACAATGGCAGAAGAAGTCACTTCAAATAAGAGGACTGCTAGTCCTCTGTAGAATACGTTAACTGCGGCTATTCTTTATTCAGCATTGTAAGACCATCATTTACACCACTGGGGGGCATATACTTCACTGATTTTTGAAGTGGTGATCTCCATTGATCGAAACGATGAAGAAACAATGCTAAAACCAAAACTAGACAACGTAGACTGAAACGACTGTGACTTCTACTCTGAACTCCTGCAGTAGAAACTACAATAGAAACACCAGTGAGAACTATGGTAGGACTTCCCTAAGTGGTGCATTGACCATAGGCAACCAGTTTGCTGTTGTTTATCGACCAATGTTTGACTAGAAGAATGGTGGATGGTGAATAGTCTCTTTAGTGTTTCTGGTGACTGATGACTTCATGGATAGGACTGATGATCTTCTAGATCCCTCCAGGGCTTAGGAAGGTTTTACCGTTCTCAAAAGGCCTCGCCCAGCAAATGTGCGGTCATTATTTGTGTTTGAACACACATGTCCTCTCTGTGCGCTTGACTTACTCTGTATGACACTGAGGCCGAAGAGGTGGCAATCCTTCAGTCGAAGCAGGTCACAGACTTGGGCAAGTAACTCCTGGCAAAGTGCTTTAACCTGCAATACATGAACACCTGGGTCAGTGGGAAGTATCAAGAGTCCATTTATAAAAATATCAGATAAGGAAAGTGTTAATAAATTCTATATCTGATTAGGAGGACGCCAGGGCCAGCACACGCAGTCACAAACCATCAGGGGCTCTGGAGAAATGTTAAAAGGGACCAGCAGGTACTTCCAGGCATTTTCAAGTATTACAAGGTTATTTTTCTGGTTGTGACTTTTTCCTTATGGTGTTTGATCGTGAGAAATATATGGGTTATACATACACAAATATATTTGGCCATATCAGAATTCAGACGCTCCGACCCCAATTGGGCCACCTCACAATTCAAAAGCTCTGACTCTAATTGGGCCATGTTGGCCGTGTCAGAATTGGGATGCGCCACTAAATACGTCCAATTCCATTTTTTCACTAAAAGGGTGTGTGAGGGGGGGGGGGTGAGTTGACCAATCTTTTACGACAATCAAGGAATTCAATTTAATTTTTTTGCCATAGTGTCTATTCAAGGATCGACAGAGCCGATAGGCCCTGAACCCATTGATTCTGCAGACGGACGCTCTGTCTGTTAAAAGAAATTCAGGTTCCTTGATTTTCGTAAAATTAAAGATAGAGGTTGACCTGAAACTCGATTTAATTATGTATGTGGGGGAGGGGAGAACATAACTCACGCAGAGCCAGTACTTACATTTATTATGATATTTAGGGTTTCATCGTTGGGTAGGAAGACGCAAATGCTCCGTCGGTCCTGCATTACTCTATTATTCTGGAAGCTCAGCTTGCTCATTTTAACTGGGCGCTCTCTGTATCGGGGGTCACTGTGGTGCTCTCTGCCCTCTCAGGCCCCCCAATTTCCTTCGAATTCTTTGCATGGTCATCTTCATCCTCCGCGGCGCAAGAGCACTTCTCTAAATCTGGAACAGTCCCTGCAAACAGAAATAAAATAAGATTCTCCTGGGCAAGTCACGGCTTCCAAAGCAAAACGCGTCAACATCATAATTCATCATCTCGGCAACTACAGCTCCCGATCTGCAACCACCCTATCCCTACGAAACGACTACATTTCCGTCTTTACGGGAGTTTCATCTAAATAAAGATTGCATTGATCATGGTTATGTATTTTTTTCTCGGCCTCACCAATTGGAACACGTCCGAGAAGGATCTCCTGAATAATTGATTGGAGAACAAAGACAAGAAAAACATGTTGGAACTTACGGAAAGGACCTCAGATATCACAAAAAGAGAATGAAAGAGTCCGATCAAAGTGAAGGCTCTTTTTTTTTTATATAAAAAAAATCTTTTATTGTATTATTTATGGATGAATCAAATTAATGGTTTAAATAATTAACAGATTAGAACGTTACAAATATGTGGCAAATGGGTGACTTAATTCTACAATATAAAGCCGAACATATAGTTAAAGAACATAAAGCGCATCGGGATAGGTCATGGCCTACAGAGCAGAAACCCCAGGGCCAAGGTCCGACACTGGCTCCTCCCTCAGTGCATGGGCAACCTCTGGGTACTCGAACCTCACGGGGGCCGAGGTCTGTATCCCTTGCACCTGTCAGATGCTTTCCTTCTCATGCTAGGAGCAACACCGGCACCGGGCTCATAGGCCTCCCCTGCCTGCGAGGTGGGGGGGGGGGGAGAATGACATTAGGGGTTTAGGGAATCAGGGGTTGGGTGGAAAGAGATTAGCAGAGAGGTATTAAAAGGTGGGTGAAATTGAAAAGGCAGAAATTATAAGATTATTAGGGGGACATAGACAATATTTGGTGTGGAAAGGAAACACTTGCACTGGTCCTGACCTTGGGTTTGGTCCTTGTAGTTTGTGTGTCTCTGTCTACTCTGTTATCATTGGTTTGTGCTCAAAACCCAGCTGATACAAGGACCAACATAACACTTTGTTTTTTTGGGGTTCAGGCTCTGCATACTGAGCTCTGGACACCAAACGAAAACCCAATCCTCCAACACTTACTTATCATAGGTCTTATTTACATTGTATTTCCAGAAGGGGAGGACAAGGTCAGGATTACAAAATGCATCTGACTAGCAAACGGAGGACCAGAAATGATGAATAATCAGATTGTGTGCATAAATATGCTGAAGCCATCAATCAGAGCGCCGTCTTCTACACCCCATTCGTTACCAGACGTAATCTCCAGACATGTGAGATTCAGCAAGTAAGCATGAAAGCCCTTTGACGTGTTAATGCTCGGTATAGAGAGATGCCTAGAAAAATATCAAACGAGACTTGTGAGAGGAAGTCTGTAAGACAACCACTGTTCAACACTTTTACGAAAAGGACCATCCTAAGTCAGTGGTTCGTCATAAACTGCATAGGACACATTAAGTATATAGTAAGATGCTGCAAGATTTGTTGAAGGGTTTGAGGAAGTTGACGGGTCACCCCTACTCTTACAATAAGGAACCCTTTAGCCCAGTTGCGGTACCAGCCCTTTAAGTGTCTGGGTTTTGCAATGGTGGCAAAATAGTGGCCATTAAAATACACACAATATGAACAATGAAAAGCTCTGCCAGTCCTTAGAATGGCCGGGGAATACCAAGGACAAACGTAAAAGACAACTGGCAAGCAGAGATGAGAGACCTGAGAAACATTGGTCAGATATTACAGACCAAAGTCGAGGGTTGGAAAGATACCAAAGATGGAGAAGCCAAGCCGGGTCTAGGAATACAGTGAACCAGAGGCGGTCAGAGAACAAGTCAGGTCAAGAATGAGGAATCAATAAAAATAATGCTCAATCAAGGGCCAGAAACCACGATAGGGCAAAGAAGGAATGAAGACACTAGTCTTAGGTTTTGTGCTGCCCTAGGCCTGACTAAACTCGTGCACCCCCTAATTTAAATTTGACGCACCCCTTCCTGTCAAGGGCACACCTCTTCCTGGTTAATCCCCACCCTTCCTCTTTAAGCTCCACCTTTTCCTCTCTTTATATTAAAAGTGGATACCAAGTGCCTACTTGTATATTTTGTATACCATTTCAAATGTATCTATTGAGATAAAGAAAATTATGAAATGTTTAAATTCAAGCATTTTTACAAAGAACAACCACGCATGTCAATTAACTGGATCACAGCCGCTCTAATTGGTTGAACAATAAAATCCACAGAAACCTGCACTGCATATGAGCGTATCACAGAGCTGCACAGCAATAAAACCCACAGAAATGGGCACTGTATGAGCATATCAGAGCTGCACAGCAATAAAACTCACAGTAATGTGCAGTGTGTATGAGCGTATCCCAGAGCTCCAGGGCAATAAAACTCACAGTAATATGCAGTGTGTATCACAGAATCCACAGCAATAAAACTCCCAGCAATGCATTGTGTGGTGTGTGTCAGCATATCAGAATCCACAGCAATAAAACTCCCAGCAATGCAATGTGTGGTGTGTGTCAGCGTATCAGATTCCACAGCAATAAAACTCCTAGCAAACCGAGTGTATATGAGCACACAGCAATTATGCTGTGGAGCCATCTTGTTAGCAGTGGGGTGACACTGTCAGAGGGTGCACTGTAGCTTTGATTCCCTTCCCGGTGGGTGTTCAGTCCAGAATAGAGTCTGTGTTAAAGAAAGGGCGGGCAGCTGCGCGCGTGCGTTTCACGTGGTTCAGCCAGTCATGTGGTACTGAGACTCAGAAATGTCAGTGAAATGCCCTGATGTTCGGTGGTTTCAATCAGCAGGTTTATTCTGGCGAACCCCATAGGTTTCAATGTTAAAAATATTCCCGTTTTTATGCAATATCTAATAAATCATTTATTATTTTAATCTGCAGTAAAAAGTCTCTTTTAGTAATTTTTCAGATTTTTTTTGGGCAAGATCCCCCCCTTTTTTTTTTAATAGCGTTTTCTTTTTTCTGTAACAGAACTTTTTATTATCAATCATAGGATCTTATACAGTTGTGTTCAAATTATTCAACCCCCCACTGAAATTGAGTGTTTTGGCCAGTTTGACATTGATTTTGATCATTCAGTCATCTTGCTTACAATTAAATCAAAGAGGCACGTGTAGGTCAGACAAATATAACATAACATTTATAATGAAATAACCACAAATGTCTTTTCTGTGCTCACATCATTATCAGTTTTATTCAACCCCCAAGTGACATTCAATCTTAGTACTTAGTACAACATCCTTTTACAGTTATAATAGCTTTTAAACGTGAAGCATAGCTTGACACAAGTGTATTGCAGCGATCTACGGGTATCTTCGCCCATTCGTCATGGGCAAAAGCCTCCAGTTCAGTCACATTCTTAGGCTTGCGCACTGCAACTGCTTTCTTTAAGTCCCACCAGAGGTTCTCAATCGGATTTAAGTCAGGTGACTGCGATGGCCACTCCAAAATGTTCCAGCCTTTAATCTGCAACCATGCTCTAGTGGACTTGGAGGTATGCTTGGGATCATTGTCCTGTTGAAAGGTCCAACGTCTCCCAAGCCGCAGGTTTGTGACGGACTGCATCACATTGTCATCCAATATCTCCTGGTACTGAAGAGAATTCATGGTACCTTGCACACGCTGAAGCTTCCCTGTACCTGCAGAATCAAAACAGCCCCAAAGCATGATTGACCCCCCCGCCATGCTTTACAGTAGGCAAGGTGTTCTTTTCTTCATAGGCCTTGTTCTTCCTCCTCCTCCAAACATAGCGTTGATCAAACAGTTCTAATTTTGTTACATCAGTCCACAGAACACTATCCCAAAACTTCTGTGGTTTGTCCACATGACTTTTGGCATACTGCAGTCGACTCTTCTTATTCTTTGGAGACAGCAAGGGGGTGCGCCTGGGAGTTCTGGCATGGAGGCCTTCATTACGCAGTGTGCACCGTATTGTCTGAGCTGAAACTTCAGTACCCACATCTGACAAATCTTTTCTCAGTTCCTCAGCAGTCACACGGGGACTTTTCTCCACTCTACGCTTCAGGTAGCGCACAGCAGTCGAAGTCAGCATCTTCTTTCTGCCACGACCAGTTAGCTTTCCAACAGTGCCCTTTGCCTTGAATTTGCGAATGATGCTTCCTATGGTCTCTCTTGGTATGTTTAACATCTTTGCAATCTTCTTATAGCCATTGCCCTTCCTGTGAAGAGTAATCACCTCTTCTCTTGTCTTCCTGGACCATTCTCTTGACTTCACCATGTTTGTAACCACACCAGTAAATGTCTAGAAGGAGCTGAGTATCACAGTCATTTTAAAGCTGCCTAATTGGTGCTTATTATGCTTTATTGCTGCTCCGTGACATCCACAGGTGTTTTCAATACCTGATTGAAAACACTTGAATGAACCTCTGTTCTTCAGAGTGGTGGTCTTTAAGGGGTTAAATAATTGTGTCAATGAAGAATTCACAAAAGAAACATTTACTACTGTATTACAAAACCAATTGATGTCATTTTAGTTGCATATGGTTCTTTAAAAAGTCCTTGTAGGATTTCATTCTGAATACAATTACAAATGTCACTAAATTCCCTAAAACCCTTTACAGCATTGGGGGTTGAATAATTTTGAACACAACTGTATGTAAATTCCAGACATTTTCGTTCAGTAGTTCTTTTGAAAACAGCAGGCCACGGGTTTGCGGTGGCAGCATTCAGCGGCCGACTCCATGCACTTTGGGGACCCTGCGGTGAATGGTAAATTCACTGCAGGGTGGGGAAATTTTATTCTCCTAAGTGCAGGGAACTACAGAACACCAAAAAGTTGGCGTCATTTCGGTGCTCTGTGGGTAACCCATTTAGTGGTGAGGTTTTTTGCTGCCCCCTGGAAAGTGAAAGCCTAGGCCTTGCCTACCCAGGACATACTTGAAAATTAGTGAAATCTCAATGTATCCTTCCTGGTAAAATAATTTGCAAAAAAAAAAAAATATATATATTTTTTTTATTTTAGGGGTGGGGCCACCCAGTGCGGGCCGCCGCCCCCTGGAAAGTGCCGCCCTAGGCCTGGGCCTAGTCGGCCTAGGCCAAAATACACCACTGGGTGGCACTGGCTGCACTCTCATTGGCTAGCGTCCTGGCACACCAAAACATGCATGCTTTCCGTGATATGTGTACGCCGGCGTCATTATGATGCAGAACTTGGGTGCCAACATCACTATTTTGATGATGGACTCAACCGCCAGGGCCATTGTTGTGACCTGGAACTCAGATGCTCCATCAGTAAAATGCTGCTTGATCTGACAATAAATGACGCGGCCCCCCCGGCGTCTGGAATAATGGAGAATCTTGGAGTCATGTTAGACTTGGATATCATGCATTCAAAGTTGAGTTTCCTTTGAGTGTCAATAAGGCATGCAGATAACGGCCTAGATGTGACAGTTGTGGAGTCCTCCAAAAAGGTCCCACTCTCATCCCAGTTTATTGATGAGGTTTCCATATATAGTGTATATTGCTTCAGTATATAGAAACCATAGCGCAACGTCAAGAAGTGCATAAGACCCTTTAAGTATGTAATGAGATGCGGAGTCCTCCATAAAAGATCCTACTCCCGCCCCGGTTTATCGATGACATTCCCATATCGTACATGGCTTAAGTATATACAAACCATAGCACAACCTATAAAAAGAGGAAAACCACTCAATGCAACTTTGTGCTTCATAATATGATGAACATGCAGCTGGTGGGCTGTCGCTAGAGAAATCTGACGACCTACTCTTCCGCGGAGAATGGCATTTCTGATGGGTATTACCATTCGGCATTCCAGATCTGGCTGTCCAAGGTGGAGATAAGCAACAACCATTTGGTGGGCAGTACTTTGGCCTTTTACTAGGCCGGGAATTACGTCTGTCACTCCCTGATGGTGACGCTGTGTAGAAACAAGAACCCCAAGTATTGGCCAACTGGTAGAGGTGTGTATTTGTTTCATAACAAATTGAAATTCAGAACGAATTTCGTTCTTTCGGAAGTACTTCCAAAATACGAATTAACGAATTGAAAACTAATTTAATTCGTTCTAATGTTTCATAAGCAAAATTTGATTAATTGGGGTTTTATTTAGTGACCCAAAATTTGAATCAATAAACTATCGAATTGATCCTACAATACATACAAGTACTACAGCAAACGACTTTATGAAACGAAAATAGAATCGATATAAACTATGGAATTGATCTTAACTCTATATCAAACAAAATTTACGAAATGAAATTAATTTATGATGAAAAACAAAACAAATTTTCCAGCCGTGCACACCTTTACTAACTGGGGAAAGTCATTTTTTTGTCTCACGTCAACCAGGAAATTTTGCTTTTTTTTTTAACAAAAACTAGGGAGATTACAAATTGGGTGAATATCTGAATGGCAACGAGGAGGCAGGAGGCGAGAGACGTTTGGTGATATTAGAAACCACCATATAAATTGCCTATAAAACTGCTGCAATGTTCTCCTAGGAAACTTTACTGCCGTGGTTTGGTAGATCAGAACTAGAAGGCGGCTACATAATAATAGTGTAAAAAGAGAGCAGGTTATACTCAAAATGGAGAGGGGCCACGGAAACAAAATTTAACCTAAAAGCCCACATTTACACCCAATGATACACAAACACAATGTTTACACAAGGGTTTATTCAATGAATTGGGAGTTGTAGGTTTTGGCAAGAATAACACAATTTGTGGAGCACAGCCTCATTTGAGATTTTTTTTTCCCCCATCCTGGCGTTACTTTTGTGTTTTTGCTTTACAAATTCTCAGTTTAGTTAATATGCCCCCACACGACAAAGCACCTTTATACACACTGCAACACCTTTAAATATGATATTTGTGCGTCACATTAGTTGTGTTTTGTTTCTTTTAAAGAAGGAAAACTCCCTTCACCTTTGAAGAAAAGACTTTCTTCCCCCCTTCCAGAAGTTGGGTTT
This sequence comes from Leptobrachium leishanense, assembly GCA_009667805.1. Taxonomy (NCBI): domain Eukaryota; kingdom Metazoa; phylum Chordata; class Amphibia; order Anura; family Megophryidae; genus Leptobrachium; species Leptobrachium leishanense. The sequence continues at coordinate 75,362,303 of CM019075.1, forward strand.
TATATAACAGATGCCTGTGCTGCTATATAAAAAGGGAGCTAAAATATATATATTATAATAAAAATAATAATAATAAAAAAAAATAATTAAATTGTTAATTTCTCATTATTTCTGCATTTTTAGAGAATTTCAAGGTTGAGACAAGTCCTGAGAGAGGAGCGAATTTATTTTAATAAATAAAACCTGCTCCTTTTCTGCATGCTCTGATGTGACCAGCAATCTCTTGCTTCTGTGGATACGATTGGCTGGCTTGCTGCCTGTAGACCCGGACACATGCGAATTATTGGCATACGTTGCTCTAGCTTGTCTTTAGGTTTTATATAAAGAGTCATCTGTACAAAAACTAAAAATATTTACATTTCTAAATGTATTATTACAGCTATATTTTTTATTATTATTATTATTTATTTATAAAGCGCCAGCATATTCCGCAGCGCTGTACAATAAGCACAGTACAGACAGGGTTACAATACATTGAACAACATTTGACAAACAGTACAGGAGGAGATGAGGGCCCTATTCCCGTAGGAACTCACAATCTAGGAGGGTTGGGGTTGGAAACAGGAGGAGAGGGCTGTAAGGTGAGAGTGATTGATGGTTGCGTCAGTGAGTTGGGTGGTCGGCTTCCCTAAATAGGAATGTTTTCAGGGAGCGTTTGAAGGAAGAGAAGTTAGGGGAAAGTCTGACAGCACGAGGGAGAGCGTTCCAGAGAGTGGGGGCTGCGCGTGAGAAATCCTGCAGTCTATCATGGGAAGAGGTGATGTGGGGAGAAGCTAGGCGCAGGTCACTGTTTGACCTTAGGGAGCGGGCTGGGGTGTATTTGGTGATTAGTGAGGACAGGTAGTGGGGAGCTGAGTTAGTGAGGGTTTTGTAGGTAAGGATAAGGATTTTGAACTTAATTCTGCAGTGGATGGGGAGCCAGTGAAGGGACTCGCAGAGGGGAGCGGCAGAGACAGAGCGGCAGGTGAGGTGAATTAGCCTGGCGGAGGCGTTCAGGATGGATTGTAGGGGGGAGAGGCGGGACAGAGGGAGGCCAGATAAGAGATTATTGCAATAGTCGAGTCGGGAGATTACCAGGGCGTGTATGAGTTGTTTTGTGGTGACAGCGGTAAGAAATGGCCGAATTCTGGAAATATTACGCAGTTGGTGTTGGTATCGGCAGGAGGAGGAAAGAGACTTGATGTGGGGGATGAAGGAAAGAGCAGAGTCCAGTGTAACTCCAAGACAGCGAACTTGGTTTGATGGGGAGATGGTGATACCCTCCACCGTGATAGAGAAGTCAGGAGGTGGGGAGGCATTAGAGGGAGGAATAAGTAGGAGCTCAGTCTTTGACATGTTGATCTTTAGGTGGTGGGAGGCCATCCAGGAGGAGATGCCAGATAAACAGTCACTGACTTTTGAAAGGACAGGGGGAGAGAGATCAGGGGTAGAGAGGTAGATCTGAGTGTCATCAGCGTAGAGGTGGTAATTAAAGCCAAAGCTGTTGATGATTTTGCTCAGGGAGGAGGTGTAGATGGAAAAGAGCAGAGGACCAAGGACAGAGCCTTGAGGTACACCAACAGATAGAGGCAATGAAGAGGAGTTACCAGCAAAGGACACACAGAAGGACCTGTTGGATAAATAGGAGTCAACCCAAGCAAGTGCAGTGTCACCGAGACCCAGAGAGTTGAGGGTCTGTAGAAGGAGGGGGTGGTCAACAGTGTCAAAAGCAGCCGAGAGGTCAAGCAGGATGAGAATAGAATAGTGGCCGTGTTTTTTAGCAGTTGGGAGGTCGTTGGTGACTTTGGTGAGGGCAGTTTCAGTTGAGTGTAGGGGACGGAAGCCAGATTGCAGGGGGTCAAGTAGGGAATTGGAGGACAGGAAGAGGGAGAGGCGGTTGAAGACTAGTTTTTCTAAGAGCTTTGATGTGAAGGGAAGCAGGGATACAGGGCGGTAGTTGGATGGAGAGTTGGTGTCTAGGGATGGTTTCTTTAGTAAAGGGGTAACTAGCGCGTGTTTGAAGGCGGATGGAAAGGAGCCAGTGGAGAGAGATAGGTTGAAGATGTGTGTGAGAGCAGGGGTGAGGGAGGAGGAGAGGGGAGGAATTAGATGTGAGGGAATGGGGTCGAGCGGGCACGTGGTGAGATGTGAGGAGGACAATAAGGAATTGACTTCCTCCTCAGTGGTTGGGAGGAAGCGGCATATATTTTGTTATTATATATATTTTTTTACATAATTTCACGATTTAGGGACTTTGCTATATAAATATATACACACACAGTTTCTGGCTACCTCAGGGGTCAGTACTTGGACCCATTCTATTTAATATTTTTATTAGTGATATTGCAGAAGGTATTAATGGAAAAGTATGTCTTTTTGCTGATGACACAAAGATTTGCAACAGGGTTGACGTTCCTGGAGGGATCAGCCAAATGACAAATGATTTAGGTAAACTAAAAAAATGGTGGGAGCTGTGGCAATTGAGTTTTAATGTGGATAAGTGCAAGATAATGCACCTGGGACGTAAAAACCCAAGGGCTGAATATAGAATATTTGATACATCTGAGGGTTGGGATTTAGGGGTTATTATTTCAGAGGATCTAAGGGTAAGTAGTCAATGTAATAGAGCAGCAGGAAATGCTGACAGAATGCTTGGTTGTGTAGGGAGAGGTATTAGCAGTAGGAAAAGGGAAGTGCTCATGCCACTGTACAGAGCACTGGTGAGACCTCACTTGGAGTACTGTGTGCAGTACTGGAGACCGTATCTCCAGAAGGATATAGACATCTTAGAGAGAGTTCAGAGAAGGGCTACTAAAATGGTGTACGGCTTGAAGGAGAAAAGTTACCAGGAAAGGCTTAATGATCTTAACATGTACAGCTTGGAAAAAAGACGAGACAGAGGAGATATGATAGAAACATTTAAATACGTAAAGGGAATCCACAAGGTAGAGGAAGGGAGTATATTTAAAAGGAAACAAAATAGCAAAACAAGAGGACATAGTCTTAGATTAGAGGGGCAAAGGTTTAAAAGTAACATCAGGAAGCATTATTTTACTGAGAGGGTGGTGGATACATGGAACAGTCTTCCAGTAGAAGTGGTAGAGGCCAAAACAGTAATTGAATTTAAGCAAGCATGGGATAGGCATAAGGCTATCCTAAACAAAAGATAAATCCAGGTAAAGTATCCATGTAATTGGGCAGACTAGATGGGCCGAAAGGTTCTTATCTGCCGACATTTTCTATGTTTCTATGAATTAGAAATTGCCAAATTATTGCATACACTATTGGTGGTATATGGGTCAGGTCAGGGTAAGTTGCTGATTATTAAAAAGAGAGAAATAGATGCTTAATTTTATAGAACAACATCTACTAAGAGAAGAGGGACATCAAACATCCTCATCTCCACCTCAGGAACCCAGAATTACACCCAGAATTCACCTGTCAACCAGTAACATTGCTCTGCCTGGAGAGGGAGCCAAGGTGAACCACCCTCTGCCAAAATGTGGTTTGGCATGAGATTCCAAAATCAACACTCCTAGATTACGGGTCCTCAGAGGTGAAAGATAGTGCTCCACAGGTTATAAATGCATAGCATGTGGTGAAATTATAAACACACTCATTAAAGTTATGGTGGGGGGGGGCAAAATGTGAGATTAAAAGCCTCCACATAGCAAGTAATAAAGTTTATAGTTGTGGAAGACATTTACACATCCCTGGAATTCAAAGAAATGCTTTACAGAGCACATTTACTATGTCCCCCATATACAGCAAAGAACTCTGGGAAGGACATGCAAATGAAGTCTGCAAATTCCTATATTCTTGCATCCTGGATCTGTTTTAACACAGAACCCTCCTTGCCAGTGCAGTGCCATCCTGGATGGCTTTTTTCTTTTTTAGCAAAGGTCAGGTTATGTAATGAATCACAGTCACTCCTGGACACCCTCAACAGTAAAAGATAGGCTGTGCTTGTTGCTGTTTGATGCTTAACCTGTAGGGCAAATCAATACTCCGTAAAGTTGTGGTGGAGGGCAAAAAGTTAGGTTAAAAGCCTCCACACAGCAAATAAAAAGGAGTTTATAACTGTGGAAGACATTTACACATCCCAGAAATTCAGAGAACGGCTTTGCAGAGCTCATATGCTACATTCCCCATATGCAGCAAGGAACTCTGGGAAGGACATGCAAATGAAGTCTGCAATTTCCCACTTTTTTTGCATCCTGGATCTGTTTTAACACAGAGCCCTCCTTGCCAGTGTAAACTTCTACACACACTCCCACAGCCCAGATCTCAATAAATTTAAATAAATGTCCCATGTACAAGAATGTATAGAATGATGGGGGGGGGGACAGACACTCAAGGGGTTATACACTGAATACATGGAAATTTGCATATTTTAGGACAAAAAACAGTTGCACTAAAGGAGGAGGAGTTGGGAAAACTTTGAAATCTGTCCATTTTAGCCCAAAATGTCCAGTTTTCCAGTGATTGGTAAATAAGCCCCCCTCCAGTCGCACATGACTTTCGCCCTTTTCACCCACACACCTCCATTCTGCAGCTGTCAAGGTCAAGGGGTCAATTTAGGAACACTGGATGTTGTACCGTTGACTGGGATGGCAGGAAGTCTGAGGCAAGGTATCCAATAGGCAAGTCCGTATAACGCTCCAAGGGTTGGAGCAGGCAGCGAACGAGAAAGTCCAAAATTCAAGCCAAGGGTCAGATACCAGATAAGTTTGAGAGAGGGGGTCATGTAGAGTAGTGTCCACCAGGGAAGCACAGAACGTCTAAACGTTCACCTGGTGGCTCAGGAAGTCAAGGTTTGGCCACACTGCCTCTGCGCCACCTTCCACCAATCTCCCTGCAGTCTGGTGCCCGAGTGTCCATCATTCCAACCCCTGGGTTGCTGATGTCAGGTTGCCACCCCCAGCATGCCTGCCCTGACAGACACTAACAGAGCCATGGAACCTCTCGGTGCTGCTGCCAGCCGTGATCCGCCCTAGGATGTTGGTTGACGCAGGTGCTGCCTTGGGGATCGGATGTCAGATTGGGCACAACATAGAGCAGTAAGTCGAGGTCGCCGCCCGTTCCTGACAGCAGCCTCTACATCTCCATTTTTCCTTATAGTTCCTATAAACATAGAATTTAAGAAAAACAAAAATGAAGGGAAAAGAAAAAAAAAAAACATCACCAGAACTTCTGGCCAACCAATAAGGTAATTTTATTATTTAACGCTAATAAAGCTGAAAGGAAAAACAACAATAAAAGACAGAAAATTCACTTGACAGTTGCACCAAGGATCCACCACAACCAGTTGAGGAACAAGCACCCCACGTGGATACTGTGCCACCGAAGCCCAAAGTCTGAGACCGGTTATTGTTCTATATCGTTAAGCCCCACAGAGTTTACCGTAAAAGAAGTCCAAGCCAAAACTCTGTCAGCACAAATCGAACACCCTGAATCGGCATGTTTGGTGGTAGCCGTGTCTATAAATGGCATATTCCATCTAGGGTCCCTGCTTTTCCAAAAAACCCAGCTGAGATCATCTAAAAAAATGTCTCAGTCACATACATCTCGCATCTGTTACCAATTACAGTCGGCGTAGGATTGGCTTTCCTGCAACAGTCACTTTTTCCAGATCTCGTTTCACACAGAAATGTCTCCAAGACGCCTTGAAAAAGGATTTATTCTGTGCCAACTATTCTCCAGTTGGGCTGGAGAACATTGCAATTTAATAAAAAGACCCGCAAATACACATACATTTCCAGAAAAGGTACGTAGCAGTGACCAGTAACTAGGTCTAGTTTGCTGCTCCGTGGGCTCCACAGCTCAATCTCGCGGTGTTTAGCCAACCAAAAAGAATAAGAATGACAATGTCTTTCAGAAAGGTCAGAAAAGTATCATCTTCTAGGCATCTGGTTTCTCATCTTCTATGCCTAAATTTATTACAAACCCATTATCATAAAAGCATGAAACGTAATTAAAATGATAATAAAGAGACAAACAACTCTCTCTATAAAATCAGCTTTTCTTTTTTTGTTTACGAGCATCTGCTTGGGTTGACCCTGGTGGAGCTCAACCTGAGGTCTTGAATGTATCATTGGAGTGTAGGATGAACGCAAACCTTTGATAACGGAGAGTCGATCACCATGCCATCATTTTGAGCCATCAAATGGACTTTCTAAAAAGGTAATGATGATTGGACAACGGTGTGAAATGACTTCTTGAGTACCATTTCCATGGTTCTACTGCAGCAAGGCAACAGTCTACCTCCAATTATCTCCTGTTTAGAAGGGAGAGTCCATATTTTGGACCCAAATCGCCTTTTCCCTTCTTTTTCGAGACTTCATGTATTTTTGAGAGAGGCAAAGCAATTTAAATCCCTCAACTGATAGGTGCCCTCTTTTGCATTTGAGACTTTTTTTTGGGAAGGATTCAAGTCTTGCATCACTGTAGGCTTTCGCCAGGACACAGTTTGAGGAACGAAAGGAGGAAGTCTCACCATGGTTGACTATAGCGTAATCCTGGGTTGATTTTTACGCCAAGCAAGGTGCACACTTGGCATGAGATGCAGTGCAGGCACGTGGACCTTAGCCATTGGCTGAGATGACGATCAGCCGCGAAACGCATTCTTTGTAAAAACTTGGCAAGAGCCAAAAATTAGACGCTTCCAAGTCCCAGTGGAAGTCGACTTTGTGTCTGCAACGTATTATATCCTGAACTATGAAAGGCTTCGGAGAAATACATCCATCACCAGACTCGAAAGCACACAAAGCCGATAGAGTGGATTCCAATGCTAGTGGATTCGTTCACCAGGCATCGCAAAGTTGACTGGTGGATTTTATTGTAGAAGTACACAAACAGTTGTCTGGTGACCTAATGCAAAAATCAATTAACACCAGCCTTCTGCAGTTATTTTGTATTAAAAAGTTTGCAGGCAAGAATAATGAGCAACCTTAGAATTTCTTGTTGTTTTCCAGCTGCCTCAGCAATAGCTCTTCCCATACTTGAAAAGTTTGCATTTCGACTGGAGTAAGACGGGAACCGTTGGTGTTAATGAACAAGAGCCCTGACCACTGAATAAATGTGAGGTGGGGGGAGGAATGCCTGGGGTTCATTCTCTGACCTGGAAACTCATCATTAGACGGGACCAATATGTCAAAGATCAAAATATCAACATTAGAAATATTCTTTACCTCCTTTGAGTGAGCATTTAGAGTTTTCTCTTAACAGCTCGATGCTCTCATAGCTCATCTAAAAGGAGTTCTCCAGCTCCACATAGACTTTCTTGGCCAAGAGTGCTCAAGACGGAGTCTCCTATGCGAAGTGTGGTTTTGCCATTGATTTATTCGCATAAATCTGTTATCAAAGACACGGACTGACAAAAAGGTTCATTTAGAAACTTGGACCTTCAGATGTTTTAGAACTCCATTACCCATGAGGTTCAGCCAACCTCTGAGCTGAGCATCATGGGAGATATAGTTTCAAAACATCTTAGAGGGCCAAAGCTGATGAACCCCGGTAGAGACAAAGAATAAAAAGGAGGATGACCAGGTAGTCAGCCTTCAAAAAAAATTCAGGTCTATTGAGAGCTAATTTGAAGCACCCAGTTGCCCGAACTCACCATCATCTGCAGAGCCACAGAGCTACTTCAGAATGTGTCTCTTCAAATACAGTGTGGAAGGAGGGTGGATAATTGTTGCATAAGGGGATAAAATTAAACTTGTCAAACTTCCCATCTGCTAATTCGTTGAGTGTATTAAAATAATTGCTCCGGCTGCGTACGGGTAAGAACTATGAATGCACCAATTAAACTAAAACAGGAGTGAGTAACGCCAATAAACCAATTCTCCCACTTGGCTAAGCTCGTAATATAATCGCTATTCGTCGGCTTGGTTTCTGAGGCTGGATAACTCCGCAGGTGGCCTGCTCAATGGAAAATTAAGAAACAGCTCTGCTGGACCCACATCAACATGGAACAGTTCATAACCAGAGCCTCACTGGAATCTGGCTTTGGCGTTGGGTCTAGAAAGCAACGATGAGTTGGCCTTCTTACGTCTCACTGCTAGAACCCAGGCTCTAATGATACTACCTGTAGATGTTTATCTGACATAAAATAGAAGTCACAAGGAGACATTAAGGAAGACTAGAGTAGATGACAACAAGCATAACGTGACTTGTACTCATGAAGATTGATTTGGCTAATTGCCTTTGCCAAGTCAAGAGCATTGTTCGACGTCGCCCTCTGTGATTAGTTGAGCCACCACTGTCAAGTCCAACTAGGCAATTGCAGCCATGTTGCTGTTGTCGGCTCCTCTTTGTGCACAGAGTCCATAGTGTTTGTCATCTGGGCAGAAGAGGAGTATTAACCTGTCAGGGCACCACGGCAGGCCTACTCAATCAATGCGAACCTCAGGACTGCAGCTGCCTCTGGTCAGAGCACCCAAGCCTCCCTGCTGACGTCATTGCCCTTCATGCTGCTCCTCTGGTATCTACACCGACCTTTGCTCTGTCTCCCAGTGGTGCCAGGAGATGCAAGAGGCTTTGTGCCCGGGCCAGGCCTGAAGATAGCGGTAAGCACGTAGTGAACCAACTCCAATATGGCGGCAGACACATGTAACTTGCTGATGACGTCAGTAACGTTCCGAACAATGCAAGAGGAGCCTGTAAGGCCCCTAGTTATATATACAAGGATGTCCCTTCAGTTACTGCTCCAGTATTGAGACAGTAACTTATCTTCGGTGATGTTTAAGCCTCTATTTACTCCCTTACCCTATTTTCTTGGACTGACTTCCCCAGTGTACCAAACCGGACTTGCCTACTCTGACCTTGCCCATCAGCCACCTGCCTTTCACCAATTTAAATCGACCTTGCCTGCTTTCCCCTTTATCTAGTGCACACGATTCCCCACCCCAGCTACTCCACATTATGGGCCACCTGCATAATAAGGCCATAGTTAAAAAGGTCCATCAGGTCTATAGTTGCCCCAAAGCCCCCAAGGCTGTTCATCTGATGTACTCATGCAGCGTAAACCACATACGTGCCACTTACTTGCTTCATAGAAGAAACAAGTGAAAACCCACAACAATGACAAATTATTTTATGAAGAAAACCAACAAGGAATGTGTAGATGTTCCAAACGGAATGTCTAGTCTGGCCATTTCCTGTCTAGAAGCACAGGGTTTTTTTTCCAATCTCTTTTTCTGACTGAGATAGTCAGGTGTATCGAAAGTCCATGTAGTCTGAGGGTATGAGGCAACATCTAAAAGTCATCAGCTCCACACAGGGAGGCAGGCGTATTCCCTCATGACAGCAGATTGATCACTGGCGATTCTCGAGCTAGTGAGACCTTTGTCAAAGCTTGTATAAACAGGCTCAATTTAGGGAAAGAAAAAAAAATACAACTGAAATATGGAACAAAAAACGTCAGCCACATCAGGGGGGGCTGGCTGGGTAAAAGGGCATGTGCCCTCGAGCGGTATCCAGCTGCAGAGAGCCACTCTCCATGCTGCACGTCCGACTCCTCATGCTCTCTTCAGTCAGCATTAAAAGGGTTAGGTACCCAGCCAAATATGGTCCCTCCAGGAGCTGTGGTACGTTACAAATCACAATGCACGCAATGACGGACCAACGTGCACCGTTCACAGCAGCCACGGCAGTTTAATAATGGACGTGGCTGCAGCAATCAGCACTTTAGACCGCTGCTGGTCACATTATTTCATCATGGGAGGCCCCAGTATAATTGAGGCCAAAAGCAGCCGCCTACTTTGACTAATAGGAAGAAAATGTATTGAGATTTTGCCTGGTGCTACAAGAGAGGTAAAGTCTACATACGGAGTCCTTGAAGGTAAGGGGGCGCACTGTTGTACTACCCCAAATAAGGAAGGGCAGCTTTGAGGCATGGGTGTCCAGCTACAATGTGACACATCCTTGGCACCTGCAGGACCTCAGGGGGGTTCTGGGCACCCGGCTGCATCGCTGGCTGGCCGGATGCCAGGAGTTCCGGCTGTTCATGCGCCTGGAGGGGCGGGGTGCGGCATGATGAAGTGGAGTCGCTGGCCTTAAATGCAGGGCACGTGAGTCGGTTCATTGCCCTGACGTGGAGTTAGTTCCCGTATCGCCTGGTGTATTCGTGTTACGATTCACTGATTCATTTGATTCTTATTGCACTATTACTGACCCGGATTGTATGAGGACCCGGATTGTTGCTGACTCAGACTGCCTTTCTGACCATGCTCTTTCTGACCAAGCCTGTATGTATGTTATGCCCAGAGCAGACTCGGAGTGTATGCTGAACTTACCCCACACTGACACTGACTAGAGTGTATATCGATCCTGCATAACACTGACTCAGATAATCTATTGATCTGTCCTGTTGCCAACTCGGAGTATATGAGGACCTTGTTTGTTGCCAAATCTGCCTGTATGAAAACTCTCTCTGTTGCCAAATCGGAACATTTATATGACCACGCTTATGTTAACCCCTGGTGTATAAATCTACTGCTAAGGCCTTTTTTAGGCGGTTTCCCACTTTTTGGTAAAGTTAACCCTTTGTGGCTCAGTAGACACTTGGTCTCGAAACCTACTGTTACTAGGTTGTACTCATTGTTGCTGGTCTGTCTGTTCTCCCTGGCTGAGAGTGATAGGGTTAGCGGTCCCGACCATTGAAGGATCGGAGGGCTTAGAAGTCTGTCCAAAAGGATTCCCACCACGGTTGTGATAGATGAGCGGGACAGCGAATGTGACAATATAAAGAGTGCCGACATCTTATGCCATAAATTCATCTAATGTTGTGCAGTTAGTTTCCTATACAACAAGCCACATGGTTATGTAGACCAGAGGTCCTCAACCTTGGCCCTCCAGATGTTCTGGAACCACATGTCAAACAAGGTTCTGTCGACCTAATGAGTGGCTGAGCATCACGGGATATGTAGTTCTGAAAAACACCTGGAGGGCTGAGGTCGAGTAGCCCCGATGTAGACCTCCTTAACGAGAATCATAATTTTGGCCAACGTTTTCCAGTTCTCTTTAACTCCTAGTCATTAGTCAATGAACTCTATGAATTCGGCGTCATTCAACAAGATGCCAAGTGTCCTAAACAAGGAAAATATTACCCCATGCTTCATCTTCTTCTTGGTCTTGCAGCAGTCATGTATTCTCCAATAAATCAATCGCCTCTAAAAGATTGTTTCTTTAAGAAGCGGTCCATAAAGCGCGCAGGGCATTGCAGGCATTCTGACCCCCCCCCCCCAGATGTACAAACGAAAACACTGGGGTTTGGATTTAATGTATTTAAAAACATCAGAGTCGGGAAAGGAAATGACTAACATTCCTGCGCGGTGAAACAGTATTCCCAGCGTTTAGTAATCCGGCAAACTTCGCCCTGTGGCTAAACTCGACGGTTCATGCGATAAACATAAAATGAATAAATTTAAAAAAAAAAAAAAGTTTGCGAAGAAAAAAAAAAAAAAAAGGAATAAAAGTCGCAGGAAACTACTTCTAAAATGGTTGTAACTCGTTACACAAATTGCTGATGGCAACAGAATCTAGACAGGAAGGGCCGTGTGAAAAAATAAAATAAAAATAAAGTAAGAAATTTAAAAAAAAAAAAAAAAAAAAAGAAATTAAAATTACTATATACTAGAGCTGGGGGTCGGCAGCCTTTGCCCTCCAGATGTTTTTGAACTACATTTCAAATGAATCTTTGTTACCCCGGTTGAGCATCATGGAAGATGTAGTACTTTCAAAATATCAGAAGAACTTAAAAGCGCTGAAAATATATATATATATATATATATATATATATATATATATATATATATATATTATAAAAAAAAAAAAAAAAAGTATATATATTTTTTTTTTAAAAATATATAAAAACACATTTCTTGTTTTTTTCTTCCCCATCTTATATCAGAAAACCTTGGAAGTGATCCTGGATACTATATATTTTAAGAGAATTACAAAATTATATATTTAAAATATGGAGAGAAAGACAGACCTATCAAACAATAAGAAATAAAATATATTTTATTTTAAATATAATTCTATAGTTATAAAAAAATATTAAAATTATATAATTTTAAAATATAAGTATTTAACTTTAAATTTTATATGTTAAAAATGTAAATATGGAATATTTTATATTAAAATAATAATAAAATTAAATGTAAAGAACCGTCCCCCCCCACCCCACCAAAAAAAATAAAAATACTAAATCACCATTAATTGCTTCTTACTTTCCATAGCGGCACTAATATCCGTCAATCACCATCTGCCAGAAAGTCACTGAACATGTAATTACAGTGAAGCTGTACAATATAATAGTGTTCAGGGATGACAAATTCTTGTCCTCGGTGTGAACCAGAGACCTGTCTGGCGTATTCTCACCAGGACACATCTCTAGAAAATGATACCGAGGTCAGAGATGGTGAAGATCCAGACTGTGACGTACAGATTGCTTCCAGAGGGGCCGTGGCCCCTCGTATGGTGGATATAGGAGAGGGGGCCGTATACCGAGCACCCTGTATGGCGGCTATAGGGGAGGGGGCCGTATACCGAGCCCCCCTGTATGGCGGATATAGGAGAGGGGGCCGTATACCGAGCCCCCCTGTATGGCGGATATAGGAGAGGGGGCCGTATACCGAGCCCCCCTGTATGGCGGATATAGGAGATGGGGCCGTATACCGAGCCCCCCTGTATGACGGATATAGGAGAGGGCTGTATACCGAGCACCCTGTATGACGGATATAGGAGAGGGCTGTATACCGAGCCCCCCTGTATGGCGGATATAGGAGAGGGGGCCGTATACCGAGCCCCCCTGTATGGCGGATATTTATTTTATTTATTTTATTTTATTTATAAAGGATTTTACCAGGAAGGATACATTGAGATTTCTCTCGTTTTCAAGTATGTCCTGGGTTCGAGAACATTGAGTGGTTACAGAAATACAAAATAGTAAAATGCAAGATATTAACACAAAACCAAATATACAGATTAACAGAGCCCCCCTGTATGGCGGATATAGGAGAGGGGCCGTATACCGAGCCCCCCTGTATGGCGGATATAGGAGAGGGGCCGTATACCGAGCCCCCCTGTATGGCGGCTATAGGAGAGGGGCCGTATACCGAGCCCCCTGTAGAGAGGGCAGATGTAGAAGTGTCTATACTCCAAATATTGGTACAGGTAATATTATTATGCAAATTTTCTTGACGAAGATTTTTTTTACCCATTAAATATTAAAATTTTGACCTTTTGTGTAAAACTGTTGTTACAGAATTATTATTTTTTTTAAATTGCACAAAAATACAAAAATTAAAAAGGAAAAGGTATCACAGCAGCAAATGGCCTGATCCCATATCCGATACCTGTGCTTTTGAGTGTCTCGTGGATGATCTGACCCCCCTCTTTATATATAAGCACCATGGGGAATGTAGTCCACAAACACCAGGACACAGAGGTGTGCAATCAGGCCCAGGGGAGGAGAGCGCCTGTCATATCCACAAATAATGGCACAGGCGCTCACAATTTTATGGAAAAATGCTAAATTTAAAGTTTTTGGTGGTTCTTAAAATAAATTATTAATAATTCTCAAAAAGGTCCTGAAATAGTCATTATTCACCGCTGTGATCGCAGAGAGGTATATACCAGCCTAAAATGGTTATATGGGACAATTTTAACCAAAAAACAGGATCCTGATGGGGTATCAAGGTAATTTAGCCATGTGTGTCAGATCTACAAGTCGCATGATACTTTTCAGGTTTTAAGATTGACCGAGCATCATGGGCGCCGCGCAGTCCCGACCCATCACGGGCCGCGCAGTCCCGACCCATCAGGGGCCGCGCAGTCCCGACCCATCACGGGCCGCGCAGTCCCGACCCATCACGGGCCGCGCAGTCCCGACCCATCACGGGCCGCGCAGTCCCGACCCATCACGGGCCGCGCAGTCCCGACCCATCACGGGCCGCGCAGTCCCGACCCATCACGGGCCACCAATACAAAAAATAAATGTGAAAGCAGGGTGAGGAAATTTGTTGCATTGGATTGTACCTGCCCCTCCCCAGCCCCCCTCTAAGGCATCCAGACAGAGACTTGTTCCTGCCATCACTATATAAAGTAGCAGGAGACATGTATAGTAGCCAAACTCCAATCCAGAATAGCCCAGACACTGCATGATGGGATAAAGGAGGGGACCATCAGCTAGAGGTCCCATGCCTTGTGACCTGAGACATTCCCCACACACCCCTGGGAGGCATGCTGGGGGAAACACTGGGGAATCTGGCTTGAGAATTCCCCAAACAAGGCAACACATGTCTGATCCACAAACCAGGCTTACAGGCACACAGAAAAAGAAAAGATAAAATAGGGGTAAAAAGAGTAGATTAACCCTTTAGTTACCATAGGTTACCCTGCAATGCTCCTGGAGAAGGTGTCAGGTAGGAATCTGAGCATTTCACATTTAAGGGGGGGGGGGGGGGGACTCATGAAAAGTGTCTCCCAATATATAACTGGAAAGATCTTTTTCCTTTATTTTAACCCCTTCTTTTGCCAGTTTTCCAAGCAGTTCTTGCCTTCAGGTATGCAAGCAATGCAGGATGTGCCCATACACACATTTCTATAGGTTTGCATGGGGTGGGGATGCTCTCTTACCTTTGTGGTGGCTCTGAGCTCAGAGGGTGACATGGTCACACAGATCCAGGAGGTAATCCCCAGGAGGAATTCAAAACAAACAGGAGGACAAAGAAAAAAAGTGCTGGAGATTTGGGAGAAGTTGAGGAATTAATAATCCCAGAGCCTGTCAGGTCTTTCCTCTGGCTGTGAGGAGCTCAGTCTGTCAGCCCTCCCTGTCCAAGTGCAGAGAGAAGATTACACCCTGTGGAGCTCAGAGACCTGCTCCCTCCCATTCCCCAAACCCATCTCCCCTCCCTCTGCCCTCCCTCTCCTGCAAGCTGGAGCTCTGGAATGAAAGCTGGGCCTGACTCCTTCCCCTCTCAATAACAGGCTTTCTTCAGGAACCACAGGGTGAGCAGAAAGAGCAGAGAGCCTCTGTCATTACTGAGCATCACACATTGTATCTACAGTGTGTAACATGCACTGCACACAATGTATCCACTGCCCTAAACCTAACAATCTGCAAACCACAGGGAGAGCATAAAGAGCAGGACAGGGAGCCTCTGTCATTACTGAGCATCACACATTGTATCTACAGTGTGTAACATGCACTGCACACAATGTATCCACTGCCCTAAACCTAACAATCTGTAAGCCACAGGGTGAGCATAAAGAGCAGGACAGGGAGCCTCTGTCATTACTGAGCAGCTGAAAGCACTGGGTTTGTAAACTTAGCCAGAAACAATGTATCCACTGCACAAAAAATAATAAACACAGTCAACTTCACATTGTATCTAGTGTGTAACATTCACTACACAATGTATTCACTGCACAAAAACAAGCACAACACACATTGTATCTACAGTGTGTAACATGTGTGTAACACTCTGCAAACCACAGGGTGAGTATAAAGAGCAGGGTAGAGGACTCTCATTACTGAGCAGCTGAAAGCATTGTTTGTAAACATGACCAGAATCCATGTATCCACTGCACAAAAACTAATAAACCTAGTCCACTTCACATTGTTTCTACATTGTGTAACATCCACTACACAATGTATCCACTGCACAAAACGAACACAACACACATTGTAACTACAGTGTGTAACTACACCACTCACAATGTATCCACTGCCTTATACCTAGCAATCTTGCATTTTATTACTTTGTTTTTCTGTACCGACTGTAACAATTCAATGTTCTTGAATCCAGGACAAACGAGAAAACAAGAGAAATCCGAGCATCTCATTACGGAGCAGCTGAAAGCACTGTGTTTGTAAACATGACCAGAAACAATGTATCCACTGCAAAAAACTAGCAAATACAGTCCACTTCACACATTGTAGCTACAGTGTGTGAATACACCACACAATGTTTCCACTGCATAAAACATAACAATAAGCAAGTCTATATCGGTCTGTTTTGTGTCTGGGTAATATCTTCAATCCACTTAACACATTGTATCTCCAGTGTGTAACATGCACTCAGAATGTATCCACTGCATAAAAACCAACACTCTACAAACCACAAGGTAAGAATAAGGAGCAGGAGAGGCTCACTACTGAGCAGCAGAAGGCACTGTGTTTGTAAACATTGGACAGGCTCTGTTCATTCAGATGCCAAAATCAGCAGAGTATAGCAGTACCTAATAATACCTCTTTTTATGGACTAACATTACATTTTCCTTTTTTTTTTGCTTGCTTTTTTGAAGTTGTGTCATTGAATTTTCCTCTTAGACACCATCACCAGATGCACATCATGATGCTTATCTCTGTTGTTTTCTGGGCCTATGATCTGTCCTCTATATGTTTACCATTCTTGACCATACTATTCTGCTAGTAGTATTTACAACACCCATCCTAGTCCCCTCCCCCTTTTTTCTGCTGGGCTCGTTATTTTTTAATTCAATGATTTTGCTCAGTATAGCTTCCATACCTGAAGTAAACCCCCATCCCCATCCACTGCAGAATTAAGTTCAAAATCCTTATCCTTACCTACAAAACCCTCACTAACTCAGCGCCCCACTACCTGTCCTCACTAATCACCAAATACACCCCAGCCCGCTCCCTAAGGTCAAACAGTGACCTGCGCCTAGCTTCTCCCCGCATCACCTCTTCCCATGATAGACTGCAGGATTTCTCACGCGCAGCCCCCACTCTCTGGAACGCTCTCCCTCGTACTGTCAGACTTTCCCCTAACTTCTCTTCCTTCAAACGCTCCCTGAAAACATTCCTATTTAGGGAAGCCGACCACCCAACTCACTGACGCAACCATCAATCACTCTCACCTTACAGTCCTCTCCTCCTGTTTCCAACCCCAACCCTCCTAGATTGTGAGTTCCTACGGGAATAGGGCCCTCATCTCCTCCTATACTGTTTGTCAAATGTTGTTCAATGTATTGTAACCCTGTCTATACTGTGCCTATTGTACAGCGCTGCGGAATATGCTGGCGCTTTATAAATAAATAATAATAATAAAGTAAACATGGTCTGAAACAATGTATCCACTGTACAAAACCTAACACATCACATAGTATCTACACTGTGAAACATCAACTACACACAATGTATCCACTGCCCTATACCTAACAATCTGCAAACCACAGGGTGAGCATAAAGAGCAGGTCAGGGAGCCTCTCATTACTGAGAAGCTGAAAGAACTGTGTTTGTAAACATGACCAGAAACAATGTATCCACTGCACAAAAACTAGCAAATACAGGCCAGTTTACAAATTGTATCTACAGTGTGTGACTACACCACTCACAATGTCTCCACTGCATAAAACATAACAATTAGCAAGCTTATATCTGTGTGATTTGTGTCGGGGAGGGGTCGGGTTATATCTGTGTGATTTGTGTCAGGGAGGGGTCGGGTTATATCTGTGTGATTTGTGTCAGGGAGGGGTCGGGTTATATCTGTGTGATTTTTGTCGGGGAGGGGTCGGGTTATATCTGTGTGATTTGTGTCAGGGAGGGGTCGGGTTATATCTGTGTGATTTGTGTCAGGGAGGGGTCGGGTTATATCTGTGTGATTTGTGTCAGGGAGGGGTCGGGTTATATCTGTGTGATTTGTGTCAGTAGAGGTCGGGTTATATCTGTGTGATTTGTGTCGGGGAGGGGTCGGGTTATATCTGTGTGATTTGTGTCGGGGAGGGGTCGGGTTATATCTGTGTGATTTGTGTCGGGGAGGGGTCGGGTTATATCTGTGTGATTTGTGTCAGGGAGGGGTCAGGTTATATCTGTGTGATTTGTGTCAGGGAGGGGTCGGGTTATATCTGTGTGATTTGTGTCGGGGAGGGGTCGGGTTATATCTGTGTGTGATTTGTGTCAGGGAGGGGTCGGGTTATGTCTGTGTGATTTGTGTCGGGGAGGGGTCAGGTTATATCTGTGTGATTTGTGTCAGGGAGGGGTCGGGTTATATCTGTGTGATTTGTGTCGGGGAGGGGTCGGGTTATATCTGTGTGATTTGTGTCAGGGAGGGGTCGGGTTATATCTGTGTGATTTGTGTCGGGGAGGGGTCGGGTTATATCTGTGTGATTTGTGTCAGGGAGGGGTCGGGTTATATCTGTGTGATTTGTGTCGGGGAGGGGTCGGGTTATATCTGTATGATTTGTGTCAGGGAGGGGTCGGGTTATATCTGTGTGATTTGTGTCAGGGAGGGGTCAGGTTATATCTGTGTGATTTGTGTCAGGGAGGGGTCGGGTTATATCTGTGTGATTTGTGTCGGGGAGGGGTCAGGTTATATCTGTGTGATTTGTGTCAGGGAGGGGTCGGGTTATATCTGTGTATTTGTGTCAGGGAGGGGTCAGGTTATATCTGTGTGATTTGTGTCAGGGAGGGGCCGGGTTATATCTGTGTGATTTGTGTCGGGGAGGGGTCAGGTTATATCTGTGTGATTTGTGTCGGGGAGGGGTCGGGTTATATCTGTGTGATTTGTGTCGGGGAGGTGAATGCGTACACTGGAGCGATGATGCTAAAGATCTGTTAACCAAATATGAAGAAGTAGACACAGCCTCGGTAATCAGATTTATCGAACGTGTCTGTGACCACTTGGATTGCCGGTTCCCAGACGACGAGTTGCTAGATTGGAAGGTGTTTGAGTTACGTACTCTGACAGACGTTTCCAGCTATGAAAATGGGCAAAACCGAGATTGCAAACCTAGCAGTTAAATACAGTAAATTACTTGGATGAATACAAGAAGCAGACTTGCAAACAGTATCGGGACTTTAAGTTTATTGCTTGTGAGAAAGTTAAAGCAGGAATGTTTAAAAATTTCGACGACATTGTTTCTTCCATCCTTACTGAAGAAGAATTCAGCGAGTTAGCACTGCTAGTCGATATATGCGCCTCGTTCCAGGCTTCCAGTGCCGAGTGTCAACGTGGATTTAGTCTCATGAATGCAACAAAGACCAAAATGCGTAACCGACTTCAAGTTGATCATCTGGACTGTCTTATAAGGATAAAGACTTATTTAAATTCAGGTGAACATATCAACCTTGATCAAGTGTACACCCGTTGGCAACTAACTCGAGACAGACGTGAACAAATCTAGGTAAATATAGGTTATCAGACTCTTATAAATGACAGGACTGATATTTGTAGAAGTCTCATGTACCTTAATTGATGGAAGTTTTTCCTTTTCTTTTCTCACATGAGTTAGAAAATATAAATATACATTCATTCAGATATAAGTTTTATCAAATCAACTGGTTGCTTAGTTTTAGCTTTGAACAGTTTTCACTTACACGTACGATCAATTGCGCTACTTTTAAAAAACCAACTATTGGTTACCATAGTCAATAAGCGCTCATGACGAAAATATTGTTGCTCATGAAAAATCTGGTGCACTCACGGCCCCCAAAAATTAGAGGGAACACTGATACAGGTATCTGTGATTTGTGTCGGGGAGGGGCCGGGTTATACAGGTTTCTGTGACTTGTGTCGGGGAGGCGCTGGGTTATCATTACATTGTACTTCACTAATCACCAGTTTGCTGGATCTGTCACTCGGTGGTGTTTATGTTTATGTGTATTGTAAGTCTGATTTCTGAATAAAATGGTTAATTCTTATCCTCCGTCTCGACATTCACCATCCAAACACTTGGCAGTGGGTATCACTGCTGGTAAATAAGCCGCCATGGCAGGGGTTCTCAGTGGGTCTATTTAAAGCTGGAACAAAGCACCCCCTTATTGTGCCGCCATACCCAAACACACAAAGTATTCACTCACATTAAGAAGGCCTTTCATGCCTCGTCACTAAGTGTCCCACACACAGGGGACCCAAATGATCTGGGTGAGAATTCAGCATTTTTGCTCTGTGGTCACATAGTATTAACCCTTTAGGACACAAATTAATAAAATTCAAATGCAGAATAGCCTCTGAACCCTGACAGATATTTAAATGGATAGAGGAGGGAAGCTATTAGCCTGTAGGTCTATGGATAGTGGAGGGAAGCTATGATCCTGTAGGTCTATGGATAGTGGAGGGAGGGCTATGAGCCTGTAGGTCTATGGATAGAGGAGGGAAGCTATGAGCCTGTAGGTCTATGAATAGTGGAGGGAAGCTATGAGCCTGTAGGTCTATGGATAGTGGAGGGAGGGCTATGAGCCTGTAGGTCTATGGATAGTGGAGGGAAGCTATGAGCCTGTAGGTCTATGGATAGTGGAGGGAGGGCTATGAGCCTGTAGGTCTATGGATAGTGGAGGGAAGCTATGATCCTGTAGGTCTATGGATAGTGGAGGGAGGGCTATGAGCCTGTAGGTCTATGGATAGTGGAGGGAAGCTATGAGCCTGTAGGTCTATGGATAGTGGAGGGAAGCTATGAGCCTGTAGGTCTATGGATAGTGGAGGGAAGCTATGAGCCTGTAGGTCTATGAATAGTGGGGGGAAGCTATTAGCCTGTAGTTCTATGGATAGTGGAGGGAAGCTATGATCCTGTAGGTCTATGGATAGTGGAGGGAAGCTATGAGCCCGTAGGTCTATGGAGAGTGGAGGGAAGCTACGAGCCTGTAGGTCTATGGATAGTGGAGGGAAGCTATGATCCTGTAGGTCTATGGATAGTGGAGGGAAGCTATGAGCCCGTAGGTCTATGGAGAGTGGAGGGAAGCTACGAGCCTGTAGGTCTATGGATAGTGGAGGGAAGCTATGATCCTGTAGGTCTATGGATAAAGGAGGGAAGCTGTGAGCATGTAGGTCTATGGATAGCGGAGGGAAGCTATGATCCTGTAGGTCTATGGATAGTGGAGGGAAGCTATGATCCTGTAGGTCTATGGATAGTGGAGGGAAGCTATGAGCCCGTAGGTCTATGGAGAGTGGAGGGAAGCTACGAGCCTGTAGGTCTATGGATAGTGGAGGGAAGCTATGATCCTGTAGGTCTATGGATAAAGGAGGGAAGCTGTGATCATGTAGGTCTATGGATAGTGGAGGGAAGCTATGATCCTGTAGGTCTATGGAGAGTGGAGGGAAGCTAGGAGCCTGTAGGTCTATGGATAGAGGAGGGAAGCTATGATCCTGTAGGTCTATGAATAGAGGAGGGAAGCTATGATCCTGTAGGTCTATGGAGAGTGGAGGGAAGCTAGGAGCCTGTAGGTCTATGGATAGAGGAGGGAAACTATGATCCTGTAGGTCTATGGATAAAGGAGGGAAGCTGTGAGCATGTAGGTCTATGGATAGAGGAGGGAAGCTATGATCCTGTAGGTCTATGGAGAGTGGAGGGAAGCTACGAGCCTGTAGGTCTATGGATAGAGGAGGGAAACTATGATCCTGTAGGTCTATGGATAAAGGAGGGAAGCTGTGAGCATGTAGGTCTATGGATAGAGGAGGGAAGCTATGATCCTGTAGGTCTATGGATAGAGGAGGGAAGCTATGATCCTGTAGGTCTATGGATAAAGGAGGGAAGCTATGAGCCTGTAGGTCTATGGATAGTGGAGGGAAGCTATGAGCCTGTAGGTCTATGGATAGTGGAGGGAAGCTATGAGCCTGTAGGTCTATGGATAAAGGAGGGAAGCTATGATCCTGTAGGTCTATGGATAAAGGAGGGAAGCTATGAGCCGGCAGGTCTATGAATAGTGGAGGGAAGCTATGAGCCTGTAGGTCTATGGATAGAGGAGGGAAGCTATGAGCCTGTAGGTCTATGGATAGTGGAGGGAAGCTATGAGCCTGTAGGTCTATGAATAGTGGAGGGAAGCTATGAGCCTGTAGGTCTATGAATAGTGGAGGGAAGCTATGAGCCTGTAGGTCTATGGATAAGGAGGGAAGCTATGAGCCTGTAGGTCTATGAATAGTGGAGGGAAGCTATGAGCCTGTAGGTCTATGAATAGTGGAGGGAAGCTATGAGCCTGTAGGTCTATGAATAGTGGAGGGAAGCTATGAGCCTGTAGTTCTATGAATAGTGGGGGGAAGCTATGAGCCTGTAGGTCTATGGTTAGTGGAGGGAAGCTCTGAGCCTGTAGGTCTATGGATAGTGGAGGGAAGCTATGAGCCTGTAGGTCTATGGATAGTGGAGGGAAGCTCTGAGCCTGTAGGTCTATGGATAGTGGAGGGAAGCTATGAGCCTGTAGGTCTATGGATAGTGGAGGGAAGCTAGGCATCTGAGGACATAACAAAGTCCCAGTAAAACAAGCCAACGCACTTCAGCATGACATCAGTTGATACGTACCACAATCTAAATCATGGGCATCCTTGATAGTCACATGGGTTCAATCAAGTAACAATTTATATTAATTGATGACAAGACTACACCAGTGTGATTACTATTGTATCAGGAACCAGCTCCTACCGAGGTCCTCAGATCTTCTCAGGTTGTATTTCACATTAAGCCACCAGTGAGTAAAAGGAACCCTAGGTGGAGGACATAGCATATAGATTCTCCTGCTGTTTCGTAGTTTTCCGTTGCATTCTTTTCAGTGGTTTATATTAACTTTAACTTCTAGAGACATTGTGCTGCGCTATATTACCCAGGACAGAGGACCATCCATTGTGTAGACAGAAGACAAGGAAATTACTCCCAATTGGTTAGCTTGTCCTCCATCACTTGGCAAGGAAAGAATTCAAAATGTTGCATACCAGCAAAGAGACTGAGAACATCACTTGGTAAGCACTTCTTCTCCCTTTACTGTTCTTCAAAGTTTCCCAAACTACATTCAGAAGTGTCATCGTATCGGTTGCTTTGTGTGGGTCCTTCCGGGATCAAGATTGATTATCAAAGCTTAAAGGGACACTCTACACAGTGTGACCACTCACTCATATTGGACTGCTGTGAGCTCCCTGCTCCCTCTCCCTCCTCTGAGAGGGACTCCGAGAGCTAATTCAGCCATCCAGATGTTGGGGCTTAGTTCCACCAGGAACATTAACTGAGGAATCCCTCAGCTCAGCTTTCAGGGTTTGGAGATCTTTGAGAACTAGCCTCATCCAATGATATCAAAGCCTCATTCACCAAGATTCCCGACTTCATGAAGCACACCCTACGCCAGGCTACAATATGGCTGAATCTTCTCAGCCAGTCCTTGGCCTGACGTTGGTTTCATTGTGATGCAAACTTCTGTAATTAGAGAAAAATCAGGAAATTTAACAATTGCCGGCTGGGTGGAGTAGAGGTAACATCACTGCTCTGCATGGAGAGAGCCTGTGGAGTCATGGGTTCAATCTCCAGTAAGTGTCCTTGGGAAAGACACCTAACGGTACATATTCACCACCCAGGACATACTTGAAAACGAGAGAAATCTCAATGTATCCTTCCTGGTAAAATCCTTTCTCAAAAAAAATACATGTAGTTTAACTATGGGAGTGATCGGAATACTAGCAAAATTTACTAACTTGGGTTAAACCAAAATAAATTTTTGTGATACGTTTGTTTTGTTTGATGCGTTCTTTCATTTCCTTCTCGGACTTAGACCTTGTTTCCACCTTAACTCTACCCTGAAAGGTGTGGATTTTTCCTCCTTCGCGAGCCACATTATATAAATGTTAATCATGGCTCTATTTCCTTAAAAAAAAAGGTGTTTTGAGAATTGATTTAGTTTTTTTTTTTTTAATGTGTCCTATTTCCATGAGCGAGAGTCCTCAGGAATTGACCCCTAATCTATGTTGTGGATGTGGTCTCCATGACTGTATTTCCCACATGTTATGACTTGCTCAGACCTGTCCACTTCCAGCTGAGTCTATTCGAACTACGTGAAGTATGGATGAATGGATTATGGTTTGATTGACCTCACTGGACACATCAATGATCCAACTATTATGTGGTATTCATAGACTTCTTCTTACGCCTAGGTCCAGCGACAGCTTAATTTCATCACCACATTGGGAATTTACTTAATCTGTGCTTGTGGAGCCTCCGGAGAAAAGGCAGAAGACCAAGAACCAGATGTAGGGTCAACAAGACCTTAGGAACATCCACCAAGTCCAGACTGGCCACTAGGCAAGTCAGCAAATGACTGGTGGATCACAAAGACTACAAGCCTTAACAGTAAAATCAAAGGATCTCACCAACTGACCTGTGTAAGCCAGGTCAACAGTACTGCTGTTCAGAATGGTGGGGAGATCAAAAGGCCCCCCTTGGCATTGCTTATAAACTGTGTATGACCCACACCACAGCCCATTCATTACCCAACCCACCAATAACATAATGCCACGTCCAGTTCAGACCCAATATTGGTGAAATCTTTCCTTCATTTTAACAAGCATGGCTTTTGGCCTCAATGTGAGTCCTCATCTCTCTACATCACAGTAGACACACTCTTCTTTTAGCAACTCCTCCACCATCTTGACTTCCTTTCTGAGTTGGACTTCCTAATTCAGGGTCCCTGGTTTCTAGAAATGAACATCTCCCAATGCGCAGGCTGGTGGTGTCTGGTGGGACAAAGAGTGGTGTGTCTACTCATCTTCAGGTGTCCTCCTTGGTGTCACCATCATCCTTTACTCTCCTATCATTTTGGGAAGAGCTTAAAAGAACTTTTCGGAAAACTTCAAATTGACAATGACCAATGGAACCTGCTGCACAATGAGATGAGATTTACCTTAGGTGTTGAAAAGTCAACAGTTTATAGGTCAAGTCACAAGAAGCGACTACAGAATGTCCTGGTTTTGCCATTGTGAACCAGGTAACAAGTTCTCTGCTTCTTGGGCTTTGATTAGTTCATGGTAGAGCCCATGTTGCCTGAAATGGCCATAGTCAGCAGGAAAAACCTTGTATTACCTACACGTAACGTGGATGATCACGGTTGTAGTATGGAGCTATCACCCTCTCCTCCTCAGTAATGGCAGCTATGAAACTCTTTGAGAGATGCCCCCACCCTCCAGCGAATTTGATTCGAGATCTGCCATTCAGTTGGACAAGTTCCTCATCAAACAATCTTTCCAGGAAGACACCTAGAAGGAATTCGAGAGGAACAAATGCCTGTACCAGATGTAACCTATAAATGTGAAAACAGAAAGGGATTCTTTTATTTCTGGATGGACATCAGTTCCATGTGTTTTCTCCGGCAAATCCTGGCAGCCATTCAGGCCTAATGGAGAACATGCGTGGGAGTTTCAGATTGCAAAATTATACTCCTGTATTGAGGAAGGATGGAGGGAGGGGGTATAATTAGGGGTGATGATGACTGACAGTCCTGTAGCATTTCACCCCATAGAGTATACAGAAGGGGGATCTTCCTGTAGGGATGTGATCAGATCCATGGATTTATGAAAAACGATAAAAAATGTGATGACATTTTCATACAGAGTTATTCAAAGAGCGCCGAATTCGTGGCCATTCTACTATTCAAATGACAGGCAGTTTGCTGAATATTGGCAAATTGTCAGCAAAACACGTGCCTGTTCGGCAGTGAAATCCCCATAGAGAAGCAATGGTTAATCTATTCAGAGACACCGAACAGCAGAGAAATGTCAGTGAAATGACCTGATGCTCGGCAGTCATGTTTATTTGACCTTTTTCAGCATGAGCTAGACATAAGCAGTTGCAATTTGATGCTTGGCCTGTAGGGTAAAGCAGTACTTAGTTCAGTTGTGGTGGGGGGCAAAAAATGAGATTAAAAAGCCCCCACACTGCAAATTATAAAGTTTATTATTGCAGAGGCCATTTACACATCCCAGCAATTCAAAGAACCACATCACAGAGCTCATGTGCTACATTCCCCATATGCAGCACAGAACTCTGGGTAAGGCATGCAAATGACGACTGCAATTTCCCATATTTTTGCATCCTGGGTCTGATTCATACAGAACTCTTTGAATTGCTGGGATGCCTTTGCAATAATAAACTTTATTATTTGCAGTGTGGAGGCTTTTAACCAAATTTTTTTTGCCCTCCACCACAACTTAAATAAATAAATAAATATATATACATACATATACACACTATCAGGGTTATTCAAAGAGATCCGAATGGCTGCTGAAAGGGAACCAAACGCTGAAAATAGTGCCGGCTGGGTGGAGTAGAGGTAACATCACTGTTCTACGTGGAGAGAGCCTGTGGAGACATGCAGGGTTATCCAAAGAGATTCGAAAAATCACCGCACCTTCGGTGACCTTCAATTCGGTTCCTTTTGCCGATTGCATTTCGGTGACCCTGCGGTGTATTCAGCAAACACCACAGGGTCCCCGAATTGCAGGAAAAGCTGCCGCAAACCTGACGAAAACTAACCGAATGCACGCTGAAAACAAGCAAAAACATCTGGATTAACCTTCGAAGAAGACGAACAGGAGCCGAACAGGAGCCGAACAGGAGCCGAAAAGGAGCCGAATCACACAGAGCCGAATCACACAGAGCCGAATCACACAGAGCCGAAGCAGCTGTGAGTAGAGGAGGCAGTGAATAAATTAGAAAAACCATTTGTATGAATCTGGGAAAATGAAACGCTGTTTGCAAAGAAACTACTGAGCGAAAATGTCTGAAATTTTCACAGGAGGTCCAGGGAATGATAATAAAGAGGGCTGTTACAAAAAAAATAAGTAAACTGAAAAAAAAAAAAAAAAATCGGACTTTTAATTAAAAAAAAAAAAAATCTGAAAAATGCTTAAAGTATCCTAAAAAATCTATAAATAAAGAGACTTTTTGCTGCAGAATTTTATAATGAACGGTTTATTAGATATTGAATTAAAACGGGAATATTTT
The DNA here is from genome assembly GCA_009667805.1 of Leptobrachium leishanense. Taxonomy (NCBI): domain Eukaryota; kingdom Metazoa; phylum Chordata; class Amphibia; order Anura; family Megophryidae; genus Leptobrachium; species Leptobrachium leishanense. The sequence goes on from CM019075.1 coordinate 75,389,000, forward strand.
TAACATTGAAGCCTATGGGATTCTCTTGAATAAATTTGCCGAATTAAACCACCGAATGGCAGGGCATTAGGGGAACCTTTCACTGCTGGTTTGTGTTCTCTGAATAGCCGAAGCAGTGCTTCTCTATGGGGATTTCTCTCCCCTCGAACAGGCACCGAATAGGCACCGTATGTGCAGGCAATTCGCCAGGATTTGGCGAATTGCCTGCTCTCTGGATAGCCGAATGGCCAGGAAAGGTAACCGAACACTGATTTTCAGCGTTCGGTTACCTTTCTCAAGCAATTCGGATCTCTTTGGATAACCCTGATGGGTTCAATCCCAGCTAGAGCACCTCTCCAGTAAGTGTCCTTGGCAAGACACCTAACGGTACATACTCGCCACCCAGGACATACTGAAAACGAGAGAAATCTCAATGTATCCTTCCTGGTAAAATCCTTTCTCAAAAAAAAAAATCAGCGTTCGGTTACCTTTCCTGGCCATTCGGCTATTCAGAGAGCAGGCAGTTCGCCAAATACTGGCGAATTGCCTGCACATACGGTGCCTGTTCGAGAGAAGTGAAATCCCCATAGAGAAGCAATGCTTCGTCTATTCAGAGAACACAAACCAGCAGTGAAAAGTTCCTGAAATGCCCTGCCATTCGATGGTTTAATTTGACAGGTTTATTCAGGCGAATCCCATAGGCTTCAATGTTAAAAATATTCCCGTTTTAATTTAATATCTAATAAACCGTTCATTATAAAATTCTGCAGTAAAGAGTCTCTTTATTTATCGATTTTTTAGGATATTTTAAACATTTTTCGGGATTTATTTTTTAACTTATTTTTTCTGTAACAGCCCTTTTTATTATCATTCATTGGATCATATGTAAATTTCAGACATTTTCGCTCAGTAGTCTCTTTGCAAACAGCGTTTCACTTTTCAAACATTCAAGCGAACAGTTTTTTTAATTTATTCACTGCATTCGTCTGCGGTGTCGGCTTTTTCCGGCGGCTGCACTGCGTGTGATCGGCAGCTGCTCGGGTTTTTCCGGCGTTTTCGGTGTGTTAATCCAGATGTTTTTGCGGGTTTCGATGTGCGTTCGCCCTCGTTTTGCGGTGAGTTTTTTGCGGGTTTGCGGCGACTTTTCCCTGCATTTCGGCGGCCCTGTGGCGCTTGCTGAATACACCGCAGGGTCGCCGAAATGGGATCGCCAAATCGCACCGAATTGAAGAGAACGAAAAGTCACCGAACGTGCGGTGGCTTTTCGATTCTCTTTGAATAACCCTGTATATGAAAGTATTGTGTGGCTCCCGGAGCAGAGGACAATGAGGGGAAAGAAACACACTCTGCTTCCTGCTGGACAGGCGGCTGCACCATATGGAGATCCTTTCTGTGAGGAAATGACCGAATCCTTATTATTTCCCGGAAACACACGCAGGGTCATTCATTAAGTTTCAAACAGCCGAGTCATGAAAAAGAAACTGCAACGCTGCGGCCGAATCATTAGAGCTGGAGGATATTCTAATTCACCTATTTTCATCTAAAATATATTTAAAAAAGTGAATAGATATAAAAGCCATGATAAAACGCACCGTATTTCCTGTCCTGTCCCTAATTTAGGTCTGTTCTGAACCCTTTGGAATTTCGTTACATGGCTCAGTATAAGAGTATATTTCGGGAGAAATCGAATTAGAGCGTTTTTCTGAATCTATCAAATTTTAGGGTTAGTGTAAGGGTTAAGGTTTTGGGTTAACCCAAACCCTAAAGCAAGCACAAAAAGTAACTTATCCTAATTACAAACACTAACGCTAATAGGGTTAACCCAAAACCCTAACCCCAAGACTCTGATTCAATTTTGCTTCATTTAAGGCAACAGATTCTGCTCCTTCTATATCAAAAGAAGCAGAATCTGTTGCCTAAAAGTGAATATAATACGGAACATAAAATTAGGGTTACTAATGAAGGTTAGGTTACTATTTGTGCTTGTTTGAAGGTTACTTTTATGGTTAGAGGTGGGGTTAGTGTTAGTAAACTAACCCTAATTACAAACACTACTTGTGCTTGCTTTAGGGTTAGGGTTAGTGTCAGGGTCAGAGTTTATAACTACGGTTAGATTTCTATGTTGTTCTTGTTTGATGGTTACTTTTAAGATAAGGTTTAGGGTTAGTATTAGCGTTTGTGTTTGTAATTAGGATAAATTACTTTTTGTGCTTGCTTTAGGGTTAGGGTTTATCCAAAACCCTAACCCCAAGACTCTGATTCAATTTTGCTTCATTTTAAGGCAACAGATTCTGCTCCTTTTTTAATATCAAAATAAGCAGAATCTGTTGCCTAAAAGAGAATATAATATGGAGCATAAAATTAGGGTTCCTATCAGGGTTAGAGTTTCCAAAGAAGGTTAGGTTACTATTTGTTCTAGTTCGATGCTTATTTTTAAGAATAGGGTTGGGGTCAGTATTCGTATTAGAGTTTGTAATTAGAGTTAATTTACTATCAGGGTTAGGGTTTGTAACTAACGTTAGGTTACTATCTGTGCTTGTTTGAAACTTTTAAGGTTGGGGTTAGTATTGGTGTTAGCATCTGTAATTAGGGTTAGTTTAGTATTTGTGCTTGCTTTAGGGTTAGGGTTAGTATAGGTTACTAAGGAATCTGTTGGCGCTTTATAAATGCTTGTAACTGTACTAAGTTGTTCTTGTTTGAAGAGTACATTTAAGGTAAGAGTTGGGGTTAGTGTTTGTAATTAGGATTAGTTTACTTTTTCTAAGGTCTTTTGGTTAGGTTTAGGGTTAACCCTAAAACCCTAACTTTAAGACTCTGATTCAATTTAGCTTATTTTTAAGGCAACAGATTCTGCTCCTTCTTTATCAAAAGAAGCAGAATCTGTTGCCTAAAAGTGAATATAAAATGGAGCATAAAATTAGGGTTAGGGATAACCTTAAATGTACCTTAAAGGGCCACTCTACACACCCTGTTCTTTACATGCTAAGCCAAAATATTGTCTTTATGTTTTAATTTTATTTTAAGTTTGCTTCTGTTTTGATGATTATGTAACAAACCAATCATGTTCCGGCATGCAAATTGATAAATATTTCCCATGAGCTCTTCCTGATGATATTTTCTCCACGCCCCTCTCAATAGCTCCTCCCAGTAAATACTAATATTGTTAACTTTTTCTGTTGAAAGATGCATTTTCCCTCCAGATGTTAGCGGTTTGATAACCACAGCCGGACACAGCGACTTTAAATAATTCTCAGGACTGCAAAGCGTAATCTGGGCAGCTGTGTACCACTAACGAGCAGGCCTGTCAATCATCTGCCTCCTGTGGAATTTCTTCATAACAAATGCTCATTATGAAAGCTGGCAAGGTCAAACGTGTGACCTTCACAATCAAGTGTGAGCCAGTGCTTTGTATCAACTCGAACCTCACTCGGTGGAAGGCGACGTGGCTGCTGTAGTTACCGTGACACAAACAAACCTCAACTCGCACGGAACGACTCCTTGTGAATATGTGCATCAAGCCAGCCAATTATACATGTGCTGTGTTCCTGTGTTATACCTGTGCTGTGTTCCTGTGTTATACCTGTGCTGTGTTCCTGTGTTATACCTGTGCTGTGTTCCTGTGTTATACCTGTGCTGTGTTCCTGTGTTATACCTGTGCTGTGTTCCTGTATTATACCTGTGCTGTGTTCCTTGTGTTATACCTGTGCTGTGTTCCTGTATTATACCTGTGCTGTGTTCCTGTGTTATACCTGTGCTGTGTTCCTGTGTGTTATACCTGTGCTGTGTTCCTGTATTATAACCTGTGTGTGTTCCTGTATTATACCTGTGCTGTGTGTTCCTGTGTTATACCTGTGCTGTGTTCCTGTATTATACATGTGCTGTGTTCCTGTGTTATACCTGTGCTGTGTTCCTGTGTTATACCTGTGCTGTGTTCCTGTATTATACCTGTGCTGTGTTCCTGTATTATACCTGTGCTGTGTTCCTGTGTTATACCTGTTTCATTCCTGTGCTGTGTTCCTGTGTTATACCTGTGCTGTGTTCCTGTATTATACCTGTGCTGTGTTCCTGTGTTATACCTGTGCTGTGTTCCTGTATTATACCTGTGCTGTGTTCCTGTGTTATACCTGTTTCATTCCTGTGCTGTGTTCCTGTGTTATACCTGTGCTGTGTTCCTGTATTATACCTGTGCTGTGTTCCTGTGTTATACCTGTGCTGTGTTCCTGTATTATACCTGTGCTGTGTTCCTGTGTTATACCTGTGCTGTGTTCCTGTGTTATACCTGTGCTGTGTTCCTGTGTTATACCTGTGCTGTGTTCCTGTGTTATACCTGTGCTGTGTTCCTGTATTATACCTGTGCTGTGTTCCTGTGTTATACCTGTGCTGTGTTCCTGTGTTATACCTGTGCTGTGTTCCTGTGTTATACCGGTTTCATTCCTGTGCTGTGTTCCTGTGTTATACCTGTTTCATTCCTGTGCTGTGTTCCTGTGTTATACCTGTTTCATTCCTGTGCTTTGTTCCTGTGTTATACCTGTGCTGTGTTCCTGTGTTATACCTGTGCTGTGTTCCTGTGTTATACCTGTTTCATTCCTGTGCTGTGTTCCTGTGTTATACCTGTGCTGTGTTCCTGTGTTATACCTGTTTCATTCCTGTGCTTTGTTCCTGTGTTATACCTGTGCTGTGTTCCTGTGTTATGCCTGTGCTGTGTTCCTGTGTTATACCGGTTTCATTCCTGTGCTGTGTTCCTGTGTTATACCTGTGCTGTGTTCCTGTGTTATACCTGTTTCATTCCTGTGCTTTGTTCCTGTGTTATACCTGTGCTGTGTTCCTGTGTTATACCTGTGCTGTGTTCCTGTGTTATACCTGTGCTGTGTTCCTGTGTTATACCTGTGCTGTGTTCCTGTGTTATACCTGTGCTGTGTTCCTGTGTTATACCTGTGCTGTGTTCCTGTGTTATACCTGTGCTGTGTTCCTGTGTTATACCTGTGCTGTGTTCCTGTGTTATACCTGTGCTGTGTTCCTGTGTTATACCTGTGCTGTGTTCCTGTGTTATACCTGTGCTGTGTTCCTGTGTTATACCTGTGCTGTGTTCCTGTGTTATACCTGTGCTGTGTTCCTGTGTTATACCTGTGCTTTGTTCCTGTGTTATACCTGTGCTGTGTTCCTGTGTTATACCTGTGCTGTGTTCCTGTGTTATACCTGTGCTGTGTTCCTGTGTTATACCTGTGCTGTGTTCCTGTGTTATACCTGTGCTGTGTTCCTGTGTTATACCTGTGCTGTGTGTTCCTGTGTTATACCTGTGCTGTGTTCCTGTGTTATACCTGTGCTGTGTTCCTGTGTTATACCTGTGCTTTGTTCCTGTGTTATACCTGTTTCATTCCTGTGCTGTGTTCCTGTGTTATACCTGTGCTGTGTTCCTGTGTTATACCGGTTTCATTCCTGTGCTTTGTTCCTGTGTTATACCTGTGCTGTGTTCCTGTGTTATACCTGTGCTGTGTTCCTGTATTATACCTGTGCTGTGTTCCTGTATTATACCTGTGCTGTGTTCCTGTGTTATACCTGTGCTGTGTTCCTGTGTTATACCTGTGCTGTGTTCCTGTGTTATACCGGTTTCATTCCTGTGCTGTGTTCCTGTGTTATACCTGTGCTGTGTTCCTGTATTATACCTGTGCTGTGTTCCTGTGTTATACCTGTGCTGTGTTCCTGTGTTATACCTGTGCTGTGTTCCTGTGTTATACCTGTGCTGTGTTCCTGTGTTATACCTGTGCTGTGTTCCTGTATTATATCTGTGCTGTGTTCCTGTGTTATACCTGTGCTGTGTTCCTGTATTATACCTGTGCTGTGTTCCTGTATTATACCTGTGCTGTGTTCCTGTGTTATACCTGTGCTGTGTTCCTGTGTTATACCTGTGCTGTGTTCCTGTGTTATACCTGTGCTGTGTTCCTGTGTTATACCTGTGCTGTGTTCCTGTATTATACCTGTGCTGTGTTCCTGTGTTATACCTGTGCTGTGTTCCTGTGTTATACCTGTGCTGTGTTCCTGTTTATACCTGTGCTGTGTTCCTGTGTTATACCTGTGCTGTGTTCCTGTGTTATACCTGTGCTGTGTTCCTGTGTGTTATACCTGTGCTGTGTTCCTGTATTATACCTGTGCTGTGTTCCTGTGTTATACCTGTGCTGTGTTCCTGTGTTATACCTGTGCTGTGTTCCTGTATTATACCTGTGCTGTGTTCCTGTATTATACCTGTGCTGTGTTCCTGTATTATACCTGTGCTGTGTTCCTGTGTTATACCTGTGCTGTGTTCCTGTGTTATACCTGTGCTGTGTTCCTGTATTATACCTGTGCTGTGTTCCTGTATTATACCTGTGCTGTGTTCCTGTATTATACCTGTGCTGTGTTCCTGTGTTATACCGGTTTCATTCCTGTGCTGTGTTCCTGTATTATACCTGTGCTGTGTTCCTGTATATACCTGTGCTGTGTTCCTGTATTATACCTGTGCTGTGTTCCTGTATTATACCTGTGCTGTGTTCCTGTATTATACCTGTGCTGTGTTCCTGTGTTATACCTGTGCTGTGTTCCTGTGTTATACCTGTGCTGTGTTCCTGTGTTATACCTGTGCTGTGTTCCTGTGTTATACCTGTGCTGTGTTCCTGTGTTATACCGGTTTCATACCTGTGCTGTGTTCCTGTGTTATACCTGTGCTGTGTTCCTGTATTATACCTGTGCTGTGTTCCTGTATTATACCTGTGCTGTGTTCCTGTGTTATACCGGTTTCATTCCTGTGCTGTGTTCCTGTGTTATACCTGTGCTGTGTTCCTGTATTATACCTGTGCTGTGTTCCTGTGTTATACCGGTTTCATACCTGTGCTGTGTTCCTGTGTTATACCGGTTTCATTCCTGTGCTGTGTTCCTGTGTCATACCTGTGTTATACCTGTGCTGTGTTCCTGTGTTATACCGGTTTCATTCCTGTGCTGTGTTCCTGTGTCATACCTGTGTTATACCTGTGCTTTGTTCCTGTGTTATACCTGTGCTGTGTTCCTGTGTTATACCTGTGCTGTGTTCCTGTGTTATACCTGTGCTGTGTTCCTGTGTTATGCCTGTGCTGTTTTCCTGTGCTGTGTTCCTGTGCAAGCCCCCATGCCATCTCTGACCTCCAATGAATGTGTTCCCACTTTCAGATGTCCGAGTAGGTATGTGTTTGCATTGAATATCCTGTCTGTCTGCATAAGCTGCTCCAGTTCTTTTAAATCAGATCCACTTGTTTTGGGCAAAAATCGGATAATAACCCCCAAAAATATAATTAATGAAGGCTTGCGCAGCTCTTGTGGCAGACGTGTGTGTGAATGCTGGTGTATATTTGTGTGGATCACCTGCATGCACAAACCATATGGACGTTTCGCAGAAGATCATGTTTGCCCCTTGTTGCAGCGAGGCTGTAGTATACATATATTTCATCTGATTATAGAGCTGCCTCTGCCCCCTCCCCTCTGCGTTTTGAGATGGGATCAGCAAGGTCTCCCTGGCCTCATTAATTTCAAATAAGCAGGGTTTATTGCTCAGAAATCTGTATTTTTTTGCTTGTCCGTTCAGCACTGAAGCGGTTAAACATCACATATGTTTATTTGCACCCAGGAGTGACATGGCACAGAGATGCTGCGGCCCATAATTGCGACTCGGGTGCTCTGACATAATTTTTTTCCATTTATCAGCCCCCCCCCCTCCTGAGTCACAGCTATAAATGTTAGGAGGGATATAAATACCCGGCAGACGGCGGCTCACGTGACGGTATCGGCTCAGCCATGATCCACGTAAAGGGATGAGCTGGCGAACATAAATAAAGACGAGGAGCGGGTAATGATGCCTTTTACTGGAAAAATTCTCCGGCATTGTGATTCTTTTCATATTTTCGGAAAGGGTTGTTAAATTATAACATTTTACTTCCTTTTTAAGATGCAAAAAATAGAGAAGCAGAGGAATCTTTTGTGTTTTACAGCTGAGCTTTGTGTCCTCTTGCATCTCTCTGTAATGTGATATCGATCCATCATTTCCTTAGCATTGTACACAAGGTGGTAAAAGCTCAATAAATAGGACTACCTTCTTGCAGGTACAAAACAAATAAATTGTTTCAGTTGCTAAAATGCTTCTTTTACCAGTTGCTAAAATGCGGTTGTTGTTATTTTTTTGCCAGTTGCTAAAATGCTTCTTTTATCATAACCTGTTTTTTTGGGGGAAACGTGGAGGAGTAAACCACTTTCATGCCCCTTTAGAGATGTCAAGAGGACATGAAGGAGATAAAGTTGTATCAATTTTTATTCCTATTTTGAATAATATATTATGTTATAAAGCGTCCTACTCCTCAGGAAAACCTCCCACCCTCTGTTGTCACCCAGGAAGATAAGGATCACAGAGCAGACAGGCTGATGGGTACTGAATAACAAGGGTTAAGTCCTGGTACGTAGATTATAAATAAATAGTTTTAGTTGCTAAAATGCTTATTTCACCAGGCTTGATTTATTAAGGAAAACTTACAAAAACGTACAATGCCCCTTTAAAGGTGCCAAGAGTAACTGGGGAGTAAGTTACTATTAGATTATATCAATTCCCCTCCTCCTCCTCCTCCTCCGCAGCCGCAATGAACATGAGGCAAATACTCCCACCCTCTGCTGTGGTTCAGGAAAATAAGGATCACTGAGCAGAGTCTGCAGTATGCTGACTGATGCTGAAAAATTAAGGCAAACATTTTGTATGCAACTAAGTAGTAAAAGAAGATTAAGTTGCTAAAATATTAATTTTACCAGTTGCTAAAATGCTTCTTTTACCAAACTGGGTAAATTTATTTATTTCTTTGCAAATTATTTTAGCAGGAAGGATACATTGAGATTTCTCTCGTTTTCAAGTATGTCCTGTATATTAGAACTTTAAAAAAAAACTAGACTGTATCTTTAAAGTTGTCAAAAGGAAACAATAAAATATTATTAAATTATATTAATCCCCCCCCTCTTCAGAATTAAACACAAGGGAAACACTCCTCCTCCTCAGCATTGAACACAAGCAGAAACTCTTACCTTGTGAGCCAGGAAGATACGGATCTGGGAGTGGAGAACTGCAGTATGTTGACAGACACTGAATAAATCGTAGTAACGTCTTGTAGGTAGTTTCAGTTGCTAAACTGCTTCTTTTACCAGTTGCTACACTGCTTATTTTACCAAACTGAGTTTATTAGGGAAAACTGGAAAAACCGCTCACATGCCCCTGATGGGATGTGGTAGGGGGGGGGGTTAGGATGGGTTGGGTAGGGGGTCAGGATGGGTGTCTTAAATAGTGAGTAGTGGAATAGTATGGTCAAGAAGAATAAAAAAACCTGCCCTCGGTTTCTTTTCCCTTCTTGATCATACTATTCCGCTATTCACAACACTCATCCTAACCCCCTACCCAATCTATCCTAACCCCCTACCCAATCTATCCTAACCCCCTACCCAATCTATCCTAACCCCCTACCCACGCATCCCATCAGGGGCATGTGAGTGTTTTTTCCAAGTTACAGTTACAAGCATTTATAAAGCCAACAAGTTCCGTAGCGCTGTACAATGGCAGAGACAGAATAACAAATATGCATACACATTACACACAGAACAGTAGGAGAGAAGACCCTGCTCGAGAGCTTACAATTATTGTTGCCACCATTTATATAGCGCCAACAGGTTCCGCAGCGCTTACAAATCTAAGAGTAAGTATGTCCTGGCTCACAGGAAGAAAAAACAAAACACAGATTGTTTTTAAAATGTTAAAACATCAGTTTCAAACCGTGTCAGCGTTTTAAATTATTATTATTATTATTATCCTTTATTTATATAGGATATTGTTAAATGTTTTAACATTTTCAAAACAATCTGTTTGTGTTTTGCTTTTCTTAGAACATCAAACAAAACAACCGAGCGAAACAAAAACAAACAAAAAATTCTCTTTCGCTTCAGTTCAGCTTTTTTCTTCTTTTTATTTTTTGGTACGTTTTCTGCTGGCGAGGCCGTAATGTGTATCCTGTTTTCCGATTTAACTTTTTTTAGAAAGTAAAAGAACCCTGGCGTTTCATTTAATAGGATTTTTAATAAGCGTTGAACGCGGAACGAGCAGCAACGACAAATTGTAGCGACGTGGATGATCGGCAAATAGAATCCAGAAGAAAGAGAAGGGGGTCGAGGAGGGGGGGGGGGTAATTGAAGTTCCAGCCTGATCTGATCCAGAATAAATATGCATAAAGAAAGCGGTTTGAGAGGAGACAGATGTAAAGGAAAGGTTCATCTTTGAAATCTGATCCCGCCTTTCCGCTTCATAAAAAAATCAAAGCCGTTAATATTTGATGCCGGACAGAGATCAGAGTTTCCGAATCGAGGAGGACGAACAGGAGACGAAGCAGAAAGAGGAGGACGAGCAAAATAAAACGAGCAGAAGAGAAAATGACCTCATTATGAAAATGATCGACTAACATTGAAATAGTGAATGTGAAAATATCACCCCGGTGTCACCCGACAGAAAAAAAAAACTAATAAAATCGAATTTTCCATTAAAAAGCCCCCAGACAGATGGCGGGCACCATTTGTGCTCACAAATCATCATGGCGTGCCGGCGGCTTTCATCTCTTTTGATGTTTGTAATGGAGAAGGCAAGAAGACATTGGGGGCTTTATTTGCCAAATTCAAGATGTGCGGAGGACACACGCGAAATTTTATCCAAAATTGGAAAAATGTGACCCAGAAAAACCTATTCTTCATTCATGCTGCGCGTCGGGTGCTCACATTTTAAATAAATACTGTCATATAGACCCCAACCCATCATTTTTTGTTACATCTCTTAAATGAATTGAAATGAATGAGAGTTTCAGGAAGCGTCCCTCCTCTTATGTTGAGCACATCCCATCACAGCAAGTGCTGGAAGTGGCCGCTGTTTTTTGTTAGGCACATGTTGATCTGAAGGAGTGCTATTTCCGGTGGATGTTCTGTTGTCGTGGCTGTGCAGCCACCTAGAAGCCACTTCAAATGCGTGCTGTGATGGGATGTGCTCAACATAAGAGGAGAGACGCTTCCTGAAACTCTCATTAATTTCTTTTCATTTGTTTAAGATCTGTAGTGAAAAGATGTATGCATACAGATATACACGCCTTATACACAGCTTTACATATAGACAGATATATACACATACACAGAAATAAACATACAGATAGACACACAGACTTATACACACACAGATACAAAGACACAGATACACAATTACACACACACTGATATGTAGACAGATACCCACATCCTCCATACTGTGCCCAGTAATCTGTATTCTGTCATACCATTGTTAAAGTGGAGAGTGGAGAGGAATGATAGGTAGGATGAGATGTGGGATGATGTGAGAAGTGATCCCCTAAAAAGACACCCCCCACACCCTGAATAAATGGAGGAACTCCTAAAAAGACACCCGCACACCCTGAATATATGGAGGAGCCCCTAAAGAGACGCCCGCACACCCTGAATATATGGAGGAGCCTCTAAAAAGACACCCGCACACCCTGAATATATGGAGGAGCCCCTAAAAAGACACCGCACACCCTGAATATATGGAGGAGCCCCTAAAAAGACACCCGCACACCCTGAATATATGGAGGAACCCCTAAAAAGACACCCGCACACCCTGAATATATGGAGGAGCCCCTAAAAACACACCCGCACACCCTGAATATATGGAGGAACCCCTAAAAAGACACCCGCACACCCTGAATATATGGAGGAGCCCCTAAAAAGACACCCACACACAATGAATATATGAAGGAACCCCTAAAAAGACACCTGCACACCCTGAATATATGGAGGAGCCCCTAAAAAGACACCCGCACACCCTGAATATATGGAGGAGCCCCTAAAAAGACACCCCCACACCCTGAATATATGGAGGAGCCCCTAAAAAGACACCCACACACCCTGAATATATGGAGGAACCCCTAAAAAGACACCCGCACACCCTGAATATATGGAGGAGCCCCTAAAGAGACGCCCGCACACCCTGAATATATGGAGGAGCCTCTAAAAAGACACCCGCACACCCTGAATATATGGAGGAGCCCCTAAAAAGACACCCGCACACCCTGAATATATGGAGGAGCCCCTAAAAAGACACCCGCACACCCTGAATATATGGAGGAACCCCTAAAAAGACACCCGCACACCCTGAATATATGGAGGAACCCCTAAAAAGACACCCCCACACCCTGAATATATGGAGGAACCCCTAAAAAGACACCCGCACACCTGAATATATGGAGGAGCCCCTAAAAAGACACCCACACACAATGAATATATGAAGGAACCCCTAAAAAGACACCTGCACACCCTGAATATATGGAGGAGCCCCTAAAAAGACACCCGCACACCCTGAATATATGGAGGAGCCCCTAAAAAGACACCCCCACACCCTGAATATATGGAGGAACCCCTAAAAAGACACCCGCACACCCTGAATATATGGAGGAGCCTCTAAAAAGACACCCGCACACCCTGAATATATGGAGGAACCCCTAAAAATGTTAGTTGCAGGTACTTATAAAGCTCTAACAAGTTTGGGAGATGAGAAGAAAATTGTCACGAATCCCCCTGAATACCAAGATAGTGGTCCCTTTACGTAGACCGCTCTCTACCCTTCCGATCCTTGAATGGTCGGCACAACTAGATAGATAATGAACCAGACAATAGACAAGCAAGGGTAAACACCAGACAGAGGTACAGAATAGAGTATTCGTTCTCCCTAGGACCTTAGTAATATCAGAGGTAGTCTGATGTGTGCTAGGGTGCCACATAGACTGACCTCGTACCAAAGTTAAGAGCAGAACTGTGAGAAGAGTAAATGCCAATACCAGGGGTTATACACAGGGTGGTTCGTTTGCCAATGCCAGGAGTCATACACAGAATGGTTCGTTTGCCAATGCCAGGGGTCATACACAGAATGGTTCGTTTCCAATGCCAGGAGTCATACACAGAATGGTTCGTTTGCCAATGCCAGGAGTCATACACAGATGGTTCGTTTGCCAATGCCAGGAGTCATACACAGAATGGTTCGTTGCCAATGCCAGGAGTCATACACAGAATGGTTCGTTTGCCAATGCCAGGAGTCATACACAGAATGGTTCGTTTGCCAGAAGCAAGGTCAGACACAGATATATTAGCCAAAAACACAAGAGCTCTGCGGGAAGTGAATACCACGTCAGGGCACCGGCGAACTAGTGAAGCCGGGTTTTAAACCCGGCGGGTCCGCGTCATAACGCCAGGCTCCGCCCCCCGGCGTCCCACGTGAGCGCACCCGGTGGCGTTATTATTCGGCGCCTGGCCAGCGAGCAGCGAGGAATCTGCTGCCAGGCGCCCCAGAACAGAGCCATCCGTGACAAAAATGAAGTGACAGAGAGCTTTAGGTCCAGTAATGGGCCGCTTGGGATGTGGGGGCGCGGGGAGGTATTTATATCTGTGTCAGGATCTGGATTCCTGATGTTGCATTAGTGGAATGAATCTCTTTCCTGTTTTTCCCTGTGTGTTTGTGTCTTATCCAGATGTTTAGTCTGCGCTCACTGACAGCCAGAGAGGATTCATCTGACGGAGAGACGCGGGGCAAAGAAAGTCCTGTCCTCAATGGGAGCAGAGATTTTACTAGATATGATATCCACACGGAAAACGCTTAGGATCGCGGGAGTCCCAGGAGTCCTAAAACTAGAAAAATATAAAACATACAACAAAATGCAAATACATATATATTTCAATTGTGGTGGAGGGCAAAAAAGTGAGATATAAAGCCTCCACACAGCAGATAATAAAGTTTGTAGCTGCAGATGACATTTACACATCCCAGCAATTCAGAGAAGTGCTTACAGAGCTCACGTTCTACATTTCCCATATGCAGCAAAGAACTCTGGGTAGGATATGCAAATGAAGTCCACAGCTTCTCACATTTATATATATATATATACACACACACACTCACTTGGTGGAGAGATCCGTTCCCCTGGGTTTATCCCACTCCTATACACCAGGCATTGAATAAGTGCTTTGAGTCTTGTGAATAAAAGTCCAATTAAAGAGCCGAATCGGTGGCCTCGTGGATTAAAAGTCACCTCCCTGCTCGCATTCTGGAGTGCTCTCCACCTGAGGGGTCCCTGCCTAAGAGATAAAAGGCGAAACATGGTGTCACTAGGACAGGTAATGACTGATATCCATAGATATAGATTATTTTTTTTATATATGACCTTAGTTTTATAAAAACAAGCAAAAACCACAATAAAACACCAAAAAAATTAAAAGAGGACAGTCCCCGTTCCCTTGATTCTTTCAGTAAAGAAAGAAAACCTGTAACTGAGGTGGACTCCACCCACATCTTGCAAAAGCTCCACCCCCTGGAAATGTTAACTCCTAACACTCAGTTAATCGAATATTTTATTTATTTATTTATGAAAGTTATGAAAGTGCACGCAAATGCGCTTTTGCGCGAGGACAAAACCATTTGCGCGGAACGTCGTATTACGACGTTCCGCGCAAATGATGCGCGTTAGCGTCTACTGCAATTGACCCTGCGCGAACCCAGCGCGAGCGCAAGTGCGTGCGCGCATCCCATACTTACCATTGTCAGCGCGAATGCGTTCGAGCGGATGGTATTACGATCTTCGCGCAACGTCGTACGAACGACGTTTGCGCGAAGTATCGTAACGTCTTTGAAAACCTGGTGTTAACTTACAATCTGAACGTTCTGGCCGAAACTAAATGAACCTGAACAAAAAAAAAAAAAATACAGCACAGCACAATTACACATTCTACACATACCCAAACAATAAAATTAATAAATTGTTTAATTAATTTTTTTGCAGCACATATACGCAGATTGACTTTGACAGGCGCAACAACCGAAACCTAGCAAATGGTGGTTCTTAATTCCGATTGGCTGAATCCCGTGAATAAACAGTCTGCCCACCGATTCCTGCACGCAACGGTCATTTGCGCCCGGCTTTGCGCATCGGATTTGCTCTCGAAAAAACATGAAGGCTGAAAAACTGCACTCGGATCGTTAATTTGCGCGCGCTAACGTTTTTTTGCGTTCGCAAAAAAAAAATTGTGCTGCGCAAAAAAATGCTAAGATTGTAATATGGGCCTTAGTTTTTGAGGACTTGACCCCTGGCTTTAATGTTGTGGCTGATTAGTGTGTATATATATATATATATATATATATATGAACAGAACAAGAGCTAGCACTCTAAGGTCTCATACTTAAAACCAAAATACATTATTATGTGTCAATTTAAAAAGATCGATCGACGTCTCAGCTCTACTGGAGCTTTCCGCGGTATATCCTGATGAAGACTTCAATAGAGAGCTGAAACGTCAATTTTTAAAAACTATTTATGAGACCATAGAGTGCTAGCTATTTATCTGTTCATGTATTTTTCCTCGGGCTAAGCACCAGGCATCTATTTTTTTGCAAGTCCACCAGTGCAGGGGTTTCCAGTTTTATATATATATTATGCATGTTCCTAAAAAAAAATTGTTTATGGAAAGATACGTATATTCGTTCCTAAAAGGTAAATAAACACTGTTCCTGTCCGTATAGCATGAGACGATGCCGTAGATTTATGTCTCCTGTTACCAGAGACTTATTAAACATTGCAGCTAACGATCTTTCACTTTGAGAATGTATCAGCCCTGTCTGATTACTGACGCGTTTCGCTTCGTTCTAGCCGTTAAATGTATCAAACCATATTGTTTTTAAGGCACTTTTTATATAGTATGGGTTTCGGGAGCGCGGACAGTGATGATTAGCTTAAAAAAGGGTCCCTATTACAGGACCTGCGCAGCACAGTGACACTATCAGACGCAGACTGTCTCCAGTAACACGGCGTGAATCACTGGTCACCGCGCGCCGGGTTACATGATCCAACAGAAACCTAACTCCAAGATTAGACATGAAATCTGAAAAGACAGGAAGAAGCGGGCTCCGTCCGATCGTCTCTCTCGCCTTTACCGATTCCACTTCCCCTGATAGCAGACCGGCCTTTGTCTTGCCCGTGTTCTCCGTTTCACGTTGCAACAAGTGTCTTTTTGCGTTTCCTCTCCTTTTAGAGATTGTTGTTTTTGTAAGATTATAGTGACCCCGTGTTACAACGAGTTTAATCAGCGCTCCACATCCTTCCTACTGATTGTATGTCTAGGATCTGCTTTCAAGGTGTTGGTGACATCACCCTGCTGTAACTCAGTAGTTGGTGGATGCATGGACATAATAATGGGGTCACATGGTCTTATTATTATTCAACAGTTACAAAACATTACCGTTGTTTGAACATCAGCGTAAAAGGATATATAATCCATACAGGTTACATAACGAGCATTTATATTGCGTCAACATAGTCAGCAGCACTTTACAAATTAGAAGATACAGGCAAATACATAAAGATCACTAGCATATCGGGAGGGGGGTCACATGCTCCCCTGAGCTGCAATCCTAGTATAGAAGATACCAGGGTCCTCGACTCATATATCTCTGGTTCCATTCAACCCAGAAGGTCAGTTTGGGTGTCATTGGAAAGCCCAACGTCTCTTTCATTTAAAATGTAAGCAACCAGACTGCTGGAGGAGAGGCAGTGGTACTCTGGACTCCTCTATCTCCATTATATTGACCCCACATGTTCAAGGGAGGTGTCACTGGACAAGTCAGAGTCTGACCTTTCCAATGATACCAAACATGACCTTGTAAAATGTAAAAGCAAAAAAAACAAAAGGTTCTAAGGCAGTGGCAATGGTCACATATAAAGTGGTCAATGCTGCTGCCATTATGAACCGATCGACAGCTCGCAGCCAAAATTGATAGAGTACCCCTCTCGAAATGCGTGTTTGGATCCGCCCCTGATGCCAATACACAGAGATCACGTGGCCTTACCTTTAGGATATTCGGACAAACACAGACATTATACAAGACCTCTGTCAAATGGCCTGTGAGCTTGCAGTCTAATGGACATAGTCTTAGATTAGAGGGGCAAAGGTTTAAAAGTAACATCAGAAAGCATTATTTGACTGAGAGGGTGGTGGATACATGGAACAGTCTTCCAGTTGAAGTGGTAGAGGCCAAAACAGTAATTGAATTTAAGCAAGCATGGGATAGGCATAAGGCTATCCGAAACAAAAGATAAATCCAGGTAAAGTATCCATGTAATTGGGCAGACTAGATGGGCCGAAAGGTTCTTATCTGCCGACATTTTTCTATGTTTCTATGTCATAAAGGGACATCAGACAGAAGGGATCAAGGGGAGTGTGATGTTGATGGCAACAGAGAGCATGAATGAGCTGTAGGCTAAGGAGTTTAAAAGGTGTCTAAAGAGAGTTGGAAACACCTGATGGCGGACAGCATTAAAGTAAATCAGGGATAAGGTTGGTAGGGGGAACGACGGGACGGAGATGTGTGTTTCGAGGAGGGTGGTCAATTTTTGGTCATGGAAAGTTGGGAATAGAATCAACCTGAACCAAATGGTGAATATCACAGATCAGAATACCCATGGGGAAATTAACCTCTTACCAGTGGCCGCAGGAAAGGAGGCGGGCCCGAATGCAGTGGGATGACATTGCAAACCCGCGTCTCTCTGACAACTCCTACGACCCACCCCTTCCCTGTGGCCGATCGCTGTCATTGGCTGGAGCGAGTCGGCATCCCCCTGCAACCAATGACTTCAATCGGCTGCAGGGGCCGGAGGAGGTACTAGAAAACTGCAGGGCGTGCTATGCCACCCCATGGCATTCAGGCCCACCTGTGCCAGGATGGCGAGTTGGCAGCCCCCTGCAACCAATGACTTCAATCGGCTGCAGGGGCCGAAGGAGGTACTAGAAAACTGCAGGGTGTGCTATGCCACCCCATGGCGTTCAGGCCCACCTGCACCAGGATGGCATAGCACACTCGGAAGCGTGAAGGGGTTAAGAATTAGTGTCTCGTAACGTTGATATGAGACAACAATATGGAGCTGCTAATTGATACTGTTGGTATCGGCTGAGAAACCCAGACCAGCAAAAGTACCCCGGGAACGATCTTCCTCTATTGTTCTGTAAGATATGATGGAGAGAGCCTGTGGAGTCATGGGTTCGATCCCAACGAGCAACCTCTCCAGTAAGTGTTCTTGGCAAGACACCTGACGGTACATACTCGCCACCCAGGACATACTTGAAAACAAGAGAAATCTTAATGTATCATCCTGGTAAAATGCTTTCTAAAAAAAAAAAAAAAAAATATGGCCAGAGGAGGTGGTGGATCATCATTCTTCTAAGTATAGAAAGTGATAGCAAACAGTAAAGCAGCCTTTAAAACACAACCACAAGCCGAACGGAATAGGTTGGAAGAGCTGCTTGAGCCATAAAGTTAACAAGTAGAGACATTAAGAATAACAGCACTTCTCGTTAATGTAATGGCTGGGCTGGAATAGGGCTGCCAAAGATGCTTATACCTGATACCAACATTTACAGGTCCTAGTAAACTCAGATCTAACTCTTCCATCTCAGGAGGACCTCAGTTTGAGATCATTGAAACCAGATGGTTTGGGGATTACTTTTGTGATTCCAGTTTCTCTCCACCATTGCCCAGAACAAGAGAAGACCGAACACACATAAACATTATGAATCTCTACGTTTCTGCTCTTCCTTTACTTTTGGAATATACCACAAGTCGTGTAATAATGCACTGTAATTAATCCTCCCCTCCGGCAGTGTGACTGGGACAGCGTAATAATCAGGCTGCACATGTGACCCGGATGCGTTGTGTCTGTGTAGCATCGAGACATAGTTATGACATCCTACCTTCACTACTGCAGAGAGCAATGTGTGCACACTGCCAAAAACCACCATGAGCTCACGGTGACGGAAGGTGAAGGTTTTGAACTGAGGAGCACAAGGAATATAAATGGGGAGTTTGAGTGAAGATCTATGTTTGGCCAGTTTGGTCTTTTGGTGGGCCACCAATTAATGTGCTACTGAGTGAGCTTCTGCATGTGGATACCTTGTTGTTAAATTTGCATGTTACACAATTTGCTGCTGGGCACAAGAACTGAAGAAAACATCTATCATGACTGGCAAATGTTGAAGAATAGATTTAATAACAGCAGAGGACCTCAAAGCCAGGGCTAGCACCAGTAGAGGACCACTACGATAGCGTGACAACAGTGGAGGACCTCAACTGCCAGGGATAGTACTTGTGGAGGACAATGTATGTCAGTAGTGGTGGACCACAAGTAACAGGTATTGCATAAGTGGACAACTTCACCTACCTGAATCGGCATCAGTGGAGGACCACTACTAATAGCATGGCACAAGTGCACAACTTCACCTGCTTGAGTTGACGTCAGTGAAGGACCATAACTAATCTCATGGCCCAAGCGCACAGCTTCTAATTCCATAATCAACATTAGTGGAGGACCACTTCTAACAGCATGACATAAGTGCACAACTTCACCTGCCTGAGTCGGCATCAGTGAAGGAACACTATTAACCTCATGGCACAAGTGCACAACTTCTACTTCCTGAGTCGACATTAGTGCAGGAGCACTAGTAGTAACCTCATGGCACAAGCGCACAACATCAATTGCTTGAGTCGACATTAATGGAAGACCACTACTAACCTCATAACCCAAGAGCACAACTTCAACTTCAAGTCAGCATTAGTGGAAAAGTACAACACGTCAGGGTGATGCCAGCAGAGCACCACAAAGGACATGGCTCGCTCCAGTGGAGGAACGTAGCCATGATGCATTCAATGGTCTCCTGCTCTGAACATATAAGGTCTACACAACTTGGCATCACTTTCAAATCAAGCGTGATTGATTGCAGAGTCCATAAATAGAATAAATAAAGTGTTGTATTGTGCTCTTTATAAGAGTTAAAGGTTTTGTTTATTGCAGTTTTTATAGATGGGAAAGGAACACAGCACATTAGGGACAGTGACTCATGTAGGAGTTATATATAAACTGGAAAGTGATGACTCTGTTGAAGGTCTGTTTTTAAGCCACTAATGCTCCACATTAGCATGTTTTATAAATGTACACGAAAATCTGGGATTACCTAAACTGGATCGGGATTTTGTTGGAAAACATGATCAATTTTCTGACCAAGAATAGACCATAGTGACCTTTTCATTTATATGTTGGCCAAATACCAGTGGGGGAAAGGGGGATGGAGGTGACAGTGGTGCTCACAATGGAAGAGGGAAGTGATAGGGGCACTCACATTAGGAGACCGGAGGAGGAGGGTATAGTGCCATTCATACTGGGGACCCACACAGGAAGCATGCAAGGGTTTGCTAGGCATGTCTAGGGATAAGGATGCAGCTGTGAAATGGGTGCGGCTGAGGATGGGAAAACATGGCAGAAAATGGGAAGGTGTGGATTGGGAAGAGTTTGTGCCTGAAGGTGGGAGAGCATGGCTGGAGATGAGAAGGTGTGGATAAAGCAGACTTTGCAGCCAAAGATGCGAAAGCATGGCAGGAGATATGGGGGCGAGGGTATATGGTTGAGGATGGGAAAGCATAGCTGGAGGTGGGAAAGTGTGGATTGGGAAGAGGGTATGGCTGGAGGTGGGAAGGTGTTGATTGGGAAGAGTGCGTGGCTGAAGGTGGGAAAGCATGACTGGAGATGGGAAAGTGTGGATGGAGAAGTGTATGTGGCTAAAGATGGGAAAACATGGCTGGAGGTGGAAGCATGTGGATAAGGCAGAGGATGCAGCCAAGGATGGGAAAGCATGGATGGAGATATGCAGGTGGGGGTGGGGAAGAAGACACGGCTGAAGATGGGAAAGCATGGCTGGAGACGGGAAGATGTGGTTGAGGAAGAGGGCACATCTGAGGGTGAGAAAGCATGGCTGGAGATGGGTAGATGTGGTTGAGGAAGAGGGCACACCTGAGGGTGAGAAAGCATGGCTGGAGATGGGTAGATGTGGTTGAGGAAGAGGGCACACCTGAGGGTGAGAAAGCATGGCTGGAGATGGTAGATGTGGTTGAGGAAGAGGGCACACCTGAGGGTGAGAAAGCATGGCTGGAGATGGGTAGATGTGGTTGAGGAAGAGGGCACATCTGAGGGTGAGAAAGCATGGCTGGAGATGGGTAGATGTGGTTGAGGAAGAGGGCACACCTGAGGGTGAGAAAGCATGGCTGGAGATGGGTAGATGTGGTTGAGGAAGAGGCACATCTGAGGGTGAGAAAGCATGGCTGGAGATGGGTAGATGTGGTTGAGGAAGAGGGCACACCTGAGGGTGAGAAAGCATGGCTGGAGATGGGTAGATGTGGTTGAGGAAGAGGGCACATCTGAGGGTGAGAAAGCATGGCTGGAGATGGAAAGCATGGCTGGAGACGGGAAGATGTGGTTGAGGAAGAGGGCACATCTGAGGGTGAGAAAGCATGGCTGGAGATGGGTAGATGTGGTTGAGGAAGAGGGCACACCTGAGGGTGAGAAAGCATGGCTGGAGATGGGTAGATGTGGTTGAGGAAGAGGGCACACCTGAGGGTGAGAAAGCATGGCTGGAGATGGGTAGATGTGGTTGAGGAAGAGGGCACACCTGAGGGTGAGAAAGCATGGCTGGAGATGGGTAGATGTGGTTGAGGAAGAGGGCACATCTGAGGGTGAGAAAGCATGGCTGGAGATGGGAAAGCATGGCTGGAGATGGGAAAGCATGGCTGGAGATGGGAAGATGTGGTTGAGGAAGAGGGCACATCTGAGGGTGAGAAAGCATGGCTGGAGATATGAAGGTGGGGCGGGGAAGAGGGCGCAGTTGAGGATGTGAGTGTCCATCTGTGTCACTACATGCTAAGTATCCATGATCCAAAAATCTCATATGCTCCAAAATCCAAAAACATTTTGAGCCCCAACATGACACCACATCTGGAAAATCCCACCCCTGCCCTCATGTGCCGCGGGGGACCAAATGATTATAAATCCTGTATAAGGTTTGTGTGAAAAATAAATGAATGTCGTGTTTAGACTCGGGTCCCAAGATATCTCATTATTATTATTACATGCAAATATTCCAAAATCCCCAAAAACGCCAAATAAAAACCAGTGTTAACCCTTCCAGTCCCTAACATTTCAGATAATGGATACTGGGCTTGTATAAAGCTTTACTTGCATTTCGTGCAGCAAACCTCTAATTATTACCACCGCTTTATTCTCCCTTAGGCCATGTTACCAAATGTATTTTATTTTTATTTTTTATTGCGGGATGTGAAGTAATTTATTATCTCGATAAAGATACACAACCCTGGTTTCAGTTTATAGTTTAGCATCGTATTAATACCTTTATAGTGCATTAATTAATGAGCCCCCTGCCCTCTATATCCCAAATCCTGATGCGTAATAAATAATAGAGAAAAAAAGGGGAAAAAAATGCAAATAATCGAAACTTTACATTGTACAGTATGCTTTTTTTCCCCTATCTGTTGCTTGTTATGTATCAGGATTTGGGGTATAGACGGTGCGGGGCTTGTTTTATCTTGCTTTGTGCATGACGTGAGGCTGAATACTTGTCGTGTATAAAGACGCCTGAGTATAGTGAGAGTCCGAGTGGCTCAGCAACATCTAAAACGGCAATATAATGTAAAGTGATCCCCGTCTCCCTCCGCCGCGCAAACCTCTAACACTTTACCCTTTTTGTTTATTTCCCTGCATTCATATCTTAAAGCCCCGGAGGCGAGTTTTGTTTTCCCAATTCCAAATTACGTGATAATAGCTTCATTCTGCAATCTCCCCCACACTCCTGCCCCCCCCCCAGCTATGTTTTAGGTAGGAACAGAACTGGCTTTTTTTTTGTCATTTAAGAGTTCTGTAAAATCAACAAGAGAACAAAGAGCGCCAGTTTGTCATTTGGGCCGTGAGGCCAGGCCAGGTGTTTCTCATTAGGCACTCGAGCAACACATTGATTGAAGCCACTGAGCAGGACTGAGCTCTATTGTGCTGGAGTTGCCGTGTGTATAATATATATATATGTCTTCGATGCACCCACTTAGTTTTGAGGTTGAGTGCAACCTTCTGCTGTTTTGCATATTATACATATAAAATACTGGTAAGATACTTTATAAATAAATTAATTAATATAAATATTCAGCATTTATATAAACTCACTTTTTTGTCATCCTTAGTTTTTTGTTTTTTTAAATAAATTTTATTGAGTTTTCGACACCACAAAAAAAGCAGCACAATAGGGAAACCCCCAACGCAGACATAATCATTACGGCATGGCGACATTTTCAAAACCGACAGTAAGACGAACGGGGCACAACGAACTAATGAGAGAAAGATGGACAAATCCTCCTTAGTTTTACAGGTGTTTATATACTGTATTACACTTTCATAAATTTTAATATATATATAAAAATCTTTTTTAATATAGTAAAATGTAATATTAATACATTTTAATTCAAATATTATAATTTAATAGATTTCTATATCTATAGAAATACATTTTAATAGGTCTTTATACAGTATACATTTAAAAATTATTAGACTAATATATAAAAATTGAATTTTAACAGAGTGTTCATATGTATATATAATGCTAATTGTAATAGATTTTAATATCTAGAAAATATAGATTTTAATAGATTTCTATATTATATACGTTTAAAAATAATTACTAGATTTTAATATATATAAAATCTATTTTAATATATAAAAATTGTATTTTAAAATATTTTCATATAATTGATCCACTTGACTTCAAGGCCACATAACCTGTTGGCCGACCACTGGAGAAGTTAACCATGCATTGATGGATTTTCTTCTCAGTGGCTTCTGAGTCGCGTCTAGGCCTGAGGTGGGACTCATCGGACGGGAGGCCCCCTTCTGTCTGTTCTCTGTAGGCCACGCGGTATTTGCTGTCTATTGCCAAATCTAGCAATGTTTACACAAGACTAGCGACTCGATCCAGAAGTGCTCGAAACAGACGTTTAAGCATGTCTGCCGCTGTAGAAGTAGGCACCGTGCTATGACCACAACATGACAAACCGTTGTGTTTATGGTCAAGAAAATGATAACAAAGCTTCTAATGCATCCTTCCTGGTAAAATCCTTTCTCAAAAAAATAATAATAATACAGGAGCAATGACAGAGAAAATACGGTGCATTTTGCCACAATTCGGCAGCACCAAAATCGTCCCATTGGAAACTATCGATTCATCTATTCACAGAACAGCGAATTGCCCCACTGAAATAACCTGACTTTCAGTGATTTCAATTCGACGGGTTTAAAACAGGCGAATCCAATAGGTTTCATTGTAAAAAATGGACAATCTTTTATAATTTATTTTTTGCAAAAAAAACTTTTTATTTTCTTAAGAGAACTTTTTTGTATTTTTTAAAATTTTTAAAAGATAATTTTTGTTTTCAAAATTATTTTTTAATTATTTTTTTTGATGGTTACAAGTATTTATAAAGCGCTAATAAATTCTGTAGTACTGTACAATGGGCGAGACAGAATAACAAATATACATACATGAAAAACACACAGAACAGTAGGAGAGAGGACCCTGCTCGAGCGCTTACAATCTCAGACCTTTTTATTAATTTTTAAAGGACCTTTTTAAATTATTTTTTGACAGACCTTTTAATTAATTTTTAAAGGACTTTTTTTTACATACCTTTTAATTAATTTTTAAGACTTTATTATTTTTGACATATCTTTAAATTAATTTTTAAAGGACCTTTTTTATTATTTTTTGACATACCTTCTAATTAACTTTTAAAGGACCTTTTTTATTATTTTTTGACATACCTTTTTATTAATTTTTAAAGGGCCTTTTTATAATTTTTTTGACATACCTTCTAATTAACGTTTAAAGGACCTTTTTTATTATTTTTTGACATACCTTTTTAATTAATTTTTAAAGGACCTTTTTTATTATTTTTTTGACATAGCTTTTTATTAATTTTTAAAGGACCTTTTTTATTGTTTTTTTGACATACCTTTTAATTAATTTTTAAGACCTTTTTTATTATTTTTTACATACCTTTTAATTAATTTTTAAAGGATGTTTTTTATTTTTTTTTACATACCTTTCAATTAACGTTTAAAGGACCTTTATTATTATTTTTTGAAATACCTTTTTATTAATTTTTAAAGGACCTTTTTTATAATTTTTTGACATACCTTTTAATTAATTTTTAATACCTTTTTATTATTTTTTGACATACCTTCTAATTAACTTTTAAAGGACCTTTTTTATTATTTTTTGACATACCTTTTTATTAATTTTTAAAGGGCCTTTTTATAATTTTTTTGACATACCTTCTAATTAACGTTTAAAGGACCTTTTTCATTATTTATTGACATACCTTTTTATTAATTTTTAAAGGACCTTTTTTATTATTTTTTGACATTCCTTTATATTAATTTTTAAAGGGCCTTTTTATAATTTTTTTGACATACCTTCTAATTAACGTTTAAAGGACCTTTTTTATTATTTTTTGACATACCTTTTTAATTAATTTTTAAAGGACCTTTTTTTATTGTTTTTTTGACATAGCTTATTATTAATTTTTAAAGGACCTTTTTTATTGTTTTTTTGACATACCTCTTAATTAATTTTTAAGACCTTTTTTATTATTTTTTTACTTCCTTTTTAATTAATTTTTAAAGGACCTTTTTTATTTTTTTTTACATACCTTTTAATAAATTTTTAAAGGGCCTTTTTATAATTTTTTTTGACATACCTTCTAATTAACTTTTAAAGGACCTTTTTCATTATTTTTTGACATACCTTTTTATTAATTTTTAAAGGACCTTTTTTATTATTTTTTGACATAGCTTTTTATTAATTTTTAAAAGGACCTTTTTTATTATTTAGATGCGTCTTTACTACATTTTTATTGATTTTACCTCTTGTTAGGCGAATAGGAGACTTCCTTTTTTTTATTACTTCGTTGGAATTCGCTGAGGCAATTTACCCGGCATTTGATAACTCCAATTTCGTGAACAGTGAACATTTGATAAATAGCGAATTCACTGTATTTTCGGCAAAATGGAGTCGTCGAATTGTGCCAAAATGCACTGAATTGCAAAGCAACGAAATTGCCTTCAATTTCTGTGCTTTATGACCCGCCGGGATCTAAACTAAGAAAAAGGGCGACGCTCCTGTGTGAGGCATATGGTTTGTCATTTTTTGGAAGGAGAAGCGTGGCATGTCACTGACTCTTATTCGAGGAGGAAACTATAAGGATACCCTCCTGGCTCCACTTACCGTGCACACACTTGTATTATACTCCGTCTCGTGCCTATGAGACCCCAATGATCCTCCAGCAAAGAGCTTTGGGGTCTCTCTCTTCTGCTGCTCCTCAGTGAGTCCTAAGCCTGAGCTTTGGTTTTGTCAGGACAAGCTCGGCAGCCGTGCGCAAAGACGCGACTTGGCATTGTGACAGGGTGCTGAGAAACAGCTGGCTGCAGGAAAAGCAAAAAAAGCCCAAAACATTTCCTGTCCAAAACCATCACTTAGTCTTCTTTGTTGGTGACCGCATGACGTTGCTCTGTAAAGCTGTGATGGTCTCGTGACTGACCAAGCCTAATCCCATCCCGCCAGCTTCAGCTATGCTCTCAACAGGTTCCTCGGCAAAGCAGCCGAAAACATTCTTTGTTAACGGGCAAAAATATCATCAAAATGTTTTTTTCCTTTCCTCCACATCAGTGCATTAACATGAGCTGATCCAAACAAGAGTCAGCCATCTTTGTTTCCAAGATGGCTGACGTTTACTTCCTGACTGGCCCAATTATCCTTTTATAATATATAGATAGATAGACATATATTAGCTTTTATACGTCTATGTGAGATTAAGAAGGTAGGTAATACTCTTGGGATGGGTTCAGCAACCCTGGCCCACCAGAAGTTTTGGAACTACATCTCCCACGTTTCTCAGCCAACCCAATGAGTACCTGGGCATCATAAAAGAAGTAGTTCCAAAACATCTGGTGGACCAAGGTTGCGACCCCTGATCTAGGGAGTCTTACTGTTGGTATTTTATCGTTATTTTTTGAAATAACTGAAGGTATTTTTGTTTTTTCGACAAAAAACTACCGATTTTTTTTATGAGGCCCCCTGGCAAATATTTGTATTTTTGTGAGGTAGCGGTTGGGTGGGAGGTTTTGCCTATTGATACGTCTATATAGTTAAAGACTCGTTGACCAGAGACAGCCCAGATCGCTGAGTCACAGACTACAAGTCCCTAATGACTGCTTTGAGCGATCTTCTGGTCCTATTTGCCAAATGGTGGCCATTAATCACGCTGAACTGTTCCTCGAGGGCCAAAGAGATGTCTAATAAACAGATAATTAACCATTAAACTCTGCACATCACTCTGCTGTGTGCAGTATTAACATACCTGAGAAAGGATCCGACTCGCCTCCCCATTTTTCTTCAGGTATTTTTAACATTTTTGGAAACCACAGGATGGGTATTAATGTCTTTTTCTCTCATGAAAATGTGTTTCCGTAATTTTCCCTCAAGGCTGAGGCCACACGGGCTTACAGGAGTGCAGAAAGAAAGATCGTGAGAATGGCTTTGTTTCCGCTTGGTCGCCTGTGTTGCCACCTCACTGTGTGCACTTCTGACGTCCATCATAACGGCTCAACTGGGAGGTAGAATCAATGCCCATTGTAACATGCCATAAAAGTATGCTGCATCGTGTGGTCCTCCCAGCTGATCCATAATATGTCGGTAATATGGAGCCTCTAATGGAGAAATATGGCATCAGCTGTTATCCAGTAGAGACTCCATGTTACCGACCTGATTATGAGTGAGCTGCCATATTAGTAGCTTGACTCTTAATAATTGGGAGCCACCGACGAGTACCCGCAGCGACGTCAGGCTTCACTACTGGTATCATCTATACGATTCCATAGAGTCCAAAATGAGCCCTCTGCAGGACCATGGCTTGCAGAAGGACACTGGAAACTATTTGGTCTCTGTGTTCTTCTGCTCACAGCAAGAGGAGGTTGTCACGACCACCAGGCGCGCTGCTGCGAAAGACGCCAGGTTAAGCCGCTCACTATCTGTCTATCCTAGACCCAGATAATGACTGCGTAGACAACAATCCCTGCTCGCTCGCTTACCTATCCGTCCCCGCACATGTTCTCTCGCAACAGGTACGTAGAGAGCGATACAATGGTCCCAGGATTGCAACGCAGTACCAGTCTTCTCTTGAATCGGGTAGTGACTACGTTTCCCACAATCCCCGGTCCCCCTTTCTTATTCTATTAGTTACGCTGCCATCAGTTCCCCTGAACACTATGCGTGTTGCAGCTAAGGACGCAGGGCTAAGCAACCCACTATCTGTCTATCCTAGACCCAGATAATGACTGCGTAGACAACAATCCCCGCCATCCCCAGCAACCGCAACTCACAATTTCATAGCTACTCGAGCTTAAAACACCAAGCAATACTCCAGTCTCTTCAGTTAGCATGGATCGAATATCAGGCAGAAAGCAGATCTTAATAAGGAATATTTATTATGATAAAAAAAAATATCACAGTGCATTTGTTATAAAAAAGATGGATATGATAAATCAATTAATTACACATTACACACAAACAGCAAACAAATAAAAGGAAGATAACAGCAGATCCTAGTTACTTACAATATACGCTAGACGATCAGCCATAGGGAGGTTCTATTAGGAGCTGGCAATATTCCCTCAATTCTCGATTGACCTCCAAGGAAATAGCCCCAAGCTCATGCTTGATTCAGAATATATATAGGGCTGCCTTTTTTCTAAGTACAGCCTCCTAGCTGGTAGAGCCTTTGCCTACAATTCCCAGAATTCCTCTCTCCTGGGCACGCTCAGTACACTTCTTCATTAATTTTAATTCCCTGGTCTATCAATCATCTCCCACGGACCACCTCTAGTGATCAAAGGATGTGATTGCTTCTTTGATATGCGGTTGGGGTGCTGCTCCGGCTGCATCTTCACCTTGCCATGAGCAATTGCCCCTCCTGCCTGCTGGGTAGAACCAAAAGGGTGATTTCTTTAATTCACACCTTCGCTGACTTCACAGAGAAAATGGTCACTGACCTGTTAATTGTTTCCTCCAGCAGGCTGGAAGCGCAGGCATTGATTTACTAGGACAGCTGCGCAAAATGGCCTGGTATCTATAGATAGCCATAGATATAAATATATATATAGATATACAGATAGGTATGTCTACCTGTGACAGAGATCATTAACCACATTGATACACCTTATCCAAGTTCATTGTCTGCTTGTTATTCTCATCTACCAAGTTCAACCTCTGCTCTTGGTCTTCAATTTGGTTGCACTCTGGCTGTGTCTTTGTTTTGTGGTATTTTCTATTGGCTTCACCTCTTGTCTGCTTCAACCTTAATTTTCCTATATACTGACCCTACAATGGATTGGTCTAGGTGCCTTCCACTGCTCAGAGTTCATCTTGTAGCTTCATCCTGTTCCCTTTCCCTGTTCTCTCGTTTTCGAGGGTTTGTGAGAAGCCATCACGGCAACTTATGGTTTAAGGACATGTGATAAACACTCTCTGTGGAACTCTGTGGAGTTCCGAGATCACTGGTAGAGTAACCATGAATTCGAAAAGATCTACCCAAGCCTTTAGGGCGATTCTTGGAAAAAAATGAAGTTGAGGTCGTTCAAGAGTAACAGCGATATTAAAATCAACAGCCAAAAGCCATCCCATGTTCCTAGTGAGATGCCCGACACAGATCCAGTAGACCTCA
This sequence comes from Leptobrachium leishanense, assembly GCA_009667805.1. Taxonomy (NCBI): domain Eukaryota; kingdom Metazoa; phylum Chordata; class Amphibia; order Anura; family Megophryidae; genus Leptobrachium; species Leptobrachium leishanense. The sequence goes on from CM019075.1 coordinate 75,418,728, forward strand.
GTTCCCATGAATCATCATGGGAAATTCAATTCATAAAACCTAGAATGCTAAGTGTTGGCTTTCATTCTGTATAGTTGATCTGCAGCCATGATGTCATTCTTGCACTACTGCTAATTTACAAAAAAAAAAACACCACCGATTTCAACAGGAATTTGTGAAACGTCGCTGGTCCAACCTTTACATACCACGGGCACTATCACCTCCTTAACGATAGTGCTCACATAAATGAGCGTTTGTGCTGGGTTAATTGAGGTGATAGCGTGGCGCATAGATCACCTCTCAAATCGCTAACAGGTTAAAAAAAAACATTAGCGGATCGGTGTTAGCACTTGTTAGCGCCAGCTTACTGTACTTTGCCCTCCCTATACGTAACATGGGGAATGCAAAGAATAAACACTCAGCAATTAGCGTTGGGCTCACATAGTCCTAACGCTAATTACAAACAGCTGTCGCTAACTAAAAATGTTTGCTACAGCTTAGAGCTTTTGCAGAATCCATTAGCAGCAGTTGGAACACCCCAAAACAAAATCAAATACTCATCTCTCATCTCACGGCGAGAAAGGCAGCCTGATCCGCCTCTTCCTGCCGCCAGCAGGAGAGTGAGACTGGGAGAAAAAAGTCTCCAGTCTCTCTCCGCGACCATTCCGCCAACCTGCAGGATGGTGCGAGAGGTGAGATCCTGCCGGTCATGCGACTCGGCAGGAGAAGCCTCCATGGAGTCCTATGGACTCCATGGAGTGGATGCTCCCGATGGCACTTTAGTGCTGCCCCGTGCATCCTGGATCCTAGCAGCCACTACGGAGCAGACTGCTGGACTCCGCGTCTGCCTCGTAATCTATAGGTAAGACGGGGATGCTGCTAGTGGGAGATTTGCGAGCGCACATTTCTCTCCTTGGCATCCCCGTTTTAGCTCCGGGCAGCTGATAGTGCCCTATGGGTTTCAGGGCATACATTTCAATTTGGCCTCTACTCCCATCAATGAAGACGTTGTACAGAAATGTTGCAATCCGATGAAAAGTGGAGCATGGAGGCTGCTCTACTTTTGTGTTTTCTGTGACACATCTTGTCGACCTCTCCCCGTCACAGATACTAAATGCAGTTCATCTCGTTCCACTCCCAGTCACTCGGGACTTGTCTAGATCTGCTACCAATCTTAGGAATCCTGCATTCTTTATGTAACAATCCCCTCCAGCTTTATTTCCTTAATATTCAGGTTGACCTCATACTGAACCGAAAGCATGCGGCAAGGCCCATGTACAACCAGATCATTTTACACAGATCTGATAAGGCCGGCTCCACTTTCACATTACACTTGTCATTCTACATGGATTCCTCGATCTCTTACATCCATGCCTGACTATGATACACACGGCAAAAAAAGTGACTTTAGTATTTTAACAATTGTCACTGGGGGATGGATGGAGACAAGGCTATTCTCAGACCTTTTCTATGACCTCACAACCTATCAGAGAATCCGGTCTTTATGGAGATGCCTCCAAAGATGATGAACTCTAATTCGTTTTTCCATTTTGGAGAAACTCTCTGTAGAGCAAATGGTTCTTTTGTGTCTCTCGCTCTGTGATCGAGCTCCAGGATCACTATTAGAGTAGAAGACACCCAACCAGGACTCTGCGCTGATCCTTGACAAATGACCAATAATGGTATGAAGCCAAGGTCATGCAAGGTTCATAGCAATACTTAAAATCAACAGCCAAACCCATCTCGGTTCCCCAGTGAGATCTCCTACACAGGTCCAGTTGGCCACAGTTCTAACTAATCATCATCAGAAATGCACTTTGTGAAAAATAAGCGTTGACTTTCAGTTTGCGTGGTCGATCTACAAGCACGATCTGATTCTTGGATTGCTGCTCCATTCCAGGCAGATTTCTCTGTACCTGAAATAGAAGAAAGGCCACCTACATTGATTCAACATTTCACTGTTTCGTTCTGCGCTCCCCTGCGGTCGGCAGCGCCTTCTTCGTGAGAGACACCATGTGAATTACCATCGGAATCCACAATCCACACTGTGAGGAGTGGGGAATGTCTTTACGTTCTTTACGGTGTCCTACAATATGGTAACTTTGACAAGACTTCTCTTATTCTAAAGCTATCCATGTCTGGTGAGTGATGATACTATTGTCTTTAAAGGACGACCTGGAAACCCTGGACCAATATTCATATTATTCATGATTCTTCAAGCTACACTGTATTTTATGCAAGAGACCGCCATCTTTCATTGTGTTGTTGGCACACAGGCCAGCTCATGAAGGCAGCAACACATTTTCATATAACTCCTTGGTTTTTGGAGACAACATAAGAAATTGGGGCAAACAGCTAGACTGACCATCCAATTGGTGTAGACAGCTCTGGCATGGACAAGATAAATTATTAATTACCACTCACACACGTATAGAGGGGCAGAGAAACAATTTTACGTGTAGACCAGCAGAGGACCCACTTTGGATCAACATTATGGTGGCACTGCTCCAATCCACATAGGTTGAATGGAAATGTCCAAAAACCCACAGGGCAACTCCTCCGTTTTTCTAATAACCAGTAGAGCCTCCAATAATAAATTTGCTACAAGACACCTCTGAGCATTTTAACTCACAATCTCATCCATCCTGTTGCTGACCGATTCCATCTTTTAGGTCCCCTTGCGTGTGTGGTGGATGTAATTATAAAATCAATCAATTAATTATTTAGAAGCTGTTGCTAAATGTCTCAGCATTAGATGAGTAAATGAGTGACGGGCGGCCATTTTGAAAATATACATTATATTACTCTTACATTTATTTTTCTTTCAAGCAGCAAATGGTTAACGATTTAATGACTATGGAAAGGTTACAGGTGCGCCAGTCCCGCTTTAATATTTAATATGTTGTCTATCTATAATTCAGTGAGTTGGCCGAGCTGATTGTTGCCCCAGCTGTTGGCCACAAGGCAATAAACACACGAGCAAGAAACTGGAATATGGAAATACCAAAAAAATAAACCGAGGAAAGAAAAATAAAAGAGCTTCTTTATTTGTCAAGATACCGTGACTCCCTGGTAATTCACAGGAAGTGAAGTGCGTCCAAGAGCGCTGCGGTGAAAGTACGATTGTCATTGATGGTGTTGCCAAAACACACAATTCATGTATGCTCTGCTGATCCTTTTAGTGATGCCCTATAGTAGTGAGAGCTTAGTTAAGTTTACAGATATAAATAATGTGTATGAGTGTATGACAGAGCTCCACAGCAATAACACTCACAGTACTGCACAGTGTGTATGAGTGTATCACAGAGCTCCACAGCAAATAAAATTCACAGTAATGTGCGGTGTGAATGAGGGTATCACGGAGCTCAACAGCAATACAATTCACAGTAATGTGTGGTGAGTATGAGGGTATCACAGAGCTCCACAGCAATAAAACTCACAGTAATATACGGTGTGTATGAGCGTATCACAGAGCTCCACAGGAATAAAACTCACAGTAATTTGCAGTGTGTATGAGTGAATCACTGAACTTCACACTAATAAAACTCACAGTAATGTGCAGTGTGTATGAGCGTATCACAGAGCTCCACAGCAATAACATTTCCAGTAATGTGCGGTGGGTATGAGCGTATCACAGAATCCACAGCAATAAAGCTCACAGTAATGTGCGGTATGTATGAGTGTATCACAGAGCTCCACAGCAATAAAACTAACAGTAATGTGCACTGTTTATGAGCGTATCACAGAACTCCACAGCACAGCTCCTCCATATCCTCCTTGTCATTGTATTAATCTCCTGGCCGTGATGCTGGTAATTTGCTGCATTGTTTAAGTTCCAGGTTACCGGAGTTTATCGCTCACAGGCTGCGGCATAGTCTCCTGTCAGCACTTTGGACATGTTATGAGAGTCATTAGTACCTGTGTCAGTCATGCAGGACGCCTTGCAGGTCTGAGTAACTCAATCCACCCATTTAGATGATCCATCTACTCGAGGCAGGTGATTTCATGGTGATAGTGGAGTAAAACTGCTTTATGGGTGTATTATCTCTTCTATCACCTGAAGCCAATGAACGTCCAGTTCTTCCATGATCATCTACTGGCTGGATTGTCAAATTACCATTTTTGAGTCTGTAGTCCTCTTTTTTACTGAGGCTTAAAACACAAAAGAATGGACTTCAGGTTAAAGGCTGTAGAAAAAGGAAAGTTGAGAACCAATATCGTTTTATATTTTTTAAATTATTGGGTTAAATAAGATTAAGCACAACTGACTTCAACACTCAGTGGGTGATCTCATGTTCTTCATACCCAAAGTTCTCATTACAGATCATAAACGATTGAAAGGAAATTAATGACAGTATCAGGAGACGTACCTCCTCTTATGCTGAGCACATTCCATCACAGTACATGCTTAAAGCATCCACTAGGTGGTAGTACAGCCACGAAGACAGCACAGCCACAAGCCACAATAGGCACTCCCAAGGAACAAAACGCCTTACTCATTGGAGGAGCATAGGGTTGCTTCCAGCAAGATGGCGCCGCAACATGCCACACACGTGAGTCAATGTCAACATGCAGAGCTTTTTTGAGAACTGTGTAATTTCCAAGAATCTGTGGGCACCTTGGTCTCCCGATCTTACCAGCCCAGACCTCTTTTTGTGGGACCATCTGAAGGTCAAGTGTGCCATAACAAGCCCCGCACGACTGACCCATCAGCGGATAATATTAGGAATGAGATTCAAAACATTGGCGATACGACATCGAGATGACTTAATGACAATATGCACCACTGTGTCAACATGTGCTTACTAGAGAAGGGCAACATCTAGCATGTGTGGTGTTGGGATGTGCTAAACATAAGAGGTGGTCCTGAAACTCTCAGAAACTGCAATGTATTGGAGCTGCTAACAAATGTGAGTATCCAAGGATTTTTCCATCTCGCCCAGATATACCCATCTGCTGGGTGATATACACCTACCTGCAGGGTTACATATACATATCTGCCCCGGTTATATTCACCTATCTGCCTGGTTAGATACTACTATCTGGAGTATTTTTGGAGTATTTTTTCCATCTTACCCATATATACCCATCTGCTGGTTTATATACACCTACCTGCAGGGTTATATACACATATCTTCCCCAGTTATATTCACCTATCTGCCTTGTTAGATACTCCTATCTGGAGCATTTTTGGAGGATTTTTCCATCTTGCCCATATATTGGCTCTATACACCACCACAATGGAGTTGGAATAAAACAAACACAATGTGCTTTAACTGCAGACTGTCAGCTTTAATTTGAGGGTATGTACATCCAACTCAGGTGAACGGTGTAGGACTTACAGCAGTTTGCAGATGTGCCTCCCACTTGTTAAGGGACCAAAAGTAATGGGACAATTGGCTTCTCAGCTGTTCCATGGCCAGGTGTGTGATATTCCCTCATTACCCCAATTACAATGTGCAGATAAAAGGCCCAGAGTTCATTTCAAGTGTGCTATTTGCATTTGGAATCTGTTGTTGTCAACTCTCAAGATGAGATCCAAAGAGCTGTCACTATCAGTGAAGCAAGCCATCATTAGGCTGAAGAAACAAAAGAAACCCATCAGAGAGATAGCAAGAACATTAGGCATGGCCAAAACAACTGTTTGGAACATTCTCAAAAAGAAGTGAGCGAAAAGAAGCACCGGTGACGTGAGCTCAGCAACACCAAAAGACCCGGGAGACCACAGAAAACAACTGTGGTGGATTACCGAAGAATTATTTCGCTGGTGAAGAAAACACCCTTCACAACAGTTGGCCGGATCAAGAACACTCTCCAGGAGGTAGGTGTATGTGTGTCAAAGTCAACAATCAAGAGAAGACTTCACCAGAGTGAATACAGAGGGTTCACCACAAGATGTAAACCATTGGTGAGCCTCAAAAACAGGAAGGCCAGATTAGAGTTTGCCAAACAACACCTAACAAAGCCTTCACAGTTCTGGAACAAGATCCTATGGACAGATGAGACCAAGATCAACTTGTACCAGAGTGATGGGAAGAGAAGAGTATGGAGAAGGAAAGGAACTGCTCATGATCCTAAGCATACCACCTCATCAGTGAAGCATGGTGGTGGTAGTGTCATGGCGTGGGCATGTATGGCGGCCAATGGAACTGGTTCTCTTGTATTTATTGATGATGTGACGCTGACAAAAGCAGCAGGATGAATTCTGAAGTGTTTCGGGCAATATTATCTGCTCACATTCAGCCAAATGCTGCAGAACTCATTGGATGGCGCTTCACAGTGCAGATGGACAATTACCCAAAGCATACTGCAAAAGCAAGCAAAGAGTTTTTGTAGGGACAGAAGTGGAATATTATGCAATGGCCAAGTCAATCACCTGACCTGAATCCCATTGAGCATGCATTTCACTTGCTGAAGACAAAACTGAAGGGAAAATGCCCCAAGAACAAGCAGGAACTGAAGACAGTCGCAGTAGAGGCCTGGCAGAGCATCACCAGGGATGAAACCCAGCGTCTGGTGATGTCTATGCGTTCCAGACTTCAGGCTGTGATTGACTGCAAAGGATTTGCAACCAAGTATTAAGAAGGGAAAGTTTGATTTATGATTTTTTTTTTTTGTGAAAGGATTTTACCAGGAAGGATACATTGAGATTTCTCTCGTTTTCAAGAATGTCCTGGGTGGTGAGTATGTACCGTTAGGTGTCTTGCCAAGGACTCTTACTGGAGAGGTTGCTCGCTGGGATCGAACCCATGACTCCACAGGCTCTCTCCATGCAGAGCGGTGACATTACCTCTACTCCACCCAGCCGGTATAATTATTCTGTCCCATTACTTTTGGTCCCTTAACAAGTGGGGGCACATCTGCAAACTGCTGTAAGTCCTACACCGTTCACCTGAGTTGGATGTACATACCCTCAAATTAAAGCTGACAGTCTGCAGTTAAAGCACATTGTGTTTGTTTCATTCCAACTCCATTGTGGTGGTGTATAGAGCCAAAGATGTTAGAATTGTGTCCATGTCCCAATATTTATGGACCTGACTGTACACCTACCTGCTGGGTTATCTTCACCAATCTGCCTGGTTATATGTTCGTATCTGCCCCGGTTATATTCACCTATTTTCCCCAGTTATATGCTTCTATCTGCCCCGGTTACATACTTCTATCTGCCTGGTTACATACTTCTATCTGCCTGGTTATATACTCCTATCTGCCCTATTACATAACATAAACCGTGTTTTCATGTCACGCTTTCCAAAAATAGGCCCACCAAAATCTCCAGCTCCATTTCCATAAAGATCTTAATCTGGCCCTGGGGCGGACAAACTCTACCAACTGGAACCTGACCAGCTGGTAACCCCTTTCGTCGTTGGCCTAGTTTTGTGGACCCAGTTATGTCCTGAATATTCCTAATGCTCACTGCTTTAGTGCGTGTTACATTGCAACTCAGAGACAAGTTCATATTTCAGGGAGCTCGGAAAATACACTGTAAAGCAGGTTTAACAATGCGGAAGCCTGTACGAAAATTCACTAATAACTGCCTCGGGCCGTCTTAGGAACAATAGGTGCAATAAAACATTATATTGCGATATCCAGCGAATTTATAAAAGTAAAGGCATATTACCAGGAAGAATGTGGGCTCTGGGACTTTGGGAATGCCTCACATACCTCATCCGCCTAGCTCTTAACCCTTTAACTTCAAACAGCAGGTTGTTGAAAAGAATTTGAAAAGCGAGATACATCGATAACATTTAAATATAGGGTTAAATAAACATTTAGCATAAAAATCGCTATTCTGAGACCGTTAAAATATTAAAATGTGTATGGCAATTACAGCAACACCTTGTATCTGTATGTGCTGCATAATGCCTGTGTATGGCAATTACAGCAACACCTTGTATCTGTATGTGCTGCATAATGCCTGTGTGTGGCAACTACAGCAACACCTTGAATCTGTATGTGCTGCATAATGCCTGTGTATGGCATTTACAGCAACACCTTGAATCTGTAGGTGCTGCCTAATGCCTGTGTATGGCAATTACAGCAACACCTTGTATCTGTATGTGCTGCATAATGCCTGTGTATGGCAATTACAGCAACACCTTGTATCTGTATGTGCCGCATAATGCCTGTGTATGGCAATTACAGCAACACCTTGTATCTGTATGTGCCGCATAATGCCTGTGTATGGCAATTACAGCAACACCTTGTATCTGTATGTGCTGCATAATGCCTGTGTATGGCAATTACAGCAACACCTTGTATCTGTATGTGCTGCATAATGCCTGTGTATGGCAATTACAGCAACACCTTGTATCTGTATGTGCTGCATAATGCCTGTGTATGGCAATTACAGCAACACCTTGTATCTGTATGTGCTGCATAATGCCTGTGTATGGCAATTACAGCAACACCTTGTATCTGTATGTGCTGCATAATGCCTGTGTATGGCAATTACAGCAACACCTTGTATCTGTATGTGCTGCATAATGCCTGTGTATGGCAATTACAGCAACACCTTGTATCTGTATGTGCTGCATAATGTCTGTGTATGGCAATTACAGCAACACCTTGTATCTGTATGTGCTGCATAATGCCTGTGTATGGCAATTACAGCAACACCTTGTATCTGTATGTGCTGCATAATGCCAGTGTATGGCAATTACAGCAACACCTTGTATCTGTATGTGCTGCATAATGCCTGTGTATGGCAACTACAGCAACACCTTGTATCTGTATTCTTTCAAATCCCTGGCTGCTGGAATGCAGCAGTAAAGTTTGTTGAGTGAGGTTGTACGTTCACTTGAGCAGGGTCATTTTTTTGCAGTGAAAGGGTTAATCATTCTTTCTGTATGATTTCTGTCTTCTACAGGGAGTCCCTCCAGAGAAAACCACAAATTCCCGTTCTTCGGTTCCGCACGTGCAACTGCTAGAAAGCCTTCTAGTTAGGTATTCGAGAGTCCACTACATGAAAAACGTCAAGACTTGTGTCGACAGGGAAGCATAGCTTCCCCCGCGTGATGTGACCCCCAGGCATTTCTAAACAAACTGCTGCTGGTGTACGCAACCGACTGAAGGGAGGTAGTGAGTGAGGAAATCCATAGCCATGCATGGAGTAAAGGTCGCTGTGGTCCATGGAGGTCCTCTGAACTTAAAGGGTGTCTTCAAACTATTGATAAACTGTAGAGCAGGGGTGCCCAACCTTAGCCTTCCAGACATCTTGGAACTACATCTCCCATGATACCCAACCGCTCATCAGGTTGACAGAACCTTGTGGGTAATGTAGCTCCAAAACATCTGGAGGGCCATAGTTGAGGACCTTTACAGTTGAGCTTTCACCCATGAGACCCAAGAATCCTCCTCCTCAAACATTCAGTCATTGATGGCTAACCGTGACATTACAGATTTCTCAGAACTACTTGTCCTTTTGATGATCAATCAACCTTAAGCCAGTGTCAGGGATTTGCGCCATTATGAGACGGTCCTTCACATTTTTTGCCGGATCTCAAATTGCAAAATTTGAATAAAATGTTAATTTTTTTTAAATGATTTATTCATTTATATTTTACACAATTTTTATTAGATCTACAGAGAAAGCCGTCCTCCCCATCTACCCATAAATCTTTCTACCATATGCCTAGTCATTTATTTGGCTCACTGTCCCCACCTGCTCATTAACTACCCCTTATGCCTGCCTGTGTCCCATGCCTACCATTCCCACAATTTGCTTTTTAGAGGGAAGGGGGGTGCTTCTCAGATTTCTATGCCTACAGTCTCCTGAGACGTATATTTGACCCTGATCCTCTGTGAAATGATTGAACGAGTGAAAATGAACACGTCTGGGGCAATGTCTCATCTTTTTTACCTTTCCTTTTTACTTTTCCTTTCTGTGTAGGACAGAGTACTCGCGCTTTTATGTCTCTCGTTGGGAAGCTTCTGTTTGTGGTTATGACCCGAAACACATGGTTAAGCAAATGGACAGTCAATGGAGCGCCAGTACAAGACTGGAAATACGATGGATCACTTTACACGTCCTTCAATAGGTCTTCTAGGTCATCCCAAAGATCACTCTTGGAAAGAACATCTCTACAAAAGAAAAAATATAATAGTGCAATATGTTGATCCACCATATGAAGGAAATAAAGGGGCGATGGTCCTACTCACATACTGCTGAGCCTAACCTAGGCTCTAGGATGGATGATAATTATGGGTCTTCAAAGACATTCAGGTGCCCATGTACCCCCAATGCAGTTGTTGTCTTCAGAAACTTTTCTCTGCAGTAAATCACAGGAAAAAAGAACAATACACTCCCCTAGTGTAAAGCCGTTAGGGTATAGTGGCAATAGATCAATTTAAGTGTTGCACTCACATGTAGGTGAGCCGCATTGGCTCCAAGACCTCGTATAGGAATTTATAAGGAAATTCCGAAAACCTTCTTTAAAAATCACGTTCCAGGAAGCAGCAGTAGTCATATAAAATAAATTTATTAATACATAAAATAAATACCAGCTGAAGAAGCTCTGAGGAGCGAAACGCGTTCTGGTAATATTAATCTTTATTTTATGTAGTAATAAATTTATTTTATATGACTACTGCTGCTTCCTGGAACGTGATTTTTAAAGAAGGTTTTCGGAATTTCCTTATAAATTCCTATACGAGGTCTTGGAGCCAATGCGGCTCACCTACATGTGAGTGCAACACTTAAATTGATCTATTGCCACTATACCCTAACGCCATTGCACTAGGGGAGTGTATTGTTCTTTTTTCCTGTGATTTACTGCAGAGAAAAGTTTCTGAAGACAACAACTGCATTGGGGGTACATGGGCACCTGAATGTCTTTGAAGACCCATAATTATCATCCATCCTAGAGCCTAGGTTAGGTTCAGCAGTATGTGAGTAGGACCATCGCCCCTTTATTTCCTTCATATGGTGGATCAACATATTGCGCTATTATATTTTCTCTTTTGTAGAGATGTTCTTTCCAAGAGTGATCTTTGGGATGACCTAGAAGACCTATTGAAGGATGTGTAAAGTGATCCATCGTATTTCCAGTCTTGTACTGGCGCTCCATTAACTGTCCATTTGCATATTCTCAGGTTTTTAGGGGGAACCTCCATATTCATTGTGTAGCGTTTATGATTGATCATTTACCCTGAGAGCGCTTCACTATTTTCCTTTTCGAAACACATGGTTGCTCATGTGAGACATAAAACTTATCGTATCCAGCCTGGAGCTACACCATTTTTAGCATGTTTTTATTTCCACCAGGTCTCGTGTGCTACACGTGAAGCGTAATTGCTACAAGTTATTATACCCCTTTGAATGCTTTGACCAAAAAACACTTTTTAAAGGCATTGTCAAGTGACAGGTTGGATCGTTTGGTGTCACTTTGCTGAATGACACCTGAGGAGCCTGTCTTGGCACCATGTTTTTCCCAGTGGTCTGGCACGATGGTGGCTGCTGAATGGGAAAGGAGCAGAGACAGCTCCATGATGCCTGTACTTTATATCTCGATGCAATGAGGCACGTGTTTCCGGAAATACGTTCCTCTATGATACGGCAGTCACCGAACAGCAAGGAAGAAGGTTCCTCTTGAAGCATGCAGTAAGAAAATGGAGAAGGACCTGGAAAAGGAGCATCGGGCTGGGACTCTGAAAGGGGAAGAAGTAAGACCCCCACATTGCGCCCTTCAATCACTAGGAATGGCTCTTGAACAAGATTTTCAAAGAGGAGCCACCACAACAGTAGAAGCCAACCTGTAACCTCTGCCATGAAGATGCAATTCTAAATTACCAAATCTACCGCATGAAACTCTCAAAATTTTCATCAACCATCTGGCTTCTTTCTTGAGGAAAATAATCCAACAAATTGCAGCTTATCTCTCATTATAAATATTAAAGTGCTGAGGAGAAGATTCTCTTAGTAGGTGTGAACAATCAACATCTCATTCTACAGGTTTTCTCACTAAGACTCATTGGAATGTCAGTGGAAAGTGGAAACCATAACTCGATTCCATCTTTTGTCATCCATTAGCATGGACTGGGTCCCACTTCAACTCTACATGTCATTGATGGTCCTTCCAACAAATATCGTACCAGAATTTCCATTTTTTCTGCACACAAAACCATTTTGATTGGGCTGACTCACACTGTGCATATGTTGAGTCACAAGACCAAATGAAATGTCCCATATTTGATAACATGCAAAATGTTCTTTGGCACCCTAATGGACTTTACATGATCCTAATAAAGATTTTAGCCCCTATCCTGGTTCAGCTTGTAGTAGGGAAAGTTGGTGCGGCCATTAACCCTAAGACGGCTCCATGTAACTGGATCTTGTACATGTGAGCCACTATGGTCACACACTTGTAAGAGAGCTGGTAATAATAGCTGATACTTAGGCTGGGGCCAAATGAGCAAACTAAATACAATCCCCGCGCTAAAACGGGGGCGGGAGAAAAAACTGCGCCCGCAGTTTTCCCCCTACTTCCTCCATTTTAACGGGAGATTATAATGCAGGCGCAAAAAATGCTGGATGAACTGGACGCTGAATAGTAATAACCTATACATCAGCTTTGGCCAAAAACTTGATATTCTAGGCTGGTCTATGGTTGGAAGTGATATCTGAGAAGTGATATCGGAGATGTTGGAGCTCCTTGATACTTGCTCGTTGGTGTAATAATTCTACGAATGATCACTGTGTAGCTTAGATACAAAGATCGTATTGTAAAATTCCTTTGAATAAATCCATTTTATTACAACAATTAAAAATGAGTAACACCACATTCGATCACGTCTGAAGAAGTCGGTGAATCAATGTTGTTTTAACTTACACCCACAGAGCAATTATATCCATCAAACACTGTGAAAACACCCAAAATAGAGCTGTGCGATATTTCATAGCTGTTCCATTGTCAGGTCCGCGATACCGACAAGATTAGATGCTTAGTTATTCTTTTTCGTGTCCATCCCATTGGCAAGCGTGAAGATGTGCAAGAGACGGGTATGAAGACGGGTGGTGTGCTTGGCCAAAACCAAGAAGCTCAAAACATACTAGGTTATTTTAAAAAAATGCTGAAAGTTGTAAGAGTTGTTAAAATGGAGCAGTCACCATGGAAACCACTATGGAAACATCACATTTGTAATAGAAACCCTTTTAGAACTCTCAGTCCCCTTCATGTCTTGCGGAAAGCTGCCAACTAGTGTTTCCCGATCGGCCATGTTTTCCTGCAATTACTGCGCATGTATAACCATCACTATAACTAGGACTATGCTAAGCTATAGTGTGGCCATGGAGGCCCACTTCTTCTTGGTGATCCATTGGAGTGGTGCACCAAAAGATGGGTAGTGTATGGTTTCTTAACAATAGCTCTCCAACATCTGGACGTGTTTAGAAATGACGCATCAAAAAAGTTGCCAAATCAAAACCAGGCTCACATTTAGACGTTAGCCAAAAAAAGTCGTATTTGAGGACAACTAAACCATGCACTTGCACGGTTTTTTCGGCGCAGATTATTTCTTCTAGTGCCTAGTTACTTAAAATTGATGCAAGTGGTGGAGAATCTACACTCATGTTAGTTTTAGGGTTAGGGTTACTTTTAGGATAAGGATCTGGGAACATATTTCACTTATTTTTCTTCAAAAGAAAGGGCAGCATCTGTTGGCTAAACATGGAGCAAAATCTGTTGGTTATGATTAACCTAACCTAAAATATATACTAACCCTAAAACAAGCTCATACGAACCCTAACCCTAAAAAGATACCCTAACCCCAACACAAGCTCATATTAAGCTTAACCCTAAAAGAAACCCTAACACAAGCTCATACTAGCCTTAAAGTAACCCTGACCCTAATACAAGCTCATATTAAGCCTAACCCTAAGAGAAACCCTAACCCTAATACAAGCCAATACTAACCCTAACCTTAAAAGAAACTCTGACCCTAATACAAACTCATACTAGCCGTAAAAGTAACCCTGACCCTAATACAAGCTCATATTAAGCCTAACCCTAAACGAAACCCTAACCCTAGACTGTAAGCTCCTATGAGCAGGGCCCTCTACACCTCTTGTTTCCATCCTATGTCCGTTTATATGTATTTCGTTCCCTTTGGTTATTGTAAAGTGCTGCAGAAACTGTTGCGCTATATAAATGATGACAATAAATAAAAAAAATATATATATTAAGCCTAACCCTAAAATAAACCCTAACTCTAATACAAGCTCATATTAACCCAACCTTAAAAGAAACCCTAACCCTAATACAAACTCATACTAGCCCTAAAGGTAACCCTAACCCTAATACAAGCTCATTTTAACCCTAACCCTAGAAAGAAACCCTAACTCTAATACAAGCTCATACTAACGCTAAAAGAAACCCTAATACAAACTCCTACTAGCCTTAACCCTAAAAGTAACACCAAATCTAAAACAAACTCATGCTAACCCTAACTTAAAAGTAACCCTAACCCTAAAGCAAGCTCTTACTAACCCTAATCTAAAAGTAACCCTAACCCTAAAACAAGCCCAAACTAACTCTCTCTAACCCTAAAAGTAAGTCTAACCCTAAAACAAGCTCATAGTAACCCTAACTCTAAAAGCAACTCTGAAAGTAACCATATCTCTAAACCAAGCACAGATACTATCACTAACAGATCTATTCACTAAAGGTGAAACTCAGGAGAATTGGCAGAAGTGAAAATTCTAGGCCAAAAGAGCCAAACCAGAAAAATTCTCCCAATTATCTCACTTTCCAAATCGACTATTCGGTCTAGATTGTTCTCTTCTCCTGCCAATTCTCCTTTCACCCTTTAGTGAATAGACCTGTAACTTTAATTATTAACCCTAATTCTCATATTAACCCTAACCCAAAAATAAAAATGATTGTCCTTTTTATTTGCACTTTATTCACAACAGAAAAATTCCGCAAGTATGTTGCTAACCTGATAAACAACGTGTGTCATTTTTTTCACTTCAAACTCAACATTTTTGATCGCCTCTGAAAGTGAGTGTTTTTTTCAAATCGGCAACATTTCCGAAGCATCATTTCTATGCGCATCCAGAAGATGGAGAATTTCATATAGGATATCGGTAGTTTATTCATAGCGGAATCCACTCCCCACCTTTTGTAGCACTGAGCAAATGGACCACCATGAAAACAAGGAATGGGGATCTGGCAGCCACGTTTGCATGGACCGTAAGGGTGAAAGGCCTTTGTTACTCCATCCAAAGGCCAACCCTGACTATAACAATTGGAAGGTCTGGGAAGGCTGAGAAGTGATTCCTCCTACGTGGGCTATGCAGGGTGCGCTGCGCTCCCTGGGGGGTCTGGGCATGGTTCGGTGGTCGAGTGCCAGGACCTTTTGATGGCCAATCGGCATCTGAGGGGGCAGGGCCTGGCATGGTCACGAGGAGCCGCCGGGTTTAAAGCAGGGTGCGAGGAGTTGCCTTGCTGCCCTGACGTGGAATTTATTTCCCGCATCGCCTGTTCGCCCCAAAAAAGTAGGGTTCTGTGAAATGCTATAAATAGTTCGGTTTGAGGGGGAAAAAGTCCTTTCATTTCAGCAGATGAATGGAACTTCTTTCCCTAAAAGAGAAGCAAATTAGTAATATGTCTGGTGGCATGCATCCTGCTGAAGTGGTGGGAGTTGTGTAGCTCTTTCTCAGAACACACAACATAGGAAGTGACCTTGATGATGTCATAAGTAAATGGGTATACGTCATATCTGGTTTTTTTTTTTGCTGTGAATTGTAGGAATAAATCAATGTGCACAGGAGACTTGGATCACCTTTTTCTCCAAGGGTATTGCAACCACATTTTCATTTATGTTCTCCCAGCCTGGGCAGAATGTCTTTAGAGAGGTGTAGACTGAACAATGTTTGATATGTAGCTTCACAAACATTTGGTATTGCCACTCAACCATGACCTGATTTCTATTGCAGCTGAAGAGCTGCCCAATGGCCACCCATCATTTGGAGTGCATTGAGTTTGTGTAGAGAATGACCTTGCTGAATGAAGAGATGGTAAAGACCAATGCAGTAGAAGTATTTATTGTAGCTTGAGGAGAATGCACCCGCTGTCCAGCAGAAAAAGTCACATCGGGACTAATGCCAAGTGCATTTAGGTATGGAATTGTCTTACTGGCTTCTGTCTGACCTCAAAATCTGTTTCCCTCATCAACAGAATTCCAGTCTTGCATTACAGCTATTGTTTTGATAAATGTTGTTCCACGGCACAAAGTCGGACACTTGATATGGCTCCTTAAAGAGGAGTGAAGCGTTAAATTGTTGTGACGAAGACAATCCTACCCTTAAAATGTTTTCCATTGTGAGGTGAAGTGAGGTGAGGACAGGTCAGGGCAGCAGGATTAAAAGTTACAAAACACAAAATCAAAGGAAGGACAAACCAGAGAACAAACCCAAGTGGTTGGACAGGTGCCCAAAAGGTGTCATTGGGTATCCATAGCTTTCCACTTTTTTTTGAGTGCCATTAGGATGATTGTTCCTAGTTGGAAGAAGTTGGAACTGATGAGGGCTCAGCTTTCTCACCGATACAATTAAAGGCAAACTTAAATTTACTGGGTGGATAAGATCGTCTGTAATGATACTTCGGTTGTAATGTATCTCTTGTAATAAAGACAAAGGGCCGGAGTTTGTAGTGGTGGTGCCGTAATTTCAATCCCATTTTATCAGGATTTCGTAATAAGATGATAGACCGTATAAATTCTCATTTTAAGATATATCCTCGTCGTCTGGCCTTCTCCAGTATGTAAGCGTACAAACCCTGTGGATACTGTCACAGAGTGTCTGGGAGAGCAGTGGAAGGTGTCATGGTATCTTGTCATGTCGGAATAGGTAAGTGGCCCAATATGCAGAAGACTAAAAAGTAGAACAACCCAGACTAACTAGTCTTTAGAGTGGCAGGGATAATCAGACTGGACTAAGAATGGCCAGAAACAAGCCAAGGACAGGACAACAGAACTAAACAACAATGAGGAAAATGAAGTCGAGGTCAAGAACTGACGAAAGAGTTGAGGCAAAAAGCAAGCCGTAGTTACTACAGTGACGATGAGCCCTTAATAATGCTCATTGTCAACCATGTCGGATGGAGCGATCCATGGAATGACATTGAGTATTAACATTGATTGAACGGCACTAGAATTGACGTTCCTTAGAGTTTTCCTCGGTAGAGAGATGCATTTAATGACCTAAGTATTAGTAGCATTGACGGAGCGGAAGTAGAATTGTTCTTTAGCATTTGCGTCGGCGGAGCGTTCCATGCAAGGACATTCTGCAGTTCCCATTGGGGTTGGCGCATAGTGCCAACAGCACGAGTAACATGCAACATAGCAAGGGGCTTTGGGGGCATGCCACGAAATGCAACAAAGATCTGTAGGGACCTGAACAGGGGGTCCGATACAGGAAAGGCAGTTATGCCTTGCATGACGTGGCAGTCATCTCTGCCTTCATTCTGCCTTCGGTTTTGATGTGGTTGACGTGACCAATGTGAATATTAAGATTAATGCTGACATGGCCAATTTTGACACCAGTATCGAGAACATTGTTGAAGCCAGTCGCGGTGTGACTACTGTTGATGCAATTCATGATTCTTTACCTGTAAATGATGCACATCACGCCCCCTTACTAACAGGAACCCCCCTAAAAATATCAAACATTGGTTGAAAAAATACGAACGTCATCAAGCTCAATAATAGCTAGGTGGGACTGAAACGTTGCTGCTGCTGGTGTTGACACCATAAATTTACAAACACGTTCTTCAACCAAACCATTATCTCCTTTTTTTCTACACACTGTCCACATTTCTTGAAGATAGACCTCCATCTTTCCCAGTTCCTATGTCTTGGCTGTTGACCATGGTATCTCATTGACCCATGGATGCATGGTATCCTACCGGCAGCAGAGAATACCATTGGCCCCAGGATTCAGGATATCCTACTGGTCACAGGTATCCCCTGGCACAGAATGAAGGGTATCCAATTGGTGGTGAAATTTAGGGTATCCCTTTATCTATAAACTACAACTGCCTTGGATTTTTAGGACACCCAAACACACGACATCCATTGATGCCTGAAATCACCTTCCATGTATGGTTAGAATATAAAGACATTTTGTAAGGAAGATAAGCCTGCAAGAGTCTACTATAATTTTGCGTTATTGTTTATCCACATGCTCTACTGCCCCAGGGGTGCAAATGCATCAACGTCCATCACTGCTCCACAATCAACGCCTCGCAGGTGCACATTGGATTGTATTTTAAAGACTTCCCATTGTTCCCCTTGCATGTTGATGCACTTTCCATACCAGAATCAACATTTGGTTTTCCTCTTTGCTTCACTAACTGGTTTGGAATCCAACCAAACAATGTAATCGAAAAGCCCCAACCCTCCCCACCCATTCAAATGAGTTCTGTAAAATCATTTACCCAGTGACTCAAATCCCTTGCTACGAGGTCGAATATATCAAAAAGTAAATCAATGAGTAGCCATTCAATGGAATACATTGCATCTCAGTGAGTCAGGGTAAGGACAAGAGGGTGGTGAGATCCAAACCGTCACAAAGCCGACAACTATAGCATCAGCCAAACCTCTAGGTCACAGGTTCCGAGCTTCTGCTGTTGCACCAAACATGGACATGTGAGATGGGAATCGATAATCTCTGCAGATTCATTCAAGATCATACACTAACAATTCTGTTAGCCAGTCAACATCATTAGTCGATCAGATTCCCATTGATGGTTCTTTTGCGCCTCACCTTGTTCTCATCTCTGTTGACCACCTGCACTCACTTCCTCCTCTCATCCATTGTCACCTGTGCATCTCGGTATATCGTCCCTTTCGATGCTGATCTATTTCACCTCTGTGTGCGAAGCTCATTTTGACTACTTTTTTGCTCGTCGCATTTAAACGCAATTTAAAGCCATATTTTATTGCAGAACCCAGACGTTTTATACATCATTTTTTTCTACGCCCTTGGCAGATACAGATATAATATACTATGTTTATGTGTCATGTCAAATACAATAAAAAAATATCAAAAAAGTGTAAATTTCCTTTCGGATTTCAATCATTCACAGCGTGTAAATGGATTTTTCCACATTTTATTATCCAATCCTTTGTGGTTATATATTCTATGGGGGGGGGCACTCTTTTTAAAGCAAAATTAGAAATGGAGAACCTGTTTTTCATTTTTCTAAGGAAATATGCAATTTTAACCAAAAATTAAAAAATTAAGGGCTCTATTCCAACCTTGTGTAAACGTAACCATAGCCATTAACGGGCCAGATCGTAACCGGGGTGGTAGGCTGTCAGCTGGACCCATAGACACATTAGGAGTTCTTCATTAATCTCCAAATTTACCCTGAATTGCACCAAATTGTAAATTTCACCATTTGGTGCAATTTCAGGGCAATTCGTCTATCAGAAAGCTGTCAATTCAACAAATACAGGCGACCTGACAGCGAAAGACAGTGCAATTCGCCGTAGTTTGGAGGCGGTCTGCGGCACAGAAAATGCACCCTTAGAAACTAACAATTCATCTATTCGCAGAATGCCGAATTGCACTGAAATTTTGGCGAAATTACCTGATTTTCAGTGATTTCAGTTCGACAGGTTTAAACAGGAGAATCCAATAGTTTTCAATAAAATAAATGGAATATCTTAATTTTTTTAAAGATCATTTATTATTTTTTTGCAAAATCCCTTTTTATTTTTTAAAAGACCTTTTTGCTTTTTATTTTTTAAAATACTTTTTTTTATTTTTTAACAGACTTTTTCATTATCTTTTAAAGGACCTTTTTTTATTGTTTAGACACATTTTTACTAGATTTTATTTGATTTAACCTCCTGTTAGGAGAAGGAGAGAATTTTTTTTCCCCCAGTTCGGTGGAATTCGCAGATGCCAATTTGGAGCAATTTGCCCGTCATTGGCGCAATTCAGTGGTTTTCACCGTCCGATAACTGCTTTGGCGACTCCAATTTTGGCAAAATACAATGACCATTCTCTAAATAGTTAATTCACTGAATTTTCGGCCAAATGGAATCGCCTAAGTGAGGAGATATAGGCCGAAATACAAAGCACCAAAATTTCGTTAAATTTCGATGGTTTGTGAATAGACCCATATGTTTAAAATGCTAAACTTGCATCCGACGTGGGAAATGAGAAGGTGAGTAATGGCAGTGGCATTGTTCGCCTTATAATAGAAAAAGTATACAATGCCACTGCCATACAACAAGAATGAAATTTTTGCATTTTTTTACGATTTTACGATTTACTAACCAAGAATCGTCTGCAGCAAAAAGGGTTAAATTTTATCAGCCCTTATAGGGAGGATTAAATGAAAATAAAATTAGGGAATTTTAAATTAAAATATTATAATTGGGGTTTAAAAAAATCATATTGTCTAAAAAGTCTGCGGTATTAGCTGTGCATTTAATATTCAGTTCAGTGAAGATTATATTATACTCTGCAGCCAGAAATTAATGACATAATGACATCTTGATGAAGTTTGCGTTGAATCCAGCTGATGAATAAGTGCTGCAGTCGTTTCTCAGTGTCACTCAGAATTCACACACAGTCTCGTAGTGAGCAGTTACACATTTAAAAGGGTTAATAGGGATGAGCCGCACCTCGTGCAGCGATTTCTCCCACAATTATGTGGATTGTTTTTTAAGAAGGGCGCTACATCCCCAGCCCTTTCGCCATTTCTTCTTCACTGGGGACCAGCCCATATCATGCAAAGTGTGAATGAGGCAAGACCAGACACGTCCGGGATGTGCACCCATCATGGGAATGTCGATAAGCAGCAAGCGAGGCTCAAAGGGCCCATCTGCCAGGCTTGCCACTGATGGAGAGAGAATAGTGTTTAGTTCGATGCAACACTGTAGATTACAGAACTGTAACTCTCCTTGTCCGGTGGGGAGTCTATGTCGGTTCGGTGGTGGTTGAGTTTGACTTTTATTAAGGAGTTTCCTCTATCAAGGAACCAATGGTAAACAATAGTAAGCATCCCATCAGCAATAAGCCCAGGTATACTAGGTGGCAGGTGACCATTGAGTGTAGGGATCAGATCCATTATGCTCTCGTTGGTGATGAGCAAAATCTTTTCTAATCTTCTAGGACTTTAGAAGTCTTAGGAAGTCTTCGGACTGTTGTGTAAGGTACAGAGGACTAATGTGGCAACCTCTGGTATCATGAATGCTGCTTTTGGCATGGAATGTTGCTCCAAGGTTACCAAGACAACACAGAGCTATTTTGAGAAGTGACTGGTGCAGACCACTCACACCAAGAAGATGTTTGGCCATTTAGATTACCCATAAGCCCAAGGAGTGACCGGAGGCCTCTATGACAGCTCTCAACTTTCTTTGGCTTGATTGGAAGAACTTTTGAGCTAGGCAGTCAACAGCCTACAAGACATATGCCTGGTTTGCCCAAATGACCAACCTGGATGTGTTTCCAAATGCCAAGAATGTGTCTGACCAGGCAGAAGAATGGTATTTTCGAATGTTGATCTAAAACTCCCAGTCGTTCCTCTCTCTATGGCTGCGTGGAAAAAAATTATTGTTTACGCCATGTGCATCACAGCTAAAGAATTGAGTGCTGAAGAAAATGTTACCATTCAAGGGCCCAGCTAAGCAATAACTCGATAGAGCAGGTCTACTGGGTGGAAATCCAAAAGGAGTTTTGTGTCCCCCCTTATACGACACTACAAGTGCTTAGGAAATTGTGGCCGTGGGTACAAGAGACGAGTCTTGAATTGTGGATGTGTTATGTTGTCAGATGTTGGAAAGGTCAAATTGAAAAAGACCAAAAATGTCCACCTCTAGGAATAGCCAGGAGTGAGCAGGTCGACTACAAAATGTTATAACTCTACATAATTGGGCTTTTATGACGATGTAAGGAATAAAACGTTTTTATACACCCTATCTGGAGCACAGATGGAGAAATTTTCCATCTTGACCATTTTGTCTCCAAACGTCCATGGCCCATCAGGGTTTAATCTCAGTTCATGGCCATTTTGGATTTCTTTTAGCGTCCTAGGACCTTAGCACGGAGGGGGATTCATCGCTTGTCATTATCACTCCTTGCCGAAGCCTCCAAATCCAGATAGGAAACAGAAATCCCCGATCTGTCAATTTGAAGAGCCTGGAGGTCAAGCAGACCTCCTCCCAAATCCTCCCACATCATGAACACGAAACAGCAATTTGTATGGAAGAACCTTCTCTGGTTTGATCTGTCAGGGTGGCTGGCTCTGTCATTCATCATTGTTTTGAAAGGTTTTTGGTTCTGATGATTATGGTGTATAATCCTCAGTATTTATAATTTCTCCCAAAAATATTCGCAAAAATTACCAGAATTCGACCCAATTTGTCTTAATGCTGTTATATTTGTATGTTGTGCCAGGTGGGCAACATGAGGATGTATGGAATGTTACCTTAAATCTTAAAAATTGCAGTAATGTCCATGTTCCTTAAACAGACTACAGGTGGTACAGTAGGGTCGAGGGACACCTGGAATTATTTTTTAAATCTACCCAAATACCAAACATAGGGCCCTATTCCAACCAAGGAGTGTTAGACTAGTGGCTCAATGCAGAGGCGGCTCTAGAGTTAAGCCGGAGATACAATGACCGCGGTGCGAAGTGGTGGCTTTGCATCGCAGCCAAAGCTGGGTATTTTCAACTCTGGGCGCTCAGCCCCCTGGCCCGACGTTGGCTAAGCGCACAGAGAAGATGAGGCTGTATACGCAGTAGCGTACTGTGGGGAGGTCAGGAGGACTACCACCCGATCTGCATGTCAGGAGGGGCGGCAGCAGGAACCTGATGCGGTGTGTGCCACCTGTAGTATGGCGGAGACCATAACGAAAATGGCCACTGACAATGATGGGCCCTCAACGCGGTGATGTCCTATCCAACAACCCATCATTGACAGTGGCCGTTTTTGTTATGGACGCTGGCTTGTTACAGTCAGTGCGCTGGACTTTACGCCGCAAGTGGCGAAAAGGCACGACTCACCACTGCCAGCTCTGAAACACTGGTGTGGCTTCTGCATCAAGAATCATAGAAAAAGATCCAAAACTTATATCTGGTGCCACAATCCATTGGGGAGTGGAATCCACTGCTTCCTCTGGCTGCGTAAAGAACACTTGGGTTACATAGTTCCCCAGGGCACTTCTGTAGTCCTACTGTGAGCCCGGAATCAGCTTCTGTCCTGTGGACTCCAGGAGATGATACCAGAGGTGGTGCCATGTGTGTGTCGATCAGCAGCTCCACAATGTTATGACTCGAGGCACTAAAACATTGGCTTGGGCCAAATAGAGCTGTTATTGGCGACCCACAAGTCAACGATGTCTTGTGCGCAGCTCATTTGTGAGCCGCTATTAATGGAAACATTGGATGAAGACCCTAGAGTCTATTAAAGCTCTTGATAATAGGCTACAAATGCTCAAACCATGTATATAAAACCCAATAAAATGCTGCAAATGCTAATGTAAAACAGTCCCGTTATAAAATATGAGCGCGTCACTCTTCAAGCAGAGGAAGGCACAAACAGTGCTGGTGGAGAGTGGCTTAACCCAACGGTCATACAGGAAAAACACCACCAGAATGGCCCAGAGAGAGGAGAGAATGGGCTGATACATGACTGTAGCCATGAGTCTCGTCAAGAGGAGGGACGCTGTCCAGGCCAGCTGTGCGGAGGGGTTTTACATCACTCAACAAAATATAACAGGACCGAGCGCCAGGAGAGCTTCACAGAGCTTCATTCAGGGTTGTCGTCACGTATTTGGTCTTTTTCTTATCGTTTCTTTAGATAATGTAATTTCTACTTTTTATTCAGCTGACGGTCCCTTGTACGATTAGCCACGCTGACAAAGGGGTGTATTTTTGGCCCTAGGCATTTCAAATTCCGTTTCCCCTCCCCCTCCCACATAACATTGTCAACAAATATTCACAAGCTGTCGGGACCCGTTTACATTTATAAAAAGGAAGGAGGAGCGGGAGCATAGTTATTACTGTATATATATATATATATATTCACACCAAGGTTATTCTAGCTACATTTATTAAGTTTAGAGACTCATTGCAGGGAGTTCTGCAGCTCTGTTATACACCCGCATACCCTGAATACATGGAGGAGCCTCTAAAAGATACCCACACACCCTGAATATATGGAGGAGCCCCTAAAAGATACCCACACACCCTGAATATATGGAGGAACCCCTAAAAAGACACCCACACACCCTGAATATATGGAGGAGCCCCTAAAAAGACACCCGCACACCCTGAATATATGGAGGAGCCCCTAAAAAGACACCCGCACACCCTGAATATATGGAGGAGCCCCTAAAAAGACACCCGCACACCCTGAATATATGGGGAGCCCCTAAAAAGACACCCGCACACCCTGAATATATGGAGGAGCCCCTAAAAAGACACCCGCACACCCTGAATATATGGAGGAGCCCCTAAAAAGACACCCACACACCCTGAATATATGGAAGAGCCCCTAAAAAGACACCCGCACACCCTGAATATATGGAGGAGCCCCTAAAGAGACACCTGCACACCCTGAATATATGGAGGAGCCCCTAAAGACACCCACACACCCTGAATATACGGAGGTGCCCCTAAATAGACACCCGCACACCCTGAATATATGGAGGAGCCCCTAAAAAGACACCCACACACCCTGAATATGTGGAGGAGCCCCTAAAAAGACACCCGCACACCCCTGAATATACGGAGGAACCCCTAAAAAGACACCCTCACACCCTGAATATGTGGAGGAGCCCCTAAAAAGACACCCACACACCCTGAATATATGGAGGAGCCCCTAAAAAGACACCCACACGCCCTGAATATATGGAGGAGCCCCTAAAAAGACACCCACACACCCCTGAATATACGGAGGAACTCTAAAAAGACACCCACACACCCTGAATATATGGAGGAGCCCCTAAAAAGACACCCGCACACCCTGAATATATGGAGGAGCCCCTAAAAAGACACCCGCACACCCTGAATATATGGAGGAGCCCCTAAAAAGACACCCACACACCCCTGAATATACGGAGGAACCTCTAAAAAGACACCCACACACCCTGAATATATGGAGGAGCCCCTAAAAAGACACCCGCACACCCTGAATATATGGAGGAGCCCCTAAAAAGACACCCGCACACCCTGATATATGGAGGAGCCCCTAAAAAGACACCACACACCCTGAATATATGGAAGAGCCCCTAAAAAGACACCCGCACACCTGAATATATGGAGGAGCCCCTAAAGAGACACCTGCACACCCTGAATATATGGAGGAGCCCCTAAAGACACCCACACACCCTGAATATACGGAGGTGCCCCTAAATAGACACCCGCACACCCCTGAATATACGGAGGAACCCCTAAAAAGACACCCTCACACCCTGAATATATGGAGGAGCCCCTAAAAAGACACCCACACACCCCTGAATATACGGAGGAACCTCTAAAAAGACACCCACACACCCTGAATATATGGAGGAGCCCCTAAAAACACACCCACACCCTGAATATATGGAGGAGCCTCTATAAAGACACACACACACACTGAATATATTTGACCTCTTAAAGGGGAACATTAGGACAAAAAAAAGGAGTTATTGAGATATCTGACTGTCTCTTCCAAATAGTAAAATTTGGGAGGTATGAGAGCACCAATTTCTCGCATTTTTTAACATACTGCTGCTGTAGCGCATTGAGGTGGGCAAGGAGGGCAACCGACCTGTGAAGCACATCAGCAGTGGTGTTAGCGGTCACTTGACACGTTTACTATGCCAACAGCTATAACAAAAACAAAGACCTGTACTGCTGCCCTCGTCCAGTCTGACGCCCCATGCACTGGCCTGGTCAGCCATTGGAAGAATCCACCAAGACAAGTACGACTCATGGCACCGCTTAGCGAATGGCACCCACAGTTCGATACATGATTTGGAATACACACTAGCCCCATTGTGAGCCATTATAGCCAAGAGACGCCAACTCAAATCCGCAGCCAACGACTAGTGCAACTCAGCTTTAATGAAACGTCAGCCGATGTTCACGATGTAGCCAACGTTTCTCTATGCGGTTAGATGAGCCAATGCCGACTCTGCAAATCTGTGCTAAGTAAAGGGCTCACTATAGGCTTTAATGTTTCGCAAAAGGGTGAAAAAAGAATTCTTAAATTCGACACGAGGGGGGCTGTGCAGACTTGTTCTGAGAACCATTAATATTCACTCTAGATCACAGGACACTAAGGTTCGATAATATCAACATTCTCACTTTTATCTCTTCTCAAGAACTGAACCCAACCCCCCCTCCCCAGCTCCAACTGCTGTAACTGCAACAAGATTTAACCTCATACATCCCAGATTGAAAACGTACAGACACAAAAATACACATTTTCTGGTACTTCATATTTGGATGTTTTGCCATAATGGGTTTGATGTAATTTGGGAGGTGCTGCAGTGCTAACTCTAATTCTAACCCTAATAGTAATCCTAACACTAACCCTAAAAGTAATCCCAAACCTAAAAATAACCCTAACTCTAATTCTAACCCTAATAGTAATCCTAACACTAACCCTAAAAGTAATCCTATACCCAAGAGTAACCCTAACTCTAATTCTAACCCTAATAGTAATTCTAACACTAACCCTAAAAGTAATCCTAAACCCAAGAGTAACCCTAACTCTAATTCTAACCCTAATAGTAATCCTAACACTAACCCTAAAAGTAATCCCAAACCTAAAAATAACCCTAACTCTAATTCTAACCCTAATAGTAATCCTAACACTAACCCTAAAAGTAATCCCAAACCTAAAAATAACCCTAACTCTAATTCTAACCCTAATAGTAATCCTAACACTAAACCTAAGAGTAATCCCAAACTTAAGAGTAACCCTAACTCTAATTCTAACCCTAATAGTAATTCTAACACTAACCCTAAAAGTAATCCTAAACCCAAGAGTAACCCTAACTCTAATTCTAACCCTAATAGTAATCCTAACACTAACCCTAAAAGTAATCCCAAACCTAAGAGTAACCCTAACTCTAATTCTAACCCTAATAGTAATCCTAACACTAAACCTAAGAGTAATCCCAAACCTAAGAGTAACCCTAACTCTAATTCTAACCCTAATAGTAATCCTAACACTAAACCTAAAAGTAATCCCAAACCTAAGAGTAACCCTAACTCTAATTCTAACCCTAATAGTAATCCAAACACTAAACCTAACCCTAAAAGTAATCCCAAACCTAAGAGTAACCCTAACTCTAATTCTAACCCTAATAGTAATACAAACACTAAACCTAACCCTAAAAGTAATCCTAAACCCAAGAGTAACCCTAACTCTAATTCTAACCCTAATAGTAATCCAAACACTAAACCTAACCCTAAAAGTAATCCCAAACCTAAAAGGATTAATAGTAATAGTAGTAAGAGGAAATTGATTAATAGTAATCCTAACACTAAACCTAACACTAAAAGTAATCCTAAACCTAAGAGTAACCCTAACTTTAATTCTTGCCATAATGCCAAAATTAACCTTAACCCTAGGAGTAAACCTAAGTCTAGTCTGAACACTAAAAGTAACCCTAACACTAAGAGTTACCCCAACCCTATGAGTAGCCCTAACTCTAATCCTAAAAGAAACCCTAACACTAAAAGTAACCCGAATCCTAGGAGTAACCCTTATTCTAATTCTAACCCTAAAAGTAACCCTGACACTGCCAGCAACCATAACCCTAGTAGTAATCCTAACTCCGATCCAAAATTTAAAAGTAACCCTAACCCTAAGGGTAAACCTAACAGTAAAACTAACCCTAGGGGTAAACATAAACCTAATCCTAACCCTAAACGTAACCATAACATTAAAAGTAACCCTTACCCTTAGGATAACACTAACGCTAATCCTAACCCTAAAAGCAACCCGAAAGCCTAAAATTAAACCTAAATCTAATCTGAGCCCTAAAACTAACCCTAACCATGAATGTAACGTTAATCCTAACCATAAACGTAATCCAATCCTAACCCTAACAGTAACCCTAATCTTAACCCTATAACTAGAAGAAACCCTAACTAACTTCTGGTAAGGATGTATAGAGGGGGGTATAAAAGGTGCTATAGAGGAGGGAATAGTGGGAAAAATATGCACTTTCACAATTTTTCAAATCTTGAGCTGAAATATTTCACATGCCTCGTAAACAGGAACATCTCGCTTAAGGTAGCAGATAATAAATGAACATTATGAAAATGCTTGTTTTTACAAGCTGAGTTTATTTTCGGAAAAGACCAGCGCCTGCCTTTTCCAACTGCACCTCCGTACGTGAACGGCTGCTGCTTCCCTACATCTTTTTTTTAAATAAAATAATGACCTATACATGGTGCTGCCGATGCGTCTGCGTGTGACAGTGCAGCAGTATTTAATGATTTCACATGCAAAGTGCGGCGGTAATCCGGTCATCTAAATCCTAGCAGATCGGGGAGCGAAACGCGCTGGAAAATTCTGCGATACATCAAAATGAATGACGGCTGGAACGACGATAGCTTAAAGGGACGCCTTCTCTCATTTTAAAGTGGTCAGGATGTGAGGCGTGCCCCCCTTCTCCCCCCACCACCTCTACCGATCTGATGATATTGAAGGGTGAAGTGGAGGAGTCCCCCCCCCCACACCCGGCGCCACCATTAGCTGGGATTTTAAATCTCTCGGCTGCTGGTCACCAATTCGGACACTAGCGATGTCAGTGAGCAGAGGTCATGCCAACGTCAATCTCTGTGACCACCCACAATACCGAGGGGTCTCTGAGAGGCAGCCAATGGATCAGATCTGTGCTTGCGCGTGCAGCTCCGATCCGCTGCTCTGTGCAGGCGCTATAGAATTTGCGTACGTAAAGTGTTCGAGTCCCATAGCGCTGCACAATTTGTGGTTCTTATGCTATGTAAGTTGTGCAGAAAAGCTTCAGGGACTTCCAGGTTTGGGAGCCCCTCAAGCCGAAGAGGAGAAGATAAGCGCGGAGAGGGACAAAAGGTGAGTAAATTCACCAAAATCACCAGCGCTATATGTGATGTCATTGCATTATGCCATCAGAATGATATATTTTGGAATTTGGGATGATTCCTCTCTTTTTCATTCTTTTTTTTTTAGATTTTTATCCGTTAGACCAACTCTGGCCATCCCAGACATTTCCCATGAGGTTCAGCCAACCAAAAGAGTGCCTGAGCATCATGGAATTCCAAAACATCCGGAGGTCCCCTAAGTTCCACAGTAAATCATTTCAAAACCTGGTGGTTCCTTATACTTTTCCCAAGAGTCTGTGTTTCCGTCACTTGAATGAATGAAACCCACGACAGCTGATAGAGAAGGTCCTACCTTGTGTCCGTGCTCCTGTGACATCAATGCTCCATGCCCAGCACCCAACATCTGCTTCCCATTTGCTCGGTGAGATAATTTCTCCTGGCAGTGTATGGAAGGGTTTCTCCTGGCAGTGTTTCTTCAAGGTTTCTTTGTTATTGTTGATGGTTTTTTTTCCAAAAACGAGATGCAGATTTTTGATTTTAATTGAATATCTTTAAAAAGAAAGTGTTTTAAATATAATAAAACGAATGTTCCTCTAAAGATCTTTTCTGGTTTTGTCCTCGCGGATCTCCCGGGTTTCTGTACGTTTCCCTATTCGCGCTGTGCAGAATGTATTGTGCAATGGATGTATTGACGAGCCACGTTCTGCAGATCGGGCAAGCCCTGTTCCAAGGTATTGACATGTCTTTACCTGCCTGTGGGCAGATGCCGAAACTTAATATAGTCCTTTTTACACTGCACAAAATCTAATTTTCTGGGAAAAACCATTCGACTCCCCGGGGTAAATGGGTTTCCCTGTACATTTCACACAAAGCTTTATGTATTTTATTAGGGTTTTTATTCTTTTTTCGCAGCTTTTCCAGAGTTGTATGGATTAAGACGAGTCAAGCGATGACTTGTGTCGCGGTGAAGGAGGAGATGGGCGGGATAGTTGCCCAACAGGAATGTCGTTTTCCTAATAAGAGCATCGGAACCCGCCATTGCGCAAAATGAATGTCAGATTTCTGAGCACCTGGCTCTGATTTTTAACCGCTTTGTGCTCAGAATGGAATGCAAACTATTCACCAAATTGTCTGTTGACGAGGAATGGCGAGCGGACGGAAGGAAATTTTGAGCCTGTGGATTAAATTCTGTGCTTCTAATTAGGGAGGGGTGAGTGTGGCAAAGGATAATTTAATCCCCATGGAAATCCCAGCAAGAGCACCTCTCCAGTAAGTGTCCTTGGGCAAGAGACCTAATGGTAGACACTTGCCTACCACACTATTGGCTGTGGAGTCCAGTGGTAACGTCTCTACCCTTCGACTGTGTGGAAAAGCAAGTCAAAGACCGTTCAGCTCATCCCTCCAATACAACTGTGGAGAAGCAAGTCTCGACTTTACGAGAAGCGGGTTCAACCCAACCAACAGGTCGCTGATCTACAATCATGGAAAGACAACTCGATCCCACTCAGAAGACACCACCAGTGAGTGTCCTTGGGTAAGACACCTAACGGTATGGATGCGCCAACCTCACAAAATACTTGTATATCTCATAGATTGTAAATTCCTTTGGGAGCAGCGACCGCCTGAATAAGGTCATCATCCATGTGTGATATTCCAATGTATCAACCCCTTGTACACTGATCCTGTAAAGCACTGAATATGTGGCGCTATATAAAGGATAATAATAATAATAACCACCAACTCACATTTGCATTTTTTTTTTCACCTGGTATGGATTGCAAGGTTACAAGATAGAAGACCACCTGGTGGTCCATTGGACTCTGAGAGGTGGGGATTGAATTGCTGGTCCTACACAACCTCTTGTGACATTTTATTCGAAAGTGGTTTTTTTTCCATGTTCCGCAAAAAGCCTTTTTAGTTTTTTTGGAACACCTTTTTGTATTTTTTTTAGAAGAAAATGTTGTTTCCCAATTTTTTTTGAAAGGCTTTTTTTTTTAACCACTTCCATGCGGAGGACGCGCTGAGCGCGTCCTCCCTTTGGGGTCAGCGTTCGGCCGGGTTCCGGCCGATCGCTGGCCCCCCCGGTGCGGGCTGACATCCTCGATGTCAGCCAGCATCCGGAACCGCCGCCGATGAAATTAGGTGTCATCGCGGCAGCGCGATGACACCTAATTCAGGCGCCCCCCCCGCATGTGCGGAGGAGGCGCCTGAAAGGGAGGGGGGAGGTCCTTCGGACCTCTCTCCCTCCCGATCGGCGGCGTTGCGGGGGTTAACCCAGGCACCATTTGGAAGGGCAGAGCCTGCCCTTCCAAATGGTGCCTGGCATTAACCCCGGGAGCTGGATCGCGAATCGGCGGTGAAAAGCGCCGGTTCGTGATCCTTTCCCGGAGCTGGCCGACATCTTGGATGTCGGCCAAGCCTCCGGGAACTCCCCCTGAGGACTGGCGTCATCGTGCATAGCACGATGACGCCAGTCCTAGAGTTAACCCTAACTGCCACCAACGGTGGAGATAGGGAGTTCATTGGAACTCCCTATCTCCCGATCCGTGGCAGCTAGGGGTTAAAGTTTGGTATGGTTGGATCGGCCAGAGCATGGCCGTTCCAACGATACCAAACACTACAGTGAAAAAAGTTTTTTAAAAAATATAAAAATTAAAAATAAAAATAAAAATATATTTAATAAACTTTTTTTTTTTATTTTTTTGGTTCGTTAATGCAGCAATATTGTTCCCATTTCAATTATAATGTGAACAATGATGCTGCACTAACGATTTTTGTATGCGGTGCGTTTGTTAAAAATCGTGTAATTTTCCCCAAAAAAAAATGTAACGAGACCCCATCTCTAATTTTTTTAACAAGCGCACCCCATACAAAATATAACCGCAATTGCTCGCATGTTAAAATGTGAAAAAAAACACTTTACACGTTGTAAATTATTGAAAATACATATTTTATTGCATTTTTTGTTATAATATACAGACATGACATAACGTATACATATAATAATGACATATTATGAATCTACCGAGTCTGACGGAAAGAACGATATATAATATGTCTGGGTCATATACTAAATTAAGCCTTCAAAACACGTTTAAACATGATGAGCAAAACTGGTAAAAATGACCTCAGCACAGAGGTGTGAAAAGCCTCAGCAGCGAAAGGGTTAAATTCTGTAACAGACCTTTTTATTATTTTTTTAAAGGATTTTTTTATTATTTAGACACATTTTAATAGAATTTTTTAGAGTTCCAGGTTTTTTGGGGTTTTTTTCTTGCAGTTCGGTGGAATTCGCCAAGGCCACTTCAGTGTCCTAGGCACTTCGGTGACATTCTCCAACTTTTCATGAGGCTCTGGCGACTCCATCTTCAGCGTACTACGGTGACCATCCGGCAAATAGTGAATTCACCGTACTGTCTGCGAAATGGAGTCGCCGGTGTGAACTGAACTGCACCAAAGGGGAAAGCACCGAAATTTCCCTGAAATTAGTGAATAGACCCTTTAGTCTTCTGGGACACCAATGTTGGAGAAGTCAGCAGGACCATTCACATTAGCTTGAATGTGCCTCTAGTCTAGTGTCCCTTAACCACCAAACCCATGAGTAGCAGCATGTCGTACAATGCCGGGCCAAACGATATGGTATAGGCAACAATCGTCATCATATATCAGGTTGTCACATTGGATCATTCCACACACTTTCAACAGAGAATCCCAAAGCCTCCGACCTCATTGGCCCTAACAAAGGACAAAATGCACAACTCCCTCATTATCATTAGACTCGAGCGTTCATTTTTGGAGAAACTGTGATTTGTCTGAATTTTGGTCCATTTGTCTGCTCGTCCAAAGCTGATATGAACCTCCACATCGATGAAAAAGACAAACTGTATGTTCCTGACCTAGATCCTAGATAGGTTGCTCGGATAGTTGAAGAATAAGCCTTCCAGGACACTAACGCTGGAGAGGACAATCTGGTCACCATGATCATTCCCATTAGATTGAGTGTGCCTATAGTGTCCTCTAACCCCCACATCCACGGGCAGAAGCATGTAGTACGATGTCAGGCCAAACGATATGGTATATTCCCAAAATTCGCTCTTCAGAATGGAAAAAGGTCTCTACAAAAGAGAAAAGAATACAATAGCGCAATATGTCGATCCAACGTATGGAGAAAATAAGGCAATAATGGTCCTACTCACATATTGTTGAGCCTAGCCTAGGCTCTAGGGTAGATGGTAATTATGGGTCTTCAAAAGGTGTTCAGGTGCCCATATATCCCCGATAAGGTTCTTCAAACACTTTCCCCTGCAGTGAATCACAGAAAGATACCAAAGCACTCTCCTAGTGCAATACCGTTAAAAAATAATAAAGGTAGATCTGTATAAGTGTTACACTCACATGCTGGTGAGCCGCACTGGCTCCAAGATATCGCATAGGAATATTAAGGAGATTCCAAAGATCTTCTTTCAAATCACTCCTTTATGCTCATGGATCCACAAGGGGCCAAACTCTAATGCATCAAACGTAGAAAGAAGGACTCCTGGCACTCCAGATTTGGCAATTTAGGACACCTTTAATGGGGCACCAGCGACATTGCGACTGTATCCTTGCCTTTCTCAAGACGCAAATTCAGCCGAAAAGTTGGCAGTGACCCATTAAAGGTGTCCTAAATTGCCAAATCTGGAGCGCCTGGACTTCTCCGCTCTACATTTAGTCATGATGGTGTCACATACCTTCATGATAGTCATGCTTTGCTTCCTCTATAAATTTTTCTCCCGACATGCCCTTAGGGCGATTACTCGCACCATGATTATTTCTTTGAAAGGAACGACTGGAGCTCAAGACGTCATAAGTCATTACCCTTCGGTTACCTGCTGTTTTATATATATGTGGGTGGAGGCTTCATTTTTTTTAATTTTCCCCAGATTGAGAGGATTTACATAATCTTTTTAAGAATCTTCTCTTTTTGAATGCTGTGACTTCCCTCCACGTAAAGCAGCCAAGACGAGGTCCATGACGCTAACTCCACCTTAAAGGGACACCCTACTCATCCTGAGCCCACTTTATTATTTTAACGTGGTCATTTTAACGCCCCACTTCTCCACCCTTCTTCCCAGCTACCCCAAATCTGGAGATATTGCTGGGTGAAGTGGAGGAGTTTGTTGTCAGTAGGATCATCTCGATTATCTAAGGGCAACAACGGAACTCTATTTTAATGGAGTGTCCAGTAGCGCTTTAAGGAGGACGACAAATGTATCCATCGGTTGTTCCCAATCTGTAGGATTCCACCCCAACTCCACCGTCGACGTATTCTTGAATTTTTGTGGAGGAGAAAAAAAAAATCATAACTATTCTCAAAAACCTCTGAATAAGCAAATATACCCCGTGGCTGAGCGGGAAGCGATGGTCGCCCGGTGGGGGGGGGGTGAATTAAGTAAAAATAAACACACAAGCTATTATTATCAGAGTAACGACAGGACGTTTCCAGGAAGCCGAATGGTTTTTATATATGTGTGGAGGGGAATGTGGCTGGCAGCCGGCAAGGAAAGCACCGGAGAATTATATCGAAAGAAACCAGCAACATCCATCAGAGAAACCAACGTAACCCCCAGAATAATGGGATTAGGACGCTTAATTCACGGCAAGAGGGACGCATATCAGATTGCAGATTAAGGGGATGCGCAGGACCAGGGGTGCTAAACCTGGGCCCTCCAGATATTTCAGAACTACATCTCCCATGATGCCCAACCACTCAGAGCCTTGTGGGAAATGTAGTTCCAAAACAACTGGAGGGCCAAGGTTGAGCACCCCCTGTGCTAGACAAAGATGGTGAGGTTTACCAAAAACTGAAAGGATCAATTATTAACCCATTCACTCCCCAAATCGAGGATGCAAAACTCGATTTTATGTTGAAAAGCAATCATTTAATGTTTGTGAAACAAAAGTCTTTCTTTTATCTCTCTCCAGGCCCCCTGGAGATGCATAAAACAAGCTGCAAATAGCATCCCACAATCTCATTGTAACAACAACAAAAAAAGCTCAACAAACTTTACTGCAGCATTCCAGCAGCCAGGGATGTGTCAGAATCAGTGGCGTCACTAGGGTTGGTGTCACCCGGTGCGGTAACTTATGGTGTCACCCCCCCCCCCCCGAGTTTTACGGATTTTTTTTAAACTACTCTAACTACTAAATCAGTACTCCATATAACACTGAATGCTCATACACACAGCGCACATTACTGAGACGTTTATTGCTGTGGAGCTCTCTCATATGCTCACACAAATTTTTGCCAACTGCCAGCAAGTACGTTGCCTGTTCGAGGCAGTGAAAGCACACAGGATATATATTGCCCCCAGCAGCTCTGGATATATATTGCCCCCCGCAGCTCACCCATGGATATATATTGCCCCCAGCTCACATATGGATATATTGCCCCAGTTCACAGTTATATATTGCCCCCAGCAGCTCACCCATGGATATATATTGCCCCAGCTGACATATGGATATATTGCGCCTCAGCTCACACATGGATATATTGCCCCAGACCAGCTCACACATGGATATATTGCCCCAGACCAGCTCACACATGGATATATTGCCCCAGACCAGCTCACACATGGATATATTGCCCCAGACCAGCTCACACATGGATATTGCCCCCAGCTCTCATGGATACTGCCCCAGCTCTCATGGATACTGCCCCCAGCACACATGGATATTGCCCCCAGCTCCTCTCATGGATATTGCCCCCAGCTCCTCTCATGGATATACTGCCCCAGCTCCTTCATGGATATACTGCCCCAGCTCCTCTCATGCATATAATGCCCCAGCTGCTCTCATGCATATAATGCCCCAGCTGCTCTCATTGATAATGCCCCAGCTGCTCTCATTGATAATGCTCCAGCTGCTCTCATTGATTTTGCCCCAGCTCCTCTTATGGATATGCCCCAGCTCATGGATATGCCCCAGCTCATGGATATTCCCCAGCTCATGGATATGCCCCAGCACATGGATATTGCCCCAGCTCATGGATATACTGCCCCAGCTGCTCTCATGGATTTTGCCCCAGCTCATGGATATGCCCCAGCTCATGGATAATGCCCCAGCTCATGGATATGCCCCAGCAGCTCATGGATATGCCCCAGCAGCTCATGGATATTGCCCCCAGCTCCTCATGGATTTGCCCCAGCCCTCATGGATTTGCCCCAGCTCCTCATGGATTTTGCCCCCAGCGGCTCATGGATTTGCCCCAGCTCCTCATGGATATGCCCCAGGCCCCCATGGATATGCCCCAGCTCACCTCATGGATATGCCCCAGCTCACCTCATGGATATTGCCCCAGCACCTCATGGATTTGCCCCAGCGCTCCTCATGGATTTGCCCCAGCTCACCTCATGGATTTGCCCCAGCTCACCTCATGGATTTGCCCCAGCTCACCTCATGGATTTGCCCCAGCTCCTCATGGATTTGCCCCAGCTCCTCATGGATTTGCCCCAGCGGCTCATGATTTGCCCCAGCGGCTCATGGATTTGCCCCAGCTCCTCATGGATATGCCCCAGCTCACCTCATGGATACTGCCCCAGCTCCTCATGGATTTGCCCCAGCGCTCATGGATTTGCCCCAGCGGCTCATGGATTTTCCCCAGCTCCTCATGGATATGCCCCAGGCCCCCATGGATTTGCCCCAGCTCACCTCCTGATATGGCCCAGCTCACCTCCTGGATATGGCCCAGCTCACCTCCGCCGCGTGTTCGCTCCTTCTGAGCATCCGGCGGCGCGCAGCTTGGGCGCTCGTCTGGGGGAGCCACGTGACCAGCCGCGATTGGCTGGTGACGTGTTTCCTCCAGGCGAGCGCCGAAGCTGAATGCTTTGGACCTCGCAGGGAGCGAACAGGCGGCAGAAGGTGAAACACCAGCCCTTAGGGTGACGGTGTCACCCTAAGGGCGGGTGTCACCTGGTGCGGGCCGCACCCCCCGCCCCCACGTTACGACGCCACTGGTCAGAATACAGGGAGAGCTGTGGGGTCAGTCGGTGCTGTACAGGGATAGGATTCTGGGGGTTATAATGAGTGTAAATCCCTGTACAGTACAGATACAAGGTGTTTCTGTAATTGCCATACACAGGCATTATGCAGCACATACAGATACAAGGTGTTGCTGTAATTTCCATACACAGGCATTATGCAGCACATACAGATACAAGGTGTTGCTGTAATTGCCATACACAACACAGGCATTGTGCAGCACATACAGATACAAGGCGTTGCTGTAATTGCCATACACAGGCATTATGCAGCACATACAGATACACGGTGTTGCTGTAATTGCCATACACAGGCATTGTGCAGCACATACAGATACAAGGCGTTGCTGTAATTGCCATACACAGGCATTATGCAGCACATACAGATACAAGGTGTTGCTGTAATTGTCATACACAGGCATTATACAGCACATACAGATTCAAGGTGTTGCTGTAATTGTCATACACAGGCATTATGAAGCACATACATATATTGCATTGCTAATAATCTCATTCTGATCACTACAAGCAGGAGATCTCACCATTTTATTATCTGTCTGCAGCACATTTGCTGCATCTGCCTGTATGCTGATAATGCAGTCCCTGTGTAAGTAGGCAATCTCACCATTTTATTATCTGTCTGCAGCACATTTGCTGACACAAAGGTCATTTCTGCCTGTATGATTATAATGCAGATGTTGTGTGATATTATGCCAGACAATGGACGCCATCTAGAGTGTAGAACCTTTCATCCCAGTAATATTTCTGTACATGATAAACCAATACATAAAAAAATATATTTTTTTCTCTGTTAACTATCTCGATAAATGTGAATATAGAGGAACATTATTTTCATATTTATTTCTATTATTGCTAATTAAGTGTGAGGAGGTAAAATTTCCAGGGGTGGGGCTTTTGCAAAATGGGGGTGGAGCTTAGTGCCCCCACAATTAAAAACTCTATTAATAAACAGTAGTACCATCCCTGCACTGCTGTTTTTTTTCCTTTACTCAGAGAATCAAGTAAATGGGGTCTGTCCTTTTTCTTTTTTGTGTGTTTTTTTTTTTTTACATCATGAAGGGTGGTGGACCATTGGAAACTCTGTTTTTTTACGCTTCAAGCTTCGAAATGAAAGTGGATGTTTTCAGGCATTCTCCTGTGCAAAGCATATCCTTCAGCTGTGAATAAAGTTATCCTTATACAACGTGACTACTACGAGTCGACCCACCTATGGCAACATCAGCCAGGAATATCCACGTAGTGGTGACTCACAAAAAATGGCCTTGGGCGCTCTTCTTCCATTGGTTAATACGGCTCTTTGAGTCACCATGGCCTTGGAGGGGGGGGGGGTAGCTCAAAAATCAACACGATTCAGCCCAGGGTGATGTCAAACATTGTGTTTGATGATTATTGCCCAGGCTTCCAGGCTCCATCAGTGTGGATTTTCCTTCGCTCTACGATGGCTGCCAAATTTCATACGTTCAGCAATCTGACAACCATGGACATGTCATGCGTTTGGCCCAGCATCGTGCCGGACACGAGCGCCTCGTCCAAACATGAAACATTTTCATTTCATTATCACAACAATGATTTTTCCAGTCCACGGGTCGAGCCGGAGAACAATCAGGAAGCCATAAAAACATCCTAAAATATGCATCAGTGATGGTCATTACTCTCATCCTTTGAGCAGAGGGTCAGAGCCAACATTTCCATTTCACAATATAACGAATCGGACCTAGCAAAAGGGCAATCTAAAGCCAAGATGACTGAAAGAGTTGGCATTGGGAACCCCGATAATAGGACCTTCTGATCTGGAGGATAATTTATCACCTGAGCTATAGACATATACTTCTGCCCCAGAGTCCCTCACGTGCTGACGTTTACCTTCTGCGATTTGCATAGTAGTGCACAGCAGAATCAGGAGTCTGTGCAGGGCCTTTGCTGGTAAGTAAAGCTCATACATTTAGGTCAGGGAGAAGACAGTAGGTTCCTCAAGCTGAGCTATGCTTGAAGCTGTCTTGTACAGGGGTCACGTCGAGCGGGAACGCTTGGGAACATAGTTCCTCCACTGTTTTTGCATGGGGAATGGAGTTCTCACTTGTCCTACTCACTGGAAAGCTGCTTTTATTAATATTATAAAGTCCAGCATCACGGATGACAACACATGACATGCTAAGGGGCCTGGTGGCTCTATTGGGCCCTGGCTTTTATCAAACTCTGTCATGTCTACGTTCCTCTGATGTAAGGGTCCCTCTGTGCTACCCAGGACCTGCCCACCAAGATACCAACATATTTCCCGGTGGGTGTAGAATCTGGGGTCGGAAAAGAGAACTGACTCATCACTGAGGGAGCATTTAGTATGGTCTGTGCCAAGAATAACTGCTGAAATCTTGGCTAGTTTCCACACTTATTATTCTGATCCCAGAATTAATTGAATGCAATACATAGCCAAAAAATCATGCGACGTGTAGTTCAGAAACATCTTGTCGACACCCAGGGTCAGAAACCTTGTCCCTCCAGATTCTTGGAAACTTCATCTACCATGATGCTCGGATACTCATTAGATTGGTTGAACCTGTGGGGGCAGGTTGCAGACAGACCCCTGGCCTACACCCTGAGTGCCTTCCTAGATCTACTCGACACAGAACCTGACAGATGATCTCGGCTCTAAGGTCTTCTTTGCGTTTGGTTCTTCTCACAAACCAAGAAGCATTAAAATAGGCAGGTGGAAATGTCCATTTCTCTTCGATGAAACCCTATGGTGGGCAACCAATAACACTCCATTATCTCCAAAATAATTTTTAGACAAAACAAGCCCATGTTTCTTAGAGTAAGTCTTTGATGAAGTAAAATCGAGCACTAAAAAGGAATTCTCAAGGACCGGAGTAATTCTGGAATGCCGACTTGTAAATCTTTCCTTTCTGAATTGACCAAGAACCCCACCCAATGCTTCATGCGCCTGGTGGCTTCCTCAGGGACCATTTGTAGGAAACAGAACACTTAAAAAGTGTGTGGTTATGCAAATGCAGCGTGACGTGAGAGCGTTCTTTCAAGACGCTCTAAACCTTTGGTGGTTAGAAGACTATGGTTATGAACGTTTTTATGACCCGGCCAAATCTGTGGTCCCTCATCAGATTTTTTCAGATCGTGCGAGGGATTCTCTAGCTTGGCTGCTCTTTGCTTTCATGGATTTTTGGCAGTCCGGGGTCTAACGACCGACCAAACCCTGTTTGACGTTTTATGTTGAGAAAGTACAGATGTGGAGAATTGGTTTAAAAGGTCAGTTAGAAATCGAGAGTGAGGTTCTTCTCACTTATTGCATGTCACATTGAACGGGGGACGTCTCTCTAGTGTTAGGTTTTTAGCATTCCATCATTTTTTGGAGACTAAAAACTAGTAGGCACTTTACCGTCTGTTGAGCGCAGTTTTAATGCAACCTGTAATAATGTCCTATCAAGATGCTACTGAGTTCTGATGTTGTTTTTGTACCCAGGTGGTAACACCTCTGCTCTGAAGTGATTCCACATTGTCCAGGTACAGCATGTGGTAATGGAAGATAGAAATGGTCATGGAGTCTAGAGTGTACCTTTAACTTAAGTAGGGGAACAGAGTAACCTTGCAGTAAAGTAGCGAATTGCTCACTCGTACTCTGTAAATTAGAAGTTGTAGATCGTTCAAAAGTAGAAAGACAAGTCCCTCGCCCAGGGTACATGTTGAAGGACTGTTCGAGCACAATGACCATTACGTGTTCAATGTGTAGCGCTGTGTTAAAATCTTGCTGTGGCATTACCTATTTTTGGCCACAAGATGGAGACAGTCGCGATTAGAGACACTGGACATTGGGACTACATTTCCCGGCATGCTTTGCAAGGAGACAGGAAGTGGGTGGGGACTGGACACTTACATCCTCCACCTCGTGGAGAACGCGCCAGAGCGCGCCAGGGAACGAGAGAAAGCAGACGCACTGAAGAGATCGCGAGAGGGCCTAGGCAGAGCCTGAGTGAGACCTGTCAGTCCTTATTGGGTCACTCAACCTGAGGAGAAGGAGACTTGCCAGAATCCAGGAATTGCTGCAGACCGGAGGAACCGAAGACCTCGAGTGAGGAGTCACCGCGAGTTGATCGGGTACGGAGAGCAGGCGGTGAGCTGGACGAGCTGCATAAAGTCAGACAACGGATCCGGCCGCTAGTATCCCCAGTCAAAATCGAGCGGAGAGACGTCCTGGGTCAGCGGAGCCTAAAGCAATCGTCGGATGGGTGAGAGGCCTCCAAGGCCGTATGTAATTAAGGAACACGCTGCTGTTTTCTCTTTAAAGTCCACAGGGCCCCAACTTGACTAGTCGAAGACATTCCTTAAGTAAATTCACTGGCCAGTTGAACAGTACCCGGGTACCATACACACATACACACCTTTTACATTCCGGGACTTAACCTGTGCAGGACTCATTCTGTTACGAATCGGAACGGGGGTTAAAGTTACGTTCCGAATACATATTTTTCTCTTTTCCGCTGCGCGTTTATCGTAATACGAAGAGATTGTATTTTGGGGTTCGCTACGTGTCTCTGTGTTTCCGAACTATTGAGTATTGTATATATTTTTCTGTTCGGTTGCGAATACTTTATTCTTCTGAAATACGAAGCCTCGTGTTTCGTTTCTTTTCCGCTACGCGTTTTACCGCAATACGAAAGTACTGTAATAATATCTGTGAATACCGTGTCTCAACATCTGCCTATTATTTTAGTAAACTATTTAAATGATAACAACTCACTGCGGTGTTGGAGTATATTTATTCCCTAGTGCGGGGAGACTGACCCGTGGTTCATTTTCAGCGGCTCCTCCGGGAGTGAGCGCTACAAATGTATCGGGACAGAGTTGCGCCCTGACCACACAATGATTATGCCCAGGGCTGTATTGTTGTTTCGTCTCTGTAGCAGTCCTTCCTTTTTGTGGTGGGGTTGCAGGGGGTTGGAGGCCATGGCAAGTGCATTTCTTAGATGTCCACGTCCACGTGTTATTTATGAATACACAGTATATTAAATAGTGGGATTGTCTGGAATGAGATGATGGCTCCTGGTGAATGTCATGTTGGCAAAGGCCTACAGCACTATAAGGGTAATTCTCTGAATGTTGATGTCCACCGTTGTTGCCAACAATTGTGAAAACCACTGTTGATGCTACTATGGAAACCTCAGCTATCCACTGACGGAAGACCAAACATGGACAGGGGAAGTTTCTGCAGACAGTGGTGAACAATGCTGAACCACAATGACGAACAATACTTGTGTGATTCATGTTGGTTTGTCTAGACGACCTGTGAACATTTACCATCTGCCCAGACCATTTGCCAGGTTTGACCTTTCGGATTGCCATTCTGGTTTGTCCCTTTCATCACCATCTGGCTAGCTATAGAGTATATCTGTACAGGGTTCCGAAAACCTAGAGCCTAACCCCAAAATGTTGTCCACTTCCATTTTGTGAGGTATGGAAGCTTCATACTCAGGTGAATATTTTGTAGTTGTACCTTCAAGGTAAGGCTGGGTGATATCCTCAATTTAGCAGGATTTAATCAAGGTGGACCTTGAGTTTACTCTTGCAAAAACAATCGAGGACTCTGGATTTGTTCATTGACGGACTATCCATCCAAGCATAGGCAGAGCAGAGATAACAAGTTCCTTGGGTGCCTGCCGAAACAATCACTCTGTCTTGCCAATGCTCGGTTGGACACTTCATTAATTGAC
The DNA here is from genome assembly GCA_009667805.1 of Leptobrachium leishanense. Lineage (NCBI taxonomy): Eukaryota > Metazoa > Chordata > Amphibia > Anura > Megophryidae > Leptobrachium > Leptobrachium leishanense. Next base: position 75,461,511 of record CM019075.1, read on the forward strand.
AAATGCAGAGTCCTCGATTTTGCAAGAGTGAAATTGAGGTCATCCTTGGGCTAAATCGAGAATATCGCTCAGCCCTAGTTCAGGGTAAAAGGGAGGTGATATGTTTAGGGGTTCTCTTTGTCTTCCTGAAGAGGTGGTCGGACCTGAGGATATGTTTGGGAGTATGGAAAGTGTCTGTGCAGTGAATGTTGGGTTGTCACTCTCAGAGTACCCTCAGTGACTCATTCTCCGATCCCTCAGGTCAATATTTATTTCGAAGGCCCACACATTTCCCAGTAGAATCCATGCAGGCAAAACACTTGGCACAGCCGAGCCGAGAGCGTCTCACTCAATAGCCTATTGTTGCCCACGTATTTAATAAATCAATGAGCTGCACGTTTGGGCATTTATGCCTCGAAATGGTTCCTAACCCAATCTAAAGTATTTCTGAGCCTATGCCAAAATTCAGAGCACAAAGACTCTCATTGATTACTGTGAGGAAGCGTTCCACAACCAGCGGCTCCTACACCATGTCCTGATGACACATGTACGAGTTATCAGCCCCGGGAAGGTACAAAGTGCTGGGAGGAAGCTAAACATGAATGAAAAATACATAATACAAAAATAATCCTTACTGTATGTGGATACAGCACTATGCCACTCTATATCCTTACTGTATGGGGATACAGCAGTATGCCACTCTATATCCTTACTGTATGGGGATACAGCAGTATGCCACTCTATATCCTTACTGTATGGGGATACAGCAGTATGCTACTCTATATCCTTACTGTATGGGGATACAGCAGTATGCCACTCTATATCCTTACTGTATGGGGATACAGCAGTATGCCACTCTATATCCTTACTGTATGGGGATACAGCAGTATGCCACTCTATATCCTTACTGTATGGGGATACAGCACTATGCCACTCTATATCCTTACTGTATGGGGATACAGCAGTATGCCACTCTATATCCTTACTGTATGGGGATACAGCAGTATGCCACTCTATATCCTTACTGTATGGGGATACAGCAGTATGCCACTCTATATCCTTACTGTATGGGGATACAGCAGTATGCCACTCTATAACCTTACTGTATGGGGATACAGCAGTATGCCACTCTATATCCTTACTGTATGTGGATACAGCAGTATGCCACTCTATATCCTTACTGTATGGGGATACAGCAGTATGCCACTCTATATCCTTACTGTATGGGGATACAGCAGTATGCCACTCTATATCCTTACTGTATGGGGATACAGCAGTATGCTACTCTATATCCTTACTGTATGGGGATACAGCAGTATGCCACTCTATATCCTTACTGTATGGGGATACAGCAGTATGCCACTCTATAACCTTACTGTATGGGGATACAGCACTATGCCACTCTATAACCTTACTGTATGGGGATACAGCAGTATGCCACTCTATATCCTTACTGTATGGGGATACAGCAGTATGCCACTCTATAACCTTACTGTATGGGGATACAGCAGTATGCCACTCTATATCCTTACTGTATGGGGATACAGCAGTATGCCACTCTATATCCTTACTGTATGTGGATACAGCACTATGCCACTCTATAACCTTACTGTATGGGGATACAGCAGTATGCCACTCTATATCCTTACTGTATGGGGATACAGCAGTATGCCACTTTATAACCTTACTGTATGGGGATACAGCAGTATGCCACTCTATATCCTTACTGTATGGGGATACAGCAGTATGCCACTCTATATCCTTACTGTATGGGGATACAGCAGTATGCTACTCTATATCCTTACTGTATGGGGATACAGCAGTATGCCACTCTATATCCTTACTGTATGGGGATACAGCAGTATGCCACTCTATATCCTTACTGTATGGGGATACAGCAGTATGCCACTCTATATCCTTACTGTATGGGGATACAGCAGTATGCCACTCTATATCCTTACTGTATGGGGATACAGCAGTATGCCACTCTATATCCTTACTGTATGGGGATACAGCAGTATGCTACTCTATATCCTTACTGTATGGGGATACAGCAGTATGCCACTTTATAACCTTACTGTATGGGGATACAGCAGTATGCCACTCTATATCCTTACTGTATGGGGATACAGCAGTATGCCACTCTATATCCTTACTGTATGTGGATACAGCACTATGCCACTCTATATCCTTACTGTATGGGGATACAGCAGTATGCCACTCTATATCCTTACTGTATGGGGATACAGCAGTATGCCACTCTATATCCTTACTGTATGTGGATACAGCACTATGCCACTCTATAACCTTACTGTATGGGGATACAGCAGTATGCCACTCTATAACCTTACTGTATGTGGATACAGCACTATGCCACTCTATATCCTTACTGTATGGGGATACAGCAGTATGCCACTCTATATCCTTACTGTATGTGGATACAGCAGTATGCTACTCTATATCCTTACTGTATGTGGATACAGCACTATGCCACTCTATATCCTTACTGTATGTGGATACAGCAGTATGCCACTCTATAACCTTACTGTATGTGGATACAGCACTATGCCACTCTATATCCTTACTGTATGGGGATACAGCAGTATGCCACTCTATATCCTTACTGTATGGGGATACAGCAGTATGCCACTCTATATCCTTACTGTATGGGGATACAGCAGTATGCCACTCTATATCCTTACTGTATGTGGATACAGCAGTATGCCACTCTATAACCTTACTGTATGGGGATACAGCAGTATGCCACTCTATATCCTTACTGTATGGGGATACAGCAGTATGCCACACTATATCCTTACTGTATGTGGATACAGCACTATGCCACTCTATATCCTTACTGTATGGGGATACAGCAGTATGCCACTCTATAACCTTACTGTATGGGGATACAGCAGTATGCCACTCTATAACCTTACTGTATGGGGATACAGCAGTATGCCACTCTATATCCTTACTGTATGTGGATACAGCAGTATGCTACTCTATATCCTTACTGTATGGGGATACAGCAGTATGCCACTCTATATCCTTACTGTATGGGGATACAGCAGTATGCTACTCTATAACCTTACTGTATGGGGATACAGCAGTATGCCACTCTATATCCTTACTGTATGGGGATACAGCAGTATGCCACTCTATATCCTTACTGTATGGGGATACAGCAGTATGCTACTCTATAACCTTACTGTATGGGGATACAGCAGTATGCCACTTATATCCTTACTGTATGGATACAGCAGTATGCTACTCTATAACCTTACTGTATGGGGATACAGCAGTATGCCACTTTATATCCTTACTGTATGTGGATACAGCAGTATGCCACTCTATATCCTTACTGTATGGGGATACAGCAGTATGCCACTCTATATCCTTACTGTATGGGGATACAGCAGTATGCCACTCTATATCCTTACTGTATGGGGATACAGCAGTATGCCACTCTATATCCTTACTGTATGGGGATACAGCAGTATGCTACTCTATAACCTTACTGTATGTGGATACAGCAGTATGCCACTTTATATCCTTACTGTATGGGGATACAGCAGTATGCTACTCTATATCCTTACTGTATGGGGATACAGCAGTATGCCACTCTATATCCTTACTGTATGGGGATACAGCAGTATGCCACTCTATATCCTTACTGTATGGGGATACAGCAGTATGCTACTCTATAACCTTACTGTATGGGGATACAGCAGTATGCCACTTTATATCCTTACTGTATGGGGATACAGCAGTATGCCACTCTATATCCTTACTGTATGGGGATACAGCAGTATGCCACTTATATCCTTACTGTATGGGGATACAGCAGTATGCTACTCTATATCCTTACTGTATGGGGATACAGCAGTATGCTACTCTATATCCTTACTGTATGGGGATACAGCAGTATGCTACTCTATATCCTTACTGTATGGGGATACAGCAGTATGCCACTCTATATCCTTACTGTATGGGGATACAGCAGTATGCCACTCTATATCCTTACTGTATGGGGATACAGCAGTATGCTACTCTATATCCTTACTGTATGGGGATACAGCAGTATGCCACTCTATATCCTTACTGTATGGGGATACAGCAGTATGCTACTCTATATCCTTACTGTATGGGGATACAGCAGTATGCCACTCTATATCCTTACTGTATGTGGATACAGCAGTATGCTACTCTATAGCCTTACTGTATGGGGATACAGCAGTATGCCACTCTATATCCTTACTGTATGGGGATACAGCAGTATGCCACTCTATATCCTTACTGTATGTGGATACAGCAGTATGCTACTCTATAGCCTTACTGTATGGGGATACAGCAGTATGCCACTCTATATCCTTACTGTATGGGGATACAGCAGTATGCTACTCTATAACCTTACTGTATGGGGATACAGCAGTATGCCACTTTATATCCTTACTGTATGTGGATACAGCAGTATGCCACTCTATATCCTTACTGTATGGGGATACAGCAGTATGCTACTCTATAACCTTACTGTATGGGGATACAGCAGTATGCCACTTTATATCCTTACTGTATGTGGATACAGCAGTATGCCACTCTATATCCTTACTGTATGGGGATACAGCAGTATGCCACTCTATATCCTTACTGTATGGGGATACAGCAGTATGCCACTCTATATCCTTACTGTATGGGGATACAGCAGTATGCCACTCTATATCCTTACTGTATGGGGATACAGCAGTATGCCACTCTATATCCTTACTGTATGGGGATACAGCAGTATGCCACTCTATATCCTTACTGTATGGGGATACAGCAGTATGCTACTCTATAACCTTACTGTATGTGGATACAGCAGTATGCCACTTTATATCCTTACTGTATGGGGATACAGCAGTATGCTACTCTATAGCCTTACTGTATGGGGATACAGCAGTATGCTACTCTATATCCTTACTGTATGGGGATACAGCAGTATGCCACTCTATATCCTTACTGTATGGGGATACAGCAGTATGCCACTCTATATCCTTACTGTATGGGGATACAGCAGTATGCTACTCTATAACCTTACTGTATGGGGATACAGCAGTATGCCACTTTATATCCTTACTGTATGGGGATACAGCAGTATGCCACTCTATATCCTTACTGTATGGGGATACAGCAGTATGCCACTTTATATCCTTACTGTATGGGGATACAGCAGTATGCTACTCTATATCCTTACTGTATGGGGATACAGCAGTATGCTACTCTATATCCTTACTGTATGGGGATACAGCAGTATGCCACTCTATATCCTTACTGTATGGGGATACAGCAGTATGCCACTCTATATCCTTACTGTATGGGGATACAGCAGTATGCCACTCTATATCCTTACTGTATGGGGATACAGCAGTATGCCACTCTATATCCTTACTGTATGGGGATACAGCAGTATGCTACTCTATAGCCTTACTGTATGGGGATACAGCAGTATGCCACTCTATATCCTTACTGTATGGGGATACAGCAGTATGCCACTCTATATCCTTACTGTATGTGGATACAGCAGTATGCCGCACTATACCCAGGACATACTTGAAAACGAGAGAAATCTCAATGTATCCTCCCTGGTAAAATACTTTACACATAAATAAATAATGACCACCATGATGTAGAATTTCCCGGACACCTCTCGCTTCAAGAAGCCTGCTGCACTGAAGCACATAAGACTCACTAATTGGAGTCGTTCGTTAGTGATCTTTTTGTGCCAAGTTGGTGGGATTCCAATGCTGCAGCATATAAATTCTTCATCCATCCGGATAGCACTTTCACGTGGGGGCCATTAGTGTGTGGACGACTTATGTGTCGAGAAAACATGGAAGAACTGGTAACTCTACTGAACTCGAAGACGTCCTGATGTACAGGGATCTTCTTGACCCAGATCCACAAAGATTAAAGCCATGTTAATGTTCAGAAATGCACTTTATTGACCTGACATGGCTGCACTTTCAGAGTGTCGTTGATGAAACGGCCAGACTATGGGAAATCTCCAGGAGCTTTCAATACACAGACAGGAAAATGTCCTCACACAAACACAAACACAAAAGCAGGCCTCTAGATAAAAGCACTGCCACGTCCAGACACTGCAGATATCTTCGTATTATCTTTACGCAACCTCTCTGGTATTAGTCCTTGGAGGAACATGGTAAATGGGGCTTCAGGTTGTCCATTATCTGAGAATAATGGTTGTAGAGTGTCCAGTGGTCGAAGCTGACCCATGAAAAATTGTTAACAGCAATAAATCGGAACAATAATAAAACCTAAAAGATTGTGGCTTTCCAACTTGGTTTGGAGATTAGATGCTGGTCCTACTGAATTTTTCATGATACTCGTAGGCCGGTAACTCCAAACCCTAAGCTGCCCCAACCCTAATTATACACTCTCCAAAGACCACCTAATTCCTTCCTGGAGGTACATGAAGGAATGAATTATCAGAAACTAGACTTTATTTGTCTTGTTATTTCTCCTCTATCGAGACTTGAAGGACTTGTCTTTGACGGCAAACCAGAATTCAGCAACCACGAGACCCTCACATAGCAGTAGGGAACATTGGCTAGTAATTAACCAACGACATCGTGACCGACCTTAGTCCCTGGGTCATAATCAATCATCCTCAAACTGACACCTCACTGCATTGCAAACCCAAGCTAATTTAGGTCAACGACAAGTCGCTACATGTGTAACAGCAGGTTTTACGATCAATGGGGTAAGGTTCAGGTGCAGAAATGTTATAGACATCAGAGCCGACAACGGTCCAGTTTTTGGAAAATTTTGGATCTACAGCCTGACTTGGCATAATGTAACACTGGCCTACATGTACCAGAAGTAAGGTTCGTTCCATCAGTAGCAGCCAAGTGGGAACATTCCACTTCATGTCCTTGTGTTTTGGGAATTTTAGGATGTTGGTGGTTTTGGTAGAGTTACTGTTGGATGGAAATCCATCAACTGGTATAAAGTAAGCTATTGCTTGATGAGAAGGAACTGTGAATTGGGAAGCTTGGGTTTGTGGAGAAGGAAAGCCAATGTTGGAACATTCATTGAGTTGTTCTGTCAACAGCATGTCTGGACTTGGCTGGGGTGGACTGGTTATGGGCTGGAGAAAATGGGGCAATTAGTTAGATATCTTGATTGCTGATTAAACTTTAACATATCACCGGCATTGCAACTTGGGTTTGTGGGAAGGGAAAGCCACTATTGGACCATACATCAAGCCTTTCTCTCAACAGCATGTCCGGACTTGACCGTGATAGACTGGTTATGGGCTGGAGACAATGGGCAATGGGGCAATTAGGTAGATATTTTGATCGCTTCTAAAGCCTTAACGCTATATCACTGACATTGCATAGGGCATGTGTAAGAAATCCATTGACCTTCCCAGTTGGTCCTTTGCTTTTGAGGCCCAGAGGCCATTCGTCCATTTTTTCTAATTGGCCAGAAAGGGCCTGCCCTACATTAAGTATGGTAAGACACCATGAAGGTTTATAAGCCCACCTCATATGTGCATCCAGTGCATTACAATCATATGTCTGTTCAGATCGCATGCTAGGTGGAGGAAATGGTCTTCCTTATCCACCTTTAAGGTCGCTACTTACACTTTATGGGTGGTCTTTATCTGGCTCATGATATAAAGAGTATGTCAGGTGACTGCTGAAAAATAACTGGAAAACTGTAGATATTCAGACACGTCCAAATGAAATGGGCTGCAAATGGCAAAAAATACAACCCCTGTATGTCACCACGACTGGTCTGTTTTGATCCAAGATCCAAATCTGTATTAAAAGTTCCGAACAGAAACAACCTTGCTGCTTTAATTAGACCCAGACCCTGAGGAACCCATGGAAATTGACTGTTTGAGCCAGAGAGTAACTCTATGAGCCTCCTGGAAAGGACATTTTTGGCCGAGCTGCCGAGCCCACATCCTGGGACAGAACAGGCCGAATTACTGAACACAGAATATATTCCATCTGTACAAACGGTTTCTAGAAACAAAATAAGGGTTTTTTTTTTCCGATCTTTGAGAGCTGAGGTAATGCTGACATAAAAAAGTAAAAAAACCTTAATTACAAATGAAATAAAAAAGCAGAGGTGTAGGCAATATTTCCTGTGTCGATGCCTAGAAATTCTTCAGTCAATTTATCAGTAATATGGTTTGAGGGAAGTAACCCTTCGTCATCCACCAGATCCTTGTGAACATCAATAACGGTTTGTATTACTCATGTGGATTCAATGTAGTGAAATTTCACACTGGCTCCAACACCATGACATGGGGGGCAGTACCAAGGAATGCAAGGAGAACCTCTGATATGTAGAAGGAAGGTTCGGAGACGATGCATGTGTGGTTCCTGCAACATGGTGGTGGGTTATCCAAACAGTATGCATTGCTTTTCCAACAAGAAGAGTAAATCTGTTTCATAAAATGAATTTCGGAATGTCAGCCTACAGGATGGACTTTGTACATGAGCAGCCATGAGGTACTTGCCAGCATGGCTGTGGTCCCCAGCATGCCCCTGTCCTGTTCAGTACCATTATCTCTCCATGTTGAGTCTGTGAGGAGCAACCATAAATCACTATGAGGGCCAACCACAGCATTAATGTGAAACACATAGGAGACCATTCAGACCCAACCAAGATGGCGGAAAAGCCTTGGATAACCACTCTTTACAGACGTCTGGCTCAAAAGGACATTTACCAAGTATCCATCATTGGATGTATATGTACTCCGGGTATAATGATTCCTTTTTGTGTATTCTTCTTCCATTGCAGGCGCTCACAGAGCTCACCAAACGTGTCATGCAAAAACACTTTGTACATAAGCTCATTCTTTGCCAAGCTACGAAACAGCCAGGAACGAAAAACAGATGAAGTGAAAGCTAGTTGTCAGAGATGCAAATAACACATTGCTCAGCCAGTGACCAAGCAGGGAGACCAGCATCCACCCAGTCACCCGAGACTAACTCCATGAACCTCCCCTAATAACTCAATCCAGGTTCTGGCTCTGAGACATCTGGCCAGAAAACAAGAATGTCAACACATTCACATTTCTCCCCAAATCCCTCTGGCTTGAATTCACCCGTACACAGTTTATCTCTGATTTCCCATGGGTTTTATTCTCTCACTCTAGTCTCATATCATGAGATGAAGACGCCTTTCCAGCCTGGAGGACAATAAGGAGAGATAACCCTGTCTTTATGGAACAGAAAGGATCTCGTTCAATGGATTCTTCTGATGTGCGTCTTCTACATGGAGTTTGAGTCATGATATACTTTCACTTTGTAGATGACAGACCTACATGACCGTTAGGATTGTTTTTTTTCTTTCCTTGAATCTTGACATTAATCCAAACCACTGAATGATTTAATATGAGATGATTATTCACACATGTCTTCACTGGTTGAGTCCAAAATGGGAAGCTAACATTAGAGGGATACCCTAGCCACCATGACCATTTAACTTGATTTCAATGGTCATGGTGTCATGAGTGGCTTTAACTGTTCAATAGCCCCATGACTGACCTTCAAAGAGGAGGCCTTCCACTGGCCCTCATGGCTGTCAAGAAGTGGACACCGGACAGTCTTATGAACATTGGGTCCTTTGTGGATCCAATAATTACATCAGCCTGCTATATTGCAGTGATGTCGTTTTTGGTGTTGTCCATTTGTGTAGGCTAGTGACATGTCTCCACTTGTTGAGTCCACAGTGGGAAGCTGACATTAAATGGACACTCTAGCTACCATGATAATTTAAGTCAATTTTCAATGCTCATAGAGACATGAGTGGCCACTATGTCCATTAGCCACTGTGACTGACCTTCAAAGAGGAGGTTTTCCACTGGCCCTAATGGCAGTCAATTGGCTGCCACCAGATAGGAACCAACCTTTGGAAGACTATGTGGAATCAATAACTACATAGAGTGCTATTGCGCTGTGACGTGGTTTTGGGTGTCGACCAGTTAAGTAGACAGCTGGCACGTGTAAGATATTCTGGGACCTCGGCATTTTATTCCTGAAGGAGATGGATTAAAACCCCAATGGCTTCCATATTAAAAAGTTCTGAGTGGCACAAAGGTGATTTTTCATGCCCTTTCTTTTACTTAAAAAAATATGCATGAAAATGGATATTAAGGATCCAGAATGTTTAAGCATTAGCTCTAAACAGCCTGGCTCTCATTCTTATTTCCTCCTTTGTATACTTGGTCTCTTGTTCACCTCCTGTAAATTCGGGTCACCAACAACTGTGGTCGACCAGACATTTTCTCAGTTTGCTCAATAGCCAGACCCAAAACCAGTGTTGAGGAGCAGTTTAAGGAGACATGTTCTCTTGAAAGACAAAGGATATCAGGTCGAAAGATGTTAGATCAGATTAGAATTTGTTACAGAGGCTGTGAACCATATGAACGTACAGAAAATGCAGCACCGCCCATGGATAGTGCCTAGCTTATGTGTCTAGATTATGTTCCAATTCTGTATTTGGTTGAAAATTTATAAAGTATGGAGACACCATTAGGGAGGAGGAAAGGAGATACTGGATACTGGGCCACATCTCCTCAGGCAGCCAATGACCATCCAATGGTTTGTTAGAGCGCTGTGGTGGGTATCTGGCCCATTTTTTAAATCTTTTGATTAAATTTTGCTTAATGTCAACCTCAATTTTACTTTCACGAAAATTGAGGAATCTGGATTTTTGAAATGGTGGACTGTAAGCCAGAAAACAACAGGTTCAGCACAACCTTGAAATGGCCCAGCTCTTCCTACAGGTGCCCTACATCCTAGGCATGACCTGCCCAATCCATACTATATGCATGGGGCTTGTGTCCTGTGTCCCACCCATTGCTCCAACTTCTGCACCGGCCAATTTACAATGATGACTCTTATCAGGACCTTAGAATCGGATCAAGGAATTTTTTCCCCACATTTTTTGAAGGCACAACTGGAAAGTGCTTCAGATTGGGTTTTCTTCTCCTTCTATCGGATGAGCAGCAATAATGGTGATAGTAACAGTTATACCTGATTGATGTACATCTTCTTTCATTCAGTATTACATGTTGGACATCCTTTTTCCAGAAATCGAAAATGCTCCAAAATGCCAAAACATTTTAAATGGTGGCATTAGACCTCAAGTGGAAAATCCCACCCCCCAACCTCATGCGACGGGGGACAGAATGACTAAAATTATTGTATAAAACGTTGTGGCGGAATGGGTGTTGTCCGCCTGCGGGTGTGCTCCTATCTGCTCCTCCCACTGCGCTCACCGCCGACCCGACTACCGAGTGGCATGGCACTCGGCGTCTCGAGTGGCCTGGGGTGACCCTGGGGAAGGGTTGGCGGGCTATGGAGAGGGACTCCTGTATGAGACCCGCCCGACCACCGAGCGTCACGGCACTCGGCGTCTCGAGCGGCTGATCTACTGACCTCGGGGAAGATGAAACCGCCTGCTGAGTTAGCTGCTCTGGTGGGAAACGTTTTGTCCGTGCCGGGTTACTCGTTCGGACGGGAAACGTTTCGGATTTCCCTCGGATGTATGGCGCTTCGATATGCCGATGCGCGGGAGTCGGGCCGCGGCTTCGGATCGGGTAGCGGAGTCGAAGCGTGGTCGATCGTTCGGTTGGTCGATGCACGTAAGACGCGCCGCTGTTCGGATTCGGCACTCAGACCCAGGGTAGCGGGACCGTACCTCGTGGGTAATGTACCCTAGAGACCGCGAGGGATCTCAGTAGTACGACCGTCAATAAAGGACACCAGGCGGAGCTGTATACACTAGATGAACTGACGTTTACTGGGAAAACCACATAAATTATAAACATTCGTACAGAGTGAAACAATGGGAATCCCTGCCCGCCCCCATGAGTCTCATTGGCCATTGCTCGAATTAGTGTACCTGGGTCCCGATTCGTATTGGCCGTTCCGAATCGGGGTGGTGCCGATTCGTAACCGGAAGTTCCGAATCGGCCATTTTACGATCCGACCAATTCGACCGGATCCACGAGGCACTGGGAAATGGCGGCGAGCAAAACATACAATGGGGTCTGGCAAACTTTACACGGTATACATACAGGGGACACTTTTTACATCACACAATACAACCACGTCTAATAAAAGGAATCAAGGTGTCCCTGTGGTGCAACGGCACTGAAGAGTTCACAGTGACCCAAACGTCACAAAAGAAACTGTCTCTGGCTGACAGTCCTGGGGGTTGTGGCCGAGCCTCTTGGGGCATTCCGTGACAAACGTCCTTCAGGCTGTGTGTCTAAGGTGTGTATGACGCATGAATGGATTCCATGTTTAGACTTGGGTCCCACCTCCGAGATATCTCATTATTATATGCAAATATCCTAAAATCCCAAATCCAATTAACTTCTGGACCCGAGCATTTCAGATAAGGGACACTCAACCTGTATTATGCCATGGGATTACCACCAGGTCAACCCCAAGCATGGACATTTAGAAACATAGAAAAATGTCGGCAGATAAGAACCTTTCGGCCCATCTAGTCTGCCCAATTACATGGATACTTTACCTGGATTTATCTTTTGTTTAGGATAGCCTTATGCCTATCCCATGCTTGCTTAAATTCAATTACTGTTTTGGCCTCTACCACTTCAACTGGAAGGCTGTTCCATGTATCCACCACCCTCTCAGTAAAATAATGCTTCCTGATGTTACTTTTAAACCTTTGCCCCTCTAATCTAAGACTATGTCCTCTTGCTTTGCTACTTTGTTTCCTTTTAAATATACTCCCTTCCTCTACCTTGTGGATTCCCTTTACGTATTTAAATGTTTCTATCATATCTCCTCTGTCTCGTCTTTTTTCCAAGCTCTACATGTTAAGATCATTAAGCCTTTCCTTTTAACTTTTCTCCTTCAAGCCGTACACCATTTTAGTAGCCCTTCTCTGAACTCTCTCTAAGATGTCTATATCCTTCTGGAGATACGGTCTCCAGTACTGCACACAGTACTCAAAGTGAGGTCTCACCAGTGCTCTGTACAGTGGCATGAGCACTTCCCTTTTCCTACTGCTAATACCTCTCCCTACACAACCAAGCATTCTGCCAGCATTTCCAAGCATTCTGCCAGCATTTCCTGCTGCTCTATTACATTGACTACTTACCCTTAGATCCTCTGAAATAATGACCCCTAAATCCCAACCCTCAGATGTTGAGGTTAGGACTGTATCAAATATTCTATATTCAGCCCTTGGGTTTTTACGTCCCAGGTGCATTATCTTGCACTTATCCACGTTAAAACTCAATTGCCACAACTCCGACCATTTTTTTAGTTTACCTAAATCATTTGTCATTTGGCTGATCCCTCCAGGAACGTCAACCCTGTTGCAAATCTTTGTGTCATCAGCAAAAAGACATACTTTACCATTAATACCTTCTACAATATCACTAATAAAAATATTAAATAGAATGGGTCCAAGTACTGACCCCTGAGGTACCCCACTGGTAACAAGACCTTGCGCCGAATAAACTCCATTTACCACAACCCTCTGTTGCCTGTCACTCAGCCACTGCCTAATCCATTCAACAATATTGGAATCCAAGCTCAAAGATTGCAATTTATTGATAAGCCTTCTATGCGGAACAGTATCAAAAGCCTTACTGAAATCTAAATAAGCAATGTCTACTGCACCACCTGTGTCTATTATTTTTGTTACCCAATCAAAAAAGTCATTAAGATTAGTTTGGCATGATCTCCCTGAGGTAAACCCATGTTGTTTCTGATCCTGTAATCTATGTGTTTTTAGATGGTCAACAATCCTTTCCTTTAACATGGTTTCCATTAATTTCCCCACTACTGACGTAAGACTAACTGGCCTATAGTTCCCAGATTCCTCCCTACTACCCTTCTTGTGAATGGGCACATTTCCCCATTATACAGGAGATCCATCTGCTGCTGTGTTTATTATTCTGAATTTTACTTCATATATGCTTCAGTGCACGTATATTTTTATTTGTGTTACCCCAGGTCCAGCAGAGATCTGTGATTTATGGTCCCTGGTCTGTAAATGTTTACATTTGACATCTGGAAGAATCTGCATGGAATCAGCTCACATTTCTATTCTGCCTTTTAGAACAAAAAACTTCAAAGAGCCCCCAGTGACACGAACCATGGATGTGTAATCACTGAAAAGAAAATCAAACAAGGCACAAGGGTTCGATGTGACGTCTGCTTCTCCGATTCATGTTTAATTCATTGTTTAGGGAAGAAAAGTCATGAAAGAAGGAACGTTAATACACAGAATAAAATGGGAGAGCTCCGAAAACAGGCAAGAGCTTGGAAGAACTCATTAGTTTCTCCTCTGTTGAGTAGTCGACCAGGTCTTGCCTATGTATGAGCTTGGTTGTGATATAATGGTGTATACCTGCAGCAAGCGCATATTGGTTTGATCATGCCCACTGCACAGTATAGGCCAGAAATGCCAAGAAGTCTTCTCGGCACAGGAGATACAGGAACCCCTGACTATCTTTCCATTCTGTATCGGGCCTCTCTCTCTCTTAAAAGTTTTGGGCTTCCTTCTCTTGGAGGTGTTGGGCCTCCCCCTCTTGGAGGTGTTGGGCCTCCCCCTCTTGGAGGTGTTGGGCCTGCTCCTCTAGAAGGTGTTGGACCTCCTCATCTTAACAATGTTGGGCCTCCTCTAACCTGGAGGTGTTGGGCCTCCTCCCCTTGGAGGTGTTGGGCCTCCTCCCCTTGGAGGTGTTGGGCCTCCTCCCCTTGGAGGTGTTGGGCCTCCTCCCCTTGGAGGTGTTGGGCCTCCTCCCCTTGGAGGTGTTGGGCCTCCTCCTCTAGAAGGTGTTGGACCTCCTCATCTTAACGATGTTGGGCCTCCTCCCCTTGGAGGTGTTGGGCCTCCTCCCCTTGGAGGTGTTGGGCCTCCTCCCCTTGGAGGTGTTGGGCCGCCTCCCCTTGGAGGTGTTGGGCCGCCTCCCCTTGGAGGTGTTGGGCCGCCTCCCCTTGGAGGTGTTGGGCCGCCTCCCCTTGGAGGTGTTGGGCCGCCTCTTCCTCCCACCCTGTGTGCACGCCTACAATTGGAGTGAATTTCCTAAGTTCAGGGTTATCTGCACTACATATACACATATATTTTTCTCTTTTTAGATATTTTTTGGATGAAGCCATGGAGCATTAAGTATTATATTGGACTTCTTTATACACCTGATTAAATGCGCTGGACTTACCGTATCTATTTTGAAATTACTTGCTGAGTGTCACCCTCCTAATGACGGAGCTGAAAACCCCCAAAACATTTCAAAGCAAATTTATCTGTGCCACAAAGAGAGAAAATCGTTTTGACTCCTTGATGGAAGTCCAGTTGGATGAAAAAGCTGTTGGTTAGAGTCAGTCACAGTCACATCATTTTTCTATAAATTTAATTAAATGATAGCATTCCTGCTGAGTAACCCTCACATGCACAATCAGCAGAACGCAGCAACATGGTGTTAAGTTAAAATTACACATTCCAGACGTGGCATTATGTTCTGTCCTTTGTCTCCATATAGTCGCTGTCACTGGCATTCCGAAACCTCAAAAAAAACACAGGAAGGAGTCACTTGTTTAACACGAAAACTGTGTAGATCCTGATTCCTCGATGTCTTGGTGCTTTGATTAATCTCCGAGTTCCTTGATAATAACATACTCGATCTAACCATTGTACTTTATATCCGGCACGATTTAATCCGATCGGTAAATTTCGGTCAATATTTTATTTGAATATTGGCGGATTCATTTTTTTAAAAAAATGCATAATGAGGGCTGAAGGGTTCTGGTGGCTGTTCTACCAGACCACCTGGGATTTGGAGATAACAGACATGGTCTGGCAGCTCCAGGAGGCGCAAGTACTGAGCGTTAGAGAGACAAGATGCCACTGAGTGCCCAAGCCGCCTGGAGCTACCAAGCCATGGATCGGGTCATGGGCCATCACCCTGTCTGTTGCCAGTATTTGAAAAACGGCCCCTTGTTGACAAAATTTGGGTTGGTACAAATATCCAAATTTTTATTTTTTTTACATAAATGTGTATCTAATTAATCACTGCTACTAACCCTAACCTTAAAAATAACCCTAATCCTAAAACTAACCCTAACGCTGAAAAAGTTTAAGGTTACTTTTTGGGTTAGGGTTATTTTTCAGTTTAGGGTTATGTTTTAGAGTTAGGGTTATTTTTCAAGTTAGGGATTGGGTTATTTTGCGGTTTTGGGATATTTTTAGGGTTAGAGCTACTTTTTTGGATTAAGGTTAATTTTAGCATTAGGGCTATTTTTTTATCTCGGGTTATTTGTCAGGTTAGGGTCATTTTTGGGTTAAGGTTACTTTTTGGGGTTGGGTTGTTTTTCAGGTCAGGGTTACATTTTGGGTTGAGGTTAGTTTTAGCGTTATTTTCCGAGTTAGGATTAGGATTATTTTTAGGTTAGCGATATTTTTTGAGTTAGGATTAGAGTTATTTTTATCTATAGGGTTTTTTCCGGGTAACGGTTACCTTTTGGGATAAGGTTATGTTTAGGGTTAGGGTTATTTTTTGGGTAAGAGTTAGGGTTATTTTTAGGGTTAGGGATATTTTTGGGTTAGGGTTATTTTTTGGGTAAGAGTTAGGATTATTTTTACAGTTAGAGTTATTTTTGGGGTAAGAGGGTTGATTTTAGGGTTAGGGTTAGATTTCAATTAATAAATCAACACTTGAATTAAAATTAAGTGTGATTTTCCACGTTTCCCTGCGAGAAAATCCATTTATCAAAAATTTTCAGCTCTTGATATGTTTTTGGATATCTGCTTACTAGGGATGGGCTGGCGGTTCGATCCGAACATGAGTTCGAATCGAACACTGCCCGTTCGGTCGTTCGGCGAAAATCTAACATTTCCGCGTGTTCGCCCACAATGCACGACAATGGACCGCAATGCACTTTTCCACTGGCCTTAAGCTACAGCCTTGGCAATGGGTGACCGGCTGAATTTATAAAAATGAATCAGTCCTGGATCAACAGCTATCACTCCCCTGATGCTGATGTAACTGAATAGATTGGGGATCTCTTCTGCATTCCCAAAATCTCCACCACTGCACTCTTCTACAATACCACAGAGGGGGTTACATTGTGAAGGCACTAGCTGGCACCAAAAGCCCAATATTTGGGTGCACTGATGCGTGTACCAGATTCCAATCATTTTAATATTTGACGGCAGGGTCCACCCCTGCACTCTTCCACAATACCTCAGAGGGGTTACGGTGTGAAGGCACTAGCTGGCACCAAAGGTCCAATTGTAATGCACCTGTTGTTACTTTCATCCAAAGCTTGCATAAGTTTAACCATAATTTAGCCAAAAAAAAATCACTAAACTTGTTCTGGGTGTCCTAAAACGTCTCCTCTTTTCATACAGGCTGCCGCCCCAAGCAGTTGTTTATGAATAGATTAAAAGGAAAAACATTTACCGTCATTTGAAATGTCATTTTTTTTTCTTTTTTCTTTTTAAATGTTTCTATTCATCCGACAAATCCGCCACTTCACGGGCAGGTTATGGGGACCTCCAAGGCACGATATTTGAAGGAATTTCTCGTTTTTATTCTTAACTTTTATTTCATGGAAAAAAAAACACTGTTCCTTTAAAAACGTCTTTTTTTCCTTGTTTCCGGTTCCCCAGGGCACTACCCGGACCCCCATACACCTTTTATGGCAAATATCTTGTATATATGCCCTCGTGCAGGGCACTCTAAAAATCAAACGTGCGAGTCCCATTGACTTGCATTGAGTTCGGATCGTGTTTGTGTCCTGACTTGAACTTTTGAAATTGTTCGAGTTCGAATGCGACCCGAACACGGGGTTGTTCGGCGCATCCCTACTGCTTACCAATAAATTTGAATTGAAGGGATATAGACAATATTTCCATTAAAAAAGTATAGTTGCGAGTAGAATTATTGAGCTGAATTTTTATTGGGAATTGAAGTGCTGGTTTGCCCTTATTTTAATCTCCTGAACTGAAAAATTGCAACATTGCGGCCAATTAAAGCTATCCGGCTGAATTAGAGCCATTTGTGACATGATTGGAAATTGGGGTTTCTGTCAATCTTCTCTTGGAATGAGCTACAAGATAATACAACCATCCTTACAATAAGTCACATCCCCCAGCAGAGGTGCAGACCACATTGCTCTCTCACCGGACCACCAGGCATGGAGGCATAATGAGGGCTGAAGGGTTCTGATGGCTGTTCTACCAGACTACCTGGGATTTTGGGATAACAGACATGGTCTGGCAGCTCCAGGAGTGTCACGGTTAGGGATGGCACCGGGGTGGCACCAGGGGTGAGGAGAGTATGAGCCCAGCGTGCAGTGGTCTGCACTGATAAACAGAGGATATGGATGGTGGAGGGTGAATGGAAATAAAGACTAACCAGGTTGATTGCAGAGGATGATGGCGATGATGGTTGTAATTGGCAGGAACCAGAAATGGGGAATCAGGATCAGGTAGCAGATAGCAACAATAGCAAGGGTGTTCACTCTTGGTGAGCATGAGCTGTAATGAACCAGCAGTGTGTGTGTGTGTGCGGGGCTGAGCCCTTTATTTCGGGAGTCACATGTGTTTTGGTGTTAACTCTTACACTGCTGGATGCTGGTTGCAGGGCAGGAACAGGATAGGAAATGTAACACCGGGGGGGGGGTTTCACAATGGTGGCAGCCATGGGGCATGACAGTACCTCCCCTTCAGGGTCACGCTCCGAGTGACCAAGGATGGCAGCAGGACTGCCCATGACCAGGCACGGGTCACTCCGGTGGGTACTTGTCACACCACTGGAGGGCAGAACGGTGTTCAGGAGTCGTGGTACAGGGTTGGGCACGTGCCTTCCTCTGATGTCGCCGTGCCTTGGACTTCGTCTTCTTGCAGTCAGCAGACACCTCAGGAAGGAGAGTGCCCATGTACCCAGATGGCATTCTCTCTTCAGTCACAATGGGTGAAAAGCAATCACGATATAAAACAAAGTCCACATCAGAGTCTTTAGGGATCCTGGGTTACGCTCTTTTCTCATAGGTGATGCATCGGGAATGAGAGTGCCCACATAATCGGATGGCACCAAGGTGGGTATAGCGTAGATGCCCTGCACCATATAAGGAGCTGGATCCTCAGGTAAGGAATCTGGAGCAACAGGAATGTACCTGGAACGTCTGGCGTTGGCGACAGAGGGCAAAGGATAGGAGGCAGAGTCACCATTGAACCTTGTGCCCACATAAGAAGATGGCATCGGGGTAGGTGTCTCCTCTTCTTCCTCTTTGCCATAGTCCCCCTCAAGGTCATCGCTGGAGGAGGAGCAGACATAACGCCACCCCTTGACGGAGGCATCAGACCCTAAAGACTCCGTATATTGACTCGGGGGGGTCTTTAGAGACCGTGGTGTCCTCTGGTATACAGCCAAACGGGAAGACATCATTCAGAGGGTCAAACTCACAGATGGCCGGATCATGTGGGCTGTGAGTGATGTGAATAGGTATGCCTGGAACCTGTATACACATAATGTCCATTGGCTCCGGTTCCATGGATGCATCTTCCAAGTCCATAGGGATGCCAGGTTCGGGCTCCCTGGGTAAGGGCATAAAGGCCTCCATATCCATGAGGGTGTCACTCTCCTCTTCAGAGCTGACCTCTAAAGACGTCACATGCCTGGATACAGTTCGTCTGGGGACAGGTGTAGGTGCAGGAGTTGTTCAGGGTGCAGGTTTGGGTTCAAGAGATCTCTGGGGGGCCGGCCTGGGTAGGGGTACCGGCTTAGGGACGGCAGGTCTCTTAGAAGCAGGTGTAGACACAGTGGCTGTAGCAGGCCTGGAAGCCTGGGGCTGCTTCAGAGATCTACGCACCCGAGCGTGCTTGGGAGTTGCAGCAGGCTTAGAAACTGGTGCTGGTGTGTGTTTGACAACCGCAGATCTGGGGTTTTTTTCTGGGCAATTGGATATCCAATGTGATCCTGCCCCACAGTACAGGCACGAATTGCTATTTTGTCTCTTGACACGCTCTTCAGGAGACAGGGGGTCATGGCGTTTGTTTGGAGGAGCGCACACCTTAGTTGAGGTGCCCAGAATATTTTGCAGTAATGTCATCAGGGAATCAGCCAGGTTTTTAAACAGGTCCTGGAAGGTCCTTTTTAGTAACTCCACCATAAAGTGCAGCACTGTGGGCTCATTAGTATTGGGCTGGTTCATTCTGTCACGGTTAGGGGTGGCACCGGGGGGAGGAGGAGAGTATGAGCCCAGCGTGCAGTGGTCTGCACTGATAAACAGAGGATATGGATGGTGGAGGGCGAATGGAAATAAAGACTAACCAGGTTGATTGCAGAGGATGATGGCGATGATGGTTGTAATTGGCAGGAACTAGAAATGGGGAATCAGGATCAGAATAGCAACAATAGCAAGGGTGTTCACTCTTGGTGAGCATGAGCCGTAATGAACCAGCAATGTGTGTGTGCGGGGCTGAGCCCTTTATTTCGTGAGTCACGTGGGTTTTGGTGTTAACTCTTACACTGCTGGATGCTGGTTGCTGGGCAGGAACAGGATAGGAAATGTAACACCAGGGGGGGCTTCAGGATGGTGGCAGCCATGGGGAAGCCATGGAGCATGACAAGGAGGCACAAGTATCGAGCGTTAGAGAGGCAAGATGCCACCGAGCGCCCAAACCGCCTGGAGCTGCCAAGCCATGGATTGGATCATGAGCCATCACCCTGCAATAGAGAATCTGCACTGGAGTAATAACTCTGGTCTAGGCCCAGGCCCCTTACAAGTGTACTGGGTGTACCACTCCACCCCGATGGCAGGTATAAAGTTGTGTTGGCTGTGAGGCCCCGTAAGTAGATCAGGCTCAGTAAGTAGTGCATATATACTGTATAGGCTAGGGTCAGACTGAGGCAGTGCGAACGCGCGTTCTGGCGCACTTAATCACGGCCGTGCTAGCAGCAGATGCCGGGCAATGACGGCCAATATACGAAGTACGGCCGCACAAAAGTCCGGCTGCGCAACGCAAGTGGAAAATGAACGCATTTTTTCGAGAACGTGAAACCGCAGGTACTGACGTACAGAGTGCGCTGCGTCCGCATAGCAGCGTGTGTGCGTGAATTGGAGATGTCAGACGCTGCTAATGTCCGGCCAACATAACGTCCAGACACAAAAAGTGTTTTATTGATGATCCGTACAAAATCACGGACGAAAATGCGCATCGTATGACCGCTATCACATATTCCGGGAAAAAATGCGTCCATTCGTTCGAACGCACTTTTTCACAGACAACATAAAAATGCGTTAGTCTGACCCTAGCCTTAAAGTTGTGTTGGCTGTGAGGCTCTGTAAATAGATCAGGCTCAGTAAGTAGTGCATATATATAAACACACAGGAAGGATGCTATTATGTGGGCTAATTACAAGTGTCTCTCGGATTTTCCATACCTTGGCCTACAGATATAATCATCTTGTAAAACTCTGGATTGAAAGCTTTTGAGCATCTTCCACTTGACCTGCACTGTCTGATCAACTCATTAATGCCTGGCCACCATACTCTGCAATAACGTGACGGAGGGAGGATGAACCTGTCAGTACATGGCTTCCAGAAAGGATTGACCTCTGGATATACACCTAAAATTACTTCCGTCTTCTACAATAACAGTGGAATTGCTCTTCAGATCCGTTTTCCATCCAGTATGAAGCTAAATATGAGCTTGAAGGCCAAAAATAGCGGACCTGGAAAATAGGACCAGATGGAGGATTCTTTTAGTCCTACTTGTCTAGTTTTGCCTAATCTTTGTGGTTTTCTTGTTAATTTTCCATAATTGTTTAGGGCTTTGAATTTCCGACACAAAAAGCACACAGTGTGCAGCTGTTTTAATTTCTAGATGAAGTGGTTTAGTGGTTAATTTAGTGTCCTCCGACAATAGGGTCATGGACTTGGACCACGGGGAAACTTTATGTGGCCACTATGAAGTAGGTAACACGTAGCATGGTCAACCATAGTCGAGTACATACAGGATTACACGTGTAAACACTTGTTCTTCATCCTGCCTCCCACTGGCGTCCATTGCGCTGCCGGCCGAACAATGAAAACATCGACTGTGAGGGAAGCAAAGGACAGAACATAATTCTACGTTTGGAAGGTGTAATTTAGCCTGAACACCATGTCTCTGGGTCCTGCTGATGATGCAAATGTGGGTTGTTTGGCAGAAGGACTATAATTTAGTTTGTCTCGTTCCTCGAAATAAGCAGCTGATGGGGTTTTGGATCTGACTGTTGAGCTGCTCCTATGTGTTTATGGCATGATAGGCATAAGGACCCTTTATTACATTTTCCATGAATCATGTAGACGTCTTGACCTGAGATCACAAATTATAAGTAAGTTGGGTCTAGACCTTATGGATTGACTCTTAATTTTGTCGAAGAAGCTCATAGGGATCTTTGCACGTGGTAAAGAGCCACGTGTCGAAATTGGTCAATACTGGCCGGACAGATCGAGTACCCTGTTGATGAGCCTTCAGTCAACTAGTCCGCACATTTACTTGTACATCCCAATACATGTCTACAATGACAACCCAAAGAGGAGCCCTAGAGATAGTGAGGCCGTCAGCATGTCTCAAAAGTGAGGACCCTCTTGTTCAAGAACACACAAGCTTTCTCATTAGATGGGGGCATGTGGAGTATATGTGTGGCTTGCCATGTGCATACTGTGTGTGAGACCCTCCTTTGACTGAGGCCATAGGGCACTGCCTATTTTGCTCAATTATTTCTGCTAATCCAGTCTTTCAGCTTCACCAACCGACATCTCTTGGGTCTATTCCATTGGGCATTATGACCATGCTACTGATGTAAAGTCCTCTGCTTCGAAAACTGAGTAAATGCCATGATGTAAACCTTCTAAATAGCCCAAAACAAGGATTTTATACAGAAACAAACTTTTTTCAAACACAATTTTTCAAGCATTGCATGAGGACCTACAAAAAAAGCGTTTTATGTTTTTAAATATTTTCTGGGATATTTTTCCAGTTTCAGGGATCTTCTGCATAACAAATGTATCTATACCCATCAGAGTGAGCCTCAGAATTACTTGGGGATACTGAAAAAACACCTTTCTTTTTATCAGTCACAATTGTTTGTAGGACCTTGGTTTAGAAGCTCTGTGTTGGTCCTTTAGGTTCTACATGCCATTATGTCCCTGCAATGTTTCAGAGGGACAAGACATGGAATTCAAAGAATTCACATTCCATTGCTTTCTGTAAGATGAAGGACAGGAGGGGTGGTTCAGTCTCTGAAAGACCCACAGTAGATGATAGTGGTGGCGAAGACCATCAATAGCCTCCATGAGTCGGGAGGATGTTTGGACCATCCAAGGATGACCCCACTGAGAGGGACAAGTGGGTTTATTGATGCCTGGATTCTGTCACACACTTGGGAGAGGTGACATTAGCCAGGGAACCATCTAGGTGTCTGCAGGAGGTCTGGGAGTCCTGTCCCAAAGATCAGAGGAACAAGACTTTATCTTGATGAAGGAACCAGATGCTGTCAGGAGTGAAGAGTAAATAAAGCCATGAAGGTGCTGGCCTGTAAATCCTTTATCCATTTGCCATTTGAATAGATCTTACCCTTGGGACTTTCTCAGTGGGAGATTTTGTAGCTTGTAATTGCTCCAGATTCCATCGATAATTATGAGGAGGTGTTAGTGAACAATTACCACGTTGTGTGCATTGAACCCCCAGGGAACATGATGTATCTTTCACCATTTTCACTTTAGGGCTGTTAAATTTGTTTTTTGAAGGGACTTTACAGGGAGGAAACACTGATGGTTTGACACCCTCATGTAGCCTGTGCAAGGATTTTGGGCCACATGGGCAAAGATCCACTGAACTCCAGTAGACCGGTTGACTGAATTGGGTGTGAGTGAATATGGGATTGTCTGCGCTGTGAGGAAGTTGTGTGAGATGTCTGTAAGTGATTGGATGTTTGTGTAAGATGGGAAATTTGTAGGTGTAATTGCCAGATGTTATTCCATCATCAGGACTACCTGTCCCTTCTGTGCCAGAATGTCTTCTCTATTTCCCCATTGTAAAGCTCGGACATATTTTTTGGGGCTGTTATAGTACAAAGTAATGATGCATTGTTCGGCTCAGGGGGTTCAGCGGATGTGTAACTTTTGTCAGCAAGAGGGTGTAACGTTGGGAGCTTCCAGCCCTACCTGTGTGCTTGAGGGCAGCATGTCTGATGCTGCTCGCTGACCAACGCCCGGTTTAAATGGAGACAGGCAGGGAGGTGGCTGCATGAGGCGCGGCTTGAGTGGGGGGCGTGGCCTGGTGAAGGTCTTTAAAAACCCTCAGTGTTTTCTCAGCAGTTGCCAGATCGTGGTTATCCATACCTGAGCTCCTTGTACCTGACTGCTATATTGAATTAACCCGTTATTGACCTCTGCTTGTTTCTGACTATTCTGCCTTCTGTTGCCCTAGACCATTTTCTTGTACTACGCCACTGCTCTGATATCGACCCGGCTATTCCATTTGACCATTCTGAACTCTGTATTCCTGATTCTGGCTCGGCTGACTACTCACTGTGTTAACCCTTTCTGTCTAGCTAGTTTACCTGGCCAATTCTAAGGACCAGACAGTTAGGGATCTTTCACGGCTACTCTGTTGGTAGCTTCTGGGCTCTGTGTAGTGTGGGGTGTTAAGTACTGCGTGGTGGGATCTGGGAACCGTGACATTGGGCTGACCTCAAGGATCGCCTCAATTATCATACCAGTGGATCTAATCACCTCTTGCCGGCACCATGGAGCCACTAAGGGGAAATATGGTCACAAGCTGACATCCCATACTGACTTCCTTTCACCAGCTCCATTAGTGGATCAAGTTGGAATACCTGGGAGCCACTAAATGATAACCAGGGCCAGTGCTGGTATTGACTCTTGTAGGCCGTTGGACACCATGGTGCCATGCATTAGCTTTACTATGTGGAATGATGCTGAGACTGTAGAAGGACACTAGGTACTGGGACTCTCCAAGCCGTTATTCTTTGCGGAATAACATCTCAAACCAGGACCAGAGTGCCACCATAAAATAGCTTGCTGTGCTCAGGCTGAGCCATTACTAATGGCCAGAAACCAAAGTATAGAAGTCGTTAATGTTGGGCAGGGGTCAGCAACCTTGATTCTTCAGCTATTTTGGAACTACATTATCACCCATGATGGTCTGCCAACTTAATGAATGGCTGCGCATCATCGATGGTGTAGGTCTGAAACATCTTGAGGGTTGAGGTTTGCTGACCTCTTTTGTAAAGAAGCCGCTAAGGCCAAGCCACTGGCAAAGATTGCAGCAGGGTAGGAATTGCGGCTCCAGCCGTCAACTTAACCGCAGGGTCAAAACAGGACCCCCAGTGTGCAGGAGGACGAGAAACTGGGGCCTCCTCATACCATAACCTGTGTCAGGGGAGTACAGAAGCGATTTTAAGTACTGTGAAGCGTCCTTTAATTTTTGTGAAAGTGAAAACGCAAGGTTGGAGGAACCTGTTCCCGAAGGAGCTTACAATTTATATGGGGATTGGGGACATGGAGACTAAGGAGAATCAATGACAAATTACAGAGGGGGTTGTAATGAACAGACTTGTCCTGCCTCTGGTTTGCGTTATCAGCAATCCCAGGCCATGTCACTTCCCGGCTGATAAGATAAAAGTTGTGGAATCCATACTTTCTTTTATGGGAGACGAATTCCTGTTGGCCACTCATTCACCGTCTACTACACCGTTAATGTCAATAAAACCTATGGGGTTCCTTTTTAAGAATCGGTGCAGCAGCACAGTTCACTGTTAGGTGCAACCAGCGGTAAAGAATCACTGTTTTTGCAACTTCTGAGAACTTTGGCTCTCCAGAGATGAAAGATTCAACACTGACAGGCGAAGCTGGTTCAAACAACGCCAAACATTCATACCACCATTATTCGTGCGTTAATATGAGTAACCCGCGGCTATTCTCCATCCAGCCATTGTTTGCAACGCGGTAAATATTCTTTGGTTTTAAAGTGGCGACCTCTATTGACCTCCAAGAGAGACGACGGTAAAAATGATGCTAAACAATGTTGGACAACTTCCACCACTGCAGCAAAATCATAACTTTGTCCGATAATAGAGTGAAAACCATGGTAGACAAGCTTGTCACAAACTTTGGTGAAAAGTACGGTGAGAAGTATGGAGAACTCTGGTGGCAACTACGGTGAAATCGTAACATCATCCAAAACTATGGTGGAAACTGTGCTAGACAAGTTCAGCAAAATCGATGGTGCACAGTGGTGGCAGTTGCCTAATAGTGAACTTATCGTAGTTTCATCAAACTTCCGCAAAGTTCTCCAATGTGAATCCACCATTCTTTCAATGACTAGTGAATAGCCCCATCCAGTGGTCCGTCATCATCACTTCCAGCTTTTCAAACGGCTCCAGAGAAACACTTAGGGAGTCATTCAATAACCGCCGGTGTTTGTCGTGGCTGCATACACTAATGTCCCGGTCCCCCAGTTCCTACTGGTCAGATGCTCAGCCTCTTGGGAGGAGATACAGATGCAGAACCTCCTATAGAAGCCTAAGATAGCAAGATGTTTTCCAGGCATGAGCAGTCTAAATAGCTGCATCTTCATCTTGGTTTGGGAAAACCACCCGTCAGTCAGTGCACCACTCACAACAGAGCAGGCTATCACCCAATCAGCAGAGACTATAGGCGCAGCCTCCGGGACATTAAATGTCAGCGGGAACAATACGTATCTTCATGGATACTTTGCAATTTTACCCACAATACTCTAAATAAAAATGGCGCACCCACCCCCTCCAGACACAGTATAGAGCAGCTTTACCAGCTGTACGCTCTGTGGGCTGTACAGGTGAAACGCGTGATTAAGGGCTGTGCAACCAGGAGGCTATTAATCACAGGCCTATGACAAGTAGAAATGATTAACGTGCCAGCTCGCTGGAAAGTTTCATATGAACGATCTGTCATCACGTGGAAACCATGGCATGAACTTTATTGTCAAGGTCCTGGAGGTCACCTGATTTCTCGATCCTTAAGTTACACTGGAGGTAAGGGCTGTCCATGACCTCATACATTGGCCTGGAGCTACGTGGCCAACTTTAATCTAAGGTGCGCTTGATGATGTTCTTTAATTCTGCCATTTTTGGGCTGCAGGTCCAGGTACCATTTCCCCCTCCATCGAATTGAGTTCTCCTCCCGTTTGCCTGATGTTCTGTATCTCGGGCTTCATGCTTCATTTGGTTTCCAGCCAGTGCCACATGAAGGGCGTCATGGTCCTCGTGATAAAGATTTTGGAGGGACTCTGACACTTATTACCATTGTGTCCCAAACCAATTCCTCTTTGCCCTACTAACCCTGTCTTCTTCCTTCAATCTCCATTATACCTTTGCCCCGTCCCTCTCACCCCATTGTGCCTCTACCCTACCCCACTTTCCCCAAGGCCTAAACCCATCCAACTCACTCCATTGGGTCACTACCCAACCTCTCGCTCCCCCACTGCATCTGCTGTGCATTCCAACACCATTGTGCCATGCTTCATTCATCCCACTCCAATAAGTCTTTACCCTATCCCTCAGCTCGGTGTGTTCCACCTCCATTGTGCCTCTACCCTATCCTTCTCTTCACTGGGTCTTCTGGTTTATGCCTATTGTGCCTTTGCCCCATCTTTCTCACCCCACTGTGCCTCTACCCTATCCCTCTCCCCCCCGGGATGTCTGCTGTGTATTCCACCTCCATTGTGCCTCTGCTCCATTCCTCTCACTCCATTGTATATCCACCCTATCCCTCTCTCCCCCCAGGTCCTCTGCTCTGCACATACCACCACCATTACGCCTCTGCCATATCCCTCACACCCTATCTTATCCCTCTGTTTTCCACTGCCATGGTGCCTCTGTCCCATTCTCCTCACTCCCATCATGCCATGCTATTACTCTCGCCCCTGGACCTCTGTGCTTTTCCACCTCCATTGTGCATCTACCCTTTCCCTCTCATCTCATTGTGCTTCTGCCCTATCACTCTCACCCTTAGAGCCTCAACTCTGTGCATTCCACCTCCATGTGTGACTCTGCCCCATTGTGCGTTTACCTCATCCCTCTATTCCCCAGGGCCAAGACCTGTTTTCCACCTCTGCCCCATCCCTGTCACTCCACCGTACCTCTACCCTATCCCCCTGGGCCTTTGCCAGGTGTTTCCCATCTCCATTCTGCATCTACCTACCCCTCTCAACCCATTCTGCATCTATCCGACCCCTCTCTCCCCCAGGCCCCCTGTCTGCAGCCCCATTCCTCACACTCCCATTGTGCCTCTGCCCAGGGTTCTTCATATTTAAACTAGGAGGGGGGGGGACAAAAGGGTAAAAAACAATCTGCCCGATTGTCCCCCAAAACTAAATCGGAGGGTGCAAGCAACATGCAGGGTAAAAAATGACAAGCTCAGAGTCGTGTCTATAAATGCTCGCAGTTTAGTCAATAAAATCAATGAACTGGAGGCAATGATGGCAGCTGAAAAAGTAGATTTAGTGGCGGTTACTGAGACATGGTTCAGTGAGAAAAATAACTGGGACATAACAATACCGGGGTACTCTTTATATAGAAAAGACAGAGAAGGTAGGAAAGGAGGAGGAGTGGCCCTGTATGTGAAAAACAACATAAAAACGAACCAAATAAAAGTGAGCGAGGAGAACATAGAGTCAGTTTGGGTTACGCTAACATTTGGCAATCATACAGTAGCTCGTGTAGGTGTGATCTATAGACCCCTGGACAAGTAGAAGAGCTAGATAATCTGCTGGTTGAGGAAATAGCCAAAATGGCAATGAAGGGGGAAGTTATTATCATGGGGGACTTTAATCTTCCTGATGTGAACTGGAAAACCAAAATAGCTGGGTGCACCAGGAGTACAAATATTCTAAACTCCCTACTGGGATTATCTCTAACACAAGTAGTTGAGGAGCCGACCCGTAAAGAGGCCATATTGGATTTAATACTCACAAATGGAGGTTTGGTATCAGACGTTGTTGTAGGTGAAAATTTGGGATGTAGTGATCACCAGTCAGTGTGGTTTAATATAAGAACAGGGATGGAGCCGCACCACACAAAAACAAAAGTTTTACACTTTAAAAAAACAACAGATGATTTTTCTAAAATTAGATTTTGTGTGAATGAGTCATTATCAGACTGGAGGAGTTTAAAGGGAGTCCAGGAGAAATGGGATTATTTAAAGGAAGCATTATTGAAGGCCAAAGGCAATTGCATTCGACTTGTTAGCAAAAACAAAAAAGGGAAGAAACCACTGTGGTCTCTGCAGAAGTGGCCAAAATAGTGAAGAACAAAAAGATAGCATTCAATAATTATAAAACAACTCAGGCAAACCTATAAAATTAGGCAGAAAGAGGCAAAGCAATTTATAAGAGCTTCCAAAGCAAACGCAGAAGAGAAAATAGCTCAGTCAGTAAAAAAGGGGGACAAAACATTTTTTAGATACATAAACGAGAAAATAAAAGTAAAACAAGGATTAGTTACATTAAAAACAAAGGAAGGAAGGAATGTAGAAGAGGATAAAAGTCTCGCTGACTGCCTCAATGAATATTTTTGTTCAGACTTTGCAGAAGAAAAGGAAGGAAAGGGACCTCAGTTAGGAGAGAACACTAAAGAGACATTTACATATCAGTTTACAGAGGAGGAGGTTCTACAGCAGCTGTCTAAAGTAAAGACAAATAAGTCAATGGGGCCTGATGGGATCCACCCTAAATTATTAAGAGCTCAGTGGTGCCGTGTAATAGCAAAACCATTAACAAGGATTGGTTAAATAAATCTGTTAACGGGAGTGGTCCCAGAAGACTGGAAATTAGCAAATGTTGTGCCCATTTACAAGAAGGGTAGTAGGGAGGAATCGGGGAACTATAGGCCAGTTAGTCTTACGTCAGTAGTGGGGAAATTAAATGGAAACCATGTTAAAGGAAAGGATTGTTGAACACCTAAAAACACATAGATTACAGGATCAGAAACAACATGGGTTTACCTCAGGGAGATCATGCCAAACTAATCTTATTGATTTTTTTGATTGGGTAACAAAAATAATAGACACAGGTGGTGCAGTAGACATTGCTTATTTAGATTTCAGTAAGGCTTTTGATACTGTTCCACATAGAAGCTTATCAATAAATTGCAATCTTTGATCTTGGATTCCAATATTGTTGAATGGATTAGGCAGTGGCTGAGTGACAGGCAACAGAGGGTTGTGGTAAATGGAGTTTATTCGGCGCAAGGTCTTGTTACCAGTGGGGTACCTCAGGGGTCAGTACTTGGACCCATTCTATTTAATATTTTTATTAGTGATATTGCAGAAGGTATTAATGGAAAAGTATGTCTTTTTGCTGATGACACAAAGATTTGCAACAGGGTTGACGTTCCTGGAGGGATCAGCCAAATGACAAATGATTTAGGTAAACTAAAAAAATGGTGGGAGCTGCGGCAATAGAGTTTTAACGTGGATAAGTGCAAGATAATGCACCTGGGACGTAAAAACCCAAGGGCTGAATATAGAATATTTGATACATCTGAGGGTTGGGATTTAGGGGTTATTATTTCAGAGGATCTAAGGGTAAGTAGTCAATGTAATAGAGCAGCAGGAAATGCTGGCAGAATGCTTGGAAATGCTGGCAGAATGCTTGGTTGTGTAGGGAGAGGTATTAGCAGTAGGAAAAGGGAAGTGCTCATGCCACTGTACAGAGCACTGGTGAGACCTCACTTGGAGTACTGTGTGCAGTACTGGAGACCGTATCTCCAGAAGGATATAGACATCTTAGAGAGAGTTCAGAGAAGGGCTACTAAAATGGTGTACGGCTTGAAGGAGAAAAGTTACCAGGAAAGGCTTAATGATCTTAACATGTACAGCTTGGAAAAAAGACGAGACAGAGGAGATATGATAGAAACATTTAAATACGTAAAGGGAATCCACAAGGTAGAGGAAGGGAGTATATTTAAAAGGAAACAAAGTAGCAAAACAAGCGGACATAGACTTAGATTAGAGGGGCAAAGGTTTAAAAGTAACATCAGGAAGCATTATTTTACTGAGAGGGTGGTGGATACATGGAACAGTCTTCCAGTAGAAGTGGTAGAGGCCAAAACAGTAATTGAATTTAAGCAGGCATGGGATAGGCATAAGGCTATCCTAAACAAAAGATAAATCCAGGTAAAGTATCCATGTAATTGGGCAGACTAGATGGGCCGAAAGGTTCTTATCTGCCGACATTTTTCTATGTTTCATGTTGTGTCCAGAACCGATAATCACTGCAGTCAACAAGCCTCCACAAACCTAAAAAGTAGTGTGGCAGCCCTCCACATAGGAAGGGGCTTTAATGAAAGACATGTATGCCACCTAGTGGCTGCACAGGAAACTGCATGGATGCAATTATTACAGGACTGAAATTCTTTTTTTCTATGGAACCAAGTAGTTTAACGTCCCAATCCTTTGTGTAAAAAGCTAATACACAGATCACTACAATTTTCTGGTTTGGACCCAAAAATATTGGGAGAGGCACAGCACAGCATGGCCATATCCCCTCAGTGACCCTTATCCATTACAGAAAGGTCACTGGGATGAAAGGTTCTAAACTCTAGATGGCGACCCTTGTCTGGCACAATGTCACACAGGGTCTGCATTATCAGCATACAGGCAGAAATGGCCTTTGTCAGTAAATGTGCCGTAGATATGCTTACAAGGGGCCTATTATCAGCATACAGGCAGATGCAGTAAATGTGCTGCAGACATAATAAAATGGGGAGATCTCCTGCTTATGGGGATTTGTAGTGATCAGAATGAGATTATTAGCAATGCAAGATCTGAATGTGCTGCATAATGCCTGTGTATGGCAATTACAGCAACACCTTGTATCTGTACTATACAGGGATTTACACTCATTATAACCCCGACTCTTATCCCTGTACAGCAGCGACTGACCCCACAACTCACCCTGTATTCTGAGAAAATCCCTGGCTGCTGGAATAACGCAGTAAAGTTTGTTGAGCTTTTCACAGTGAGGGTAGCAGTTGCTCTTTGCAGCTTCTTTACAGTAACACAGGGTGACAGGGGAGTGAAATATGACACGAGCTGGAGAGGAGGATATCAGATTCCTCCAGAGTCGATTCAAGGCGAGGATGAGCGGTTTTGTTTTGTATAATGTTTATTAATCAACAAAAATAAATTCCGTCAAAGAAAAAAACAAACAGAAAAAGGTGTAAACCGAGCCCGTTTTAAACAGATTACAAAAATACAAAAAAAATATTAACCCCCTCCGCACCAGTCTATATTTTACACGTTGAGTGCAGTTTGTTATTTTCTTAATTCCTGACTCTGGTTGTCAGATCTGCCGAGACTGCAGCGCTCATCATCCTCACGACCCGGAACGGTTTCTAAGGATAGGAGCGGCGTTACAACGAAATCTTCTGTCACTCGACCCACGGGGTGGTTTGTTCCTGAAGACTTTAAACGCAGAGCTGTCAAACTCTGCCTCCTGAACTACAACTCCCATGATACCCTGGGCCATTTGTTGAATTCTGAGAATTGTAGTTGGGTCGTGTGCTTGACAGCCCTACTTTAACAGGGATTCCCCAAGGAAGGAAGAAATACTTGAGCAGAGGACACCCCAAAACCTCCATATTGATAAACCTAAAGAATTTAAGTAGGCTGGAGGAGGGGAAAAGAAAATAGACCCGCCCGCTTTGTTACTTTGAATTGCTTCCACAGCTGCCCTAACCTTTGCCCTCTCGTGAACATTATTGGGGTCTTTATTCCTCCCCCAGCCTCTATTTTCAGAGTGTTCAGGAGTCAGGTGGCTTTCTGTGATCCAAACGGCCCAACCACCTGCGCAGGAAACTCCGCCCCTTCCCCTGGAGGAAAGGCAATTGCCCTAAATGGCCCAAACCTTATTGACATTCCCTGGTTAAAGCCCGTAACACGAGGACATCAGCTACAACATATCAAAGCATTTTTCAGGAAAATAATTTCTAGTTTTAGGTCGTGCGTTAAGGGTAGAAGCGCAGGTATTCAAAGCCCTGCCTGGGGAGGGGGAGGAGCAAAAAAATTAACATTTTAGAAGGTCTGACTTGACTTTTTGTTTTTATTCTTCAATGTAGGGACTGGATTTGGTGCCAGAAGAAAGGAGGAGCCGGCGCTGCCATGGCAGGTGGAGGAGGAACCTAGATCAGGAGGTGGAGGAGTCGGCACCTTTATCGGTAAGCGGAGAGGTTGCCATGACTGGAGAAACCTAGGATGGGAGGTGGCGCAGCTGGCACTGCCATAGCAGGTGTAGGAAGATCCTAGGTCAGAAGGCAGAGAAGCTGGTGGTATCCAGGCAGGTGGAGGAGGATCCTGGGTTGGGAGGTGGTGGAGAAGCCAGCACTGCCCTGACAGGTAGAGGAGGAACCTAGATCAGAAGGTGGAGAAGCCGACGCTATCGTGGCAGGTGGAGGAGGATCCTAGATCGGGAAGTGGAGAAGCCGGCGCTGCCGTGAAGCGCACACTGGAAGGAAATGACCGGTGGAGATCTGGAAGCAGACAACTAGTTTCTGAAAAGAAGAGGACACGTCATGTTCTACAGATCCAGAAAACAGTAGATACGATGATCAGAGCCATGTTTGTTGTGTATTAAATCCCTCCTGACCCTCCCCCACACCCTAGAGTGAGATAATACTCCCCTTTAATCCAACACTTGTGCTGCTCCAGAATGGACAAGCACTGGGGCCCATTGAAGACGCAGCTGGCTTGACCCAGGGGATCCAAGCACCCGAGCACCAACCAATCAAAGGGCTCTAAATTTGAGGGTTAAAACTTCCTCTGCTGCTCATCCAATCAGGTCTCCTGGCCAGCTCAGCGGCAGAGCACATACACGAGCATAGCATGCAGCTCTGGCCACAACGCAAAGCGCCGTCTTCATGCAGACAGTAGCCACCGAGCGGCTACGTTCATCTCCTGTGATGGATGTAACTGGTGAAACCCAGATCCTAAAAACATCCAGCAGACCAGGAGCTCACACGCAAGAAAACCTGCCTGGCCTCCACAACGGCAAACGAAAGGTCTACGTACCCAGTGACCAGCGGGGTGGGATTTAGCTCACAACACGTTTCCGTATACTGTCCCGTGTCATGTCCTCGACTTTGCTGCCGCTTCCCTCCTCGTCCGTGTCTTCCTCCTCGTCCTCCAGTTCTCGTAGCACTTTTGCGGCCTCGGGCGGCAGGTTTTCTGTGGAGGAAAAATCAAAAGGCATTCAGGAACCCTTAGCAACACGCAAGACAGACTAAGCTGGGGGTCCCTCCAAAAAAAGTATAGGCTTCCAGACGACCCGATAAACGCCTCCACCAACTCACCGCCCTTACAATCCCAGAGAAACTTGAAGAATGCAAGAAAATACATGAATGAGGCGTCCAAAAACGCTTTGGCCACGTGACCAGTCACATTATATGGCGGCGCAGAGCACTCTGATGGCTTATAAGCGTTCCTCCAGTTTGAAGAAATGTACTTGAAGTGCTGATGGTAACCGAACCACCACGCGTTTTGCCGACATCTGTCCCACTATAGGCGAAACGCGTTAATTTCTGTGCAGCGGCTCTCTAGGAAAGCCGACACACACATACACACCTCTACTTTTTTTTTTTAATTCTTTATTTTACTCAGACAACGTGAACAACAAAAGTTACGTAAAGGCCGCGCAGGGCCAATAAAAGTCAGCCACATAACCACTTCTAGAAAGAAAAAGAACAAATGCAAAATGTTACATATCACAGCAGTGATAGCTCAGCAGGTGTAAAAGGTACAGCAGAAAGTGTCTTCATAAAACGAAAAAAGGGTCCCCAGCCGGGGAACTTCAGCGTAAACTCCGCCAAACAAGAACAGCGAGTCAGTATATATACAGTTGTGTTCAAAATTATTCAACCCCCAATGCTGTAAAGGGTTTTAGGGAATTTAGTGTACATTTGTAATTGTATTCAGAATGAAATCCTACAAGGACTTTTTAAAGAACCATATGCAACTAAAATGACATCAATTGGTTTTGTAATACAGTAGTAAATGTTTCTTTTGTGAATTCTTCATTGACACAATTATTCAACCCCTTAAAGACTACCACTCTGAAGAACAGAGGTTCATTCAAGTGTTTTCAATCAGGTATTGAAAACACCTGTGGATGTCACGGAGCAGCAATAAAGCATAATAAGCACCAATTAGGCAGCTTTAAAATGAGTGTGATACTCAGCTCCTTCTAGACATTTACTGGTGTGGTTACAAACATGGTGAAGTCAAGAGAATGGTCCAGGAAGACAAGAGAAGAGGTGATTACTCTTCACAGGAAGGGCAATGGCTATAAGAAGATTGCAAAGATGTAAAACATACCAAGAGAGACCATAGGAAGCATCATTCGCAAATTCAAGGCAAAGGGCACTGTTGAAACGCTACCTGGTCGTGGCAGAAAGAAGATGCTGACTTTGACTGCTGTGCGCTACCTGAAGCGTAGAGTGGAGAAAAGTCCCCGTGTGACTGCTGAGGAACTGAGAAAAGATTTGTCAGATGCGGGTACTGAAGTTTCAGCTCAGACAATACGGCGCACACTGTGTAATGAAGGCCTCCATGCCAGAACTCCCAGGTGCACCCCCTTGCTGTCTCCAAAGAATAAGAAGAGTCGATTGCAGTATGCCAAAAGTCATGTGGACAAACCACAGAAGTTTTGGGATAGTGTTCTGTGGACTGATGAAACAAAATTAGAACTGTTTCGGGCCCATGGATCAACGCTATGTTTGGAGGAGGAAGAACAATGCCTATGAAGAAAAGAACACCTTGCCTACTGTGAAGCATGGCGGGGGGTCAATCATGCTTTGGGGCTGTTTTGCTTCTGCAGGTACAGGGAAGCTTCAGCGTGTGTGCAAGGTACCATGAATTCTCTTCAGTACCAGGAGATATTGGATGACAATGTGATGCAGTCCGTCACAAACCTGAGGCTTGGGAGACGTTGGACCTTTCAACAGGACAATGATCCCAAGCATACCTCCAAGTCCACTAGAGCATGGTTGCAGATTAAAGGCTGGAACATTTTGGAGTGGCCATCGCAGTCACCTGACTTAAATGCGATTGAGAACCTCTGGTGGGACTTAAAGAAAGCAGTTGCAGTGCGCAAGCCTAAGAATGTGACTGAACTGGAGGCTTTTGCCCATGACGAATGGGCGAAGATACCCGTAGATCGCTGCAAGACACTTGTGTCAAGCTATGCTTCACGTTTAAAAGCTGTTATAACTGTAAAAGGATGTTGTACTAAGTACTAGATTGAATGTCACTTGGGGGTTGAATAAAACTGATAATGATGTGAGCACAGAAAAGACATTTGTGGTTATTTATTTCATTATAAATGTTATATTTGTCTGACCTACACGTGCCTCTTTGATTTAATTGTAAGCAAGATGACTGAATGATCAAAATCAATGTCAAACTGGCCAAAAACACTCAATTTCAGTGGGGGTTGAATCATTTTGAACACAACTTATATATTATATATATATATATATATATATAATTTCAGGGGGGGGGGGTCTCATCGAAAAAGAAAAATGGGTGAAGAAAAAAATAAAATTTTGGGGGTGGGAGACAAAGAACGTGGCAAAGGCAAAAATGTGACATTCCTGGCACAAGCCCTGTAGCCCAAGGAGGGAATTTGTCACAAGGCCAGGGCACTCAAGGGTTTACCTCGAGATAGCCCAGAGGTGCCCACGGTAGGAGAAAAAACAGTAACAGAAAAAAAAGGGGGGGAAAAGGTGAGGGAGACGGGGGGTGGGAGGTGAGGGAGACGGACGGGGGGGTAAGGTGAGGGAGACGGACGGGGGGGGGGGGGGGGGTAAGGTGAGGGAGACGGACGGGGGGGGGTAAGGGAGAGAGACGGACGGGGGGGTAAGGTGAGGGAGACGGACGGGGGGGTAAGGTGAGGGAGACGGACGGGGGGGGGGGGTAGGTGAGGGAGACGGGGGGGTAAGGTGAGGGAGACGGGGGGGTAAGGTGAGGGAGACGGGGGGGGGGGGGGGAGAAGGTGAGGGAGACGGGGGGGGGGAGGAAGGTGAGGGAGACGGGGGGGAGGAAGGTGAGGGAGACGGGGGGGAGGAAGGTGAGGGAGACGGGGGGGGGAAGGTGAGGGAGACGGGGGGGGGGAAGGTGAGGGAGACGGGGGGGGAAGGTGAGGGAGACGGGGGGGGAAGGTGAGGGAGACGGGGGGGGGAAGGTGAGGGAGACGGGGGGGGGAAGGTGAGGGAGACGGGGGGGGGGAGGAAGGTGAGGGAGACGGGGGGAGGAAGGTGAGGGAGACGGGGGGGGGAGGAAGGTGAGGGAACGGGGGGGAGGAAGGTGAGGGAGACGGGGGGGGAGGAAGGTGAGGGAGACGGGGGGGGGAGGAAGGTGAGGGAGACGGGGGGGGGGGAGGAAGGTGAGGGAGACGGGGGGAGGAAGGTGAGGGAGAGGGGGAGGAAGAGGGAGACGGGGGGGAGGAAGGTGAGGGAGACGGGGGGGAGGAAGGTGAGGAGACGGGGGGGAGGAAGGTGAGGGAGACGGGGGGGAGGAGGAAGGTGAGGGAGACGGGGGGGGGGGGAGGAGAAGGTGAGGGAGACGGGGGGGGGAGGAGGAAGGTGAGGGAGACGGGGGGGAGGAGGAAGGTGAGGGAGACGGGGGGGGGGAGGAGGAAGGTGAGAGAGACGGGGGGAGGAGGAAGGTGGAGGGAGACGAGGAAGGTGAGGGGACGGGGGGGGGAGGAAGGTGAGGGAGACGGGGGGGAAGGTGAGGGAGACGGGGGGGGGAAGGTGAGGGAGACGGGGGGGAAGGTGAGGGAGACGGGGGGGGAAGGTGAGGGGAGACGGGGGGGAAGGTGAGGGAGACGGGGGGGGGAAGGTGAGGGAGACGGGGGGGGGGGGGAAGGTGAGGGAGACGGGGGGGGGGAAGGTGAGGGAGACGGGGGGGAAGGTGAGGGAGACGGGGGGGGGGGAAGGTGAGGGAGACGGGGGGGGGGAAGGTGGAGGGAGACGGGGGGCGGGAAGGTGAGGAGACGGGGGGGAAGGTGAGGGGACGGGGGGTGAGAGACGGGGGGGGAAGGGAGGGAGACGGGGGGGAAGGTGAGGGAGAGGGGGGGGGGAAGGTGAGGGAGACGGGGGGGAAGGTGAGGGAGACGGGGGGGAAGGTGAGGGAGACGGGGGGGAAGGTGAGGGAGACGGGGGGGAAGGTGAGGAGACACGGGGAAGGTGAGGGAGACGGGGGAAGGTGAGGGAGACGGGGGGAAGGTGAGGAGACGGGGGGGAAGGTGAGGGAGACGGGGGGGAAGGTGAGGGAGACGGGGGGGAAGGTGAGGGAGACGGGGGGGAAGGTGAGGGAGACGGGGGAAGGTGAGGGAGACGGGGGGGAAGGTGAGGGAGACGGGGGGAAGGTGAGGGAGACGGGGGAAGGTGAGGGAGACGGGGGGAAGGTTGAGGGAGACGGGGGAAGGTGAGGGAGACGGGGGGAAGGTGAGGGAGACGGGGGGAAGGTGAGGGAGACGGGGGGAAGGTGAGGGAGACGGGGGGAAGGTGAGGGAGACGGGGGGGAAGGTGAGGGAGACGGGGGGAAGGTGAGGGAGACGGGGGAAGAGTGAGGGAGACGGGGGAAGGTGAGGAAGACGGGGGGAAGTTGAGGAAGACGGGGGGGGAAGGTGAGGAAGACGGGGGGGGGGAAGGTGAGGGAGACGGGGGGGGGGAAGGTGAGGGAGACGGGGGGGGGGGAAGGTGAGGGAGACGGGGGGGAAGGTGAGGGAGACGGGGGGAAGGTGAGGAAGACGGGGGGGGGGGAGGTGAGGAAGACGGGGGGGGGGGGAAGGTGAGGAAGACGGGGGGGGGGGAAGGTGAGGGAGACGGGGGGGGGGAAGGTGAGGGAGAGGAGGGGGGGAGCAGCAGTCATCGAGCAAAATCCTTCCATAGAATATATAATAAGTCCTGTGTAGGGAGTAAGCACAGCTAAAAGAAAGTCTCCGATACTCAACGGGAAAGTCTCCGATACTCAACGGGAAAGTCTCCGATACTCAACGGGAAAGTCTCCGATACTCAACGGGAAAGTCTCCGATACTCAACGGGAAAGTCTCCGATACTCGACGGGAAAGTCTCCGATACTCGACGGGAAAGTCTCCGATACTCGACGGGAAAGTCTCCGATACTCGACGGGAAAGTCTCCGATACTCAACGGAAAGTCTCCGATACTCGACGGGAAAGTCTCCGATACTCGACGGGAAAGTCTCCGATACTCGACGGGAAAGTCTCCGATACTCGACGGGAAAGTCTCCGATACTCGACGGGAAAGTCTCCGATACTCGACGGGAAAGTCTCCGATACTCGACGGGAAGTCTCCGATACTCAACGGGAAAGTCTCCGATACTCGACGGGAAAGTCTCCGATACTCAACGGGAAAGTCTCCGATACTCAACGGGAAAGTCTCCGATACTCAACGGGAAAGTCTCCGATACTCAACGGGAAAGTCTCCGATACTCAACGGGAAAGTCTCCGATACTCAACGGGAAAGTCTCCGATACTCAACGGGAAAGTCTCCGATACTCAACGGGAAAGTCTCCGATACTCAACGGGAAAGTCTCCGATACTCAACGGGAAAGTCTCCGATACTCAACGGGAAAGTCTCCGATACTCGACGGGAAAGTCTCCGTACTCAACGGGAAAGTCTCCGATACTCAACGGGAAAGTCTCCGATACTCAACGGGAAAGTCTCCGATACTCAACGGGAAAGTCTCCGATACTCAAGGGAAAGTCTCCGATACTCAACGGGAAAGTCTCCGATAGCAGATGAGGGGAAGGAGGGGGAAAAAGCACACACCTCTATTTAACAAGTATTTCTACTGGGCCAACGCTTTTCGCAGCGTTGTATAACGACCAACCCAAAACGCAGGTGTCCCACACGTCCACTCAAGGTCCAGATGTGCCAACTGCAAAATATGAATGTGCCCGAGGTAAGGAAGATGCTGCTAAAGGAGTCATGGGAGTTGTAGTGCTAAAAAAAGCAGGGGAGTCTCCTGGCTGTCCGACCATTGATTGTGACAAGCAGTAAGATGTCCTCACAGGGGATTCTAGGAGCCTGTGGCCTTCTGGCCCATGGATAGGTCTTGCCTTGGATGACTGTATCCCTACAAGCTTATAGCGCATGTAGACATCGGAGACATGGAGCTTTACAGGATGTACACTTCATCATGCCAGGGATTCCCCCAAAACGATCCCAAAACAAAAGTCACTCTAGTGATAATAGGTGTAAAGGTCACCCATGGATGACGCTTCTTAAAAGGGACCCGTCCTGAAGATTCCAATGTTTGATAAAGCGATGATGCCCCTTGAGCTCCTTAGAAGTTTCAAAACTATATGTCCCATGATGCTCAGGACTCCTGAAGATCTCAAAACACCAGGATGCACAGCAGCTATTTCACTGAATTACAAAATTTTATGCATCATCCCCAGATTCCTTTGTCTACAAACCCCACCCAGGATGGAGACAAGCCGTACCCCGGCTCACGTGAGACTTAAGGTATTTTGGACCCGCCTCAAACCAGATTCTAAGGTGTGGAGGAGATAAAGGGACTGTAGCGGGAAGAATAAAAGCAAGCCAACGTGTACATCCAGTGTACTGGTTCTTCGACTTTATGCCGCAGCGTCAGTGGGTACTTACTGGCATACATGCGCCCCTGAGGCCGGTGCCGCTTCGCCGGACAGAGGTAATCTGCCACAAACACCATAACCTGAAACACAAAGGAATGTCACGTCACAGAAGAGCATGGATCTCCCTCCTGCAAACAGGAGATCCTGACCGCGTATTCTCTGAATCCGACCGGACTCGCCAGGGCCGCGACCAATGATAGGAGAACCCGAGAGGCTCGGACCATTTATTCTGCACTCACCAGTCCTAAAACGAGCCCCAAAAACAGCGTCACCAGCGCAAAAATGATGTACGAGCCCCAGACAGGAACGCCCAGGTCATCCACAAAGTAATTGTGCCATTGCTGCGAAAGCAAACAGAAAAGTGTAATAAATCTGGCAGCATTTCCCACCGAATCGCACGTTTTATTAACAGGGGAAATGCAAACGTCAAGCAGAAAAATACGTCCATCGTTACACAAAGCTTCAATAACTTTATTTTTAAAATGTATTTATTTTTTGATCCTACACAGCGGTGTATGTATTCCCTGCCGCAAAGCTAAAATCCTCCTAAACTGTAAAAAGAATATATTGCAGGGACTGAAATGTT
Source organism: Leptobrachium leishanense (assembly GCA_009667805.1). Lineage (NCBI taxonomy): Eukaryota > Metazoa > Chordata > Amphibia > Anura > Megophryidae > Leptobrachium > Leptobrachium leishanense. Next base: position 75,502,823 of record CM019075.1, read on the forward strand.
TTACTTGAAAAGTATTAAAACAATTTAAAACTGGATATAAAAAAAATAAAAAATTAAAACACAATAAAGAAACATTAAAAAATAACAGTAAAAAAAATTAAAAACGGTAAGATGAAAAATAATAAAACATAAAAAAAGCTCATCAAGAATAGTAAAAAGAAAAACCAAAACATACACACAGTATAGGGGAGTTATATACACAAATATATTAAAAATAAAATGCCCCAAGATAGCACGAAATAAAAAAAAAAACAAAACACAGATACTATTAATAAAAAGCACAAATATTTTATAAAAAAACACATTCAAAAAGAAACCCAGAACACACAAATATGTATAAAGACACATAAGAAAAAAATTCAATAAAACTACAAAGAGCGTGAATAAAATCATTTGAAAATAATCACGCAATTATGAATAAAAAAAAGGAAAAAATAAAAACGGTATTTAAAATAAAAAACAAAAAGGAAAATAAATTACATAGAACGAAATATTAAAACAAATGCACAAAAAAAAAAAAAAATTGTAAATAAACTGGAAGGCGAATATATTTCTACAATTTTTAAATACTTCTAACATTGAATGTTGTGTGAAATAAAACTTATATTACGGTAGTCAAAATCCTCACAATAAGAGCAGAAAAAGAACAAAACTAATATATATATATATATATTATATATGTGGATTTGATAAGATAGATATACAGATCTGTTCAAAATTATTCAACCGCCACTGAAATTGAGTGTTTTGGCCAGTTTGACATTGATTTTGATCATTCAGTCATCTTGCTTACAATTAAATCAAAGAGGCACATGTAGGTCAGACAAATATAACATAACATTTATAATGAAATAACCACAAATGTCTTTTCTGTGCTCACATCATTATCAGTTTTATTCAACCCCCAAGTGACATTCAATCTTAGTACTTAGCTTTTAAACGTGAAGCATAGCTTGACACAAGTGTCTTGCAGCGATCTACGGGTATCTTCGCCCATTCGGCATGGGCAAAAGCCTCCAGTTCAGTCACATTCTTAGGCTTGCGCACTGCAACCGCTTTCTTTAAGTCCCACCAGAGCTTCTCAATCGGATTTAAGTCAGGTGACTGCGATGGCCACTCCAAAATGTTCCAGCCTTTAATCTGCAACCATGCTCTAGTGGACTTGGAGGTATGCTTGGGATCATTGTCCTGTTGAAAGGTCCAACGTCTCCCAAGCCTCAGGTTTGTGACGGACTGCATCACATGGTCATCCAATATCTCCTGGTACTGAAGAGAATTCATGGTACCTTGCACACGCTGAAGCTTCCCTGTACCTGCAGAAGCAAAACAGCCCCAAAGCATGATTGACCCCCCGCCATGCTTCACAGTAGGCAAGGTGTTCTTTTCTTCATAGGCCTTGTTCTTCCTCCTCCAAACATAGCGTTGATCCATGGGCCCAAACAGTTCTAATTTTGTTTCATCAGTCCACAGAACACTATCCCAAAACTTCTGTGGTTTGTCCACATGACTTTTGGCATACTGCAGTCGACTCTTCTTATTCTTTGGAGACAGCAAGGGGGTGCGCCTGGGAGTTCTGGCATGGAGGCCTTCATTACGCAGTGTGCGCCGTATTGTCTGAGCTGAAACTTCAGTACCCACATCTGACAAATCTTTTCTCAGTTCCTCAGCAGTCACACGGGGACTTTTCTCCACTCTACGCTTCAGGTAGCGCACAGCAGTCAAAGTCAGCATCTTCTTTCTGCCACGACCAGGTAGCGTTTCAACAGTGCCCTTTGCCTTGAATTTGCGAATGATGCTTCCTATGGTCTCTCTTGGTATGTTTTACATCTTTGCAATCTTCTTATAGCCATTGCCCTTCCTGTGAAGAGTAATCACCTCTTCTCTTGTCTTCCTGGACCATTCTCTTGACTTCACCATGTTTGTACCCACACCAGTAAATGTCTAGAAGGAGCTGAGTATCACAGTCATTTTAAAGCTGCCTAATTGGTGCTTATTATGCTTTATTGCTGCTCCGTGACATCCACAGGTGTTTTCAATACCTGATTGAAAACACTTGAATGAACCTCTGTTCTTCAGAGTGGTAGTCTTTAAGGGGTTGAATAATTGTGTCAATGAAGAATTCACAAAAGAAACATTTACTACTGTATTACAAAACCAATTGATGTCATTTTAGTTGCATATGGTTCTTTAAAAAGTCCTTGTAGGATTTCATTCTGAATACAATTACAAATGTCACTAAATTCCCTAAAACCCTTTACAGCATTGGGGGTTGAATAATTTTGAACACAACTGTATATATTCTACAAGGGTTTTGGTGGAGGACTAAAAGGGAGATAAAAAGCCTCCACACTATAATAAGTGTGTTTATTGTTGAAGAAGTCACTCGCACATCACAGCAATTCGATGAATTGCATCCCAGAGCTCCTGTGTCACATTCCCCATATGCAGCAAGGAATTCTGGGTAGGATATGCAAATGACCCATCGCTCACTTTTATGCATCCTGGGTCTGTTATTACACAGAGCCCTAAAATCAATGCTATGTCACACCGTGACTTTGTAGCAGAGATAAGGTTTATGCATCTGGTCAAAGCAGAGGTGTAACTAGAGACCTCAGGGCCCAGGTGCAGGGGCCATGACGGGCCCACCCCCCACCATAGGCAAAAACATATTTTGTCCCCCCTCCATGCATTGGTCCCCTCCAGGTCCACAATGTTGACTCCAGGCAATCAGTGTCTCATTTTTTCCAGGTCCACTATGACCTCTAGGGATGCACCGATACCACTTTTTTAAGACCGAGTACAAGTACCGATACTTTTCTTTAATGTCATGTGACGCTTTCCAATAAGAACAGATCACATGAAAATGCCCCCAGCTCTCACATGGATATATATCCCCCCCAAGATATATATATTCATACTGCCCCAGCTCATGGATATGCCCAAGCTCACATGTATATCCCCCCCGATATAGATATATATTCATATTGCCCCAGCTCACGCATGGATATGCCCCCAGCTCACGCATGGATATGCCCCCCGATATATATATATATTCATACTGCCCCAGCTCACACATGGACATTGCCCCCAGCTCACACATGGATATGGCTCCCCCCCAGCTCACACATGGGTATGCCCCCCAGCTCATGGACCCCCCCCCCCCCGCGACGATACTTACCTTCCTGAGCGACGCCGGGAATGTCTCCGCGCCTGCGCTCCTTGGAAGGACCCCAGCCGCGACCACGTGGGACCATGTGATCGCAGCTGGGGTCCTTCCAAGGAGCGCGCACGCGGAAACTTTCCCAGCATCGCTCAGGAAGGTAAGTATGAACACAGTGAGCAGCTGCAGGGCCTGTCCGAATGCCGATAATGCTCTATCGGCATTCGGACAGGCCCTGCAGCTGCTCACTGTGTTCATACTTACCTTCCTGAGCGATGCCGGGAAAGTTTCCGCGTGCGCGCTTCTTGGAAGGACCCCAGCCGCGATCACATGGTCCCACGTGGTCGCGGCTGGGGTCCTTCCAACGAGCGCACGCGAAGAGACATTCCCGGCGTCGCTCAGGAAGGTAACGTACGCCAGAGAGCTCCAGGGACGGCTGTCCGAATGCCGATAGAGCATTCGGACAGCCGCTCGGATGCCGGCAAGCCGGCTCAATGCCAGCTTCCGGTATCGGGAAAAATATCGGGGGGGTACTGCAGGAGTACCAAGTACTCCTGCAGTACCCAGTATCGGCCCCGATACCGATACTAGTATCGGTGCAACCCTAATGACCTCCATTTTTAATGTAATGTGCGATATTTCTAACTCAGAGCTCCACAGCAATAAATCTCCCAGTAATGTGCAGTGTTTATGAGCGTATCACAGAGCTCCACAGACATATATCTGCCAGTAATGTGTGTATGAGCATTTTCAGAGAGCTCCACAGCAATATAAAACACAGTAACGTGCAGTGCGTATGAGCGTATCAGAGCTCCACTGCAATAATACTCAGTAATGTGTAGTGTGTATGAGCGTATCACAGAGCTCCACAGCAATAAAACTCACAGTAATGTGCAGTGTATATGAGCGCATCACAGAGCTCCAAAGTAAAACTGACAAATAAGTAGAAAATAAATTTAAAAAAGAATTATACATATAAAATATAGGCAAGCCCCCAGGCCCTGGCAGGCGAGTGTGGGCCTCCCCGGACTCAAGGGCCCAGGTGCAGTGGCACCCTCTGCACCCCTGGTAGTTACGCCCCTGGGTCAAAGCCACTCCTAGGACAGCGCTGTTTCGAGTTTGTTGGACCCTCATCAGCAGGAGCTAGGCATGATGACCAGTTGCAGTGGATGCTTGGACCATAAGGTAAATTAGTATCTACAAAAGGGTTGTGGTGGAGGACAAAAAGTGAAATAAAAAGCCTCCACAATATAATAAGTGTGTTTATTATTGCAGAATTTATATATTATAGTGTGGATTTGATAAGCCATGTATATATATTTACATTTTTGTTCTATTTCTGCTCTTATGAGGATTTTCTACGTGGTGTAAGAACACACACTCAAGTGATTACTTCATCGTGGTTTCAAGCAGATCTGGGACTGAGGTGACTTACCCTGATCAGCATGGACAACTGGAACAAGGTGGACATACCGTTCATCCTGGAAAGGGTAAAACGGAGGGAAAAAAAAAATGAATAAAATCATTATTTTACAAAAATAATCTTCTATGCAGACCTTACATTACGTAGACATGAAGGCCTCGCGAAGAATGGTCAGGCACTCCTCCTTGCCGAGGACTGGTTAATGTCCACGAAGCCGCCCTTCCCTGGCCCCCGGTCATGGAGTGATATTCATTTGAGGAAAATATAGATCTGCTGAATACTTACAAAATCGAATCTGGGCCGAACCAGGTGGACATGGGCTCTAGAGACTCCCATTCCTTCTCGCTGATGAAGCTTATGAAGTCTTTATGGGTCCTGGATCCCTGGTACTTCCTGAAAACTCCATCCTTGCAGCTATAAAAAAATATTTATTTCTTTTTTATTTTTTTTTAAAATATAATTTAAAAAAAAAAAGACAAAAATTATATACATTTTATGTTTCAGAATTTTAAGATTTTTCCTTAAAAATGTCCAAAATAAATTTGCGCCTTTATAAAACAGGTTTTATTGGCTAACCCCTTCATTACTGTGATTCGTGTTGGCGGGGGGCTGGAAGCCCTACTTACTGGTATATGGTGGGCAGCGCGGTTATGACAAATCGTCCGCTCAGACCTGTGAAAAAATAGACGCAGATTACATAAATTAGAGTGATAAACATTGAATGATTTTATCTCCCGTCTCTGGTGACGTCTCTCGGAGTTTTGGAGCACTGGAGCATCATGGGACGTATAGTTCCAATACCCGAGGTTGCCGACACGCAGAAGCCACAGGAGCTCTGCATTCCTCAGGTCTGCTTCAATCACGCTCAAAGCATCCAGCATCAGACAAATATCACGACACAAGCAAAATGTTAAAGATACACAAAAAAAAAGACAAATAAAGCTTATTGAAAGCTTGCCTGCGCAACTTTATTTAAACCAGGAAGCGGACATCTCATTTTTTTTATCTTAAAACATCAAAAAATATTTGTACCCAGTCCAGGACTTGTTTGGTTCAGGGTATGTGTTGTTTTTTAGTCTATCGGACAGTAAACGATCCCTGTTATAATATATATTTAATACCACAACACTTGAAAATGCAGGGGGCCCGGCAGCCGCAGGCTCACAGAAAACATATCTCTAGTTCTGAAATCTCTGGATTTTTCGACAAAAACTTTGCCTGGCTCCAAAAAAATGTATAGCTTGGTCCTAGGTTTGATTTGTTTGCTGCGGAAATATAAAGCAAGAGAAAGGGTTCCAGGCGCATCCTAGTGGTTATGTACTAAAACATATATACACCGTATTTTTCGCTCCATAAGACGCACCTGACCATAAGACACACCTAGTTTTTAGAGGAGGAAAACAGGAAAATAAATATTCTGAATCAAATAGTGTAATAATGGATATTGCCCCCAGCTCACTCCATGGATATTGCCCCCAGCTCACTCCATGGATATTGCCCCCAGCTCACTCCATGGATATTGCCCCCAGCTCACTCCATGGATATTGCCCCCAGCTCACACATGGATATGCCCAGTGGTGTATTTTGGCCTAGGCGACTAGGCCCAGGCCTAGGGTGGCACTTTCCAGGGGGCGGCGGCCCGCACTGGGTGGCCCCACCCCTAAAAAAAAGGTTTTTTTTACTTTTGCAAAGTATTTTACCAGGAAGGATACATTGAGATTTCACAAATTTTCAAGTATGTCCTGGGTAGGCAAGGCCTAGGCTTTCACTTTCCAGGGGGCAGAAAAAAAACCTCACCACTAAATGGGTTGCTCATAGAGCACCGAAATGACGCCAACTTTTTGGTGTTCTGTAGTTCCCTTCACTTAGGAGAATAAATTTTCCCCACCCTGCAGTGAATTCATCATTCACCGCAGGGTCCCCAAAGTGCAGGGAGTCGGCCGCTGAATGCTGCCACCGCAAACCAATGGCCTGCTGTTTTCAAAAGAACTACTGAACGAAAATGTCTGGAATTTACATATAAAGATCCTATGATTGATAATAAAAAGTTCTGTTACAGAGAAAAGAAAAACTATTAAAAAAAAAAAAGGGGGAAAATTTTGCCCAAAAAGATCTGAAAAATGACTAAAAAGGTACTAAAAAAAAAAAAAAAAAAAATCTATAAAGACTTTTTACTGCATATTAAAATAATAAATGATTTATTAGATATTGCATAAAAACAGGAATATTTTTAACATTGAAACCTATGGGATTCGCCTGAATAAACCTGCTGATTGAAACCACCGAACATCAGGGCATTTCACTGCCATTTCTCTGAGTCTCAGTACCATATGACTGGCTGAACCACGTGAAACGCACGCGCGCAGCTGCCCGCCCTTTCGTTAACACAGACTCTATTCTGGACTGAACACCCACCGGGAAGGGAATCAAAGCTACAGTGCACCCTCTGGCAGTGGCACCCCACTGCTGACAAGATGGCTCCACAGCATAATTACTGTGTGCTCATATACACTCGGTTTGCTGGGAGTTTTATTGCAGTGGATTCTGATGCACTCATACACCGCACATTGCATTGCTGGGAGTTTTATTGCTTTGAATTCTGATGCACTCATACACCGCACATTGCATTGCTGGGAGTTTTATTGCTGTGTATTCTGATATGCTGACACACACCAAACATTGCATTGCTGGGAGTTTTATTGCTGTGGATTCTGTGATACACACTGCATATTACTGTGAGTTTTATTGCTCTGGAGCTCTGGGATACGCTCATACACACTGCACATTACTGTGAGTTTTATTGCTGTGCAGCTCTGATATGCTCATACACACTGCACATTACTGTGAGTTTTATTGCTGTGCAGCTCTGTGATACGCTCATATGCAGTGCAAGTTTCTGTGGATTTTATTGTTCAACCAATTAGAGCGGCTGTGATCCAGTATACTTGACATGCGTGGCTGTTCTTTGTAAAAATGCTTGAATTTAAACATTTCATAATTTTCTTTATCTCAATAGATACATTTGAAATGGTATACAAAATATACAAGTAGGCACTTGGTATCCACTTTTAATATAAAGAGAGGAAAAGGTGGAGCTTAAAGAGGAAGGGTGGGGATTAACCAGGAAGAGGTGTGCCCTTGACAGGAAGGGGTGCCTCAAATTTAAATGGGGGGGGGGGTGCACGAGTTTAGTCAGGCCTAGGGCAGCACAAAACCTAAATACACCACTGGATATGCCCCAGCTCACACATGGATATACTGCCCCAGCTCGCACATGGATATACTGCCCCAGCTCGCACATGGATATACTGCCCCAGCTCGCACATGGATATACTGCCCCAGCTCGCACATGGATATACTGCCCCAGCTCGCACATGGATATACTGCCCCAGCTCGCACATGGATATACTGCCCCAGCTCGCACATGGATATACTGCCCCAGCTCGCACATGGATATACTGCCCCAGCTCGCACATGGATATACTGCCCCAGCTCGCACATGGATATACTGCCCCAGCTCGCACATGGATATACTGCCCCAGCTCGCACATGGATATACTGCCCCAGCTCGCACATGGATATACTGCCCCAGCTCGCACATGGATATGCTGCCCCAGCTCGCACATGGATATACTGCCCCAGCTCGCACATGGATATGCTGCCCCAGCTCGCACATGGATATACTGCCCCAGCTCGCTCATGGATATACTGCCCCAGCAGCTCATGGATATACTGCCCCAGCAGCTCATGGATATACTGCCCCAGCAGCTCATGGATATACTGCCCCAGCAGCTCATGGATATGCCTCAGCTCACCTGCCGCCGCCGCGTTCGTCTCCCTGTGAGCGTGCGGCAGGAAGCTTGGGCACTCGCCTGGGGGAGCCACGTGACCGCGATCTCGCGAGATCGCGGCTCCCCCAGGCGAGTGCCAAAGCTCCTTGCCGCCGGACGCACGCTCAGAGGGAGCCGAACGTGGCGGCGGCAGGTGAGCTGAGGCATATCATGGGGCATTCGCTCCATAAGACGCACCCACGTTTTGGGGGGAGAAAAGTGCGTCTTATGGAGCGAAAAATACGGTATGTATAATTATTCCCCTCCCCCCCCCTCTGACCATGCCATTTGGCGATGTACAACATAAAAAAAAGATCACTACAGATTGCTATACTCGTGATAGAGATATATATATATATATTAAAAGCAGTTTGCAAGAGAAAATGTAATATGTACTGAATAATTCACGCGGAGGATGGAAGTGCTGTAAGATTGGAATACTTATATTTAGTTGATTTCTTCTCTTTTCCTTGGTTCCGGCGATGTAATCCAGATTCCAGGGTGGGACGGACGAATATTTATCCACTTATTCGTCCTTCCCACCCTGGGATCTGGATTACATCACCAGAACCAAGGAAAAGAGAAGAAATCAACTAAATATAAGTATTCCAATCTTACAGCACTTCCATCCTCTGCGTGAATTATTCAGTACATATTATATTTTCTCTTGCAAACTGCTTTTATTGTACATACATACATACATACATACATACGCTGTTTTAGTACATAACCACTAGGGTGCACCCCGAACCCTTTCTCTTGCTTTATCTTATTGTGTCTGTTGAGGTGTGTGGACACTTTATATTCGAGCGGCAGCACCCACCCTAACACTTTTATCCTGACATACAGGATGAAACACATACATAAGCGCTGTCTCCACATTTCCATTCCTTAAACAATGTGCAGAAATATCAAAACTAAAAAGGAGCGGAGGAAAAGCAGGCAGGATCGTTTAAATGACATCAAATGAGAGTTACCAGGCTGCGCCGTCACATCCACTTTGGCAACATTGACGTTGAGATCTTCTCCCCATTCCGCAAAGTCCTTCCACTCCGGCTGCAGCTTGTGGCACGCCGGGCACCACGGGGCGTAACTGGAAAATACCAAAACGGGGGAGGGGTTAGTTTTACGCAGACAGCGGCAGGAACATGGCGAACACACCGCACAAACAGGTTACATTTTGCAAAGATAAAAAAGATGAAAAATTCATTAATTTAAAACATTACGAAAGGTTTTACCTGTGGTCACAAAAAAAAAAACAAAAACACTATTTAACCCTTTCACTACTAAGTGGTTTCCAAAAACCAACCATTGGGACTCACTGATTCTATGGAAAACCACTTTCCATTACCCAAAGTGCAAAAACATTTTGTAGCGTCTACAAAATGATACGATACAGCAGGACCGGGCGATTTCTTCTATTTAGCGCGATTTAATAGAGGTCGACCTTAATTTTACTTTTCCAAAGGTCGAGGACTCTGGATTTTTTATATAATGGATCGTCCACCCAAACTTTGGCAGAGCCGCCGGGTGCGGTAAAACCACTTCTCTTCTGAATCGTTAATATTCTGTCACTGGAAATTCATGGGGTGCGAAAACCCACTGACCGGAGGCGAAGGAAGTTACAAAGAGCAGCGGCAGATACAGAGGAACCTCTACAGGAAGTGGAGCAATGACAGGTCCATACACTCACATAATATCACACGCACGTAACCCGGCCTCTCGCCGAAGGGAATCACACACACGTAACCCGGCCTCTCGCCGAAGGGAATCACACACACGTAACCCGGCCTCTCGCCGAAGGGAATCACACACACGTAACCCGGCCTCTCGCCGAAAGGAATCACACACACGTAACCCGGCCTCTCGCCGAAGGGAATCACACACACGTAACCCGGCCTCTCGCCGAAAGGAATCACACACACGTAACCCGGCCTCTCGCCGAAAGGAATCACACACACGTAACCCGGCCTCTCGCCGAAAGGAATCACACACACGTAATCCGGCCTCTCGCCGAAAGGAATCACACACACGTAACCCGGCCTCTCGCCGAAAGGAATCACACACACGTAACCCGGCCTCTCGCCGAAAGGAATCACACACACGTAACCCGGCCTCTCGCCGAAAGGAATCACACACACGTAACCCGGCCTCTCGCCGAAAGGAATCACACACACGTAACCCGGCCTCTCGCCGAAAGGAGTCACACACACGTAACCCGGCCTCTCGCCGAAAGGAATCACACACACGTAACCCGGCCTCTCGCCGAAAGGAATCACACACACGTAACCCGGCCTCTCGCCGAAAGGAATCACACACACGTAACCCGGCCTCTCGCCGAAAGGAGTCACACACACGTAACCCGGCCTCTCGTTGACACAAATCACACAGATATAACCCGGCTTCTCAATGCACTTTAAGTGGTCATGGTGTCAGGAGTCCATATTTTGGGGCCTTTCATAGACCAACCCCAAAGCCCCCACTTGCGCCCTAGGCCGCCGTGCGCAGGGGTTTCCTGTATCTTTCTCGGATTAGGTACGTGGTTATTGCCGCAGCACTTGGAAACTTTGCGACACCCCAAAACCTCGGCATCGGAGACACTAACTCAGAGCAGTCATAGGAAACCACTGCTTGATTCTGATTGGCCGAGTCACTTCCTGCTCTGGACAGGGCGCACTGCAATAGCTGCAAAGCCTGAGGATCCGCAGCCTCTGCAGGAAGTGCAAACCTGACGCTCTGTTCCGCCAGTTTTGCGATTTAAGTAAACGATCTGGCAATCGATCTCCCACCGACAGACGGCGCATGAATCCTGCGTACAGCAGGGCAGCACTTTTCAGCTCAGGCTCATCATTTCTCCTAAAGCACTGCTGGAGAAAACAAAGAGGTTCCACAGCAGCTCAACATGCCCAGGAAGAGGGGGGGGGGACATGGCACTGAGAGAGCAGCCCTGCTGTTACCTGCACCCACCCCTGAGGGTATTAATCCCCCCCCTGACCCCAGAACTTACAATTTGACCATCCACTCCCCCTCCAGGATCTCCCTCCAGTTGTTGTCCGTTATCTCCACCACATCTGCCTTCTTGGCCAGCCCCGCCGGGAGGCAGATCACCGCCAGCACCACACACAACACGGGCAGCGCCATGACAGCTCACTCACAGCAGCCACACTGCGCCCAGGGGAGGAGGAAGAGGCCACACACCGGGTCGGCCGCTGGGTGGCGACAAAACACACGTCCGCAGCACGCCCACCCCGCCGCCATATTGTGTTTGGCAGCCTGTATGCACATAGATCTAGCAGCGTCACCTTGTGGCTGGCGAGAGGGCCAGTGTGTATTCCCCAGCCCTGCCATCTTGTGACTGGCGTGCCTGCCAACTCACCCATTGGTCGCCCGTGCCTTTTGATTGGCAGCGTCTCCTTCCGTCTGCCAGCGCCATCTTATGGTTGGAGGTCGGCTCCAGTGTCAGGGCTGTGTTTTCGCAGGAGGTCTGCCGCCATACTGTGGTTGGCGAACTGTCATGGCTGTCTTTTATCATTTATTCCCAAACTGACTTTTCAACATGAAAGGAAAAAATAAATGTTTACACCCTATCAGGGTTATTCAGAGAGAGGTGAAAAGCAGGAGAATGACTGGAGAATGAAAAATTCTAGGTCAAAATAGCCAAACCAGAAAAATTCTCCCTTTCATCTCACTTTCCAAATCGTCTATTTTGACCTAGAATTCTCCATTCTCCAGTCATTCTCCTGCTTTTCACCGCTCTCTGAATAACCCTGTAAATCTGCTATTTGTGTTAATAAAAATGTCTTTTGGAGAATGAAAAGAAAGAAAGTGTCTTATTTACATCATTTATTATAGTGTACAGACTCATTGCTGGGAGACTAAGTACTGTGCAGCTCTGTTATACACCCGCACACACTGAATACATATAGGAGCCCCTAAAAAGACACCCGCACACCCTGAATATATGGAGGAGCCCCTAAAAAGACACCCACACACCCTGAATATATAGAGGAGCCCCTAAAAAGACACCCACACACCCTGAATATATGGAGGAGCCCCTAAAAAGACACCCGCACACCCTGAATATATGGAGGAACCCCTAAAGACACCCACACACCCTGAATATATGGAGGAGCCCCTAAAAAGACACCCGCACACCCTGAATATATGGAGGAGCCCCTAAAAAGACACCCGCACACCCTGAATATATGGAGGAACCCCTAAAAAGACACCCGCACACCCTGAATATATGGAGGAACCCCTAAGAAGACACCCGCACACCCTGAATATATGGAGGAGCCCCTAAAAAGACACCCGCACACCCTGAATATATGGAGGAACCCCTAAAAAGACACCCGCACACCCTGAATATATGGAGGAGCCCCTAAGAAGACACCCGCACACCCTGAATATATGAGGAACCCCTAAGAAGACACCCGCACACCCTGAATATATGGAGGAACCCCTAAGAAGACACCCGCACACCCTGAATATTGGAGGAGCCCCTAAAAACACACCCGCACACTCTGAATATATGGAGGAGCCCCTAAAAAGACACCCACACACCCTGAATATATGGAGGAGCCCCTAAAAAGACACCCGCACACCCGGAATATATAGAGGAGCCCCTAATAAGACACCCACACACCCTGAATATATGGAGGAACCCCTAAAATGACACCCGCACACCCTGAATATATGGAGGAACCCCTAAAAAGAAACCCGCACACCCTGAATATATGGAGGAGCCCCTAAAAAGAAACCCGCACACCCTGAATATATGGAGGAGCCCCTAAAAAGACACCCGCACACCCTGAATATATGGAGGAGCCCCTAAAAAGACACCCGCACACCCTGAATATATGGAGGAACCCCTAAAAAGACACCCGCACACCCTGAATATATGGAGGAACCCCTAAAAAGACACCCGCACACCCTGAATATATGGAGGAACCTCTAAAAAGACACCTGCACACCCTGAATATATGGAGGAGCCCCTAAAAATACACCCGCACACCCTGAATATATGGAGGAGCCCCTAAAAAGACACCCACACACCCTGAATATATGAAGGAGCCCCTAAAATGACACCCTCACACCCTGAATATATGGAGGAGCCCCTAAAAAGACACCCACACACCCTGAATATATGGAGGAGCCCCTAAAAAGACACCCGCACACCCTGAATATATGGAGGAGCCCCTAAAAAGACACCCGCACACCCTGAATATATGGAGGAGCCTCTAAAAAGACACCCGCACACCCTGAATATATGGAGAAGCCCCTAAAAAGACACCCGCACACCCTGAATATATGGAGGAACCCCTAAAAAGACACCCACACACCCTGAATATATGGAGGAACCCCTAAAAAGAAACCCGCACACCCTGAATATATGAAGGAGCCCCTAAAATGACACCCTCACACCTTGAATATATGGAGGAGCCCCTAAAAAGACACACACACACACCCTGAATATATGGAGGAGCCCCTAAAAAGACACCCGCACACCCTGAATATATGGAGGAACCCCTAAAAAGACACCCACACACCCTGAATATATGGAGGTGCCCCTAAAAAGACACCCGCACACCCTGAATATATGGAGGAGCCCCTAAAAAGACACCCACACACCCTGAATATATGGAGGAGCCCCTAAAAAGACACCCGCACACCCTGAATATATGGAGAAGCCCCTAAAAAGACACCACCGCACACCCTGAATATATGAGAGGAGCCCCTAAAAAGACACCCACACACCCTGAATATATGGAGGAACCCCTAAAAAGACACCCACACACCCTGAATATATGGAGGAGCCCCTAAAATGACACCCTCACCACCCTGAATATATGGAGGAGCCCCTAAAAAGACACCCACACACCCTGAATATATGGAGGAGCCCCTAAAAAGACACCCGCACACCCTGAATATATGGAGGAGCCCCTAAAAAGACACCCGCACACCCTGAATATATGGAGGAGCCCCTAAAAAGACACCCGCACACCCTGAATATATGGAGGAGCCCCTAAAAAGACACCCGCACACCCTGAATATATGGAGGAGCCCCTAAAAAGACACCCACACACCCTGAATATATGGAGGAGCCCCTAAAAAGAACCCGCACACCCTGAATATATGGAGGAGCCCCTAAAAAGACACCCTCACACCCTGAATATATGGAGGAGCCCCTAAAAAGACACCACACACACCCTGAATATATGGAGGAGCCCTAAAAAGACACCCGCACACCCTGAATATATGGAGGAAGCCCCTAAAAAGACACCCACACACCCTGAATATATGGAGGAGCCCCTAAAAAGACACCCGCCACACCCTGAATATATGGAGGAGCCCCTAAAAAGACACCCACACACCCTGAATATATGGAGGAGCCCCTAAAAAGACACCCGCACACCCTGAATATATGGAGGCAGCCTAAAAAGACACCCGCACACCCTGAATATATGGAGGAGCCCCTAAAAAGACACCTGCACACCCTGAATATATGGAGGAGCCCCTAAAAAGACACCCACACACCCTGAATATATGGAGGAACCCCTAAAAAGACACCTGCACACCCTGAATATATGGAGGAGCCCCTAAAAAGACACCCACACACCCTGAATATATGGAGGAGCCCCTAAAAAGACACCCACACACCCTGAATATATGGAGGAGCCCCTAAAAAGACACCCACACACCCTGAATATATGGAGGAGCCCCTAAAAAGACACCCACACACCCTGAATATATGGAGGAGCCCCTAAAAACACCCACACACCCTGAATATATGGAGGAGCCCCTAAAAAGACAGCACACAACAACACTCCCTGAATTTCCTTTAAAATTTCGGCTTTATTATGGGCACTCGCGCTGTCAAATATCAAAGATTGCTCCAGCTGCATCATTGTTTCAGTGAAATATAGCTCACTGTTACACCTTGTTACTCCCTGTTGCCCTCATTTAAGTCGTCGGAAAGGCGTAATGACGGTAAACACAGACATCAATTCACACCAACAGGCATCCAGAGAATTGGCAGGTGGTTGACGGACCCCTCGGGAGTTGTACATCGTCTTCCTGAAATTGCACACAGCTCTTCTCCTTCAATGTATGATTTACTCGGGTTAGTCACTGAGACACATATCTGAAGGACACATGAGAGCAGAAGCTGTCAAGTAAGGTGGGAGCGTTATTTTTTTGTTACTTTTATAATATCAGGTCATGGTTTCATGATAGGGTAGAGAAAAGTGTCCATGGGTCGAGCATACGGAGTAACGTATGGTCCGTTCCTAATGCGGTTCTCCCGTTCTCCCAGTGATTCATCCTCCCCAGCCGGAAGACGTCAATGGTTCCATTAGTGTTTGCAATTATCCCTTAATTATTCTGGTGGCTAATTACTTTCCACGTGGAACGATGGGCTCCTGTTTTGAAGGAGTTTCAATAAATTGCTTCGAAAAGAAAGTGCCTGTGAGTTTCCAAGAATGCAAGAGCATCTGATTGTGGGAGAAACATCATCCCACGGTGTCTCTATGGTGAATCTCTTTGTAGTGTAGAGAAATGCGTAGAAACTCCCACGTTCCTGTGTTCTCGCAGCCCACTGTAATTACAAAAGAACTCGCGATTTCAATTCGCATCTATTTACCAGAGAATGGAATCATCTCGAAAACCCCATAGTGGCGTAAACCTTCCTGCCCCCATCCAACCTACAAGAGATTCCAGGTATAATATCTGTTTTGTTATCCAGGTTGAACATCTCCACTCTATAGCTGGTCACCACATCTTGCTCCTCCAAAATATCCCTCCATCTTTTATCAATCTTGTTGAATCTCTGAACGATTGAAGACTACCCCGACTAGTGTCTTCTTCTCCATGAGATATTTTCAGTGAGGACCATCATGTGAGCAACTTATGACGTGTTGACTCTTCTTGACTACTTTTACCTTTCACGTGCAGTCTGCTAAATGTTGTTGTGATTAGGTCCACGTTTCACGTATGTTACCATTACCTAATGTCAGGGACGCTTGCCCATCGACGTCGGGCACCTCCTGGGAAACAGGAAGCTTTTTCTTGGTGGAACATATAAGAGTCAGGAGGTTGGATGTTAAGGATAGGAAGAGGAAGACCATCTAGATCAAGGCTGTCAAGCTTCAGCCACCCAGATGTTGATGGCCTACAATTCTCAGAATGAAATCGATGGCAAGAGAATCATGGGAGCCTTAGTTCAGTAGCATCTGCGTGACCAGAGTTTGACAGCCCTGATCTAGATGTTATCTTCAAAGAAGCAAAATTGTAAGGGCAACCATGGGGAGCTTTGAGACATGCCCATTGGAAAAAAGAACGGCAAGACGGGCGAATGAATGCACATGAATGGCTATCATGGGAGAAAGAGAGATTGGTTACGGAAGTCCTATTGATAACTGCATGGAGTTAAGGAAAACGATAAATGGTAGGAAAGGTGGAAAAGACCTCAAGGAGGATGAGAACTGAAACTCAAGTTTAGTCAACGAAAATCAAGGTCGTGAACAGCATGATTTATTTCTAGTAGGACTAAACCAAGACCAAATGATGGGATAGTGCTGGATTGTCCGATAAGTTTGGATTCTCATGGCAGCTAATATGGTGTACAGTGCTACCCAATGCTGTGGTGGTCCTTCATGAGAGATGTTGAGTGGTAAGTACCCCCAAATGCTTATGCAGCACTACATTGAGGGGTCCACAATGCTTGATCAGATCTAGATGCATTACGACGTGGCCACTTTGGCGAAATGGTCCGTACGGGTCACCAAGTCGAGTCAGAATCAAACCCACCAGTCGTTATTGATTATCGTCTCTTAATGTTATTTATTTCAGTTAATAGTGGTATTTACCATTGAAGGCATTTACAGCGTAGACCATGGCTGTCAGACTCGCAGTGACCCAGAAGTTGATGACTACAAGTCCTAGAATTCCTTCAATGCAATAGGTGACTAGGGAATCATGGGAGTTGTAGTCCAGAAACATCTGGGGGAGGCGGAGTTTGACAGCCCTGACATAGACTGTCAACGTCTGGAAACCTAAGGCTTTTGCTCCCAGGGGCATAATGATCCCAGTGCAGAAGAAAAGGGGATTGGCGGGCGTTTATTCTCTCTGGAACAACAACACCTGCTCGTCAAGAATAGACGCCATCTCTCCAGCGCACACCAATTAAGAGAGATATGTATTTGATGTCAGCAGCTAATTTCTGAAACATGCAAATATATGTAAATATATGTAAATAAGGAGTGTTTGTATATGTAATGAAATGGAATACACGGTGTTTAGTCTTCCTGTAGTGTGACTTTATTACGATCACAGAAGCCTTTCAAGTCGTGTTATCTTCCCAATAAATTATGTTGTATCCTCAATATCCAAACCGCTGTTATCCAAGCAGAGTTTGTCTCCCCTATGACATCAGCATGGTTACATCATTGGCGAGCCAACCAATCAAGGGCTCGATTTAATTCCTACGGCTGGTGTTTCGAAAAAACGTAACAAATATGGTCCAGGTTTTATTTATCTCTTTTTTTTAAATATATGATTAAATCGAATGGAACTCTGAAAAATGTCCCTTTTAGGAAAAAAAAATGGGACGGTATTAAGCCCAAAAACATAGGTTTGCAGCCCGAAATTATCTCTAATTACTCCCTGTTATTAACCCTAACCATAAATGTGATCCCTGGTGTCCAGAGCGTTCTGTCTTAGGGTTGTTTTTTAGGGTTAGAGAGTTAATGTTAAGGTTAGAGTTATATTTAGGGTTAGGGTTTCCTTTAGGGGTTAGGGTTATATTTAGGGTTAGGGTTTCCTTTAGGGGTTAGGGTTATATTTAGGGTTATGATTTCCTTTAGGGGTTAGAGTTATATTTAGGGTTATGGTTTCCTTTTGGGGTTAGTGTTATATTTTAGGGTTAGGGTTTTCTTTAGGGGTTAGAGTTATATTTAGGGTTAGGGTTTCCTTTAGGGGTTAGAGGTATATTTAGGGTTAGGGTTTCCTTTAGGGGTTAGAGTTATATTTATGGTTAGGGTTTCCTTTAGGGGTTAGAGATATATTTAGGGTTAGGGTTTCCTTTAGGGGTTAGGGTTATGGTTTCCTTTAGGGGTTAGGGTTATATTTTAGGGTTAAAGTTTCCTTTAGGGGCTAGGCCTGCTTTAGGGTTAGTTTTGTTTTTTACGGTTAGGATTATTTTAGGGGCAGGGTTATTTTTAGGATGATGGTTAATATTATGAATAGGGTTAGAATTTTTTAGGATTATGGCTATTTTTAGGGTTAGGGTTGCCTTTAGGGCTAAAATTATTTAAGGGTTAGAGTTATTTTTAGGATTACCATTTTATTTAGGGTTGTTTTTAGAGTTAGGGTTGTTTTTAGCATTAGGGGATTAGGGTTGTTTTTAGGGTAAGGCTTAATATTATGGTTAGGGTTATAGTTAGGGTTAGGATTGTTTTTTGTGGGGTTTTGATGGTTAGATTTAGGGTTATATTTAGTTAGGGGTGTTTGAGGGTTAGGGTTATGTTTAGGGTTGAATTTAATGTTCGGGTTGTTTTTAGGGTTAGGCGAATGTATAAGGTTTCATTTAACGTTAGGGTTGTTTTTAGGGCTAGGCTTAATATTAGGGTTAGGGTTATATTTAGAGTTAGGGTTATTGTTTGGGTTAGGGTTATATTTATGGTTAGGGTTTCCTTTACGGTTAGGGTTGTATTTAAGGTTAGGATTTTAGTGCTAAACCAACACTAATATAAAAAAATTACAGGTCTAGTCAATAAAGGTGAAGCTCAGGAGAATGACTGGAGAAGTGAAAATTCTAGGTCAAAATAGACAAACCAGAAAAATTCTCCCATTTATCTCACTTTCCAAAATAGGTATTTGGTCTAGATTGTTCTCTTCTCCTGCCAATTCTCCTGAGTTTCACTTTTAGTGAATAGACCTGTTAGTGTTTCAGTTTGATTTTCCCCTTTTCACTTATTTTTACGTAGTACCCTGCAAAAATCTGGGTGTGTTGATAGCCCCAACAATTCATAAAGTGAACCTGTGTGATGTTCCATCAAGCATTTGCAATCATAATGTCAAGATGGCGGTCATAACACAGATCTTTGGAGATGCACCAAATGGAAGGGACACCATGAAGCTTGGACTGTCGCGTCTGGTGGGAAAGGTAGGCAGTGACATTCAAGAGTCAAGAAACCGAAGAAGAGGAACTGATTATGGGATTCCAAGAAGTGGAAAGCCATTTCGAAGAACCAACTACAGACCAAATGGTGGAACAATCATGTGTATCCTGGAGGATTCTCACGTTTCCGACTTATACCTTCAAGCTCAAGAAGAAAGATGAAGCAAGGGCAACCTCGTCAAAGCTAAATATATCTCTCATAGTTAGCATAAGCCTATTTATTGTCAAACCCATTCTAATTAGGCTCTCAGCTCCGGCAAACGATACAAGACTCCTATAGAATCGACAATCACAGCAATTAGCATGCAAAAAAGACTGGGTCAACCTCGACTAATCTCGGCTCGGGCAGAATGTGCAAAGTCAAAAGAAATACACAGTAATCTGCGAAAGAAATGCCCTCACTGGCTGGATTTAATGATGAATTAATCTGGAAAGAGAGAAGAAACCCTTTGTTCAATGTATACGCCTGTCGACGAACGAAAATCCATTTTGACAAGTTATTTCTTCGGAGAAGACTCAAAATCCCGGGCTTTGTTTACTCTAAGTATTATGAAAACAGCGGTCCGATAAATCACATCTCCGTGCGTCATGATTTGTCATTCTTCATTACAATCATTCTGGGGCTATGCTTTATCCCTAATTATTCCTGTCTTACCCCATGCATGGGGAGGACCGGGTGATCGAATCGAGCAAGTTCCCATGGTTGCTTTGGAGTTAAGGAAGCTCTATGTGTAGGTGTTCTTCAAACAAGCACAGATGGCTGTATGGGAGGAGGAGGTTGTTGTGGACAGATATGATTCATACGAGCTTGTACATATCCTGTTTTCTTAAATTGTGTTTATCTAATAAAACTGTCAACACCATCTCAGATCGATTCCAAATTTACCTTCTCGGATTAGTTTTCCTTCAAGGTAAGATATCTACGGAAAAAAGAAAGTTTCCACCTGTGTTTTAGTTGGAGTCACTGATTGTAGGTTCCACCGTAGGTTCCATCTGTGTTTCACTTCGAGTTACTAATCGTAGGTTTCACCGTAGTTTCCACCAGTGTTTACCTGGAGTTACTGATCGTAGATTCCACCTGTTTCACTAGGAGTTACTGATTGTAAGTTTCACCGGTGTTTACTTAGAGTTACTGATCCTAGGTTCCTCCAATGTTTCATTTGGAGCTACTGATTGTAGGTTTCACTGTTGTTTCCTCCAGTGTTTACTTGGAGTTACTGATTGTAGGTTTCACCGTAGGTTCCACCAATGTTTACTTGGAGTTAGTGATCCTAGGTTCCTCCTGTGTTTCATTTGGGGCTACTGATTTTAGGTTTCACCGTTGTTTCCTCCAGTGTTTACTTGGAGTTACTTATCGTAGGTTTCTTTGTAGGTTCCACCAGTGTTTCACTTGGAGTTACTGATCGTAGGTTTCACCATAGTTTCCACCAATGGTTTAGTTGAAGTTATTGAGCGTAGATTTCACTGAGGTTCCACCAATGTCGTAGTGAAAGTTGTCCACCATTTTTTTACCATTGTCTCCAGCTGTGTCCCTATTGGAGTTCAGGGACGACAGACAGAATATCCTCGATTTCTGCAATTTGATCGAATTGGATATATTCGAGCCCTATCCTAAAATAAATAGCAATAATGACCTTATCCCTCCCTAAAAGTAACCTTAACCCTAAAACAAGCAGAAATTGTAACCCTAACCCTAAAATTAACTTTAACCCTAAAAATAGCAGGGATAGTAACCCTAACCCTAAAGGTGTTACGCCCCGCGCTGATGTGCACATGTCCCAGCAGCTGGCAGTGCCTTCCTCGCTGCTCGCTCTCCGGCCACTGAGTGAAGAATGGATGGACGCGGTCACAGTTCAAGGTCGCGGGTCGAGGTCATGGGCGGGGAGCGGCGTGATGACGCGGCGCCTGCCGAGTTTAAATTCAGACGGTTAAGGCATGGTTCCTTGACCTGACGTGCTTTTCACTCCTCTCAGTATGTTCCTTACAAATCCATCTGCCCACCTGTGTACCAATTTGGCTTGTCTGATGAACCTCATGGCTGTTAACACCTTGGCTCTAGGGATGAGCTGTTCGCTTCGATCTGTTCGGAGTTCGCATCGACGAACATCGGCCGTTCAGCTGTTCGCAAACTCTGAACATTTCAGGGTGTTCGGTTCGAGTTTGCCCACAATGCACCACAATAGACCACAATGCACTTTTCCACTGGCCTGAAGCTTATAATTGGCTACAGCCTTGCACCTGACCACAGGTCAGGTGCAAGACAAGTGCAAGACTATGCCTATCACGGCTCAGAGTCCTGATTGGGCAAATTTTGCCCAATCAATCATGGGCTCAAAGAGCTAAGTCCCGCAGTACACTATATAAGGCGTCCCTCGCAGCCCCAGCACATGTTTTTTGAGAGGAGATTGTTCTGTTAGTGTGTGTTCTCACTGCCAGCAGCTATTGTGGGGCTATCACTTCTACAAGATATCTGGGTATTGTTGTAATCTGTGTGTTCTCACTGCTAGCAGCTATTGTGGGAGTCTCAATTCTACAATATATCTGGGAATTGTAATCTGTGTCTTGTCACTGCCACCCATCAGGGGGTCTCACTGATTTATAGGAGGTTTCTGGGAATTGTAATCGGTGTCTTTTCACTGTTGCCAGCTATCAGGGGGTCTCACAGACTTGTAGCAGATTTCTGCGAATTTTAATCTGTGTCTTGTCACTGGCTGCCAGCTATCAGGGTGTCTCACTGATTTATAGGAGGTTTCTGGGAATTTTAATCTGTGCCTTGTCACTGCCACCCATCAGGGGGTCTCGCAGACTTGTAGTAGATATCTGGGAATTGTAATCTGTGTCTTGTCACTGTTGCCAGCTATCAGGGGGTCCTATCAGGGGGTCTCACTGATTTATAGGTGGTTTCTGGGAATTTTAATCTGTGTCTTGTCACTGCCACCCATCAGGGGGTCTCACTGATTTATAGGCGGTTCCTGGGAATTTTAATCTGTGTCTTGCCAGCTATCAGGGTGTCTCACTGAGTTATACCAGAGTTCTGGAAATCTTTAATCTAGATAACACAGTTGAATCAGAGTTCTGCATATCTCCAATTTTTTATAACAGAGTTGAATCAGAGTTCTGTATATCTTTAATCTATATATCACTCACCATGTCAGAAAGACCAAAAAGGACAGGCAGACGCTCCCAGACACAGATTAGAGGGCA
Organism: Leptobrachium leishanense; assembly: GCA_009667805.1. NCBI lineage: Eukaryota > Metazoa > Chordata > Amphibia > Anura > Megophryidae > Leptobrachium > Leptobrachium leishanense. The sequence goes on from CM019075.1 coordinate 75,525,619, forward strand.
AGCAGCCTCTGTGTCAGGAGGCTCTGCCTCTGGTCGTCGTGGACATGGTGCATCCTCTGCAGGGGCACGCTTGTCCTTTCTAACTGCATGCTGGCCGTCTTAAGCAGCAGCAACATACAGAGGATTTGGTGGACTGGCTAACCAGGCCATCCTCATCCTCTGAGTCCTCTGTCAGCCAGGCCTGTAGTGGTTTACAGTCCACCTCAGCTGCCAAAACATCTAATTCAGCCTCCATGTCCACAGCTACTCCTGTCGTAGCCTCACCAACATACACGGAGGAGTCAGCTGAATTGTTTGACTACAATGACAGTGACATGCTGCTTGAGGATGCGCAGCAGCAACTACAGTGCTCTGATTCAATCTCTGAGGTTGAGGAAGGGAGTATAATTAACCTAGAGGAAGGAGGTGCCAGTGACACACAAATAACTGGCACTCATGTTGCCCCAGCAGCTGCAGCATACTGCCAAGTTGGCTCCAGTGACGAGGAGATGGGGGTGATGACAACGATGAGGTCACTGACTCCACCTGGGTGGCTGATCGAACAGAGGAGTCAAGTGAGGAGGCACAACAAACACGAGGCACAACGTCCTCTATGATCAATCGCAGCCAGTCCAAGGCATCAGAAGCCACAGCTGCTCAGGTGCAGAGCGCTGTTGTCTCAAAGCACACGTACAGGAAGTCTGCGGTCTGGGAGTTCTTTAAGAAATGTGCAGCAGACCGCACCGTTGCTATTTGTAATCTTTGTCAGATGAGGATCAAGCGTGGGAAAGGCATCCCACGCTTGGGTACCACGTGCTTGAGGCGACATATGACCACCTGCCACGCATCCTGTTGGCACAACACTTTGCATAGGTCCTCCTCATCTGTCTCTACCCCCACTATATGTCCTGCCATGTCATTGCCTACAACCCTCACTGACAGGGATGATGCTACAGTAATGGGTGTACCAGGTCCTTCCTCAGAATGTGACAGCATCCCATCAGCTGAAGATTTATGCAGTCAGATTAATTTGCCACAGTGGCAGGTTCCAAAATGCCATTTCTTTTCACGGAAGGCCATTCCAGCACTATACCAGCACGTGGAGCACAATGTTATGGAGTCATTGGGAAAGGCAGTCAGCAGCAAGGTGCACATGACTTTAGACACATGGTCCAGCAAGCATGGCCAGGGCCGTTACATTTCCTTCACGGCACACTGGGTAACTCTGCTTGCAGCTGGGAGGGACCCAAGACGGTACTCTGTGCTGGAGCTTGTTCATCCACCACGCCTCCAGAAATCTGCTTATATGAGGTCTCTCTGCTCCACCACCTCTTCCTCCTCCTCCTCCTCCTTCTCTGTCTGGCGAAGTGGCAGTTAAACTGACGTGTGGAAGGGGCTACGCAATGGCTCAAGCAAAAAGATGCCATACCGTGCTTGAGCTGGTTTGTTTAGGGGACAGGAGCCACACCGGCCAGAAATTCTGTCAGCTCTGCAGGGGCGCATGCAGAGATGGTTAACACCACGCCAGCTTCAGCTGGGAATTGTCATCTGTGATAATGGCAGCAACCTTCTCTATGCCCTACGCCTGGGTAAAAGCTTCTCAGCCAGGCCAGAAAAGTCTGCAGCCACTTCAGACGGTCATTCCCAGCAAGCGTTCGCCTGGCAGAAATTCAAAGAGAATTCCACCTTCCCAAAAACCGTCTGATCTGTGACATGCCCACCAGGTGGAACTCGACATTAGCAATGCTGTAACGTCTGCACAAGCAGCAGAGGGCCATCAATGAGTACCTGTGTGCGTATGGCACAAGGACAGGTTCAGGTCAACTTGTTTTTTTCCCCCCGCAGTGGCTGATGATCAAGGATGCATGCACTGTACTGTCACCATTTGAGGAGGCAACGAGGATGGTGAGCAGGGACAGTGCATGCATCAGTGACACAATTCCTTCAGTGTTCCTGCTGGAGCGCACTCTGCGGGGTATTATAGATGTGGCACTAGAGGCAGAGCAGCGGGAGGAAGAGGAGGCCTTCCCTAACTCTCAAGGCCCCAGTCTTTACGCAGACAGCATTCCTACGGGTCCTAAGATCAGACAGGAGGAGGATGTGGAGGATGAGGAATATTTAAGTAGTGGGGGCATTGAAGGTGGGGATTCCTCAAGAGAGGGTTTTGTGTGCCCAGAACCCAAGGACTAGTACGTGGCTGGGAGGAGGAAGTGCACGATGGGGTCATCCTCATTGACCAGGAAGACTCGGAAGCTAATGCCACCTCCAACCTACGCTGCATGGGCTCCCTTATCCTGCAAAGCTTGCTATGAACCCCAGGATTCGTGCTATCAAGGAGAGGGATCATTACTGGTTGGCAAGCCTTCTTGATCCACGATACAAGGATAAAGTTGCAGAGCTCATCCTGCCCGCACAGAGGGAGGACAGGATGAAACAACTTGAGGACGCTCTAAAGCGACACTTGTATAACACCTTTCCAGGCACTGGTAGTTTACCAAGTGATGACACAGGTGCTTCTGAGGCTGCGGATGATCAGAGGAAGAGCGGTGATGGCCAGGGCCGCTTGACTGATGCTTTTTAAAAAATTTTAGTCCACAACGCCCAGAGACGTCAAATGTAGGCACCCATTGCCAGCGTCTTCACCATATGGTGCAGGACTACCTAGGGGCAAGGGCAGACCTGGATACCTTTACAGCAGATGATCCACTGGTTTACTGGGTGTTGAGATTGGATCACTGGCCAGAACTTACCCAATATACTATGCAGCTACTAGGCTGCCGTTCATCCAGCGTGCTTTCTGAACGGGCGTTCAGTGCCGCTGGAGGTTTTGTCACAGACAAAAGAGTGCATCTGTCCACCGACTCTGTAGACCGGCTGACATTTATATTTATAAATGAATCAGTCCTGGATCAGCAGCAATCAATCCCCTGATGCTGATGTAACTGAATAGATCGGGGATCTCTTCTGCATTCCCAAAACCTCCACCACTGCACTCTTCCACAATACCACAAAGGGGTTACTTACGGTGTGAAGGCACTTGCTGCCACCAAAGGCACAATATTTGGGTGCACTGACGCCTGTACCTGATTCGTATCATTTTAACATTGGACCGCAGAGTCCAACCCTGCACTCTTCCACAATACCACAGAGGGGTTACTTACGGTGTGAAGGCACTTTCTGCCACCAAAGGCACAATATTTGGATGCACTGCCACTGACGCCTATATTACCAGATTCATATCATCTTAATATTGGACCGCAGGGTCCAACCCCGCACTCTTCCACAATACCACAGAGGGGTTACGGTGTGACGGCACTGTTGCCGACACTAAAGGCCAAATTTTAAAGCACCTATTGTTACTTTCATCCAAAGCCTGCATAAGTTTCACCATAATTTAGCCAAAAAATCACTAAACTTGTTCTGCGTGTCCTAAAATGTCTCTTCTTTTCATACAGCCCCAAGCAGTTGTTTATGAATAGATTAAAGGAAAACTATTTACCGTCATTTGAAATGTCATTTTTTTGTTTTTAAATGTTTCTATACATCCTACAAATCTGCCACTTCACGGGCAGGTTATGGGGATCTCCTAGGCATGATATTTGAAGGAATTTTTCGTTTTTATTCCTAACCTTTATTTCATGGAAAACTCACTGTTACATAGTTACATAGTTACATAGTTACATAGTTATATAGGCTGAAAAAAGACATGCGTCCATCGGGTTCAGCCTCTCCCACATAACCTACTGCTGTTGATCCAAAAGAAGGCAAAAAACCCAGTCTGAAATATGCAACATACTGGGAAAAAATTCCTTCTTGACCCCAGAATGGCAGTCAGATTTCTCCTTGGATCAAGAAGCTTTTACCCACATATTTAATATTATAACCCTTAATATTCTGTGTCTGCAGGAAGTCATCCAGTCGTTTTTTTAAAAGTCTGTACAGACTCTGACCCAACCACCTCAACAGGCAGAGAATTCCACAGCTTTATTGTTCTCACCGTAAAATAACCCTTCCTATGCTTTAAGCTAAATTTTCTTTCTTCCAGTCTAAATGGATGACCCCGTCCTGTGTATAGTCCTGTTAATGAATAGGTTATCAGACAATGGTTGATAATGGCCCCGTATATATTTATATAAGGTTATCAGATCCCCTCTAAGGCGCCTTTTCTCTAAACTAAACAGGGTTAAGCTTGTTAGTCTTTCCTCATAACTTAACCCTTCCATTCCCTTATTAATTTAGTTGCCCGTCTCTGCACTTTTTCTAGCGATATAATATCTTTTTTTAAGACAGGTGCCCAAAATTGCACGGCATATTCAAGGTGCGGCCTGACCATTGATTTATACAGAGGCAAAATTATGTTTTCATCCCGTGAGTGAACTCCCCTTTTAATGCATGCCAGTACTTTGCTGGCCTTGGCGGCTGCTGTTTGACATTGCACATTGTTACTTAGTTTGAAGTCTATGATTTCCAAATCCTTCTCCTGCTTGGATTTCCCTAACTCCGTACCATTTAGGGTATAAATTGCTTGTGTGTTCTTCACTCCAAAGTGCATAACTTTGCATTTATCTAGATTAAATTTCATCTGCCATTTAAGTGCCCAGTCCCCCATCTATCTAAATCCCTCTGCAGCGAAGTAACATCCTGCTCACATTGTATTACTTTTCCTAGCTTTGTGTCATCTGCAAACACTGATACATGACTTTCAATGCCTATCTCAAGGTCATTTATAAATAAATTGAATAGCATTGGTCCTATAACAGACCCCTGAGGGACACCACTTACCACTGGTGTCCATCTTGAAAATGTACCATTTATGACCACTCTCTGTACCCTATCTTTTAGCCAGTTTTCTATCCAAGAACAAGTATTTTCATCTAGACCATTTTTCTTAATTTAAATAGTAACCTTTTGTGTGGAACTGTGTCGAAAGCTTTGGCAAAATCTAAGTAAAAACATCCACTGCGACCCCCTGATCTATACTTCTACTTACTTCCTCATAGAACGTAATTAGGTTAGTCTGACATGATCTGTGTTTCATGAACCATACTGATTTTTGCCAATTACATTATACCTCCCAATAAATTCCTGAATATATCCCTTAGTAACCCCTCAAATACTTTCCCAGCCACAGATGTTAAGCTCACAGGTCTATAATTCCCAGGCACAAATTTTAAACCTTTCTTAAATATAGGGACCACGTCAGCTTTTCTCCAATCCTCTGGTACTATTCCTGAAAGAAAAGAATCTTGAAAGATTAAGAACAGAGGTTTACATATTTCAACACATAGCTCTCTCAGTACTCGCGGGTGAATTCCATCTGGCCCTGGGGCTTTATTCACATTCACATTGTTTAATTTGTGTAAAACCTTGTCCTGAGTCAACCAGTCACTTTGTATTAGTAAGTTTTTATTAATGAATTTCATGTCTCCTGTTATAGGTTTCTCTTTGATAAATACTGAAGAAAAATAATCATTTAAAATTTCTGCCTTATGCTCCTGTTCCTTTAAAAACGTTTTTTTTTTTAACTTTTTGTCCTTGTTTCTGTCCCCCAGGGCACTACCCGGACCCCCATACACCTTTTACGGCAAATATCTTGCATATATGCCCTCTTGGAGGGCACTCTAAAATTCGAACGTTCGAGTCCCATTGACTTGCATTGAGTTTGGTTCGTGTTCGAGTTCGAACTCAAACTTTTGAAATGGTTCGAGTTCGAATGCGAACCAAACACGGGGGTGTTCGGCTCATCACTAGTTATTACTTGGTTATTCAATAATTTGTATAGTTATGTACAGTTACAAGTATTTATAAAGAGCCAACAAGTTTGGTAGCGCTAAAACATGTTTGTTCCAGGTTGCAGCATTCTGTTTTGGTCACACCCTCAGGGTCAACTAGAGGGCAGTGGGAAAGGATGATGCAATGTTGAGGAAGCACATTAGGATGATGCAGTGTTGAGTAAGCACACTTGAGGCGGGAAATTGTGGCGTTAGGGTAGCAACAGGGGTGACCCTTCTTAGTGTGTGGCTTATTTTCCCACCAAAAACTATGTATAAAAGAGAGACCTGTCTCTGGTTATGGTTACAGCTATAATCAAACTGTCTGTTCCTTGCGGGAGAGCTTCTTGGCCTTAGTTTTTCCCAAAGCGGGGGGACCCTGACCCAAGAGGTATGTGTGTGTATCTGTCGCCCCTCTCCCTGTAAATCACTGTAAAGTCATAGACTTAAAGGAACATGTGCCGCTGTGCAAGATACGTCTGTTTTACTGAAAATGCAATTTCTTATAGCACTCAGTCGAAGTCGGCATCGGTTGCCATAGTAACCACATGCGCTGGCAATAAGATTAAGAATTGTAATAACTACGTGAAGGTTTGAGATGAATCACGCACTTCAGCCAACTCTTGCTTTATGCAGGTGAAGGAATGAACTTCGAGGCAGCCTGGATAGAGAAGTCTATTTGTGAGATTGCGGTTGCGTGCGTCATTTACATTAACAGATCATAAAGATTGTATTTCCATTGTCATGGAAAACGCGAAAAATCCTGTGAAAGAGAATACACAAAGACTTTTATAACATCTCGACATGCTCAAGGTCTGTGATTGTAAACTTCTGACACTTCCAGCGCTGTTATTTGAATAAACAATGACGCGTTTCACTTAAAAAAAAGGTAATACATTTGTTTGATGCTATTTTTGACTATTTTACATACTCGGTGTAAAATACTGTACGTTTATATATACCTTCAGCTTATAGGGACCTTTTGGTAGGATACTGCCTGTGGAAGACACACTGTGCCCTGTTTCCTTCCTGTCCATAAACTCCCTTAGTTTGGTCCAGCACCTTCTTCCAGCACTACACACACACTCTCACTCTGATCAAGTCCACTGCTGCACCCCCTCCCAGGTACACGCATCATTTGACTTATGGTAACACCGGCCACCAGGGCACTCACTCAACTTTCATCACGCACATGCAACGATGCACTCACATAACACTCATCACACACATGCAGCAATACACTAAGAAAGCACTCATTAAACACATGCAACAATGCACTCACACAACATTCATCACACACCTATATGTATGTGTTGCTTCAGGATCTAAATTTCAGACATCCATGCATTGTTCTTCCATGGTCTGAAACCGAGGCCACCTCCATGTGTGTGCCGTTTCATGGTTTGTACTTGAGCCCACAAACATGTGTGTGTTGTTTCATGGTCTACTCTCAATCACACCTCAGTGTATGTTATTTTATGATCGAGATATGAGACCTCCATGTATTTGCTCTTTTGTGGTCTGAAATTGTGGCCATCTCCATGTATGTGTGTTGCTTCATGGTTTAGGATCAAGGCTACCATTGTCTGTGTGTTGCTTCAGGATCTCGATTTGAGACCTCCATGTATTGTTCTTTCATGGTTTGTACTTGAGCCCACAACCATGTGTGTGTTGTTTCATGGTCTACTCTCAATCACACCTCACCTCAGTGTATGTTATTTTATGATCGAGATTTGAGACCTTCATGTATTTGCTCTCTTGTAGCCATCTCCATGTATCTGTGCTGTTCCTGGTCTAGACTCAAGGCTAGCTCAGTCTGTTTGTTGTCTCAGGATCTTGATTTGCGACTACCATGTATTGTTCTTCCATGGTCTGAACTTGACGTCACAACCATGTATGTGTTACTTCATGATATAGACTCAAGGCTACCATTGTCTGTGTGTTGCTTCAGGATCTCGATTTGAGACCTCCATGTATTGTTCTTCCATAGTTTGGGCTTGAGGTCATAACCATGTGTGTGTTGCTTCATGGTTTAGGATCAAGGCTACCATTGTCTGTGTGTTGCTTCAGGATCTCGATTTGAGACCTCCATGTATTGTTCTTCCATGGTTTGGGCTTTAGGTCACAACCATGTGTGTGTTGCTTCATGGTTTAGTCTTAAGGCTACCATTGTATGTGTGTTGCTTCAGGACCTCGATTTGAGACCTCCATGTATTGTTCCTCCATAGTTTGGGCTTGAGGTCATAACCATGTGTGTGTTGCTTCATGGTTTAGGATAAAGGCTACCATTGTCTGTGTGTTGCTTCAGGACCTCGATTTGAGACCTCCATGTATTGTTCTTCCATAGTTTGGGCTTAAGGTCATAACCATGTGTTTGTTGCTTCATGGTTTAGGCTAGGGACAGATGAGCGCATTTTCTGCGGCCACCGTCAAAATGTACGTCGATGCGTGCGCACGCATTTTTTCACGGAATACGCTTAAGTGGTCAGACGATGCGCAATTCTGGACGTATTTCATGACGATGGGGTGAAAAGAAGTCTAGGGAAATCCGGCTGTTTGAACGTTATGTTGGCCGCACACTAGCAGCGTCTGACATCTCCTAATCACGCACACACGCTGCTATGCGGCCGCAGCGCACTCTGTACGTCAGTACCAGCGGTTTAACGTTCTCGAAAAAATGCGTTCATTTTCCACTTGCGTTGCGCGGCCGGACTTTTGTGCGACCGTACTTCGTATATTGGCTGTCATTGCCCGTCATCTGCTGCTAGTGCGGCCGTAATTATGTGCGCCAGAACGCGCGTTCGCACTGCCTCAGTCTGACCCTAGCCTTAGACTCAAGGCTACCACTATATGTGTGTTGCTTCAGGACCTCGATTTGAGACCTCCATGTATTGTTCTTCCATAGTTTGGGCTTGAGTTAATAACCACGTGTGTGTTGCTTCATGGTTTAGGATCAAGGCTACCATTGTATGTGTGTTGCTTCAGGACCTCGATTTGAGACCTCTATGTATTGTTCTTCCATAGTTTGGGCTTGAGGTCATAACCATGTGTGTGTTGCTTCATGGTTTAGGATCAAGGCTACCATTGTATGTGTGTTGCTTCAGGATCTCGATTTGAGACCTCCATGTATTGTTCTTCATAGTTTGGGCTTAAGGTCATAACCATGTGTGTGTTGCTTCAGGGTTTAGACTCAAGGCTACCATTGTGTGTGTGTGTTGTTTCATGATCTAGATTTGAGACCTCCATGTATTTGTTCTCCCATGGTCTGAAATCGAGGTCACCTAAATGTGTGTGTCGTTTCATGGTTTGCACTCAAGGCCACCCATGTGTGTGTTCTTTCATGACCTGAGCTTGAGGCCCCCTATATGAATGTGTTTTCCACTACTTATGCCAAAACGGAAAATAAGGGCAAAGACGTTGAGTTTTCAGAACTTTGTTTCTCTCCGTCTCCATCCCTCCTGTGTCGCAGTTACTGGCAGTCTTCCCTCCTAGGATAATGATTAATCGTCTTGGAAATGCAGCAATCAGCACACGTACCACCACTGAGTGACATTGGATGTGTCACAGGAGTCACCGGTCCTCCACCTCCACACCGTGGGGGAATAGAGCTATATTGACGGGATCGAGCAGAGCTCTGTATGTTAACCCATCTAGCATTGTATCGATTAGCAGTGTAATACGGGAGACTGGCGTGCCCAGCTCATTTCATTTGGGGGGGGGGCATCCCTGGCACATAATGTTATGACGAACTATAATGAAATTATTTTATGAATACTTTTCACTACCAAGCACTTTTCGTTGGGAAAAAAATATCATAACATTTATTTCAAACATAAGATGTGAAATTAATAATTAAATATTGGGAAAATTAGAACTTTTATACAGAAACGGTTGTTCTCAGATGGTTAAGAAATTGAATTAATGTAAATTTGCTCATTTTTAATTGTTTAATGTATTTGATCATTCTTCACAGAAATATCACTGGGATGAAAGGTTCTAAACTCTAAATGACATCCCTTATCTGGCACAATGTTACACGGGGTCTGCATTATCAGCATACAGGCAGAAATGGCCTGTCAGTAAATGTGCTGCAGACAGATAATAAAATGGTGAGATCTCCTGCTTACACGGGGTCTGCATTATCAGCATACAGGCAGATGCAGTAAATGTGCTGCAGACAGATAATAAAATGGTGAGATCTCCTGCTTATGGGGATTTGTAGTGATCAGAATGAGATTATTAGTTATGCAATTCGACAGATCTAAATAGGGCATAACGATATTTTGATTCCTGATAAAATATTTGGCTTAATTATTCGCATTCGCAATTATGCTCTTTAATCACAATTCCAGATTTACCGATTCGGTCCCAATTTACGGGTAAGACGAATTCAACAAAGATATGAAGTGCTGAATGGTTTCCATAATTCAATACCCTCAATTTTCATTTTAGTGTTGGTGTAGCACTAAAAACCTATACATAACCCTATACATAACTCCCATAAAAAATCCCTAACCCTAAAAGTCCTGGAGGGAGGCAACACTAACCCTGAAAGTCCTGGACAACAAGGGTTACTTTCATGATTAAGGTTACTTTTAGGGTTATTTTTAGGATTACTTTCAGGACTAAGGTTAATTTTAGGGTTATTTTTAGGGTTAGGGTTATTTTTAGGGTTACTTTCAGGAATAAAGTTAATTTTAGGGTTAGGGTTATTTTAGGGTTAGGGTTACTTTCAGGAATAAAGTTAATTTTAGGGTTAGGGTTATTTTAGGGTTAGGGTTACTTTCAGGAATAAAGTTAATTTTAGGGTTATTTTTAGGGTTAGGGTTATTTTTAGGGTTACTTTCAGGAATAAAGTTAATTTTAGGGTTAGGGTTATTTTAGGGTTACTTTCATGGATAGTGTTACTTTTAGGCTAGGGTTACTTTCAGGTAAAAGGTTACTTTTAGGGTTAGGGCTATTTTTAGGGTTAGGGTTTTGTTTAGGGTTGATATCATGGATAGAGTTACTTTTAGCGCTAGGGCTACATTCAGGAAAAAGGTTACTTTAAGGCTAGAGTCAGACGAACGCATTTTCGCGTTGTCTGTGAAAAAGTGCGTTCGAACGAATGGACGCATTTTTTCACCGAGTACGCGATAGCGGTCATACGATGCGCATTTGCGTTCGTGATTTTGTACGGATCATCAATAAAACCCTTTTGCATCTGGACGTTATGTTGGCCGGACATTAGCAGTGTCTGACGTCTCCTAATCACGCACACACGCCGCTAGCGGACGCAGCGCACTCTGTACGACCGTACTAGCGGTTTGACGTTCTCGACAAAATGCGTTCGTTTGCCACTTGCGTTGCACGGCCGGACTTTCGTGCGACCGTACTTCGTATATTGGCCGTCATTGCCCGTCATTTGCTGCTAGTGCGGCCGTAATTAAGTGCGCCAGAACGCACGTTTAAAGTGCGCTAGTCTGACCCTAGCCTTAGGGTTAGGGCTATTTTTTTAGAGTTAGGACTATGTTTAGGGTTACTTTCAGGGATAGGGTTACTTTTAGGGTTAGGTTTTTTTACGGTTACTTTCAGGAATAGGGTTATTTTTAGGGTTAGTGTTATGTTTAGGGTTACTTTCAGGGATAGGGTTACTTTTAAGGTTAGGGTTACTTTCAGGAAACAGGTTACTTTAACCCCTTACGGACCAAAGGTCTTTAAAGTCTATGCATTTTTGATGTAACAGTTACGTAAATTATTATAACCAACGTTATTGGTTTTTAAGGGGTTAAGGGTTAGAGTTCTTTCTAGGGTTACTCTCAGGAACAAGATTAGTTTTAGGGTTATGTTTAGGGTTACTTTCAGGGATAGGGTTACTTTTAGGGTTAAGGTTTCTTTTAGGATTAAGGTTAATTTTAGGGTTAGGGTTATGTTTAGGGTTACTTTCAGGGATAAGGTTACTTATAGGGTTAAGGTTTCTTTTAGGATTAAGGTTACTTTTAGGGTTAGGGTTATGTTTAGGGTTACTTCAGGAATAAGGTTAATGTTAGGGTTATTTTTAGGGTTATGTTTAGGGTTACGGTTACTTTTAGGAATGAGGTTATTCTTAGGGCTTGGTTACGTTATGTTTAGGGTTCTTTCTAGGGTTACTCTCAGGAACAAGATTATTTTTAGGGTTATGTTTAGGGTTACTTTCAGAAATAGGGTTACTTTAGGGTTAGGGTTATTTTTCGGGTTATGTTTAGGGTTGCTTTCAGGGTTAAAGTTACTTTCGGTGTTAGGGTTATTTTTAGGGACAGGGTTACATTTAGGATTAGGGTTACATTCAGGGATAAAATACTTATATAGAGTTAGGATTATTTTTAGGGTTTGTGTTGTTTAACCCCATTTAACAGCTATTTAATTTTTGATTATATTAGATTTGGACCTTGTTGTTGCAATATTTAATTTGTAACTGAGGCCAGTGGGGGTGGGGGCTGTATAGGAAAAACAAAACTACAAAACGAATCCCACGCAGTCTCCACGAACAGAATACACAGCGAAGGTGGTGCAATGAGCAACGCAAAGTACCCTGTGCCAAAACGAGAGCGCACTGGCATAAAACATACATTAAATCGTTAACGCTGGTTGCAGAAGTGATTTGTACACTTTAAGAATCATTATTAATACAGATGCGGTTTCCATAGTAACAAACAATTTTCCATTTGAGGGAGAATCGATTTGGAGAAACAGAACTCAACACCCACTTTAATACCCTCCCAGAAGAAAAAGCCAAAGGGTTAACAGTCGATCAGCACATACCTCGTGTTAATGAGTTTTGAGTTAATTCTTTTCTATAGGATTGTGACGGCGTCGAGAATAGAGAACGGGGGGGGGGGACGTCAAGCTCGTTACGTGTGTAAGAGATATGAGTCACGGTAATTACAGCTCCTGCCGTTCTCCTATTTTCAATCAGGGGTAATTTCAACATTTCGAGCCAATAAATGCATCACATCGGGGGATGCCTAGAAATCCTGGGGCCCCTACCTCGACCAATGACCAGGGACCCCCCCCTTTCCCCAGCTATCCATTCATTAAACTAGTATATAATATAACATTCCCCCCTCTCCTGCCTGCAAACCTTTACAAGGAGTTGGCTAAATACCAGGTGGCACAGCAAGGGGTTAAAAGTATTTTCTTCTGGTCTGGTGGGGGAGCAATTGATGTGCACCTTTACCTAGTTCAGACCATACTAATCGCTCCCTCATTGATGAGTCAGAGTGCTTTTACACGTTCCAGATACCTCGGCCCACCGGGACATTTCTTGGTATCCCTGGTGGCTAATCTTGGGTGACACTTCAACAAGCTGCCACTAGGTTTTATTTCAGGGGCCTCTTGAAGCTACTGTGCCCCTTAAGATGGCATGGGCTGTCACCTCCTGGATGGCAGCCCTGATCACCCTAACTCCTCTTGTTCTCGCTCTTTCAGTGCACTCGGCATAATTACTCGTGGAAAGTCAGACAGAGCACATACTAGTTTCAACCTGGGCAGGAAGTCTAAATTTTACGTAAAAAAGGGTTGGATTTTAAACCGTGGCATAGAGGAAGACCATGTGAGTTTGTAGTCCGTGGAGTATAACCTAACCAAGGACTAACTTAGTTTGCAATGTCCTAACCAAGAGCTATCCCCAAAGGGTCTTATCTACTGCATAAGAGAACCTAAACTACTACAGAGAAGGGCCTCACCTACTCCCCCAGAGCCTAACCTACTGAGTTATTAATCTACGCCCTAAACACCTCACAAGGGACCACAAAGGTCTTGCCTAACACCTAAAGGACCTAACCTATCCCCAAAGGGTCTACTGTACTGTCTACAAGGACCTACCCTACTACCTAGAAAGGCCTCACCTACTCCCCCAAAAGCTATTGTAGCGCTCACTCCCGGAGGAGCCGCTGAAAATGAACCACGGGTCAGTCTCCCCGCACTAGGGAATAAATATACTCCAACACGCTGAACAGTTTTATATTTTAAAAGGTTTACTAAAAGGTTTGCAGCTCTTAAGACACGGTATATGCAGGAAGATTTACAGTACTTTCGTAACACGATAAACGCGTAGCGGTAAAAGAAACGAAAACACGAGGGCTTCGTATTTTCGTAAAAAACCCCGACCGAGCAGAAAATTAAAAGATACGAAATTCGAGGAAAAACCGCGTAGCGGGACACAATAAAATACACAGTTCTCGTATCACGGTAAACGCGCAGCGGGAACAAAAAAAAGGAAAATGAGTCCTGCACCGGTTAAGTCCCAGAACATGAGGTAGTGTGTGTTCGTGTGTATGTGGTACCCGGGTACTTTTCAACTGGCCAGTGAGTTTACTTTAATGATGTCTTCGACTAGTCAGTTGGGGCCCTGTGGGTTTTAGAAGGAAAACAACAGCGTACGCTCTTATTCACATACGGCCTTGGGGGCCTCTCACCCATCCAGCGCAACTTGAGGTTCCGTTGACCCAGGACGTCTCTCCGCTCGATATTGACTGGGGACGCCGACCACCGGATCTGTTGTCTGGCCTTCTATCGATCAGCCGCGACTCAACCAGCTTACCGCCTGCTCCCCGCTTCAATCGACCGCGGTACTCCTTACTCGAGGGGTCTTCTCTCCTCAGCACTGCACTCGGATAATATAGGTGGTGATATCTATCTCCCGCAAGGCTGGGTGACCCAATCCTAAGGCCCAATCCACTCTGTCTGCGTTCCGGCCTGTCTTTTGGTCTCTCCTTCTCTGTGTGTGCATCCACTCTCCTCTGCTCCCTGGCGCGCTCTGCCTGTTCTCCCCGAGGTGCAGGATGTACAGCGTCTCCACCAACCCACCCACTTCCTGTTTCTTCCCAAAGCATGCCGGGACATGTAGTTCGAGGGTCCAGGGTCTTTACTCGTGATTGTCTCCATCTTGTGGCCAAAAATGGGTACTGCCACAGTAAACTTTAACACATCGCTACACTCTCCCCCTCCTAGAACTCTTGGGTCTCTCCAAGGAGGTACAACAGTTACATTATCCTTTTACAATATGCACACAGTTTATACAGCATATACAGGTTCAGCAGCATACATGCAGTGGGTTAGAAACAATTTCTCAAGCTGACTCATGTTCTGGGCTACCTCAGCTAACATAGCAGACACTTCGGGCAATCTCTGCACAGTGGTGATGGCCTCCTCAGTGCTATGTCCTGGTGAGTCATAGGTAAGTCGCTGGGGCGGTCGAATAGAGCGTTTTTGTTCAGGCTCCCTCCGTTCCTCTTCAGGTGGAAGTACTATAGGTATAGGCTCAGTCCTTATATCTGCCACTGGAGCAGACACTTCCTCCGAGTACGATCCCTCCAGGGAAGGCATAGAACTATAGTCATAAGGCTCGTCTTCAGGAGCTACAGGGTCTCCAACAGTATCCGGGACCCTTAACGGAAGTTCAAGGGTTTCAGGGAGTTCCATATTCTCAGGGAATTCCCACTGAAATTCAGGAGCTTCAGCCCTCAAGTTACTTTCCCACTGACAAGGAATTGGGACAACCCCTTCAGGTTCTGGCGAGCGGATCCAATCTAAGCAGGAACTCTCTTCGACACTGTCTCTTTCGCTCTCTCCAACAACCCGAGTCTGTTGAGACCGAGTAACAGGAGGGACACGTGGAGCATGCGGATTCGCCGGAGGAAGTTCGTTTTCCACTGGTATTCTCACAGCCTCTCTCAAAGGTAACAAGTGATTTCGGTGCCAATTCTTGAGGGGACCAGCCTTTCCATCAGGGCGAATCTGATACACCGGCAGACCTGGCAGTTGTTTGCAAACAATGTAAACCTGAGAACTCCATCTATCCGCCAGCTTGTGTCTCGCAGCAGCACCCAAATTCTTCAACAGAACCCTATCACCGGGTTGTAGATCCTGTATTCGAACCTTCAAATCATAGTTCTTCTTGTTCCTTTGCTCCCTGTTACCTGAAGTCAAACGGGCCTGTTCAAACGCAGAAGCCAGATTCTTCCGAAGTCTATCCACATAGTTTCTATGAGAAGCTACCGACGTCTGGTCTAGAGATAACCCAAATGCCAAATCAACCGGCAGTCGAGCTTCTCTTCCGAACATAAGACGGTACGGTGAATATCCCGTTGCATCACTCTCCGTACTGTTATATGCATGCACCAGAGTAGCTATATGACGACTCCAACTCTGCTTCTCTACATTAGACAAGGTCCCCAGCATGTTTAGCAGTGTGCGATTAAACCTTTCAGGCTGAGCATCACCTTGAGGGTGATATGGTGTGGTTCGGGTCTTTTGGATTCCCAACAGCTCTAACAACTGCCCCACCAGTCTGCTTTCAAAGTCTCTACCCTGATCAGAGTGTATCCTCCTTGGCAGTCCGTAGTGAACAAAGAACTTTTCCATCAACACCTTGGCTACAGTCGGAGCGCGTTGATCTTTCGTGGAAAAAGCTTGGGCGTAACGAGTGAAATGATCAGTCACTATTAGAATGTTCCCTTGCCCACTAGCATCCGGCTCTAAGCACAAGAAGTCAATGCACACCAAATCCATGGGTCCCTGGCTCTGCAGATGGCTCATTGGAGCAGTTCGGGTCGGTATAGTCTTTCTCTGAATACACCTCAAACAGGAATGACAATAACTTTCTACTTCAGCCCTCATACAAGGCCAATAGAACCTATCTCGCACCAGCTTAAAAGTTCTCTCTGCACCCAAATGTCCATGCTCATCATGTAGTGATCGCAGCACACTCTCCCTATGTTTAGTAGGGAGGAATAACTGTTGAATCTCTTCAGAGTTGGTTGAGGGGCCCCTTCGGTAGACCACCCCATCCAACATCTTTAACCGCTCCCACTCTTTGTAGACCAATCTGGCTCCACTCGGGGAGTTGGTTAACAAAATCTCTCGCTGGTTTGCAGACAGGGCCTTTATGGTCAAGGCAATTAAAGGGTCTCTGGCCTGATCCGCTTTCAGGTCCTGTCTCGAAAAGGTAGGTAAACTTTCATCCCTTAACTGCGTAGGGTTACAGTAGAACTCAGGAACAGCCGCAGCCATAACTCCTATGGCCTCTGCTTCAATCCCTCCTTTGACCCGGCGCTCTGTTCCTTGACACAAAGCTTGCACCCCGTCTGGAGTCAACTGAGTCCATTCTGTAGTGTAGGGTCTTCTCGATAACGCATCAGCATCTCGATTATTTACCCCAGGGCGGTACTTCAGGCTGAACCGAAACCCTGACAGAGCAGCCAACCACCGATGTCCCGTTGCGTCCAGTTTTGCGGTAGTAAGGATGTAGGTAAGAGGATTGTTATCCGTCTTGATCACAAACTCGGCTCCATACAGATAGTCTTTTAACTTGTCTACCACTGCCCACTTCAAGGCTAGGAACTCCAGCTTGTGAGTAGGATAGTTCTTCTCTGAAGGCGTAAGGCTCCGGCTCACGTACGCTACAGGCCTCAGCAATCCACCATACTCCTGATATAGGACTCCTCCCAGACCTTCTCGGCTGGCATCCACATGTAGTTCATACGACTTGTGAGGGTCCGCATAGGCCAAAACAGGAGCTCGGGTTAGACTCTCTTTCAGCTTTACGAAAGCTCCTTCACATTGACTGGTCCATTCACCTTGTATAGACTCTCGAGCTTTCCTTGGCCCCGGAGCTGACGAGTTTTTGTCAGAGACCTTGCAGCCTTCTTCTGTGGTTTCCTTCTGCAGGAGTTTGTTCAGTGTTTGAGCTATTTTCGCGAATCCTCCCACAAATCTTCGATAGTATGAACAGAATCCCAGAAAAGATCTAAGTTCAGTGACGTTCCGGGGTCTAGGCCAAGAAGCTACGGCCTCCAACTTCCGAGGATCTGTCGAAACACCTTCTGCTGAGACCACATGTCCTAGATACGTAACAGACGGTAGACAGAATTGGCATTTCTCCAGAGACAGTTTCAGCCCCTCTTCATGGAGCCTCTTCTTCTCGTACAACTCGGATCAGTTCCAGGTACTTCAATTCTTGGTTACCTGCTCTGCTTCTCAGCTGCATCATTACTGGATCTAGAGGTTGAGAGCCCCTCAGGATCTGCTTTATTCGGATCTTATCTACTTTGGCCGGTTCGGCCCCTTTCTTGAGGAGTATCTGGTGTAGAATCTTATCTAGGCGCCTCATGTACTCGGTCATCCTTTCACCTCTTCTCTGATAGGTGTGTTCGTACTGATATATCAGTTCGGCCGCCTTTTCGGTTCGCCCAAAAACTTCTTCAAGAACGTTTAAGTAATCTAAAGCAGTACAATCTTTTCTGCTCAGTTTCAGGTTTCTCACCGCTTCTGACGCAGGTCCCTTTAAACTCTCGGTGATCCTTTGCTTTTTCTGGGCCTCAGGGACGTCCCACTCATCCAGAGCCTGCATCGCCTGTTCCACCCATTCTTCAAAGGTTTCTTCTCCCGCCGGAGTTGGTACGTTTCCTGTAAAATTTCTTAACCGTCGATAACCGAAATTAGTGTGAGGAGGGCTTGTTTTCTGACATTTAGCCAGTAGATCTCCAATAGCCACGATAAATTCAGGCCCGATCATGGCCAACGGACTAGACGCGGGAACACTTGCGGATTCACCACGTGGCGCACTAGGCTGAATTAGTTGGACTTCCACCTCATCGGCCAGTTTCACGCTCGCGCCCTGAAAACATGGTGGAACACCCTTTCTCCACTCGAGAAGAACATACGTGTGAGAAGTATCTGGGTTTTTCTTAATGTACAGTATTAACCCCCGATGATCTGGTGCTAGCGTGGCCACAGCCTGGCGGATCTGCTCTTCGGCCCAAGTGTATGCGGGAATATCCATGACTATACAACATTCTAACTGACTATTGTGCTCCTCACACCATTCGGCAACAGTGTCTGGATCCATATTTAACCCTTTAGATGCGGTTTTTCCAGAGACTGAATCCCGGAAACGAGCCCCCACGTGTAGCGCTCACTCCCGGAGGAGCCGCTGAAAATGAACCACGGGTCAGTCTCCCCGCACTAGGGAATAAATATACTCCAACACAGTTGTGGGTTTTTATCATTTAAATAGTTTACTAAAATAATAAGCAGATGTTGAGATACGGTATTCGCAGATATTATTACAGTACTTTCGTATTGCGGTAAAACGCGTAGCGGAAAAGAACCGAAACACGAGGCGTCGTATTTCGGAAAATAAAATATTCGTAACCGAACATAAAAGAAATGCAATTGCACAAATATTCGGAAAAGGGACACGTAGCGGAACCCCAGAATATACAATCTCTTCGTATCACGGTAAACGCGCAGCAGAAAAAGAAAAATATATTTCGGAACGTATCTTTAACCCCCGTTCCGATTCGCAACAGAAGTGAGTCCTGCACAGGTTAAGTCCGGAAATGTAAAAGGTGTGTATGTGTGTATGGTACCCGGGTACTGTTCAACTGGCCAGTGAATTTACTTAAGGAATGTCTTCGACTAGTCAAGTTGGGGCCCTGTGGACTTTAAAGAGAAAACAGCAGCGTGTTCTTTGTATTACAAACGGCCTTGGAGGACTCTCACCCATCCACCGGTTGCTTTAGGCTCCGCTGACCCAGGACGTCTCTCCACTCGATCTTGACTGGGGATACTAGCGGCCGGATCCGTTGTCTCACTTCCCGTAGCTTGTCCACGACTTTTCCCAGCTCACCGCCTGCTCTCTGTACCCGATCAACTTGCGGTGACTCCTTACACGAGGTCTTCGGTTGGTTCAATCTGCAGCAACTCTGGAACTTGGAAGGCTCCTTCTCCTTAGGCGGAATAACCCGGTAAAAGCACTGACAGGCTCACTTGCTCTCTGGCCTAGGCCCTCTTACAATCTATGGCACTGCGTCTGCTCTCTCTCTCGTTCCCTGGCGCGCTCTGGCGCGTTCTCCACGAGGCGGAGGATGTAAGTGTCCAGTCCCCACCCACTTCCTGTCTCTCTGCAAAGCATGCCGGGAATTGTAGTCCCAATGTCCAGTGTCTCTGATCGCGATAGTCTCCATCTTGTGGCCAAAAATAGGTACTACCACAGCAAGATTTTAACACAGCGCTACAAGGGTTTCTCCTAACACAGACCAAATCTACCAAGGTTGTAACCTGGGAGTCTGTGCACACAAGGACTTACCCTAATACTTAGAAGGGCCTCACCTACTCCAAGAACCTAACCTACCAAGGGCTTAAAATACTCTCCCCAAAGGCCTCACGTGGTTACTACAAGGGTCTCACCTGACACCTACAAGGGCTTAACCTATCCCCAAACTGCCTACTCTACTGCCTACAAGGCCAAACCTACAACCTAGACGTCCTTACCTACCCCACCAGAACCTAACCTACCTTTCCCCAAAAGACCTACTCTACTGCCTGTAAGGGCTAACCATATTTTAGCAGATATAGACCAGTCCATCACAGGAAGGAATGCTCTTCCAAAGTATGGACTGAGGCAGCTGTTTCTCCAAGTCTCTCTAGGTGGTGGAGCTTCCATGGCAAACACAAAGTGGGAGGTTGTACATATGCCTGGTTGGACATGGGGCAGATGGCCACTGCCTGGCGATGTGGTCTCCTACTGGCACCTCATTTAATCCCACATCCATATGGTGAGGGCACTTGACTGATTGCTAAATGTGGTTGAGTTAACCGTGGTTGAGCTAAGTTCTCAGAATTTCTGCTGTTTTCATTTCAACTCACAAACTGACCCGATTGGACACTCCATGACTTTGTTTCTAGATTACGAATTCGCATTGACATGTTGGATTTCAACCATCTCTTCCCTGAAGGGGCTTTGTGTGGATATTGGCCCCAACTCCATATTTTCTGATGGGCATCAAAGTATGGCGCCTGGGAAATAGTATCTTTCGGAACTGTTCAAACTGCAGGAAGGAAGCACACCACCACCACATGTGTGGACTCCGGCCTCAGGTCATTCCATATGACTGAAGTGCATAATATTTCTTACTCAACTTGACACTGAAACATTTCGGCATTCAGTAAGTGGGATATTAAGCTGAAGGGTCATGGTTGAGGAAGCCAAAGCAGCATAACAACCTGGCTTCCTACAGACCTCAGTCTACTCAAGTCGTCTGTCTTGCAAGAGATTAGAGAAGACGCAATTAGATATATTGCCATTAGCTGCTGCCGAGGATATTAACGCAGGAGGTGGACTTGTCTATGGGTCATTAGGTTTCCAATTTGTTTGAGGATCGCCACCACTTTACTGCTATTAAATAATTACTGCGATCGTTGCTAAACAACCGTGCGAGGGCGCCTGGAAAGCTGCGAATTAAAGATGGCGCTCTGTGTGCTTAAACCGTAATTCCATCATGGTAAGAGCTGGCGTGATGTGAAATATTCATAAATTTCGTTCATGGTGTTAAACTCCTGCCTTGCCCCAGGACACGTTGCTACAGTGATTGGTCTCAGAGGGTGGGGTGACATCGCCCGCTCTCTGTGTGTGACATCGCTAGTGACCGATCTGGTGACCGGCAGCCAGGAAATTCAAAAATCCTAGCTGCTGGTGACGCCGGGTGGGTGGAGGAAACTCCTCTGCTTCCGCCAATGATTTCACCAGATCGGGGGAGGGGAGAAGGGGGGCACTCCTCACATCCGGACCATTTTAAAACTATAACGTGCTCAGGATGAGTAGCGTGTCCCTTTAAGCACTAGACCCTCGCGACCCACGTAGAAAGCAATTTATTGACTAAGCGGCATGTTCGCCATTGCTCAGCATGGTGGGGGCATCTTCGTTTGGTAGAAAAACATCTTTATTGCATAACGCAATAAAAATAATGATAGTACAAGCTATTAATTGCTGTAAAGGTCACAGGTATATATATAATTCCATTTTATTTGAGTTGTTTATTGAGTTATTCATTCAGTTGAGTCTCCCCAGGTCTTTGCTCATCACGGCCAGCCATTCGATTAATAGTCAATTCCTGATATTTACTATCATATCACAAAGGATTGTGGTTGGTGGACGTTAGAACGTATGAGGATGCTTATGAGGATGCTTATGATTCTCAGACGCATTATTGTTTAAGGTTCTATTGTTATAGTTTTCAGTTGTTCCCTAAATTCTATCTATATATCAGAAAGCCGCCACCTCTTGGCCACGGTTAAAAAATGCAGCGGCTATAAAAAAGCATGACTACAAAAATAGGTCCTATTTGATGCACAAAAACTGCACATTCACAAAGTTTTTTCAGCTACCTGTACTTGTATTAGGCTTAGTATTATTGTTAGTATTGTGGTTAGTATTATTGTTAGTATTAGGTTTAGGGTTATGGTTAGTATTATTGTTAGTATTGGGGTTAGGGTTAGTATTATTGTTAGTATTAGGGTTAAGGTTAGTATTAGGGTTGGTACCTGTACTTGTATTAGGGTTAGTACCTGTACTTGTTTTAGGGTTAGTATTAGGGCTATGATTAGTATTATTGTTAGTATTAGGTTTAGGGTTATGGTTAGTATTATGGTTAGTATTATTGTTAGTATTAGGGTTAGTATTATAGTTAGTATTATTGTTAGTATTGGGGTTAGGGTTAGTATTATTGTTAGTATTGGGTTAGGGTTAGTATTATTGTTAGTATAAGAGTTAAGGTTAGTATTAGGGTTGGTACCTGTACTTGTATTAGGGTTAGTATTAGGGCTATGATTAGTATTATTGTTAGTATTAGGTTTAGGGTTATGGTTAGTATTATTGTTAGTATTAGGGTTCATGTTAGTATTAGGGTTATGGTTATTATTATTGTATTAGGGTTAGGCTTAGTTTTAGGGCTAGTATTATTGTTAGTATTGGGGTTAGTATTAGGGTTAGTATTATTGTTAGTAATGTGGTTAGTATTGGGGTTAGGGTTAGTATTAGGGTTAGTATTATTGTTAGTAATGTGGTTAGTATTATTGTTAGTATTGGGGTTAGGGTTAGTATTAGGGTTAGTATTATTGTTAGTAATGTGGTTAGTATTATTCTTAGTATTATTGTTAGTATTAGGGTTAGTATTAGGGTTAGTTCTTGTGCTAGTTTTAGGTTTAGGGTTAATATTAAACTTAGGGCTACTACTAGGGATGAGCTGTTCGGGTTCGGACGGTTCGGAGTTTGACCCGAACTTTGGCAGTTTGAAAGTTCGCGAATTTCGAACTTTTTGGGCGTGTTCGGTTCGGGTTCGAAAAAAAAAAGAAATTTTGAAAAAAGTATAGAAAATGCTTAAAAAAATACTAAAAAATCTAGAAATAAAGAGACTCTTTACTGCAGAATATTATAAGCAACGGTTTATTAGATATTGAATTAAAAACTAATGTGTACATGGAAAGATTATCAACTCTAAATGACCTCTGTTCCCAAACGGGCATAACACCAGGTGTTTTTAGTCTGGTAATCAATTTGATACATTGTACAATATACTGAGGGTGGGGTGGTGTCTGGTGTCTGCTTCTGATTGAGATTTGAGAATTAATTTCCCTAAAACATCCTAATATGCTGCATTTAACTGGTGTTTGAAAAAAATCTAAAGCAATGTTATTTTTCACCTCGGGATTAAACATTCACAGGGTTATTCAGAGAGCGGTGAAAAGCAGGAGAATAACTGGAGAAGTGAAAATTCTAGGTCAAAATAGCCAAAACAGAAAAATTCTCCCATTTATCTCACTTTCCAAATCGGCTATTTGGTCTAGATTGTTCTCTTCTCTTGCCAGTTCTCCTGGCTTTCACCTCTCTCTCAGGGTTGTTCAGAGAAAGGTGAAAACCAGGAGAATGGCAGGAAAAGAGAACAATCTGGACCAAATAGCCGATTTGGAAAGTGAGATAAGGCTAGGGTCAGACTAACGCATTTTTCACAGCGACCGTCAAAAAGTGCGTCCGAACGCATTGCCGTATTTTTTCACGGATTGCGCGAAAACGGTCAGACGATGCGCATTGTTGTGCGTGATTTTTTACGGATCCAAACCAGGAAACTTTGGGTGTCTGGACGTTATGTTGGCCGGACATGAGCAGGGTCTGACGTCTCCAAATCACGCACACACGCCGCTAGTGGACGCAGCGCACTCTGTACGTCCGTACTAGCGGTTCTGCGTTCTCGAAAAAATGCGTTCATTTTCCACTTGCGTTGCGCAGCCGGACGTTCGTGCGACCGTACTTCGTATATTGGCCGTCATTGCCCGTCATTTGCTGCTAGTGCGGCCGTGATTAAGCGCGCCTAAACGCACGTTAAAAATTCGCTAGTCTGACCCTAGCCTAAATGGGAGAATTTTTCTGGTTTGGCTATTTTGACCTAGAATTTTCCATTCTCCAGTCATTCTCCTGCTCTTCACCGCTCTCTGAATAACCCTGACAGGGTTATTCAGAGAAAGGTGAAACTCAGGAGAATGACTGGAGAATGGAAAATTCTAGGTCAAAATAGTCGAACCAGAAAAATTCTCCCATTTGTCTCACTTTCCAAATCGGCTTTTTGGTCTAGAAGTTTCCATTCTCCTGCTTTTCACCGCCAAAAAATCAGTAAACTTTTTCTACGTGTCCTAAAATATCTCCTCTTTTCATACAGACTGCCACCCCAAGCAGTTGTTTATGGATAGATTAAAGGAAAAGCATTTACCGTCATTTGAAATGTCATTTTTTGGTTTTTACATATTTGTATACATCCTAGAAATCCGCCACTTCACGGGCAGGTTATGGGGACCTCCTAGGCACGATATTTGAAGGAATTTTTCTTTTTTATTTTTAACCCTTATTTCATGGAAAACTCACTGTCCCTTTAAAAACGATTTTTTTTTAAACTTTTTGTCCTTGTTTCCTGTCCCCCAGGGCACTACCCGGACCCCCATACACCTTTAATGGCAAATATGTAGCATATATGCCCTCTTGGAGGGCACTCTAAACAACCGAATTTTCAGCCCCATTGACTTGCATGGGGGTTCGGTTTCGGGTTCGGACCCGAACAAATGGGAAGTTCGGGTTCGGGCTCGAACCGAACTCGGGGTATGTTCGGCTCATCCCTAGTTACTACCTGTGCTTGTTTAGGGTTAGGATTAGTATTAGGGCTATGGTTAGTATTATGGTTAGGGTTACTACCTGTGCTTGTTTTAGGGTTAGGGTTAATATTAAGGTTAGTGTTACTACCTGTGGTTGTTTAGGGTTAGTTTTAGTATTAAGGTTAGTATTAGGGTTAGGGTTAGTACTTGTGCTTGTTTTAGAAATAGGATTAATATTAAAGTTAGGGTTACTACCTGTGCTTGTTTAGGGTTAGGGTTATTGTTAGTACTTGTGCTTGTTTTAGGGTTAATATTAAAGTTAGGGTTACTACCTATGCTTTTTTAGGGTTATGGTTAGTATTAGGGTGTTAGTAGTTGTTTAGGGTTAGAGTTAATATTAAGGTTAGGGTTACTAGGGGATACTACCTTTGCTTGTTTTAGGGTTAGGGTTTTTATTAGGGTTAGGGTTAATATCAAGGTTAGGCTTACTACCTATGCTTGTTTTAGGATTAGGTTTAGTATTAGGGTTAGGCTCACCTGTGCTTGTTTTAGAGTTAGGTTTAGTATTAGGGTTGGGGTTTGTACTTGTGCTGGTCTTAGAGTTAGAGTTAGTACTTGAGGTTGTTTTTAGGGCAGTGATGCTGAACCTTGGCACCCCAGATGTTTCCGAACTACATGTCCCATGAACATTAGATTGATGCAGGATGTAGGAGGAGGTGAAACTGATGCTGTGTGTGTCCTGCTATAACATTTGTGGAAGGGAGGATGGAGGAGGATGGGAGGATGTTGGTGCTGATGCTGCTGTGGTTGTCCTGATGTAATATTTTGGGAGAAGGGGATGTAGGAGGAGGTGAAAGATTTTGGTGCTGATGCTGGAGATTCTGTGGTTGTCCTGGAACAATATTTTGGGGATGAGGAGGGGTGCAGGATGTAGGAGGAGGTGATGCTATTGCTGATACTGTGTGTGTCCTGGTATAACATTTGTGGGAGGGAGGATGCTGGTGCTGGAGATGCTGTGGGTGACCTGGCTTAATATTTTAGGAGGAGGGGGTGTAGGAGGAGGTGGAGGATGCTGGTGCTGATGCTGGAGTTGCTGTGGGTGTCCTGGCTTAATATTTTAGGAGGAGGGGATGTAGGAGGAGGTGGAAGATGCTGGTGCTGGTGCTGGAGATGCTGTGGGTGTCCTGGCTTAATATTTTAGGAGGAGGGGATGTAGGAGGAGGTGGAGGATGTTGGTGCTGATGCTGGAGATGCTGTGGGTGTCCTGGCTTAATATTTTAGGAGGAGGGGATGTAGGAGGAGGTGGAGGATGCTGGTGCTGATGCTGGAGATGCTGTGGGTGTCCTGGCTTAATATTTTAGGAGGAGGGGATGTAGGAGGTGGAGGATGCTGGTGCTGATGCTGGAGATGCTGTGGGTGTCCTGGCTTAATATTTTAGGAGGAGGGGTGTAGGAGGAGGTGGAGGATGCTGGTGCTGATGCTGGAGATGCTGTGGGTGTCCTGGCTTAATATTTTAGGAGGAGGGGATGTAGGAGGAGGTGGAGGATGCTGGTGCTGATGCTGGAGATGCTGTGGGTGTCCTGGCTTAATATTTTAGGAGGAGGGGATGTAGGAGGAGGTGGAGGATGCTGGTGCTGATGCTGGAGATGCTGTGGGTGTCCTGGCTTAATATTTTAGGAGGAGGGGATGTAGGAGGAGGTGGAGGATGCTGGTGCTGGTGCTGGAGATGCTGTGGGTGTCCTGGCTTAATATTTTAGGAGGAGGGGATGTAGGAGGAGGTGGAGGATGCTGGTGCTGATGCTGGAGATGCTGTGGGTGTCCTGGCTTAATATTTTAGGAGGTGGGATGTAGGAGGAGGTGGAGGATGCTGGTGCTGATGCTGGAGATGTTGTGGGTGTCCTGGCTTAATATTTTAGGAGGAGGGGGTGTAGGAGGAGGTGGAGGATGCTGGTGCTGATGCTGGAGATGCTGTGGGTGTCCTGGCTTAATATTTTAGGAGGTGGGGATGTAGGAGGAGGTGGAGGATGCTGGTGCTGGTGCTGGAGATGCTGTGGGTGTCCTGGCTTAATATTTTAGGAGGAGGGATGTAGGAGAGGTGGAAGATGCTGGAGATGCTGTGGGTGCCCTGGCTTAATATTTTAGGAGGAGGGGATGTAGGAGGTGGAAGATGCTGGTGCTGATGCTGGAGATGCTGTGGGTGTCCTGGCTTAATATTTTAGGAGGAGGGGATGTAGGAGGAGGTGGAAGATGCTGGTGCTGATGCTGGAGATGCTGTGGGTGTCCTGGCTTAATATTTTAGGAGGAGGGGATGTAGGAGGAGGTGGAAGATGCTGGTGCTGGTGCTGGAGATGCTGTGGGTGTCCTGGCTTAATATTTTAGGAGGAGGGGATGTAGGAGGAGGTGGAAGATGCTGGAGATGCTGTGGGTGCCCTGGCTTAATATTTTAGGAGGAGGGGATGTAGGAGGAGGTGGAAGATGCTGGTGCTGATGCTGGAGTTGCTGTGGGTGTCCTGGCTTAATATTTTAGTAGGAGGGGATGTAGGAGGAGGTGGAAGATGCTGGAGATGCTGTGGGTGTCCTGGCTTAATATTTTAGGAGGAGGGGGTGTAGGAGGAGGTGGAGGATGCTGGTGCTGATGCTGGAGATGCTGTGGGTGTCCTGGCTTAATATTTTAGGAGGAGGGGGTGTAGGAGGAGGTGGAGGATGCTGGTGCTGATGCTGGAGTTGCTGTGGGTGTCCTGGCTTAATATTTTAGGAGGAGGGGATGTAGGAGGAGGTGGAGGATGCTGGTGCTGATGCTGGAGTTGCTGTGGGTGTCCTGGCTTAATATTTTAGGAGGTGGGGATGTAGGAGGAGGTGGAGGATGCTGGTGCTGATGCTGGAGATGCTGTGGGTGTCCTGGCTTAATATTTTAGGAGGTGGGGATGTAGGAGGAGGTGGAGGATGCTGGTGCTGATGCTGGAGATGCTGTGGGTGTCCTGGCTTAATATTTTAGGAGGAGGGGGTGTAGGAGGAGGTGGAGGATGCTGGTGCTGATGCTGGAGATGCTGTGGGTGTCCTGGCTTAATATTTTAGGAGGAGGGGATGTAGGAGGAGGTGGAGGATGCTGGTGCTGATGCTGGAGATGCTGTGGGTGTCCTGGCTTAATATTTTAGGAGGAGGGGGTGTAGGAGGAGGTGGAGGATGCTGGTGCTGATGCTGGAGATGCTGTGGATGTCCTGGCTTAATATTTTAGGAGGTGGGGGTGTAGGAGGAGGTGGAGGATGCTGGTGCTGATGCTGGAGATGCTGTGGGTGTCCTGGCTTAATATTTTAGGAGGAGGGGGTGTAGGAGGAGGTGGAGGATGCTGGTGCTGATGCTGGAGATGCTGTGGGTGTCCTGGCTTAATATTTTAGGAGGAGGGGTGTAGGAGGAGGTGGAGGATGCTGGTGCTGATGCTGGAGATGCTGTGGGTGTCCTGGCTTAATATTTTAGGAGGTGGGGATGTAGGAGGAGGTGGAGGATGCTGGTGCTGATGCTGGAGATGCTGTGGGTGTCCTGGCTTAATATTTTAGGAGGAGGGGATGTAGGAGGAGGTGGAAGATGCTGGTGCTGATGCTGGAGATGCTGTGGGTGTCCTGGCTTAATATTTTAGGAGGAGGGGATGTAGGAGGAGGTGGAGGATGCTGGTGCTGATGCTGGAGATGCTGTGGGTGTCCTGGCTTAATATTTTAGGAGGAGGGGATGTAGGAGGAGGTGGAGGATGCTGGTGCTGATGCTGGAGATGCTGTGGGTGTCCTGGCTTAATATTTTAGAAGGAGGGGATGTAGGAGGAGGTGGAGGATGTTGGTGCTGATGCTGGAGATGCTGTGGTTGTCCTGGCGTAATATTTTGGGGAGGAGGAATGCAAGAGGAGATGAGGATGTTGTGGTTCTCCTGATATTCTAATTTGAGGAGCAGGGGAATTTAGGAGGGGAGGATGCTGATGCTGGAGATGCTGTGGTTGTCCTGGTGTAATATTTTGTGGAGGAGGAGGGGTGCAGGATGCAGGGGGAGGGGTGCAGGAGGAGGTGATGCTGATGCTGTGTGTGTCCTGGTCCTGGTGTAATATTTTGGGGAGGGGAGGGTTCCAGGATACAGGAGGTGATGCTGTGTGTGTCCTGATGTTATATTTTTGGAAGGAGTAGGGGTGCAGGATGCAGGGGTAGGGGTGCAGGATGCAGAAGGTCATGCTGGTGCTGATGCTGTGTGTCCTGGTATAATATTTTGGGAGGAGGAGAGGTGCAGAATGCAGGTGGAGGGGTACAGGAGAAGGTGATCCTAATGCCCTATTTTAATATTTTGGGAAGGAGGGGGGGTGCAGGTTGCAGGAGGAGGTGATGCTGATGATGTCCTAGTATAATATTTGGGGGGGGGGTGCAGGATGCAGAAGGTGATGCTGTGTGTACTGCTATAATATTTACAGGGAGGGATGCAGGGGGAGGGGTGCTGGATGCAGGGGGGATGCTGGTGCTGATGCTGTGGGTCCTGTTGTAATATTTTGGGGAGGAGGGGTGCAGGATGCAGGGATACAGGGAGGGATGCAGGGGGAGGGTGTTTGATGCACAGGGAGGGGTGCTGGATGCAAGGGGAGGGGTGCTGGATGCAGGGGGAGGGGATGCTGGATGCAGGGGGGATGCTGGTGCTGATGCTGTGTGTCCTGGTGTAATATTTTGGGAGGATGCAGGGGGAGGGTGTTTGATGCACAGGGAGGGGTGCTGGATGCAGGGGGAGGGGTGCTGGATGCAGGGGGAGGGACGCTGGATGCAGGGGGAGGGGTGCTGGATGCAGGGGGAGGGGTGCTGTGCTGGATGCAGGGGGGATGCTGGTGCTGATGCTGTGTGTCCTGGTGTAATATTTTGGAGGATGCAGGGGGAGGGTGTTTGATGCACAGGGAGGGGTGCTGGATGCAGGGGGAGGGGATGCTGGATGCAGGGGGAGGGATGCAGGGGGAGGGGATGCTGGATGCAGGGGGAGGGATGCAGGGGGAGGGGTGCTGGTGCTGATGCTGTGGGTCCTGATATAATATTTTGGGAGGGATACAGGGAGAGATGCTGCTGGTGCTGATGCTGACGCCGTAGACGGTTTGGGACGCTGCCATTGGTGGCTCAGGCCCCTCCCCCCGCGGCGCGGGCCAGTAGCAGTGGTCGCCGGCCCCTCCCCCCGCGGCGCGGGCCAGTAGCAGTGGTCGCCGGCCCCTCCCCCCGCGCAGTCGGTGTCTGCGCCTCGTATGGAAGAGATGGAGGAAGAGCTGAAGTGTCCGGTTTGCGGCTCCTTTTACCGGGAGCCGCTGATCCTGCCCTGCTCTCACAGCCTGTGCTTGTCCTGCGCCCGGAACATCCTGGTACAGACCCCGGACGCCGAGTCCCCGCGGAGCCGCCGCGCATCCGGCCTCTCGGACTACGACTACCTGGACCTGGACAAGATGAGCCTGTACAGCGAGGCGGACAGCGGCTACGGCTCCTACGCGGGGGGCGGCTTCGCCAGCGCCCCCACCACCCCCTGCCAGAAATCACCCAACGGGGTGCGGGTCTTCCCCCCCTGCGCGCCGGCCCCGCCGCACCACCAGTCCTCGGGGGCCCTGCAGCTGCCCCCCGCCTTAGGCCCGCCCCCGCGCAACTCCTGCCTGACCTGCCCGCAGTGCCACCGCAGCCTGGTGCTGGACGAGCGGGGGCTGCGCGGCTTCGCCAAGAACCGGGTCCTGGAGGGCGTGATCGAGCGCTACCAGCAGAGCAAGGCGGCGGCGCTGCGGTGCCAGCTGTGCGAGAAGAGCCCGCGGGAAGCCACGGCCATGTGCGAGCAGTGCGACGTCTTCTACTGCGAGGCCTGCCGCCTGCGCTGCCACCCGCCCCGGGGGCCCCTGGCCAAACACCGCCTGGTACCCCCCGCCCAGGGCCGGGTCAGCCGCCGCCTCAGCCCCCGCAAGATCTCCACCTGCACCGACCACGAGCTGGAGAACCACAGCATGTACTGCGTGCAATGCAAAGCGCCCGTCTGCTACCAGTGCCTGGAGGAGGGCAAGCATGCCAGCCACGAGGTCAAAGCGCTGGGGGCCATGTGGAAGCTGCACAAGGTGAGGAGGAGCCCCCGGGGGGGCAACCATCCCTGTGTCAGGAGGAACCCCTGCGGAGCCTGGGGGGGGGGCAACAATCCCTGTGTCAGGAGGAGCCTGGGGGGGGCAACCATCCCTGTGTCAGGAGGAGCCCCTGGGGGGGGCAACCATCCCTGTGTCAGGAGGAGCCCCTGGGGGGGGGCAACCATCCCTGTGTCAGGAGGAGCCCCTGGGGGGGGCAACCATCCCTGTGTCAGGAGGAGCCCCTGGGGGGGCAACCATCCCTGTGTCAGGAGGAGCCCTGGGGGGGGGCAACCATCCCTGTGTCAGGAGGAGCCCCTGGGGGGGGCAACCATCCCTGTGTCAGGAGGAGCCCCTGGGGGGGGCAACCATCCCTGTGTCAGGAGGAGCCCCTGGGGGGGGCAACCATCCCTGTGTCAGGAGGAGCCCCTGGGGGGGCAACCATCCCTGTGTCAGGAGGAGCCTGGGGGGGGGCAACCATCCCTGTGTCAGGAGGAGCCCCTGCGGAGCCTGGGGGGGGCAACCATCCCTGTGTCAGGAGGAGCCCCTGCGGAGCCTGGGGGGGGGCAATCATCCCTGTGTCAGGAGGAGCCCCAGGGGGGGGGCAACAATCCCTGTGTCAGGAGGAGCCCCTGGGGGGGCAACCATCCCTGTGTCAGGAGGGGAGCCTGGGGGGGCAACCATCCCTGTGTCAGGAGGAGCCTGGGGGGGGAAACCATCCCTGTGTCAGGAGGAGCCCCTGGGGGGGCAACCATCCCTGTGTCAGGAGGAGCCCCTGCAGAGCCTGGCAACCATCCCTGAGTCAGGAGGAGCCCCTGCATAGCCTAGGGGGGGGGGCAACCATCCCTGTGTCAGGAGGAGCCCCTGGGGGGGCAACCATCCCTGTGTCAGGAGGGGAGCCTGGGGGGCAACCATCCCTGTGTCAGGAGGAGCCCCTGCGGAGCCTGGGGGGCAACCATCCCTGTGTCAGGAGGAGCCCCTGCGGAGCCTGGGGGGGGAAACCATCCCTGTGTCAGGAGGAGCCCCTGGGGGGGCAACCATCCCTGTGTCAGGAGGAGCCCCTGGGGGGGCAACCATCCCTGTGTCAGGAGGAGCCCCTGCGGAGCCTGGGGGGCAACCATCCCTGTGTCAGGAGGAGCCCCTGCGGAGCCTGGGGGGGGCAACCATCCCTGTGTCAGGAGGAGCCCCTGTGGAGCCTGGGGGGGCAACCATCCCTGTGTCAGGAGGAGCCTGGGCAGGTCCCTAGGGGTCACCCTGTGCCAGATCCAGAGCCCCTGTCCATCTTTCCATGTGTGAGGGCCTTGGACATGTCCCTTGGGGAAACTCCCAGCCAGATACAGAGACCCCTGTGCATCTATTCTGTGTGAATACACCATGGCACCTCCCTAGGGGTCCTCGTGCATCCATCCCTGTGTCAGGAGGAGCCCGGGCATGTCCCTAGGGGTCACCCTGTGCCAGATCCAGAGTCCCTGTGCACCCATCATTGCATAGAGAGCAAAGACATGTCCCTAGGGGACACCCACACCCAGAGGTCCCTGACCAACTATCCCTGTGTAGTAACCTTGGGCATGTTCCTAGGGGCCACACTGAGTCGGATCCAGAGTGCCTGTGCAACCATCCCTGTGTGAGGAGCATAGGCATGTCTCTAGGGGCCACCCAGATCTAGAGCCCCTGCCCATCTTTCCATGTGTGAGGGCCTTGGACATGTCCCTTGGGGAAACCCCCGAGCCAGATACAGAGACCCCTGTACATCTATTCTTCTGTGCGAACCATGGCACCGCCGTAGGGGTCCTTGTGCATCCGTCTCTGTGTGAGGACCCAGGGCATTTCCCTAGGCCCTATGGGCCACCCTGAGTTACATCCAGGTGCATTGTGCACTTGTTCCTCAGTGTGATCACACCATGACATTGCCCTAGGGACCCCTGTCCATCCATGACACATGTGTGAGGACCCTTGGCATGTTCCTAGGGGCCACCTCGAGCCAGATCCAGGGCTCTTGTGTGTTCATCCCTGTGTGACCACACCATGGCATCTGCCTAGGAGCCCCAGTATATCTATCCCTGTGTGAGGACTCTGACATCTCCCTAGGGACCACCATGAGCCACAGCCAGGTGCCATGTGCATCTATTCCTGTTTGAGGACCATCCAGATGCCCTGTGCAACCAGGCTGAGTGTGCACTGTGTGTGATACATTGTATCAGGAAGCCTCACATACTGCTGTCTTTATATTGAAACTCACTGATGCCTGGCCAGTGGCCATTATGGCATGTGCCCTCTGCCCCACCACACTGGCCTTGAGCTGGGATTCCTAACCCTTTCTCCCCTCCCAGGATTGATGATCAAGAAAGGATTATATATGATTAACCCTTAAGGAGAGAGCTGGCAAATGTTATCCTGGGGGAAAAGTGCAAGAAAACAGCCCTTCAGCCACACAACAAAACACTCACTTTCAGCCCAATTGTATATAAAAGATAGAATTTTTTCATTGGATTGAACATGTTTATATATACAGTTGTGTTCAAAATTCTTCAACCCCCAATGCTGTAAAGGGTTTTAGGGAATTTAGTGTACATTTGTAATTGTATTCAGAATGAAATCCTACAAGGACTTTTTAAAGAACCATATGCAACTAAAATGACATCAATTGGTTTTGTAATACAGTAGCAAATGTTTCTTTTGTGAATTCTTCATTGACACAATTATTCAACCCCTTAAAGACTACCACTCTGAAGAACAGAGGTTCATTCAAGTGTTTTCAATCAGGTATTGAAAACACCTGTGGATGTCACGGAGCAGCAATAAAGCATAATAAGCACCAATTAGGCAGCTTTAAAATGACTGTGATACTCAGCTCCTTCTAGACATTTACTGGTGTGGTTACAAACATGGTGAAGTCAAGAGAATGGTCCAGGAAGACAAGAGAAGAGGTGATTACTCTTCACAGGAAGGGCAGTGGCTATAAGAAGATTGCAAAGATGTTAAACATACCAAGAGAGACCGTAGGAAGCATCATTTGCAAATTCAAGGCAAAGGGCACTGTTGAAACGCTACCTGGTCGTGGCAGAAAGAAGATGCTGACTTCGACTGCTGTGCGCTACCTGAAGCGTAGAGTGGAGAAAAGTCCCGTGTGACTGCTGAGGAACTGAGAAAAGATTTGTCAGATGTGGGTACTGAAGTTTCAGCTCAGACAATACGGCGCACACTGCGTAATGAAGGCCTCCATGCCAGAACTCCCAGGCGCACCCCCTTGCTGTCTCCAAAGAATAAGAAGAGTCGACTGCAGTATGCCAAAAGTCATGTGGACAAACCACAGAAGTTTTGGGATAGTGTTCTGTGGACTGATGAAACAAAATTAGAACTGTTTGGGCCCATGGATCAACGCTATGTTTGGAGGAGGAAGAACAAGGCCTATGAAGAAAAGAACACCTTGCCTACTGTGAAGCATGGCGGGGGGTCAATCATGCTTTGGGGCTGTTTTGCTTCTGCAGGTACAGGGAAGCTTCAGCGTGTGCAAGGTACCATGAATTCTCTTCAGTACCAGGACATATTGGATGACAATGTGATGCAGTCCGTCACAAACCTGAGGCTTGGGAGACGTTGGACCTTTCAACAGGACAATGATCCCAAGCATACCTCCAAGTCCACTAGAGCATGGTTGCAGATTAAAGGCTGGAACATTTTGGAGTGGCCATCGCAGTCACCTGACTTAATCCGATTGAGAACCTCTGGTGGGACTTAAAGAAATCAGTTGCAGTGCGCAAGCCTAAGAATGTGACTGAACTGGAGGCTTTTGCCCATGACGAATGGGCGAAGATACCCGTAGATCGCTGCAAGACACTTGTGTCAAGCTATGCTTCACGTTTAAAAGCTGTTATAACTGTAAAAGGATGTTGTACTAACAGCTTTTAAACGTGAAGCATAGCTTGACACTTGCCCTTTGCCTTGAATTTGCGAATGATGCTTCCTATGGTCTCTCTTGGTATGTTTAACATCTTTGCAATCTTCTTATAGCCATTGCCCTTCCTGTGAAGAGTAATCACCTCTTCTCTTGTCTTCCTGGACCATTCTCTTGACTTCACCATGTTTGTAACCACACCAGTAAATGTCTAGAAGGAGCTGAGTATCACAGTCATTTTAAAGCTGCCTAATTGGTGCTTATTATGCTTTATTGCTGCTCCGTGACATCCACAGGTGTTTTCAATACCTGATTGAAAACACTTGAATGAACCTCTGTTCTTCAGAGTGGTAGTCTTTAAGGGGTTGAATAATTGTGTCAATGAAGAATTCACAAAAGAAACCTTTACTACTGTATTACAAAACCAATTGATGTCATTTTAGTTGCATATGGTTCTTTAAAAAGTCCTTGTAGGATTTCATTCTGAATACAATTACAAATGTCACTAAATTCCCTAAAACCCTTTACAGCATTGGGGGTTGAATAATTTTGAACACAACTGTACATCAGTGAAAAATGAGGCTATGAATCGATAGACCACAGGTTCTGCATGTTAGTGGTCCAGTAGCTTCTCTGCCGCCCCTGATATATCCTATAAGAAGCCGAGCCTTATTCCATCTAAATATTCATATTTACAAATAAAATCCATAATATGGGGGCACAGCTCTGTCTGTTCCTGGGGTTTTTCTAGTTAGGTTTTATTTAGTCTTAGATATATATCTATCATTGCAACCTTTACTGCCCCCACTGGGAGGCTACTCCATGTATCTACTACCCTTTCTATATCACTGTTACTGCCCCCTTCTGGGAGGCTATTCAATGTATCTTCTACCCTTTCTATATCCCTGTTACTGCCCCCCACTGGGAGGCTATTCCATGTATCTTCTACCCTTTCCATATCACTGTTACTGCTCCCACTGGGAGGATATTCCATGTATCTACTACCCTTTCTATATCACTGTTGCTGCCCCCACTGGGAGGCTATTCCATGTATCTACTACCCTTTCTATATCACTGTTACTGCTCCCACTGGGAGGGTATTCCATGTATCTACTACCCTTTCTATATCACTGTTACTGCTCCCACTGGGAGGCTATTCCATGTATCTACTACCCTTTCTATATCACTGTTACTGCTCCCACTGGGAGGCTATTCCATGTATCTACTACCCTTTCTATATCACTGTTACAGCCCCCACTGGGAGGATATTCCATGTATCTACTACCCTTTCTATATCACTGTTACTTCCCCCACTGGGAGGCTATTCCATGTATCTACTACCCTTTCTATATCACTGTTACTTCCCCCACTGGGGGTATCTATTACCCTTTCTGGTGTCTGTCACATCCCTGGATGATGCTGTAAGTGGCTACATTGTATCTAACTTCCCTGTCTGGGTTTAACCTCCCAGATTCTGACTAATGTACATGTTTCATTCAGGGATGGCTGATCCTGGTACCCAGATATTTCTACACTACATTTCCCTTGATGCTCAGTTTATCAGCAAATTTACTATCATCGCTGTATATCACCATGACAGCTGTAGCTCCCAAATAATTGGGGTACCAAGGTCTCTAGTCTACCAGGGCATTCTTTTTGTTATTACACCCCTATAGTCTAGGGTGCCACTGGTATCCAAACCTTCAGATTCTGCAACACGTGGAGATCTGTGAAATAGTCACCCGGTAAATCCTTATATTTGTATTATTTCATGTATGTTAGTATTAAAACTAATAACTAGGGATGCACCGATACCACTTTTTTAAGACCGAGTACGAGTACCGATACTTTTTAAAAGTACTCACCGATACCGAGTACCAATACCTTTCTTTAATGTCATGTGACGCTTTCCAATAAGAACAGAGCATATAAAAATGCCCCCAGCTCACATGTATATCCCCCCCGATATATATATATATTCATACTGCCCCAGCTTACACATGGATATGCCCCAGTTTATGGATATGCCCCAGCTCACACATGGATACTGCCCCCAGCTCACACATGGATACTGCCCCCAGCTCACACATGGATACTGCCCCCAGCTCACACATGGATACTGCCCCCAGCTCACACATGGATACTGCCCCAGCTCACACATGGATTTGCCCCAGCTCACACATGGATATTGCCCCCAGCTCACACATGGATACTGCCCCCAGCTCACACATGGATACTGCCCCAGCTCACACATGGATTTGCCCCAGCTCACACATGGATACTGCCCCCAGCTCACTCATGGATATGCCCCAGCTCACACATGGATACTGCCCCCAGCTCACTCATGGATATGCCCCAGCTCACACATGGATACTGCCCCAGCTCACACATGGATATGCCCCAGCTCACACATGGATATGCCCCAGCTCACACATGGATTTGCCCCAGCTCACACATGGATACTGCCCCCAGCTCACTCATGGATATGCCCCAGCTCACACATGGATACTGCCCCCAGCTCACTCATGGATATGCCCCAGCTCACACATGGATACTGCCCCCAGCTCACACATGGATACTGCCCCCAGCTCACACATGGATACTGCCCCCAGCTCACACATGGATACTGCCCCAGCTCACACATGGATACTGCCCCAGCTCACACACATGGATTTGCCCCAGCTCACACATGGATATTGCCCCCAGCTCACACATGGATACTGCCCCAGCTCACACATGGATACTGCCCCAGCTCACACATGGATTTGCCCCAGCTCACACATGGATACTGCCCCCAGCTCACTCATGGATATGCCCCAGCTCACACATGGATACTGCCCCCAGCTCACTCATGGATATGCCCCAGCTCACACATGGATACTGCCCCAGCTCACACATGGATATGCCCCAGCTCACACATGGATATGCCCCAGCTCACACATGGATTTGCCCCAGCTCACACATGGATACTGCCCCAGCTCACTCATGGATATGCCCCAGCTCACACATGGATACTGCCCCCAGCTCACTCATGGATATGCCCCAGCTCACACATGGATACTGCCCCAGCTCACACATGGATATGTCCCAGTTTATGGATATGCCCCAGCTCACACATGGATATACTGCCCCAGCTCACACATGGATTTGCCCCAGCTCAAACATGGATTTGCCCCAGCTCACACATTGGTATTGCCCCCAGCTCATGGATATGCCCCCAGCTCACACATGGGTATTGCCCCCAGCTCATGGATATGCCCCCACAGCTCACACATGGGTATGCCCCCAGCTCATGGATATGCCCCCAGCTCACACATGGGTATTGCCCCCAGCTCATGGATATGCCCCCCCAGCTCACACATGGGTATTGCCCCCAGCTCATGGATATGCCCCCACAGCTCACACATGGGTATGCCCCCAGCTCATGGATATGCCCCCAGCTCACACATGGGTATTGCCCCCAGCTCATGGATATGCCCCCACAGCTCACACATGGGTATTGCCCCCAGCTCATGGATATGCCCCCACAGCTCACACATGGGTATGCCCCCCAGCTGTAAGTCATACCGGTTACAACCCTGTGCCGCCATGTGTGTCATCTTTAAAATTTATATGAATGACTTACAATTAGGGATGAGCCGGACACCCCCGTGTTCGGTTCGCATTCGAACTCGAACAATTTCAAAAGTTCGAGTTTGAACGCGAACACAAACCGAACTCAATGCAAGTCAATGGGAGTCAAAAGTTCGGTTTTTAGAGTGCCCTGCAAGAGGGCATATATGCTAGATATTTGCCATAAAAGGTGTATGGGGGTCCGGGTAGTGCCCTGGGGGACAGGAAACAAGGACAAAAAGTTAAAAAAAAAACGGTTTCCATGAAATAAGGGTTAAAAATAAAAACGAAAAAATCCTTCAAATATCATGCCTAGGAGGTCCCCATAACCTGCCCGTGAAGTGGCGGATTTCTAGGATGTATAGAAACATTTAAGAACAAAGAAATGACGTTTCAAATGACGGTAAATGGTTTTCCTTTAATGTATTCATAAACAACTGCTTGGGGCGGCAGCCTGTATGAAAAGAGGAGACATTTTAGGACACGCAGAAAAAGTTTAATGATTTGTTGGCTAAATTATTGTGAAACTTATGCAGGCTTTGGATGAAAGTAACAATAGGTGCTTTAAAATTGGGCCTTTAGTGTCGGCAACAGTGCCGTCACACCGTAACCCCTCTGTGGTATTGTGGAAGAGTGCAGGGTTGGACCCTGCGGTCCAATATTAAAATGATATGAATCTGGTAATATAGGCGTCAGCGGCAGTGCACCCAAATTTTGTGCCTTTGGCAGCAAGTGCCTTCACTCCGTAACCCTGTTGTGGTATTGTGGAAGATTAGAACAATTCCCAGATGTTTTGTAGAAATGAGACCCCCCCCCAATAACTGCTGGCAGACTGGCAGTGAGAACACACACTAACAATCTCCTGTCAAAGAACACGTGCTGGGGGCTGTGTGAAGCCTTATATAGTGTGCTGCGGGACTTAGCTGTGTGAGCCCATGATTGGGCAAAATTTGCCCAATCAGGACTCTGAGCCTTGATTGGCATAGTCTTGCACCTGTCTTGCACCTGACCTGTGGTCAGGTGCAGGCTGTAGCCAATTACAAGCTTCAGGCCAGTGGAAAAGTGCATTGTGGTCCATTGTGGACGAACATGCTGCAAACACGTGGAAATGTTCGAAGTTCGCGAACATACGAACTGGCGAACATACGAACTGGCGAACATACGAACTGGCGAAAATACGAACTCCGAACACATCCAACCTAACAGCTCATCCCTACTTACAATACTAATGACAGCACCACCCAGGTGTCTGAACGTCACAGGGACAGCCCTTCTTTTAAGTGTCTGGACCATATACTAGGAGTGTGTTAGTGTCTTTTTAGGGGCTCCTCCATATATTCAGGGTGTGCGGGTGTCTTTTTAGGGGCTCCTCCATATATTCAGGGTATGCGGGTGTCTTTTTAGGGGCTTCCTCATATATTCAGGGTGTGCGGGTGTCTTTTTAGGGGTTCCTCCATATATTCAGTGTGTGCGGGTGTGTTTTTAGGGGCTCCTCCATATATTCAGGGTGTGCGGGTGTGTTTTTAGGGGCTCCTCCATATATTCAGGGTGTGCGGGTGTCTTTAGGGGCTCCCTCATATATTCAGGGTGTGTGGGTGTGTTTTTAGGGGCTCCTCCATATATTCAGGGTGTGCGGGTGTGTTTTTAGGGGCTCCTCCATATATTCAGGGTGTGTGGGTGTGTTTTTAGGGGTTCCTCCATATATTCAGGGTGTGCGGGTGTGTTTTTAGGGGCTCCTCCATATATTCAGGGTGTGTGGGTGTGTTTTTAGGGGCTCCTCCACATTTTCAGGGTGTCTGGGTGTCTTTTTAGGGAATCCCTCATATATTCAGGGTGTGTGGGTGTCTTTATAGGGACTCTTCCATATATTCAGGGTGTGTGAGTGTCTTTTTAGGGGGTCCCCCATATATTCAGGGTGTGTGGGTGTCTTTTTAGGGGTTCCCCCATATATTCAGGGTGTGTGGGTGTGTTTTTAGGGGCTCCTCCATATATTCAGGGTGTGTGGGTGTCTTTTTAGGGAATCCCTCATATATTCAGGGTGTGCGGGTGTCTTTTTAGGGGCTCCTCCATATATTCAGGGTGTGCGGGTGTCTTTTTAGGGGCTCCTCCATATATTCAGGGTGTGTGTGTGTCTCTTTAGGGGCTCCTCCATATATTCAAGGTGTGCGGGTGTCTTTTTAGGGTCTCCTCCATATATTCAGGGTGTGCGGGTGTCTTTTTAGGGTCTCCTCCATATATTCAGGGTGTGCGGGTGTCTTTTTAGGGGTTCCTCCATATATTCAGGGTGTGCGGGTGTATTTTTAGGGTCTCCTCCATATATTCAGGGTGTGCGGGTGTATTTTTAGGGTCTCCTCCATATATTCAGGGTGTGCGGGTGTCTTTTTAGGGTCTCCTCCATATATTCAGGGTGTGCGGGTGTCTTTTTAGGGTCTCCTCCATATATTCAGGGTGTGCGGGTGTATTTTTAGGGGCTCCTCCATATATTCATGGTGTGCGGGTGTGTTTTTAGAGGCGGGTGAGCGTTAACGTTAGCACATAGCTTGTAATGTGGCCCTTTGTGTTTTAAAGCATTGCTTTCCTCTTTCTCGTCTTGTTACTCTGTAACCTGATTTCAATCACCCGTCTTGTATGAAAAGCAGGAACTCTCACGCCTTACTGTGATGATCCAAGTTAAGGTCCCCAGAGCCGCTGTCTGTATATAGTAAAGTGAATAGGAGCAGCTCCTTGTTGGCAGAGATTAATGCCAAATGCTAAAATGCTTCTTATGACGGACGGACGGGGGAGGAATTCAGAGGCTGATGCGGAATTAACCCTTCTGGTCAACTTATGAACTGCTCATGGCTTCCATAAAACTAATCAGAAATTAACCCTTTGTTTTTTAAGGCTCAATTTAAAAACCACTAGAATCTCTTTATCAGGACAGACAGACAGACACTGCTGTGCACTGCGACATCTTGGCCTCCTCTATCTTCAGCCATGAGGAATGCGGCTAGTAAAGAATAAATGGATAAATGCCCTGAGTTTGGTTAATTTCCTCCATTAAGGCTGGGGTCAGACCAGCGCACTTTTAACGCGCGTTCTGGCGCACATAATTACGGCCGCACTAGCAGCAGATGACGGGCAATGACGGCCAATATACGATGTACGGCCGCACAAAAGTCCAGCCGGGCAACGCAAGTGGAATTTGAACGCATTTTTCTGAGAACGCTGAACCGCTAGTACTGACGTACTGAGTGCGCAGCTGCGGCATAGCGGCGTGTTTGCGTGATTAGGAGATGTCAGACGCTGCTAATGTCCAGCCTACATAACGTCCAGACGCAAAAAGAGTTTTATTGACGATCCGTACAAAATCACGCCGGAAAATACGCGTCGTCTGACCGTTTTTGCGCATTCCGTAAAAAAATACGTCAATGCGTTCGGACGCACTTTTTCACGTTCGCGGGGAAAAATGCTTTCGTCTGACCCTAGCCTTATGCGATACACACCACCCTCTCCTATCCCGATCACCCAAACCTTAAATAATTATGATGATTTTTCCCCCGTGGCATCTCCTCATTCCCATGATGCTCCTTGTCGCATGGAATTTCGAGTAACAGATGTCCGGGCAGGAATCCTCTTCCTCATTGTTCTGCCCCAGCAACAAATACATAGCGACGAGGACTAAATACACATTCCTCTGAATTCTCTATACATCCCCTCTCACCCCCTGCTGTGCCCATGTCTTATCCCCCCCCACCCCAACCTGCATTGTCCCCAGCTGTATGCTAATGTGAAATCTCTAATGCAGCGAGGTGCCTGCAAACTCCTATTCCATGCTGTGTGCATCAGAGAATGGCTCACAGGAGCTTACAATCTAGAGGAGCAGAGGGCCGGCTCACAGGAGCTTACAATCTAGAGGAGCAGAGGGTCCAGCTCACAGGAGCTTACAATCTAGAGGAGCAGAGGGTCCGGCTCACAGGAGCTTACAATCTAGAGGAGCAGAGGGTCTGGCTCACAGGAGCTTACAATCTAGAGGAGCAGAGGGTCCGGCTCACAGGAGTTTACAATCCAGAGGAGCAGAGGGTCCGGCTCACAGGAGTTTACAATCTAGAGGAGCAGAGGGTCCGGCTCACAGGAGCTTACAATCTAGAGGAGCAGAGGGTCCGGCTCACAGGAGTTTACAATCTAGAGGAGCAGAGGGTCCGGCTCACAGGAGCTTACAATCTAGAGGAGCAGAGGGCCCGGCTCACAGGAGCTTACAATCTAGAGGAGCAGAGGGCCCGGCTCACAGGAGTTTACAATCTAGAGGAGCAGAGGGCCCGGCTCACAGGAGTTTACAATCTAGAGGAGCAGAGGGTCCGGCTCACAGGAGCTTACAATCTAGAGGAGCAGAGGATCCGGCTCACAGGAGCTTACAATCTAGAGGAGCAGAGGGTCCGGCTCACAGGAGCTCACAATCTAGAGGAGCAGAGGGTCGGCTCACAGGAGCTTACAATCTAGAGGAGCAGAGGATCCGGCTCACAGGAGCTTACAATCTAGAGGAGCAGAGGGTCCGGCTCACAGGAGTTTACAATCTAGAGGAGCAGAGGGCCCGGCTCACAGGAGTTTACAATCTAGAGGAGCAGAGGGCCCACTCACAGGAGTTTACAATCTAGAGGAGCAGAGGGTCCGGCTCACAGGAGTTTACAATCTAGAGGAGCAGAGGGCCCGGCTCACAGGAGCTTACAATCTAGAGGAGCAGAGGGCCCGGCTCCCAGGAGCTTACAATCTAGAGGAGCAGAGGGCCCGGCTCACAGGAGTTTACAATCTAGAGGAGGAGAGGGTCCGGCTCACAGGAGTTTACAATCTAGAGGAGCAGAGGGGACCACTCACAGGAGTTTACAATCTAGAGGAGCAGAGGGCCGGTCGGCTCACAGGAGTTTAACAATCTAGAGGAGCAGAGGGCCCGGCTCACAGGAGAGCTTACAATCTAGAGGAGCAGAGGGGTCCGCATCTCAGGCAGAGAGTTTACAATCTAGAGGAGGAGCAGAGGGTCCGGCTCCACAGGAGCTTACAATCTAGAGGAGCAGAGGATCCGGCTCACAGGAGCTTACAATCTAGAGGAGCAGAGGGTCCGGCTCACAGGAGCTCACAATCTAGAGGAGCAGAGGGTCCGGCTCACAGGAGCTTACAATCTAGAGGAGCAGAGGATCCGGCTCACAGGAGCTTACAATCTAGAGGAGCAGAGGGTCCGGCTCACAGGAGTTTACAATCTAGAGGAGCAGAGGGCCCGGCTCACAGGAGTTTACAATCTAGAGGAGCAGAGGGTCCGGCTCACAGGAGTTTACAATCTAGAGGAGAGAGAAAGGGCCCACTCACAGGAGTTTACAATCTAGAGGAGCAGAGGGTCCGGCTCACAGGAGTTTACAATCTAGAGGAGCAGAGGGCCCGGCTCACAGGAGTTTACAATCTAGAGGAGCAGAGGGTCCGGCTCACAGGAGTTTACAATCTAGAGGAGCAGAGGGCCCACTCACAGGAGTTTACAATCTAGAGGAGCAGAGGGTCCGGCTCACAGGAGTTTACAATCTAGAGGAGCAGAGGCCCGCTCACAGGAGC
Source organism: Leptobrachium leishanense (assembly GCA_009667805.1). Taxonomy (NCBI): domain Eukaryota; kingdom Metazoa; phylum Chordata; class Amphibia; order Anura; family Megophryidae; genus Leptobrachium; species Leptobrachium leishanense. The sequence continues at coordinate 75,569,480 of CM019075.1, forward strand.
TTACATCTAGAGAGCTGGACGAGAGGGCAGAGGGTCCGGCTCACAGGAGTTTACAATCTAGAGGAGGAGGGCCCGGCTCACAGGAGTTTACAATCTAGAGGAGCAGAGGGTCCGGCTCACAGGAGTTTACAATCTAGAGGAGCAGAGGGCCCACTCACAGGAGTTTACAATCTAGAGGAGCAGAGGGCCCGTCTCACAGGAGCTTACAATCTAGAGGAGCAGAGGGTCCGGCTCACAGGAGCTTACAATCTAGAGGAGCAGAGGGTCCGGCTCACAGGAGCTTACAATCTAGAGGAGCAGAGGGTCCGGCTCACAGAGTTTACAATCTAGAGGAGCAGAGGGCCGGCTCACAGGAGTTTACAATCTAGAGGAGCAGAGGGGGGTCCGGCTCAGCAGAGAGTTTACAATCTAGAGGATCTCAGAGCAGAGGGCCCGGCTCACAGGAGTTTACAATCTAGAGGAGCAGAGGGCCCGGCTCACAGGAGCTTACAATCTAGAGGAGCAGAGGGTCCGGCTCACAGGAGTTTACAATCTAGAGGAGCAGAGGGTCCGGCTCACAGGAGCTTACAATCTAGAGGAGCAGAGGGTCCGGCTCACAGGAGCTTACGATCTAGAGGAGCAGAGGGTCCGGCTCGCAGGAGTTTACGATCTAGAGGAGCAGAGGGTCCGGCTCACAGGAGCTTACGATCTAGAGGAGCAGAGGGTCCGGCTCACAGGAGCTTACAATCCAGAGGAGCAGAGGGCCCGGCTCACAGGAGCTTACAATCTAGAGGAGCAGAGGGCCCGGCTCACAGGAGTTTACAATCTAGAGGAGCAGAGGTCCGGCTCACAGGAGCTTACAATCTAGAGGAGCAGAGGCCCGGCTCACAGGAGTTACAATCTAGAGGAGCAGAGGGCCGGCTCACAGGAGTTTACAATCTAGAGGAGCAGAGGGCCGGCTCACAGGAGTTACAATCTAGAGGAGCAGAGGGCCCGGCTCACAGGAGTTTACAATCTAGAGGAGCAGAGGGTCCGGCTCACAGGAGCTTACAATCTAGAGGAGCAGAGGGTCCGGCTCACAGGAGCTTACGATCTAGAGGAGCAGAGGGTCCGGCTCGCAGGAGTTTACAATCCAGAGGAGCAGAGGGCCCGGCTCACAGGAGTTTACAATCCAGAGGAGCAGAGGGCCCGGCTCACAGGAGCTTACAATCTAGAGGAGCAGAGGGTCCGGCTCACAGGAGTTTACAATCTAGAGGAGCAGAGGGTCCGGCTCACAGGAGCTTACAATCTAGAGGAGCAGAGGGTCCGGCTCACAGGAGCTTACAATCTAGAGGAGCAGAGGTTCCGGCTCACAGGAGCTTACAATCTAGAGGAGCAGAGGGTCCGGCTCACAGGAGTTTACAATCTAGAGGAGCAGAGGTTCCGGCTCACAGGAGCTTACAATCTAGAGGAGCAGAGGGTCCGGCTCACAGGAGCTTACAATCTAGAGGAGCAGAGGGCCCGGCTCACAGGAGTTTACAATCTAGAGGAGCAGAGGGCCCGGCTCACAGGAGCTTACAATCTAGAGGAGCAGAGGGTCCGGCTCACAGGAGTTTACAATCTAGAGGAGCAGAGGGTCCGGCTCACAGGAGCTTACGATCTAGAGGAGCAGAGGGTCCGGCTCACAGGAGCTTACAATCTAGAGGAGCAGAGGGTCCGGCTCACAGGTTTACAATCTAGAGGAGCAGAGGGCCCGTCTCACAGGAGCTTACAATCTAGAGGAGCAGAGGGTCCGGCTCACAGGAGCTTACAATCTAGAGGAGCAGAGGGCCCGGCTCACAGGAGCTTACAATCTAGAGGAGCAGAGGGTCCGGCTCACAGGAGCTTACAATCTAGAGGAGCAGAGACCCTCACAGGAGCTTACGATCTAGAGGAGCAGAGGGTCCGGCTCACAGGAGTTTACAATCTAGAGGAGCAGAGGGCCCGTCTCACAGGAGCTTACAATCTAGAGGAGCAGAGGGCCCGGCTCACAGGAGCTTACAATCTAGAGGAGCAGAGGGTCCGGCTCACAGGAGTTTACAATCTAGAGGAGCAGAGGGTCCGGCACACAGGAGCTTACAATCTAGAGGAGCAGAGGGCCCGGCTCACAGGAGCTTACAATCTAGAGGAGCAGAGGGTCCGGCTCACAGGAGCTTACAATCTAGAGGAGCAGAGGGCCCGGCTCACAGGAGCTTACAATCTAGAGGAGCAGAGGGTCCGGCTCACAGGAGTTTACAATCTAGAGGAGCAGAGGGCCCGGCTCACAGGAGCTTACAATCTAGAGGAGCAGAGGACCCGGCTCATTTTATTTTCTATTTTATTGTTTATTTTTTGCTTATTTTTGTGTTTATTTTTTATTTTTGTGTTTATATTTCTTTTCTGTTTACTTTGTGTGTTTTTTATTTTAATTAGTTTTTCTGGTAACGTCATACAGATCTCGGGCTCCTGGTTTATTAATCCGTTGCGTTTCGCTCGGTATCACCAGATCATTATAGTTAATCTTCGCAGACTCCGTGTCCTCGGGCTCAGTTATTCAGGTTTCACTCGGAGGACGTGAATTCATTACGTTGCAACACGGCCCGGGAATTGTAAGCATGACATCAATAGGGGAAGCATTACTCGTCGTCTTCCTCAGAGACGTTATACTGGGGATGTGTTTGGGATTTGAAGATTATTTGTGGAAAACTATGGTTTTCTTCAATGCGTTTTAATTTTTTTTATTTTTAATCCAAACTACGAGTCTGGGCGTATAAATAAAAAAACACGATATCGGAGGGGGCTTGTTACTGCTGAATCCTCATGAAACACCAACACTACGGCAAGATACAGTCTAATATGCATTTTTGGAGACAAATCTCCCTTTTTCAATGTATAATACCTTCATGGAGGTCCATTCTGTGCTGGTAGATGGACCTTTTTTGAATATTTTTTGGTGGATTTGTGCCTATCTTCTGATTTCTACCTGTTTCTGGCTATACGGACTATACAGGGTGACTGTTGTAATCTTAAACAAATCAATGGAAATTAATGAGAGTTCTAGGAAATATACCTCCTCTTGTGTTGAGCACATCCCATTATAGCAAGTGCTGGAAGTGGCAGCCGTTTTCTATTAGGCACATGTCGATGCTAAGGTGTCAGTCGTGCAGGACTTGTTATGGTGCACTCGTTCCACTAAAAGAAGTCGAGGTTGGTAAGATTAAGAGACCGGGTGGCCACAGATTCTTGGAAAAGACACGGTCCTCAGAAAATCTCTGGATTGTTGCCATTGGCTCATGCGATGTGGCATGTCGCGCCATCTTGCAGGAAGCAACCCAGTGCGCTTCCAAAGAGTAAGCTGTTGTGTTCCACCGGAGTGCTATTCTCATGGATGTGCTGTTGTCGTGGCTGTGCTGCCACCTAGCAGCCATTTCCAGCAGGTGCTGTGATGGGATGTGCTCAACATAAGAGGAGATACGTTTCCTGAAACTCTCATTAATTTCCTTTTATACGCTTATGATCTATAACGAAAACCTGAACTTATATGGAAACAAAGGTGAAGACAACCCTAGACAACGTCAACTGGAACACAGATGGCAACTATGGTTAATAACTTCAGCAGACACTATGGTAGACAACCCATGGAAACCTAACCTAGGAAATACATTAAAGAGTATGGAGAACCAAGGTGGTAGTTCCCGAAGCAGTGGATTCCCCTTAGTTTCACCCTACTTTAGCCACCAAAGTATCACCAACGTTGTTTTAATGCAGGAACAGTGCTTAGTGAACAACCCACAAGGTGGCCAATGGTAGGAAATTCTTATGGCATGATTTTCCTTGTAAATTTGTTATCCGTCGGCCATGTGATTCTCATTCGATGGTCTGGAGGATGTCGGAGGTGGATATCGGTGATTACTGGCTGTCCTGCTGAGTCAGGCCATGATTGGAGCACAACACAACACAATCCAACGGGTCACACCTCTGGACTTGTGGGGTCCAAGCCTGTCCTTTAATTTTCAAGAGAGATGCCATCAGCAACATTTCAGCCCTCAGGGCTTTTTCAAGCTTGAAAAAAGCCCTGAAGAGCTGAAACGTCGTCTCTCTTGTCATAAAAAACATACAGTTACAAGTATTTATAAAGCGCTAACAGGTTTCGTAGCGCTGTACAACGGGTGAGGCATACAAACAAGTCACATGCAAACCTAATATCCACAGAGAGTAGGAGCATCGTAAGAAAACGTCTCCAGCAAATTATTACTACTCCAGTCCAAAAACACGCTTAGAATGAAGAAGAGACAGTGGTAGACACCAAGCTGTGTGCTCAGTGTCAGGAAGCTGCTACAAAGGCCAAAGGAAAAGCGTAAATATGGAATTCTCTCGCGCCTCTCGAGAAAACCCTCAGAGAATCTCAGCTTCATTAATGGTCAGATAAGGGTTTTTAACCATTAAAATGTAATGGAACTCAGTATCTTTCCTAGAAAGTTTCAAACTCAATTAAAGGGATTCAGGAATTGAATTTGTCAGGATATAATTGAATTGTAACGAGAAAGCTCATTAAATGTCTGAGAGTGCTGCGGATATTGTAGCCTTATCTAGTTAATGTTCACATTTAAAATACAAACAAAAACACATTATAAAGCACATTCTAAAACACATTATAAAGCTCATTCTAAAACACATTATAAGGCACATTATAAAACACATCATAAAGCACATTTTAAAGCCCATTATAAAGCACATGGGGCCATATTACAAAGTTGGTGCTAACTTAACCAGAGCTGTTGTAAATTTACTAGAGCCATTAAAATCAATGGGGTTGTTAAGTTTGCAACAGCTCTGGTTAAGTTAGCCCCAGCTTTGTAATATAGCCCATGCTGTTGTGATGTTTGTTTTGTCTTTGTTTGAAGTAATTGCATGTAAAAAGGAAAAATTATTTTAGTTTTTTATATCCTATTTCCATTTTGTGGATTTTTCCCATGATAGACCATTTACCAAAATCTGTGCAAATGTTTCACTTTGTGGCTGTGCTTTCTTTTATACAGTATTTAACAGTCAATGAGGTGGAGGAGGGAATGTTTACATAAGGTAGCAGGGGGCCTGTTGTGTTCTCCACGCTACCTGAGATAAGAGCTGGCAGCTGAGTGAGATTACAAGTCTTTTAAGCTCACTGTTTTATCTACCACCTGGTGATGTCCTTTGAATACATCCCACACAATGCAATGATGTGAGTCGGTGACTGACCCATTCACTCCATTCTATGACCAAAGCCACACAGGGAGGAGGAAGTGATAGAAAGATACTCTGTGGGCGGGGGGGGCAGTTTACAAACACAAAATCTTACACAATGGATGCACCCAGTGACACATATAGAGGAAAATATCACACAATGGATGCACCCAGTGACACATATAGAGGAAAATATCACACAATGGATGCATCCAGTGACACATATAGAGGAAAATATCACACAATGGATGCACCCAGTGACACATATAGAGGAAAATATCACACAATGGATGCGCCCAGTGACACATATAGAGGAAAATACCACACAATGGATGCACCCAGTGACACATATAGAGGAAAATATCACACAATGGATGCACCCAGTGACACGTATAGAGGGAAATATCACACAATGGATGCACCCAGTGACACATATAGAGGAAAATATCACACAATGGATGCACCCAATGACACATATAGAGGAAAATATCACACAATGGATGCGTCCAGTGATACATATAGAGGGAAGGAAATATCACACAATGGATGCACCCAATGGCACATAGAGGAAAATATCACACAATGGATGCACTCAGTGACACATATAGAGGAAAATATCACACGATGCACCCAATGACACATAGAGGAAAATATCACACAATAGATGCACCAATGACACATAGAGGAAAATATCACACAATGGATGCGCCCAGTGACACATATAGAGGAAAATATCACACAATGGATGCTCCCAGTGACACATATAGGGGAAAATATTTTCTTAACTAAACATACAAGAGAAAAACAAATCACATGTAAGATATCAGCAACATCAAATAAACACAATAAGGACATTTCATTTTTTTGGTGGCCCTTTAAAGTATTTAGAACGAGATTTCGTTTTCAGAACACACATTGATTTACAGAATACGTTTTTTCATTGAAGGAACGGTGGATTAAACTTCCCGATCCATGGTGGAGCCAGTATGGACCGAACTATGGTGAATTAAGGAACTGTCACCATAGTTCAAAGCACTTTTATCTGTAGCTTCGGTCGAAGTTGTCTAGCGTAGGTTTCCATGGGGTTTCCACCATTCTGTCCACCATAGTTTTTGTCGGCTGCTTAGTGTAAATTTCACATGAGTGTTCAGCGCACTCACCATCAATGTTGTCTATTTCTGCCGTTGTTTTCACCGTAGTTTGTATGGGAGGTCTACAGAGATCATCACTCCACCACACAGGTTCACCAACGGTAAACAGAGCATAGCCACAGCGCTGCCGTCGTTCGCATGAAATTAACCTGCCGTTGATGGTGTTCCTTCTGGGGATCGCTGAAGTTCACCATACTTAAAACCTCTGTGATTTTGACCGTCGCTTGCAATCAGGGACGTGCGGTCAGGGGTGGCAGGTGAGGCAGAGCCTCACCTGCCATTAAGGGCTGCACTGCAGTCAAACTCACCCACTCCGCGTTCCCCCGCCATCTTCTCCGTCTTTGGCACTTTTTTTTTCCAGCAGCCTGAACCTACACAATTTGTGTAGCAGGACGCTACGCAAATCACGTAGGCTGGCAAGAAGTGGGCAGTGCGGCGCATCTGTTCAATGAACAGAAGTTCGAGTACTGCCCACTTCCTGAATATTGCTCTTCCAGTGCCTCAGAGGCAAGCGCTATTAGTCCAAGCCATTCAAAAAAAGCCTGCATAGGAGGCATGCCTCCAATGCATTGATTGAGCAACAGGACATGACTATCCTGCGCCAATCAGTGGGGGTGTGGCCTCAGTGGCACATGAGGCTGCCTGGAGGAAGATGCAGAGATCGTGGGGAGCATAGAAAGCTGCCAGATCGTGGGGAGCACAGAAAGCTGCCAGATCGTGGGGACACTGAAATCTGCCAGATCATGGTTATCCCTGAAAGCTGCCAGCTACATCCTAATACAGAACCCTAAGCCCGAAGCGTCCTAATACAGAACCCTAAACCCAAAGCACCCTAATAGAGAACCACTAGCCCAAAACATCCTAATACAGAACCCCAAGCCCAAACCATCCCAATACAGAACCACCTGCCCAAAGCACCCTAATACAGAGCCATCAGCCCAAAGCATCCTAATACAGAACCACCAGTCTAAAGCATCCTAATACAGAACCAGCAGCCAAAGCATCCTAATACAGAACCACCTGCCGAAAGCATCCTAATACAGGAGCACCGCCCTGACCTCTGATACAATGCTCCTGGGAATCACTGAGAGCAGCCAGATCCTGGGGATCACTGAGAGCAGCCAGATCCTGGGGAGCACTGAGAGCAGCCAGATCCTGGGGAGCACTGAGAGCAGCCAGATCCTGGGGAGCACTGAGATCAGCCAGATCCTGGGGAGCACTGAACAGCCAGATCCTGGTGAGCACTGAGAGCAACCAGATCCTGGTGAGCACTGAGAGCAACCAGATCCTGGGGAGCACTGACAGCAGCCAGATTCTGGGGAGCACTGACAGCAGCCAGATCCTGGGGAGCATTGACAGCAGCCAGATCCTGGGGAGCTCAACCTGAACCTACGTAACCTGTGTATATCTGGGTGTGATACTAGTTAGTGCCTCACCAGCCACTGACCTCACCGCACGTCACTGCTTGCAATGATGGGGGACATTGGCACTTGCCCCTCAAAGGTACAAGCGTAGCACCAACTGTGTAACGTTTCTCATGGTTTTCAAATGAGTATGCCGGCAGGGTTAAACCCATGTCGGCCTCGTATGGTCATAAGGACTTGTTCTTCTTGTTTACCAACTAGAAATGAAATTAGATTTCCTTATTTAGAGCAAAAACAAGCTTCATGAGGGTCCTGAGAACGGGCAACAGCCCTAGTGGACTGCCCTACGGCTGGTCCCCGCTCAGGTCTCACAAAGTTTTAGCTCGATGGTGCCATTACCGTATGCAAACCAAGAAAGGGTGGTCAGCACCAAAATGCCGAGAAAGTCCTCTTTGCAAGAAAGGTGCAGCAACGACTGTTTCGACCTTGTGAGGTTGGCATAGCTAACCCCCTATAGGCACCTTGAGAAAGGTGTCCATTTCTGGATTACCCTGTACACTTACAGAAAGCATAAGTAAGATTTAAGTCCTGAGAATGGGCAACAGTGTTAGTGTCCTGCCCCACGTTGGGTCCCCTCTCGAATCTCCTTTTCTCCATGTTAAGAATATGTTTCTTTTAGGTTTTTTGGGAAATTTAACCAGATGTTATTTTTTCTCCATCTCCTCTTTATCTATATTTATATATGTTGTTTGGTTTCCTCGTACAAGCCATCGCTCGTCTCTCATTCATACAGACACTTTGCATTTTGGCAGCTTGTAGAAAACCCCTTAATTAATTTTTCTGTTTCCCCATAGGCACTTGGTTTTGTAGCGAGTTTGATAAAAGTGTAATTAAGGCGCTGTTAAAATCTTTATGGATCAAAGTGTTGTAGCTAATTGCTTGCTTGGGGATTTCCATTGATGGTGTTTGAACCTTGTCGAGCTGGTGGTGGTCTTTGGGAGGAGAAAGGACGATGTTCAGTCATCCTTCTCTGGTGACTTTGATTCTCAGAGGTTTTCACTGAAAATCACTGAGGTTCTTGTTCGATTTTTAAATAAAAGATATTCAGAGAATGAGAAAATCTGCAAGCACGTTTGTTCCTTGGGTAACTGGTCCCTATGTGGACATCACCATGTTGTCCACCATTCATCAGTATCAAAACCCAGTTTCTATGTGATGTGGGAAAGCAGTATACACTCATTTATCATTAGCCAGACTCTCTAGAATGGCGGGTCGTAGCAGTATCAGCCAGGCTTTACAGAGCCAAATGTCTTCCTATTTAACTTAAACCAGACTCTCCAAAATGGAATGTCCTACTTATTTTGCATTAGCCGGGCTTTACAGAATAGGATGTCCCACTCGTTTAACATTTAGTGTTAGCTGAGCCTAACAGAACAGACTCTATAGAATGGAACATCCTACTCATCTCATATTAGTCAGACTATGGAATGGATCATCCTACTCATCTCACATTAGTCGGACTCTATAGAATGGAACATCCTACTCATCTCACATTCTCACATTAGTCGGACTCTATAGAATGAAACATCCTACTCATCTCATATTAGTCAGACTATAGAATGGATCATCCTTCTCATCTCACATTAGGTGAACATTATAGAATGGATCATCCTACTCATTTCACATTGGTCAGACTCTATAGAATGGAACATCCGACTCATCTGATATTAGTCGGACTGTATAGAATGGAACATCCTACTCATCTCACATTAGTCTGACTCTATTGAATGGATCATCCTACTCATCTTTCATTAGTCGGACTCTATAGAATGGATCCTCCTACTCATCTCACATTCTCACATTAGTCGGACTCTATAGAATGGAACATCCTACTCATCTCACATTCTCACATTAGTCGGACTCTATAGAATGGAACATCCTACTCATCTCACATTCTCACATTAGTCGGACTCTATAGAATGGAACATCCTACTCATCTCACATTCTCACATTAGTCGGACTATAGAATGGAACATCCTACTCATCTCACATTAGTCGGACTCTATAGAATGGAACATCCTACTCATCTCACATTCTCACATTAGTCAGACTCTATAGAATGGAACATCCTACTCGTCTTACATTAGTCGGACTCTATATAATGGGACATACTACTCATCTCACATTAGTCTGACTATTGAATGGATCATCCTACTCCTCTTTCATTAGTCGGACTCTATAGAATGGAACATCCTACTCATCTCACATTCTCATATTAGTCGGACTCTATAGAATGGAACATCCTACTCATCTCGTATTAGTCGGACTCTATAGAATGGAACGTGATAGTTTTTTAATATTAGTCGGGCTGTATAGAATGGAAGGTCCTGCTCATTTCCTATTCAGCCTCTACAGAATGGAACAATCAGCTCATATCTCATTAATCAGATTCCAAAGAATAGGGCGTCCTACTCATTTTACATTAGGTCATTTTACAAGAGCCGACTCGTTTTGCATTAACTGGATTGTGTAGAGTGGAAGGCAGTTGGTCTTTAAATGGTTAAAGGCAAACAGTTTCCTTTTGTGAAAAGCTAATTGAGATGGCAATTGATTAATCAACATTCTGAATTTTAAATGAAGGAGGATTTTGTTCAAATCTAATTTACACAACACAGAGGGATTACTGCTCACATTAACAATGTATGAGTCAGATACGAAATGTTTTCCGAAGTGAATGGCTTCTTAATTGGAACATTTATAGGTCTCCTCGAAGTGTCATTTTATCTCCGGTAACGGGCGAGTTTTAGCCGTGTCTGGCCGGATTAGCTTCTCTTGCCTGTGACAGACCAGAGGTGATTTCATTGCATGGACTGTGACCGGAATGACAGCTAAAAGTGATGAAGGGAACACATCCTTCACCTGTGAAACCTAATCTCCTAGGACTGTGTAAACTATGAGCTATGAGTGCAAATTACAACAAGGAAAAATAGTCAAAGTAGGGGTTTTATGTGAAAATGTGTGATCTTTGGGTAAATTATAAATAATCCCTAGTTCTTTGTTCCTGTAATTATAACATTTTACATTCAGTGTAATATGAGTTGGCACAGTGATGCGAGTGGCTTCATCCGTCTTTCTTTGTTGGGAAGAGACACAGAGAGTTATGTCAACCATCCGAGTGTGGAAGTTTATCTCCAAGTTTCCATAAGTGGGACACTTTCGGGACTCTTTCCTAGCCTATGACCTTCAATGCACTTGTAGATGTCTAGTCGTGTGACATCTATGGCTTGAGAGGAAGCCGCAGGATGTCACATCTGGCCAATGCCATGGAGTTGGAACATGAAGCCTGTGATTGCTCACATTAGAGGAAGGGGTTCTCTAGAGTAAGCAAAGAAAAGGTGTGGAATTCTCTGTCTGGAGATATATAGAAAGGCACATGTGTGAAGTTTGAATACTGCACCAGCCAGGGTTCCTATGGTCCAAGGTCACCAACCCTGATGTGAACAACAAAGTAAAAAGTAAGACCGGGCACACGAGGCTTGGCGTTAGCAGGAGCTTTATTGTAGGGACAGCAACGAAAAATGTCCTGAGTGTAGGACCGAAACATTGCTGCTTCTACCATAAAGCTCCTGCTAAACCCAAGCCTTGTGTGGACCGGTCTTTCTTCATTTGGAGGATTGTTTTGTCTGATATGGTAGCTCACTTGGACCTCCAAAAATAGGGTATTTGTCTGCTAAAAAACAGATCATTTAAGGATATAATAGTGCAATGGCAGCTTGTTTATCCAAGGAGCACATTGAATGTCGTTATGGAGCCATAATGGAACCTTTTTCTGGCACAATTGGAAATTCAAGTTGAGTATTCTTTGTCTTCTTTTGGATCAACAGCAACGACAGAGATGGAAACAAAGAAGTGACTCGGCTTCTGGATTCTGTGTAGGTGTTCCAAATTCTTTACTGGCCTTTGTCAATTGAAACCTCCAATGGTCTTGGCACTGGGTATGGGCTCAAGGTAGAAAACAAGGTCCCCTCCAGGATGGCAACGCTGATATCCAATGGGTCAAACAGTCAATTATGGTGATTTCCAACCAATGTTTGCCAAAATAATCAGATAGTTGTGTTATCAGGCCGATATTTTCTCTTACCGACAAAGTCTGGAGCCCAAATATAAGAAAAATTGAAAATATTCCTAAATTCTAAATATCGAAAGTGTTTGATAAATGAACCATGGTGCTTATGGTTGGAGTGTATCTGCTGTGTCACTTTATAGAGTGATCACTCTTTAACCTGCCGTATACGGACAATAACAGGAACAGAGCTTAATGACCTCAACACGAGGAGCGGATTAAAATTCTGTTATTTACACTATTTGTGTCACGTAGCTATATAGTATTTGAAGCTATTTTTTCTCTAAATTTCGTAACTTTGCTTTTCAGCTCAATGTAACTGCTGAATGGATAAAAAAAAAAAAAACTATATTTTTTATCAGCTAAAAGCTAAAGAAAAAAAAATCAATTTCGGTTAATAATTGGAGCAGCGGAGAATAGCAGGACTAGGGGAGACATTGTGTATAATGCAACCTCGATATTGATTACCAACACGCGCCAAGCACCGGGAAATTAAAAGTATCGGCTTTCAGAGACTCTACAAAGTAAGAAAAAAATAATTACCTTGTATCCAATTGTGTCCTGAACGCAAGGAGGGCTAAACCAATTATTGTAAAAGTGCGAAAGTGATGTTGTTGCGCATTATTACGTGTAATTCTGGGTCAATAGCAGGCTAAGGTACACACGGAACAATGTGCCACTGGCATTACAGACACAGGGCCCTATTACAATCTTCGCGCATACGTTTGCGCCGGCGCAAAAAACGCATTAATGCGAGGGGTAAAACCCTGTGCCCTGAACGTCATATTACAATGTCAGCGCAACAAACGCGCGTATACGTCTACCGTGGGTGAACCTGCGCGAACGCTGCTTGAGCTTACTGTACGTCGCGCGTCCTATACTTAACATTGTGAGCGCAAATGCGTTTGTGCGCTGGTACGCGGATGGTATTACAATCTATGCGCGGTTTGTAACGCACAGCCTTTGCGCGCATAATTTTAGCAACTCCTAAAAGCTGGTGTTAATTGGCAAATTCTATCAACCTGCCGAACCCAAATACACCAGCCCAAAAAAAAATACGCAGCAAAGCATAGTTACACATTCTACACATACCCAAACCAATAAAATGGAGAAGGCGTGCATGTTTTTTTTATTGATGCAGCATATATGCGCAGATTGACTTTGACAGGCGCAAAAACTTAATGTGAGACAATTGTGGTTCTTAATTCTGATTGGCTGAATCGCGTGAAAAAAACAGTCCGCACACTGGTTTCTGCTCGCAACGTTGCTGCGCGCGTGTTTGTGCGCGTCCGTTTTACGCGCGTTATTGCTCGACGGATGAAAAAATGCCCGAGGATTGTAATTCCAGCGTTGATTTAGGCACATTAACGTTTAACGCTGGGCGCACAAGTTCACGCGTTTTGCGCGAGCGTTTTTGCATGAAGAATGTAATAGGACCCATAGATTGCAGCACAGGAAATTCTCTGCTGGTTTTTTGGTGGCTTTAATTGCTCAAGCTGGTACCAGAACTAACATGAGTACTTTACTGGGACCGGCACAAGTGGTACACCCCGATCAGTACATTTCAGATCCTCGTACTTTGCTCTTTTTTATCTCATCCCGACTCTAGACACCCTCATCCAACCATAGCTATGTACACCTAATTCTAGGAGAGTCTCGACTCCTATGTCCCTTGTCCGCCCCTTGTTCTGCTCCTTTTAGTGATGCAGCATCTTGTCTGTGTCTTTGGATCAGTATGGCATCTTCCACACGTCCTCACATTGATGTTGTGTCTCGACAGCATCTACGAAGTGACACAAACTAAAGGGAACGGCTTGGGACACTTTACTGAACCCCTCCCTGTGTTCTGCTCCTCATAGTGATGCAGCATCTCATCTATGTCTTTGAATTAGCACAGTGTCTCCCACCTGTCCTCACATTGACGTAATGTCTTCTCATTGTCTCTTGGATGACGCAAACTACACTCTTGTTCTTTGTTCTGTCTCCATTGGAGCCTGCTCCTCGCGCCCCGTTCCTTTTGATGTGGAAACCCAATGTTTCTTTTCATAAGAACTCTAGGATGTGTCAGTAAAGTGTCTCATTGGAACATGCGCCATTCCACAAGTGCACGTTATGGTTCTCAGTGTTGATGCCGGCCAATAACAGTGTAGCTGTACCTATATAAGATGGTACCTATATATGATGACTGAAGATCATTTCAACCAAGAAGGGGGTCCGGTGCCCCTTGGCATCACCGGCTGCTTGAGATTTGGTTCCTCTTGAATAATAGGCATGATTGACCCAACGATTCTTTCCATAAGAACTCTATGGTGTGTCAGTAAAGTGTCTCATTGGAACATGCGCCATTCCACAAGTGCACATTATGGTTCTCAGTGTTGATGACGGCCAATACCAGTGTACCTGTACCTATATAAAATGGTTCTTTGCATTTCCTCACTGCTCTGTTGTGGTTCTAGTCCTAGACCCTTTAGACCAGGGGTCAGCAACTTTGACCCTCCAAAGATTTTAGAGCTACATTTCCCAGGAGGCTCAGCCATCTGAATGCGTGACTGAGCATCATGGGAGATGTAATTCCAAAACATCTGAAGAGCCACGGTCACTGGCCCCTGCTTTAGTCGTTCCTTGCTCCTCTGTGTTTTCTGGTTACTGACTCCACTTGCGTTTTGACTATCTTGATTCTCTGTTATCCCAGACCTGGGTGTCGTCCATCGCACTGTGTATCTCTGTGTTCTTCGACCTCGGCCGTGTTAGTCGACTTTTCTTTGATCCCGATTCTTAGCCTTAGCATCACACCGATTGGTGTTAGGTCCTATATTTTAGCTAATTTGGATTATACTTTCCGTACATGGACTAGTCTCATCCTTAACAGATACAGGACGTTTCCTCTGTGTGTCAAGCGCACTTCTGCTTTATTTGTGGTGTGTTGTGTTTCCTCCAGGTATGTTGCTGTGGAATGCATTGGTTTTGTATTCGATTGCAATATCAATGCTTATGGTATTTGATGTTAAATTTAGCAGGAAAAAGGTTAATACTGCACAAAAAAGGAAAATTACGAGTTTGTTTAATTCTGACTTTTGCGTTGGAAACCATGGCAACGAGAAGCGCCCCTCTCTTGCTTTGTATAGAGCCTAATTATATTGGGAACAAGCGTAGGCGCTAAACGCACATTTTCTCCGTGGGTGCCGAGAGCTCGGGACGGGTTTCTCATTGTGGTTGCATGGCTGTGATGCCGATTGATGAATTTATTGCGAGGGTCATAACCTTCAAACCTGCATTATAGAGGGTCACAACCATCACAACTGCATTATAAAGAGGTGGAGAACCCTCAAACCTGCATTATAAAGAGGCGGAGAACCCTCAAACCTGCATTACAAAGGGTCACTACCCTCAAACCTGCATTACAAAGGGTCACTACCCTCAAACCTGCATTGCAAAGGGTCACAACCCCCAAACCCGCATTATAAAGGGGCAGAGATCCCTCAAACCTGCATTATAAAGAGGCAGAGATCCCTCAAACCTGCATTATAGAGGGTCACAACCCTCAAACCTGCATTGCAAAGGCTCACAACCCTCAAACCAGGGTCACAGCCCTCAAACCTGCATTGTAAACGGTCACTACCCTCAAACCTGCATTGTGAAGGGTCACAACCCTCAAACCTGCATTGTAAACGGTCACTACCCTCAAACCTGCATTGTGAAGGGTCACAACCCTCAAACCTGCATCATAAAGAGGTAAAGATCCCTCAAACCTAAATTATAGAGGGTCACAACCCTCAAACCTGCATCATAAAGAGGCACAGAACCTTCAAACCTGCATTACGGTGATATTGTTTTTGTGTTTTAGTGGTGTATTTGTGATGGCATTGATTAGAATTGATATTTATCTGACGCCGTTCATGTCCCTATTGACATTATCGGTACAATATTGGTTTGCAGTGATGTCTGAGCAAGGGTATTGACTTTAGTGTTATTGGAGTGGAAGTTAAAGATGATTTTTCCTACTGGTATTTTGGCAACTGGTATTTTGGCTACTGGTATTTTCTACAGCTTTAGGTGTCAAATCTGATGTATCAATTCCATTGTGATACAAGATGGATTGTGTTGATGCCCAGAATGCAACATGAAAAACTGCTGGTATTCATCACTACCAGGTGGATTGTATTTGAGCCAAAGGATCCTTTCCAGGTTCCCTGTGGACAAATCATCACATATACAAAGGAAATTGTCCTGACACACCAAAGGCAACTCACCGATATGATGGGTAATTTACTAATATACTAAGGATAACTCGACAACATATTAAAAGGCAGCTTACTGATAGTAAGGGTAACTTCCTGACATACCATGGGTAACTTGATGACATAGCCTAGGGTAGTTTCAAGACATACCAAGCGTAATTTGGCAATATTCTAAGTGTAACTCACCAACATACTAAAAATACCTCACTGACATACCAAGGAGAACTCAATGACATACCAAGGACTACTCAATGACACAAAGATAATGCAATGACATACCAAGGACAACTCAACAGTATAAAAAGGATAACTCAAGGACATACAAAGGATAATTCAACAACATACTGAAGACAACGCCATGACATACCAAGGATAACTCATCGACAGCAAGGATATCTCAAGGACATACTGAGGACTACTCAATGACATACCAAGAATAGCTTACAGACATAACAAAAGTAACTTGATGTCACGGTAGCCCCCGCACCCCGGCGCCTGGCAGCAGCTTCCTCGCTGCTCGCTGGCCAGGCGCCGAATGATATTGCGGTCGCTTCCGCACACGTGGGGAAGCCGGGGGGCGGGGCCTGGCGGGCTGACGCGGACCCGCCGGGTTTAAAGCCCAGGCTCTCAGAAATGCCGGTGCCCTGACGTGGTAGTTACTTCCCGCAGAGCTCTTGCATATTTGGCTAACAACTATTCTGTGTATTGACCCCTTGGCATTGGCAAACGACTATTCTGTGTATTGACCCCTTGGCATTGGCAAACGACTATTCTGTGTATTGACCCCTTGGCATTGGCAAACGACTATTCTGTGTATTGACCCCTTGGCATTGGCAAACGACTATTCTGTGTATTGACCCCTTGGCATTGGCAAACGACTATTCTGTGTATGACCCCTGGCATTGGCGAACGAACCACTCTGTGTATGATCCCTGGCATTGGCGAACGAACCATTCTGTGCATAACCCCTGGTATTGGCATCAACTCTTCTAATTCTGGTATTGAGGTCAGTCTGTGTGGCACCCTAAGCACACATCAGACTACACCTTGTGTTGTTAGGGTCTTGGGAAGAGCTAATCATTCTAACTTCTTGTGTATCATTCTGTGTCTGTCTAGTCGTGCGACCACTCTAAGGATCGGAAGGGTAGAGACTGTTCTGTGTCTAGAAACCACTAGTCAGATAAAGCAGAGGGATCCGTGACGTCTCTCTTGTACGTGCTCTGTACTGCCATTCTTGTAGTCTGTCTAGTCGTGCCGACCACTCTAAGGATCGGAAGGGTAGAGAGTGTCCTGCGTATAGGGACCACCACTCTAGTATCAGGGGGATCCGTGACACTTGATTACATATTAGGCATAACTCGTTGACAAAGCAAGGATAAAGCAATGACATACCAAAGATAACTCCGTGACATACGAAGGATAACTCGGCGACATTCCAAGGGTAACTATTCCAATACAGTATATCAATGGTAATTTGCCATCATATGTTATCAAGGACAACTGGCCAACATATCAATGGTAATTTGCCATCATATCAAGGTCAACTGGCCAACATATCAATGGTAGTTTGCCATCATATCAAGGGCAAATTCACAGCCATACAAAGGATGATGTTACCCTAAGAAATAATCAGATAATTATGTGTTTTATGGGCCTTGGAGAGTTGCCGAAGGTTAACAGAAGCAGAAGTACATCATTTTTTCATTCTTCTGTTGCTTAGTAGTCTGTAATCTGTGAGTTGATTTTCAGGAAAGCATTTTAATGGATTCATCTCCCTAACGTGATAACTGCTCCTGCTTATTACACGATTTAAAACACTCAGCCACAGCCGAGAGCATTTTGTGTCTTCACTGGGTTATTTCACTTTGGTTTTAGCTACAGTCAGGCCGATCAGTGGATTTAATGGCTGTTTATGGGGAGTTGATTTTATCGTGGTGGTCATTTACATGAAATGATTACATTTCTGTCAAGGCTGAATAGACAACAATGCATCAAGAAAACCTCTGAAAAGCCATTTTGTTTTACATAAAACAAAAGGGGCTCGATCATCACTGAGCCCTAAATGGAGAGACGCAAATGGGAGAAAAGCAGCTTGAACCTTTCCTCATTTGAGGGTCGCCATTAATGGCTCCATTCCGGACAAGCTGCCATATCGGTAGTTTGAGCTGAAATATGTTACAGCCAGTGACCGATGCCGGGAGCGTCACCTCAGGCAACATTTTCTGGATTCCATAGGACTCCATGAATCCCATACTGACTGTCTTGACCTAAAATTTGCTGTTTCGTTCTTTTTATAATACAAGTTTGTATTAGGGAATAAGAAAGTAATTATAAAGCCAGATATGCGTTTCGCACCTTCCTTGGACTTGGACCGTTCAGTTGGGAACCTTTTGCAATGGACCTCCTTCAGCCATCTTTGTCCAGATTTGTGATGCAAAAAAAATAAAGACCAACATCCATTTATCTGAGTCTGTTATGATACTTAGGATCAGTATTAAGCTCACAGGAGAACTAAAATAAATTCAGAGGTGGGTTAAAGACTATTAAAGGTCATCCAGTTTGCAACAATGTATAGATGAGGGCAGAAAGGGAAAAAGATATGGGTAGCCATCAAAGACATAATGCACAGAGACATAGATATAAGGAGTACCAGAAGCCCTATGACAACATCTTTACTACAAATCTCCGGAGGTCACATCCCAGGGACAGACACATGATCACAAACCACCAAACATCTTCTGAAGAGCTACATCATTTCTTGACCACCCAAGATTACCATAGCCTAATGGCCATCACAGGGTGGGTGATTAGCGGGGCGTCCAGTATCCCATAGTGTCGGTGGGACCTGTGGACATCAAAAGGTTGGCTAAGGTTTGACAGTGATTAAGCACATGTCTGTTTAAGTTACGGAGTGTCAAAATTATTGTAGAAAGACACGTTGCATTCTAAATTTTCCTTTCTCTAGCCTCTCCTCCTCCATTTCATCCCTTTTCTTTGGGGCAGTCATACTAATACGAAACTACACTGTTTGGTTGGTAGGACTATCACAAGGTACACTTGGAGAGGTCAAATAAGGACAGAGATGTATGGGTTGAACACAGAGACAGGCTCAAGCAAACAACAGAAATGCGTGATTCATATCATCTCTTAACCAAAATGTTTTTGTTTTCGCTATACCGGCTTGGTCTTGTGAGGGACGGTGCTCCACCGACAGGCAGGAATCAAATTCTTTGGTGACGAGGCTGAGACGGTTATTGATATTGTTCAGTGACCTGAATCATCATTCCCAGAGATACAGTTAAAGCCTTGGGGGATTTAGAATGTTTTGTTTTTGAGAGAACAATTATGTCGGTCATTACGTACAGCAGAATGGACTTTTGGCTCCGAATCAGCTCGGCAAAATGCATCTCCGTGATTAGAAAAAGAGAAAAGACGTGACATTATTGTTTTGTTATACCAGTAGTTTATACATTTATGCCTTTACCGCTGCAATCATGTGAACTTCTACTGTTGATTACTTGATTATACCTCTTCGTCAATGTCATACCTTTACCTCTTGCCTATACCTTCTATGCCTATAATTCTTCTCTACATCTCTTATCTACACCTTTCACGATACATTTTTCCTATACCTCTTCTTTATAGTCCTCATCTATATCCACTCTTCTACCGTTTGTGTAGTCCTCACCAATATCAGTGGTTCTACATCTTTCTTATAGCCCTCACCTATATCTGTTCTTCTACCTCTTTCTTATAGTCCTTAACTATCTTCATTCTGCTACCTCTTTCTTATATTCCTCACCTACAGTATTTCAGTTCTTCCACCTCTTCCTTGTTGTCTTCGCCTATAACCGTTCTTCTACCTCTTTCTGACGGTCTTCTTTGATATGTTTTTCCACCTCTTTCTTATTGTTGTCACCTATATCCATCATTCTACCTCATTCTTGCAGACCATACCTATAGCCATTATTTTACCTCTTTCATATGGTCTTCTCCTATATGTGTTCTTATACCTCTTTCTTATGGTCCTCACCTATATCTGTTCTTCCATCTCTTTCTTGTGATCCTCTCTTATATCTGTTCTTCCACCTCTTTCTTATGGTCCTCATCTATATCTGTTCTTCTACCTCTTTCGTACAGACCACATCTATATCCTTTCTGCCACCGCTTTCTTATTGTCGCATCTATTTCCTTTCTTCCACCTCTTTCTTGTGTTCTTCACCTATATCTGTTCTTATACCCCTTTCTTACGGTGTTCACCTATATCCATTCTTCCACCTCTTTTTTTGCAGTCCTCACCTATATCCGTTCTTCCATCACTTTCTTATGGTGCTCACATTTATCTGTTCTTCCGTCGTTTCTTATGGTCCTCACCTGCATCCATTTCTTAGGGTCTTCATCTATACTTGTTTTTATACCTTTTCCTTATAGCCCTCATCCATATCCTTTCCATTACCTGCTGCTTATATTCTTCATCTATAGCTATTCTCATACCTCCTGTTTATAGCCCTCATCCATACTTCTTTGGCTTTGATACGGTTCACCCAGACCATAAGTGTGCCCATTACTGTCTTCTACTCCCTTTGGGGATGAGATCTCTTTGCACCTTCTTTATTTTGCAGCTTTTCATTAATCTTTGAGCCTCCCGATTTGTTCTCCAGCTGCGGACAGTGTCCCTGCTCATCCCAGCTCCACTAATTCCATTCCCGGACTGAATCAGATTCTCCAGCAGAGAGCAGACAACTAATTACATTGCCAGAGTCCCGCGGAGACCATGCAATATTAATTCCAATCGCCGGAGTCTTGAAGGTCATTTTAGGGAAGATTAGAATGGCTGATAGAGAACGTCTGATTTTGCTTCTTAACTGTTGAGCTTTCTGCAAGGTTGTGTGGAGCATTTGGCTTGTCTAATCAGTAAACTTTCTCAACGTGAGGTGACAAGATTTGTCCTTTATGGGATTTGGTGTATAAAACTATACACACATCAGGTAAAACTATACTTAAAGAAGACTTTTATGGCAGTAGGTTCTAATTTTTCTGTAACTGCGATCTAGCAATACTCAGGAAGTCATTCAACTATATTTATAGACCATGAGGGCGGCCATTTTGAATTTGTAGCTGTGGATTCCTGTGTTACACAGATTGAAGGGTCTCTGTATTTCTTTCTAAACAATGGGAATGTACTCGGATTCCTATGAAAGAGTCTGAGAGACAAAGCTTGATTTCTCGATCTGTACTTAGAAACCAGACAGCGACGAGCCCTGGATGAATGCAAACATTTCTGTCCGTTGCTGTCTGTTGACAGGTCACCACCCCATGATTGTTGCTACGAGTCGAGTGCTGTGTGATCCTTGTCCATATTGTGTTTTTAATGAGCTGATCTCTTGTGTCTTTGCAGAGTCAACTTTCCCAGGCCCTGAATGGATTGTCAGACAGAGCTAAGGAAGCCAAAGAGTTCCTGGTTCAACTGCGAAACATGGTCCAGCAGATCCAGGTAGGGTAACCCACCAACATGGCAGCAAACCAATAACTGCTGTCATAAATACACTGCCGGAGGAGGACGCCATACAAAATTCCTTATGAAAAATGCTCTATAGGTCAGGTGTGACTAAAAATTGGTAGGACTACAATTCCGATGATGCTTTTAGGCTGTCAGTGCTTCAGAGTGGATGAATATTTACATTTTGGCCACTGAGATGTAAAGAATAATGTACATGGTACATATGTTACGGGTAAAGTCTGAAATTGGGTAAAGCTTGCTTTACCTGGCCAAAGCCCTTTTAGGCTTTTCCTCGAGTAATCTGTGGACTACCGATCCCACTTTGGCAAACGGGATGTTTAGGGTTTAGGGCTAGTCTTAGGGTTGGTTAGGATTAGGGTTAAGCTTGGCCATGCATTTGGGTATTCTTACATATGGGGTCAACTCTGCACCACTATTAACTCTCAGAAAACAAATTTCCCAGTGGCGTTTGGGTACATAGCGGTTTACCCAGGTAAAACACCGGCGTTTGCTTTCATTTTGGGCTTTACGGAAAGCTGCCTGGGTAATGTCAAGGATCCTAGGATTATCCGGATTTTGGACTTTACCCATAACTCATTTGAAATTCACAAATTTAAAATAATTTTTTTTTATCCATTTTTTTTTTACACAATATTCTTGTAAAGTATTATTGTTGTTATTCGTCGAAATAATAAATATGATCAGGTTTCTTACATCCCAAAAACTCACACACACAACCCCCAACACAATGTGCACCGAAATATATATATCTTATAATACAAATACACAAGATAATAAACACACATCCATAACCCCACGCTGAGTGAAGGAGAGGCTCTTGTAAAGATAAAGAGAGCATTAGGCCTGAAAGGCTTTTCGGTACACGGTAACCATGGAGACCGTAGTAGGGATGCAGTAATAATCCCAGCGGCGCAATCAGTGAAAAGGGCCGGGATCAAATGTCCCTGACGCTCCCGAGAAAACAAAAGGGAGGAATCGGCGGCGCTGTCTGAGGGACGGCTTACAAATATGCTAGACACGATTTAACAGAACCCACTGCAAGATTAGAGACCGGCGGCACAATCCCACCGGAGACCGGCGGTGCTCCCCCCATCATTGCCATGAGCGTATAAAGCACATGCCTGTCTGAGTCTAATGAACTGCTGTATGGGAGCTGCGCGTTATGGCGGTGTTCATATATACTGCTAATATTTAATGTCTCCAGCTGGAATGGGTATAAGGAAGATTAAATAATGAGGAGCAGTGGTTGTGGGGTGGGGGATAAATGTAGACGCATGAGAGCTGTTAGGGGACAGCAGCTGCTGAAGTATGAAAAAAAATGAGGGAAAATACCAGCGACAATAGACTATAGTGGATAATTACTGAAGTATAAGGACTATAATAATGGATGGTGGCTAATCAATCACTGAGATACAAGGGGTAAAGGGGACACTCACTAAGGTACAAGAGGTATGGGGGATACTCACTGAGGTACAAGGGGTAAAGGGGACACTCACTGAGGTACAAGGGGTATGGTGGACACTCACTGAGGTAAAAGGCATATGGGGACACTTGCAGAGGCACAAGGGGTATGGTGGACAATCAATGATGTACAAGGGGTATGGGGGACATTCACTGAGGCTCAGGGGGTATGGGGACATTCACTGAGGCTCAAGGGGTATGGGGGACATTCACTGAGGCTCAAGGGGTATGGGGACATTCACTGAGGCTCAAGGGGTATGGGGACATTCACTGAGGCTCAAGGGGTATGGGGACATTCACTGAGGCTCAAGGGGTATGGGGGACATTCACTGAGGCTCAAGGGGTATGGGGACATTCACTGAGGCTCAAGGGGTATGGGGGACATTCACTGAGGCTCAAGGGGTATGGGGGACATTCACTGAGGCTCAAGGGGTATGGGGGACATTCACTTAGGCTCAAGGGGTATGGGGGATGAGGTGTGACAGCTATAGGGAAATAATTGTTGTGACGACATTGCTGTAAAGTAAGTTAATTCAGGTATGGGGTCTCTAGTAAATAACATGAGAAATAAGGGGTACAATGGTAAAATTTCAGTGTAAGAGCAATAGGGTGATAGTAGGTAAAATAGAAAGTCTGTAGGTGATATTAACTGCATAAGAAACAGTGGAGAACTAAGAGCTTTGTGAAGTAATACCTAAACTATAAGCACTATGTAAGGTAATATATGCCCAATAAATGTGCTATATGAGGTCATAGCTGTGATATAAGGACTATGTGAGGTAATAGCTGTGCGATATGTGCCATGTGAGGTAATAACTAAGATATAAATGCTCTATGAGGTAATATAGATGCAATATTTGCTAAGTGAGATAATACTTAAGCCATGAGAGCTATGTGATGTAATATCTGTGGAATAAATTCTATATATGAGGTAATAGCTGTGATATATGTGCTATGTGTGGTAATGGGGGCAATATATATTTATGTGCTATATGAGGTAATTGCTATGATATAAGAGCCATGTGAGGTAATAACTAAGATATAAATAGCATGTGAGGTAATAGGTGCAACATATATGTGCTAAGTGAGATAAAACCTAAGACATAAGAGCTGTGTGATGTAATAGCTGTGTAAAAATCGTGTATGAGGTAACAGCTGTGATATTATTTATAAGTGCTATGTAAGGTACTTTTTTTTTTTGAGAAAGGATTTTACCAGGAAGGATACATTGAGATTTCTCTGGTTTTCAAGTTTGTCCTGGGTGGCGAGTATGTACCGTTAGGTGTCTTGCCCAAGGACACTTACTGGAGAGGTGCTCTAGCTGGGATTCGAACCTGTGTCTCCACAGTCTCCACGGTTATAGAGCAGTGATATTACCTCTACTCCACCTAGCTGTGATATAAGAGTTGCGTGGGGTAATAGCTGTGATATAAGAACTGTGTGAGGTAATAGCTGTGATATAAGAGCTATATGAGGTAATAGCTGTGATATAAGAACTGTGAGGTAATAGCTGTGATATAAGAACTGTGTGAAGTAATAGCTGTGATATAAGAGCTATATGAGGTAATAGCTGTGATATAAGAACTGTGTGAGGTAATAGCTGTGATATAAGGGCTATATGAGGTAATAGCTATGATATAACAACTGTGTGAGGTAATAGCTGTGATATAAGAACTGTGTGAAGTAATAGCTGTGATATAAGAGCTATATGAGGTAATAGCTGTGATATAAGAGCTATATGAGGTAATAGCTGTGATATAAGAACTGTGTGAGGTAATAGCTGTGATATAAGAGCTGTGTGAGGTAATAGCTGTGATAAAAGAGCTATATGAGGTAATAGCTGTGATATAAGAGCTGTGTGAGGTAATCGCTGTGATATAAGGGCTGTGTGAGGTAATAGCTGTGATAAAAGAGCTGTGTGAGGTAATCGCTGTGATATAAGGGCTGTGTGAGGTAATAGCTGTGATATAAGAGCTGTGTGAGGTAATGGCTGTGATATAATTTGGCTAGTAAGCCGTAGGAGACAACATTACCAGGCAGCAGAAGAGAACTCATTTTCCTGGGTGACAAGTAATGTACGTCTGCTAGAAGGTCCCTTATTTTCAGTAGTCCTCTACTTACTTTGTTTTGGGTCAAGTCTGGCTTCCTGTTGACTCCTCATTGGTTGGGTCCTTCTATCGACTGCTGAGTGTTAAGTAATTAGCCTTTTTGTTTCTATGAAAAAACACAGATAATTTATGATGGAAAGGATGTGATCCTGCGTACAGCTGAACCTCACCTTTTTATAACGCAGGAGAACAGCGTGGAGTTTGAAGCCTGCCTGGTGGCCCAATGCGACGCCCTGATTGACGCACTGAACAGGAGGAAAGTCCAGCTTCTCGCCAGGGTGAACAAGGAACATGAGCACAAGCTGAAGGTGGGCTGATAAAATAATTACAATTCAATTTGGATAAAATCAGACGTCATACACAACATGTTCCTCACTCAAGCTCATGTGGTTTTATGTTAATGTTTCTCTTATTTCTAGAGGCCATGTTCCATCTTATATTTCTCCTGAGCTACCATGGGCTAGGAGACCATGCCCAACATGGGCTAGGGTTACATATTTGGGTTAGAAACTAGGGTTTGTGTTACATTAATAAATCAGGTTTAGGGTTAGAAGTGAGGGTTAGAAAATAGAGTTAGAAATTAGGGTTAT
Source organism: Leptobrachium leishanense (assembly GCA_009667805.1). Taxonomy (NCBI): domain Eukaryota; kingdom Metazoa; phylum Chordata; class Amphibia; order Anura; family Megophryidae; genus Leptobrachium; species Leptobrachium leishanense. The sequence goes on from CM019075.1 coordinate 75,595,235, forward strand.
GGTTAGAAACTGGGTTTATACATTAAAAATAGGGTTAGAAATTAGGGTGGGATTTGCAAATTTGAGTTAGGGTTTGAAATTAGAGTTAGAGATTAAAGTTAAGCTTAGTTATTAGGTTTAAAGTTAGAAATTAGGGTTAGAAATTAAGGATAGGCTTAGTAATTAGTTTTAAAGTTAGAAATTAAGGTCAGAGATAGAAATTGGGGTTAGAAAGTAGCGTTAGTGTTACAAATTAGGATTAAGATTACAAATTACAGTTAAGGTTAGAAATTAAGGTTATTGTTAGTAATTTGGGTTAGGGTTACAAATTAGGGTTATGCTACAAATTACGGTTTGGGTTAGTAATTTAAGTTATGGCTAGAAACTGGGTTTAGAAATTAAAGTTAGGGTTAGAAATTAGGGTGGGATTTGCAAATTTGGGTTAGGGTTAGAAATTAGGGTTAGAGAATAAGGTTAAACGTAGTTATTAGGTATAAAGTTAGAAATTAGGGTTATAAATTAAGGTTAGGTTTAGTAATTGGTTTTAACGTTATAAATTAAGGTTAGAATTAGAAATTGGGGTTAGAAAGTAGTGTTAGGGTTACAAATTAGGGTTAAGGTTACAAATTACAGTTAAGGTTAGAAATTAAGGTTATGGGTAGTAGTTAGGGTTAGGGATGTAAAGTAGGGTTACAAATTAGGGCTACGGTTACTAATTACGGTTGGGTTAGTAATTTAAGTTATGGCTAGAAACTGGGTTTAGAAATTAAAGTTAGGGTTAGAAATTAGGGTGGGATTTGCAAATTTGGGTTAGGGTTAGAAATTAGGGTTAGAGAATAAGGTTAAACGTAGTTATTAGGTATAAAGTTAGAAATTAGGGTTATAAATTAAGGTTAGGTTTAGTAATTGGTTTTAACGTTATAAATTAAGGTTAGAATTAGAAATTGGGGTTAGAAAGTAGTGTTAGGGTTACAAATTAGGGTTAAGGTTACAAATTACAGTTAAGGTTAGAAATTAAGGTTATGGGTAGTAGTTAGGGTTAGGGATGTAAAGTAGGGTTACAAATTAGGGCTACGGTTACTAATTACGGTTTGGGTTAGAAATTGAGGTTAGGGGTAGTTATTAGGGTTAAAGTTAGAAATTTTGGTTAGCAATTAAGGTCAGAGTTAATAGGGATAAATTTAGAAATTAGGGTTAGGGTTAGAAGTTAAAGTTGGAAATTGAGGCTATGGTTAGTAGTTGGGGTTAGGGTTACATATTAGGTTTGGTTTAGAAATTAAGGTTAGGGTTAGTAATTTGGGTTGGGGTAGAAATTAGAATACATTTAGTATACAGTTCAACACTGCATAAATTTCCCTTTAAGTCATGATGGTGTGTCTCCTCCTTCACATAGATCAGCGCTCTCGTATCACGGAAAGGTATAATATATATATATATTTTCTTGGATTATTTATTTCAAAGCGCAAGGAGGTTTGTCGGGAGCGATCACGAGCCGCGATAAAGCGAAGCTAAATTGATTCTAGAAGTAATTCCGGCCTTTCTGCGACGCACATTCCCATGAAAAAGCCCCAGCACGTCCCTCCTCCTGACCTGCCGGCGGATTGATTCCCCGCCGGACCTTCCTGTTATCCCTCCGACGACCGGTGGAGAGGAAAGATCAATTACAGAGGGCGCCTGGGCATGCGAAATCCTGCATCTCCCGCATCTCCTTTCTCATCCCTTATTTGTTTGTAGATGCAACGTGCTGATTAAAATTCAGTGTGTTCCTCCGAGGTGGTCGGCGCGTCCAACCCCACATTAAATTACCATGAAGCTGTCTGAAAAATCAATATCGAGATCCTCGTGTTTGCTTCCGTAGAGGCTGCACAGGATCCAGCGAGTGACGGCTCAGGATACATACCTGTTTATATATGTATCGATAGGAGACGGACAAATGGTTGCAGTTGGGGCGGTAATCACCGAGCTACCGACAGTCAAAATAATGGGTTTTCCTTTGTGTCGCTAGAAGATTTATATAAATGTACCTTTTCCAGATCCTCCTATCTTCTCATACACGTTCGCTCACGAAATTCTGGGAGTTAACCATTTCATTACCAAAAACTTGTACAGATGATTTTACATTTTAAAAAAAAAAGGAAGAGGATTTAAAAACCCCATTTTCAAACCTTAAAATGCAGAATTAGTATTCTCCCTGGAGAGAGAGACAACATTCTCAGTGAGACCGCACTCCTGTCACCCTGTATTACTGTAAAGTAATTGTTACCATCGCTGTAACAAAAAGCTCAACAAAATTTACTGCAGCATTCCAGCAGCCAGGCATTTGTCGGAATACAGGAAGAGCTGTGGGGTCAGTCGCTGCTGTACAGGGATAAAATTCAGGGGGTTATGACAAGTGTAAATCCCTGTACAGTACAGATATAAGGTGTCGCTGTAATTGCCATACACAGGCATTATGCAGCACATACAGATTCAAGATGTTGCTGTAATTGCCATACACAGGCATTATGCAGCACATACAGATACAAGGTGTTGCTGTAATTGCCATACACAGGCATTATGCAGCACATACAGATACAAGGTGTTACTGTAATTTCCATACACAGGCATTATGTAGCACATACAGATACAAGGTGTTGCTGTAATTGCCATACACAGGCATTATGCAGCACATACAGATACAAGGTGTTGCTGTAATTTCCATACACAGGCATTATGCAGCACATACAGATACAAGGTGTTGCTGTAATTGCCATACACAGGCATTATGCAGCACATACAGATACAAGGTGTTGCTGTAATTTCCATACACAGGCATTATGCAGCACATACAGATACAAGGTGTTGCTGTAATTTCCATACACAGGCATTATGCGGCACATACAGATACAAGGTGTTGCTGTAATTACCATACACAGGCATTATGCAGCACATACAGATACAAGGTGTTGCTGTAATTGCCATACACAGACATTATGCTGCACATACAGATACAAGGTATTGCTGTAATTGCCATACACAGGCATTATGCAGCACATACAGATACAAGGTGTTGCTGTAATTGCCATACACAGGCATTATGCAGCACATACAGATACAAGGTGTTGCTGTAATTGCCACACACAGGCATTATGCAGCACATACAGATACAAGGTGTTGCTGTAATTGTCATACACAGGCTTTATGAGGCACATACAGATATTGCATTGCTAATAATCTCATTCTTACCACTATAAATCCCCATAAGCAGGAGATCTCACCATTTTATTAGCTGTCCGCAGCACATTTACTGCATCTGCCTGTATGCTGATAATAATGAAGGCCCCATGTGACATTGTGCCAGATAAAGGACGCCATCTAGAATTTAGAACCTTTCATCCCCATAATATTTCTGTACGGGGTAAACCAATACATGATAAGGTCCCTTTTCGGGCAAACGCAGTGATCACGTCCGTGTTGCTGCACAGTTTAACGTCCGTCGTAGCATAGAATCATGATCAATAGAGACCCACACACTAAGTACGTGAGCACCAAACTGTTGTTTTATTCTTTTAACTATCACAAAATAACAACCTTTATGCAAATATTCTATTTTACCCTATTTGCAAATCCCATGTTTCTCGGCAGTGAAAATGTTAAAGAGACAAGGTGTGCATTTTAATGTACATTTCCCTATCTGGTTCCTCTGTGTCTCCGCATTAACTTGGAGCTGAATAGAAGAAACCTGAAGGCCTCCTGCATGGCTGCATCGATTTCCATCCGTCTCTGCAATGCACATTTTCATGCTGGCCATGAAGCAGCATCGCACGTACATTCCTGTTTATGGATAATTTGCAGCTTGGAACACATTGTATAAACCAGTACAATGTATCACATGAAAAAACTGTATGTGGTTATTAACAGGTTCCCCATTCTGCAAACTCACCTGGAGATGTAAGATCACTTTTATATAAACCATGAATTCATACGTATGGTGAGGGTGAATATCGTGGGATGTGTTTGCCTTCTGAACCTCTTTCTAATCCTGAAATCCCATATTTTAGCAGTAACTGTACATATTCAGGCTGTTCGGGTGTCTTTTTAGGGGTTTCTCCATATATTCAGGGTGTGCGGGTGTATTTTTAGGGGCTCCTCCATATATTCAGGGTGTACGGGGTTTTTTTAGGGGTTCCTCCATATATTCAGGGTGTGCGGGTATATTTTTAGGGGCTCCTCCATATATTCAGTGTGTGCGGGTGTCTTTTTAGGGGCTCCTCCATATATTCAGTGTGTGCGGGTGTCTTTTTAGGGGCTCCTCCATATATTCAGTGTGTGCGGGTGTCTTTTTAGGGGTTTCTCCATATATTCAGGGTGTGCGGGTGTCTTTTTAGGGGCTCCTCCATATATTCAGGGTGTGCGGGTGTCTTTTTAGGGGCTCCTCCATATATTCAGGGTGTGTGTGTGTCTTTTTAGGGGCTCCTCCATATATTCAGGGTGTGCGGGTGTGTTTTTAGGGGCTCCTCCATATATTCAGGGTGTGTGGGTGTGTTTTAGGGGCTCCTCCATATATTCAGGGTTTGCGGGTGTCTTTTTAGGGGTTTCTCCATATATTCAGGGTGTGTGGGTGTATTTTTAGGGGCTCCTCCATATATTCAGGGTGCACATGTGTCCTTTTAGGGGCTCCTCCATATATTCAGGGTGTAGGTGACTTTTTAGGGGTTTCTCCATATATTCAGGGTGTGTGGGTGTATTTTTAGGGGCTCCTCCATATATTCAGGGTGTGTGGGTGTCTTTTTTTAGAGGCTCCTCCATATATTCAGGGTGTGTGGGTGTATTTTTAGAGGCTCCTCCATATATTCAGGGTGTGTGGGTGTATTTTTAGGGTCTCCGCTATATATTCAGGGTGCGTAGCTGTTTTATTAGGGGGTTTCTCTATATATTCAGAGTGCGCAGCTGTTATATTGGGGGTTTCTCTATATATATTTGGGGTGTGTAGGCATTTTATTAGGGGGTTTCTCTATATATTCAGGGTGCGTAGCTGTTTTTTTAGGGGGTTTATATATTCTGGGTGCGTAGCTGTTTTATTAGGGGGTTTCTCTATATATTCAGGGTGCGTAGCTGTTTTTTTAGGGGGTTTATATATTCTGGGCGTGTAGCTGTTTTATTAGGGGGTTTCTCTATATATTTAGGGTGCGTAGCTGTTTTTTTAGGGGGTTTCTCCATATATTCAGGGTGCGTAGCTGTTTTATTAGGGGGTTTCTCTATACATTCAGGGTGCGTAGCTGTTTTATTAGGGGTTTCTCTATATATTCAGGGTTTGTAGGCATTTTATTAGGGGTTTATCTATATATTCAGGGTGCGTAGCTGTTTTATTAGGGGGTTTCTCTATATATTCAGAGTGCGCAGCTTTTTTATTAGGGAGTTTATATATATATATTCGGGGTGTGTAGGCATTTTATTAGGGTCTTTCTCTATATTTTCAGGGTGTGCAGTTGTATAACAGAGCTGCACAGCAATTAACCTCCCAGCAATGATTCTCTGAATAATAATAAATGCTGAAATCACTCGCTGTTAATAAGCTACTTTCCTCATGTTCTATATGACAATTCTATATACATAAATGGCTCAGACAGGACGTGACATCATCTGAAACGTCCGGGACTTCCTTGTCTCTTGCTCCACCTCCTTCAACATTCCCTAAAATGCAAGTGCTTCCTTTTGGTCTTTTGGAATATTTGGTGTTTTTTTGTGTTAAGATGTGGAAACGTCATAAAACACACGGCTAGAGATATTGTAAATGATAAATAAAGGGTTTATTGTTACTTTAGGCTTTTTTAAGATATGTTTTGTATCTCATACTGTCAGGAACGTGGGGATGGTACCTGGGTGGCACCTGGATGGCAGGGGTATGAGCCCAGGATGCAGTGGTCTGCACTGATAAACAGAGGATATGGATGGTGGAGGGTGAATGGAAATAAAGACTAACCAGGTTGATTGCAGAGGATGATGGGGATGATGGTTGTAATTGCAGGAATCAGAAATGGGGGAGCAGGAGCAGGAGCAGGATCAGGATCAGGTAGCAGATAGCAACAAAGCAACTATGTTCACTCTTCGTGAGCATGAGCTGCACTGAACCAGCAATGTGTGAGTGCGGGGCAAAGCCCTTCATTTCGTGAGTCACGTGTGTTTGATGTTTAACTCTTACACTGCTGGATGCCGGTTGCTGGCTGCAGGGCAGGAACAGGATGGAAGTGAACCACCAGGGGGGGGTTTCAGGATGGCTACAGCCAGGGATCCTGACACATACATGGTTTTAATTCCGGTTGGTGTTAGATGGAGATTGAGATAAAGTGAATTATGGGTATTTTATTGAAGCAACAGGAATCCAGCGGCTGCTGACACCTGACATGAAATCAGGGTGTTCCGTTATCAATACCCTACAATTATTTAATAATATTATTATTTATAGTTAGAGTTATTTCTCTTTCAATCCATTCCATTTTTACATTTTATTTTAAGATATATGTGACGCTATAAGAGATTCCTCAGCCAGTTTATAAATCCCCCTGCAGGTCTGACCATCCTGTCTTTCCATCCTAGGTTGTGCGGGATCAGATCTCTCATTGCACTGTGAAGCTGCGTCAGACCACGGGGTTAATGGAGTATTGTCTGGAGGTTATAAAAGAAAACGACCCCAGCGGCTTCCTCCAGGTTAGCGGCGATTCCGATGATGCTCGTTTTATGCCAAGAAAAAGTAGAAACATCCAAAATATAATAGTTATCATTAATATCTATCTGTCCAACGATCTATACAGAAAACATAATAATTATATTATAAATATATACACAGAAAACATAATAATCAATATAAATATATATGCAAAATTATTATAATTAATATTTATACATATATATAATAATTCTAACCTATATCTTCACACAAAAACATATAATGATTTTGCATTTATATTTATTATGTTTTTGTGTGAAGATATGTTATAATTATTATTTATATGTATAATTATTAATTATAATAATTTTGCATATATATTAATATTTTTACATATATAGTAAACATTTCAATTGTGGTGCAGGTCAAAAAAGTGAGAGTAAAAGCCTCCACACTGCAAATAATAAAGTTTATAGCTGCAGAGAACATTTATACATCCTAGCAATTCAGAGAACCGCTTACGGAACTCATGTGCTACATTCCCCATATGCAGCAAAGAAATCTGGGTAGGATATGCAAATTAAGTCCACAGCTTCTCCCTTGTTTTATGCATCATGGTTCTGTAATAACATAGAACCCACCTTGTCCAATGGCATGCCATATTAAATCGGCAATGGTCAGATCATGCTACTGATCAGTCACTCCTATAGTGCACTCCTAAGCAGTAGATAGAATGTAACTGGTTGCTATCGATGCTTAGCCCCTAGGGTAAATCAATAAGCATTTCAATTGTGGTGGAGGGCAAAAAAGGGAGATTAAAAGCCTCTACACTGCAAATTAGAAAGTTTATTATTGCAGAGACCATTTACACATCCCAGCAATTCAAAGAACCGCTTACAGAGCTCCTGTGCTACATTCCCCATATGCAGCAAAGAACTCTGGGTAAGACATGCAAATACTGTCTGCAATTTCCCATTTTTTTGCATGCTGGGGCTGTTTCACACTGAACCCTCCAATCAATGCCGCGCCATACTAAATGGCTTTCGTGGTGTGGCATTGATTTGAGGGTTCTGTGTTAAAGCAGACCCAGGATGCAGAAAAAATGGGAAATTGCAGACATAATTTGCATGTCTTACCCAGAGTTCTTTGCTACATATGGGGAATGTAGCACTGGAGATCTGTGATGCAGTTCTTTGAATTGCTGGGATGTGTAAATGGTCTCTGCAGTAATAAACTTTATAATTTGCAGCGTGAAGGCTTTTAATCTCATTTTTTGCCCTCCACCACAACCTTAAAAAGAATATATATATAAAAATAATTATAACGTATATATTCACACAAAAACATAATAATTAATATATATAACATAAAATAAAGTGGTCAGGATGGGTAGAGTGTCCTTTTAGCAAAACAAACACGGTTATTCAAAGAGAATCGAAAAGTCACCGCACGTTCGATGACTTTTCTTTCCCTGCAATTCGGTTCAATTTGGCGATCCCAGTTCGCCGACCCTGTGGTGTATTCAGCAAGCACCGCAGGGCCGTCGTACTGCAGGGAAAACCCGCTGCAAACCTGACGAGCACACACTGCAAAACCCGCCGAACACTCACCGAAACCCGCAGAAACAGCTGGATTAACCCCGCCGAACACGCCGGAGAAACCTGAGCAGCCGCCGATCACAGCGCAGAGTAGCCGCCAGAAAAAGCCAACACCGCAGATGAATGTAATGAAGAAAAAAAAAACAGTAGGCTTGAAAGTTTGAAATTTTAAACGCTGTTTGCAAAAAAACTACTTAACGAAAATGCCTGGAATTTACATATAAAATCCAATGAATGATAATAAAAAGGGCTGTTACAGAAAAAAGAAAAAACGATTTAAGAAAAAAAAAAATGAAAAGAAAAAATCTCAAAAAAATCACGAAAAATGCCTAAAATATCCTAATAAATCTATAAATAAAGAGAATTTTTACTGCAGAATTTTATAATGAACGGTTTATTAGATATTTAATTAAAACGGCAATATTTTTAACATTGAAGTCTATGGGATTCTCCTGAATAAACCAGCCGAATGAAACCACCGAATGGCAGGGCATTTCGGGAACCTTTCACTGCTGGTTTGTGTTCTCTGAATAGCTGAAGCAGTGCTTTTTCATGGGGATTTCACTGCCCTCGAACAGGCACCGAACAGGCACCGTATGTTCAGGCAATTCGCCATCATTTGGCGAACTGCCTGCTCTCTGAAAAGCCGAATGGCCAGGAAAGGTAACCGTATGCTAAATTTCACTGTTCAGTTACCTTTCACCAGCAATTCTGATCTCTTTGAGTAACACTGAAAATATTTAATCTGAATTTTGGACAAAATCGAATCAAGGTATTGTAATTTTCTGACGGAGTGAAGATTGTAGACCGTGTAGATTTTGCCGGCACATATATTATGTGTATTGTTGCCGAATGAGTGACTATTAGAACCTAACGTTACATTACATTTGGATTGAATTAGATTTCTGACGCCTTGATTCGGAGGGTGCACCTTACTGAGGACCAGTGGGGAAAGGGGACGCTGACGCCAAGAATGACGACTGATTTTGATCTGAATCTGGACAGCGCGCCTCTCCTGCAGTCAATCCACCAGCTCGACTTTGTCCAGATGAAAGGTAAAGAAACATATGGTTTGCTATAGTGTACTATGACCAGCTTGGTGCATTCTTCCTCCAAGAATGGTAGAGAACAAAGAGGATGTATTTTAGGGGTTCCTCCATATATTCAGGGTGTGTGGGTGTATTTTAGGGGTTCCTCCATATATTCAGGGTGTGCAGGTGTCTTTTTAGGGGCGCCTCCATATATTCAGGGTGTGTGGGTGTCTTTTATGGGGTTCCACCATATATTAAGGGTGTGTGGGTGTCATTTTAGGGGCTCCTCCATATATTCAGGGTGTGCGGGTGTCGTTTTAGAGGCTCCTCCATATATTCAGGGTGTGCGGGTGTCTTTTTAGGGGCTTCTCCATATATTCAGGATGCGTGGGTGTCTTTTTAGGGGCTCCTCCATATATTTGGGGTGTTTGGGGGTCTTGTTGGGGGTGTCTTTTTAGGGGCTCATATATATATATATATAATAATGTTAGAGAGCAAAGAGGAGAAACGTAGGACAAGCTGGTTGGAAATTTTGCTGGTCTTTGAAAATGTTCTCAAATCTGAAATTTCTATGGTAAATCTACAATTTGAGGTAAAGAAAAACCACCTCAAAAGTATATATCTCACAATACACTCATCAGTTCTCATTAATACCAAAAACCTTGAATAACAGTCCACGGCCAACCATGCTTTCTACTATTCACTATGATTCTCAGTGACTGCCCAAATACTCAATACAGGAGATGGAAGAAAACGTGTGAATACAAATTGACACATATATATGCGAAAAATAGCCTGTGGCTGGAAGTCATACAACTTCAAGTGATCACCAAGAGACGGCCCAAACCAAGGGGTCAAGTTGAGCAGGAATTCTTACAGGGTTATTCAGAGAGCGGTGAAAAGCAGGAGAATGACTGGAGAATGGAAAATTCTAGGTCAAAATAGCCAAACCAGAAAAATTCTCCCATTCATCTCACTTTCCAAATCGTCTATTTTGACCTAGAATTCTCCATTCTCCAGTCATTCTCCTGCTTTTCTCCGCTCTCTGAATAACCCTGATAGTAACACAATTCCACCACTATTTTTCTTTGGTCGCGCACACTGTAAAGCTTTAATTTAGATTTTAGTCTTGGTTAGTGCCCATACTTATATTTTGTAATGAGGCTCCAAGCTCTGAGAAGAACAAACCTGTTCAGTTTGCTCTTTTTTTCCCTGGTGGAACATCCCTGGTGCCACAGTGTCTCTTCCCCACTAAACTTTTCAAGCGTGCTTTCTCAACATTGCATCATCTCAATGTGCCTACTCAGCATTGCATCATCCTTTCCCAATGACTTTCCCAAAACCAACATTCTTACATAACTTTATACAATATTGAATAACTAAGTAATAACATACTAATGAACAGTAAATGGGGCATATCGCCTAAGTGCTTGCTTCAGTTGTATTAGAATAAAAAATAACCACAGTCCAAAAGCAAGCAGTAAAATGGCTTTAGTTAAAAATTTTAAGGACTCCGCCCTTGTCCCAACCAATATCACTGGCTCAGGATGAGCGAGGACCCAGTTGTTCTGTACAGGTGACATCTGGGACAGAGGTTTATGAAATTGTTGTTGTTCTCCAAGACCAGCGTTCACCAGTGGAAGCTGCAGACCCATTGTATTGGTTTCCATAGCGATTCCTCTCATTTTAGAACTTTGCCCCAATTTTCCCGTGTGCAGTGACTCATCGGAGCTTCATGGGTTCTCTATGAGTGACGGGTGATGGAAGTTACGTAGGCGACGTTGCTGTGCGAGCAATCACCCTGTCACTCATGAGGATTTGTATTTCCTGATAGTAAGAGGTCGGGAGAGCTTTAACCACACGAAATGTCTTCAGATAATAACGTATTGTGTTTACATCAACTATTTAATGTAAAACCGAAGGCCAAAGCTAATTATTTTTTGTTTTCTGACAATATATGTAATTTTCCTTGTATTGTTTGCGACTTTCTTGTTTTTTTTTCCCGGATTTAATTCATTTTTTTTTTCTGAGGTTCAGAGGGAAAAATCAGCGTGTAACAATAACCGTTGTTCTCCTGCGGCATTAAACATAGACAAAGAAAAAATACACAGAATTATAGACGATATTCTGTATAAGGGAGGTGTGGCAGGTATCCCTGACAGCGCATCAGTAGTGCAAAACACTAGAATGCAATTGAAACGTTTGCATATGCATATATAAATAATGGAATAAAGTGCATCAACAGTAGGCACAATAGTGAAATAAAGTGCTACAAAACAGTAAAGTGCAGCGGTGCCTTAAAAGAATAAAAACAACAAGGCTTAGTGCAATAGTGCATATAGGAGGATACGTAGATAACCAGTAGATAATAATCAATAAAGTGCACAAATTAAATGTCCATTGCTAATCCGATGGACATGCACAAAAAGTGCAAAAAGTGTCCAATATTTCAATTGAGTGCAATAGTGCGTATAGCAGTCCGTGAAAATGGAAGATAAAATACTCAGGAGTCCCAATGTTTGTGGTGCTCCTTCTTATTCCGGTGGAAAGTTTGTCACGTCCTCGATTTCATAAAAGAGAAGGATGAAGCACACGGGGAAATCTTTGGTGCAGGAGATCTTATGACAAATTGGGCAAAGATTATTACTGGTAGAGGTATATACCACTCACATTTAAATGAGCCTAAAGGTTTCCCGGCTCTAGGTTTAATCGCCTATGGCCATGTAGAGAGTGGCACTTCCCTTCTTTACCAAGTAGCAGATCCTATACGAATTAAGAACAGATGGGAGACAATGCTCCCATAGCGTAATACTGCAGGGTAACCAAACAGAGGTAATTACACAGTGCACTCACCAATTAAGGAGCCTTTCAATCTCAGGCTCAGTCAGTATAGCCTTAGGCACTCTTAGGTAGGTGCCCTGGACCTCTTTTCCTCGTTGGCAGATCGAGTGGTGTTGTTCCCATGAGGTATCAGGTTGGAATTAGCAAAACACGACCAATAAAGGGTTAAAAGTAAAAAATATAAATTTATTTCATAAAAAGGGACATAAAAATACCGAGACGCGTTTCGTTTTTTAAAACAGAGACACTACAGGACAATACACCGTCTGAGGAAGGCTACCGCACCTGAAACGCGTCTCAGTATTTTTATGTCCCTTTTTATGGAATAAATGTATATTTTTTACTTTTAACACCAGTGGTAAGCGGTGTCCCTCAGGGGTCTGTTATAGGACCAATACTATTCAATTTATTTATAAATGAACTTGAGATAGGCATTGAAAGTCATGTATCAGTGTTTGCAGATGACACAAAGCTAGGAAAAGTGATACAATGTGAGCAGGATGTTACTTCGCTGCAGAGGGATTTAGATAGATTGGGGGACTGGGCACTTAAATGGCAGATGAGATTTAATCTAGATAAATGCAAAGTTATGCATTTTGGAGTGAAGACACACATGTAATTTATACCCTAAATGGTACGGAGTTAGGGAAATCCAAGCAGGAGAAGGATTTGGGAATAATCATAGACTTCAAGCTAAGTAACAATGTGCAATGTCAAACAGCAGCCGCCAAGGCCAGCAAAGTACTGGCATGCATTAAAAGGGGAGTTCACTCACGGGATGAAAACATCATTTTGCCTCTGTATAAATCAATGGTCAGGCCGCACCTTGAATATGCCGTGCAATTTTGGGCACCGGTCTTAAAAAAAGATATTATATCGCTAGAAAAAGTGCAGAGACGGGCAACTAAATTAATAAGGGGAATGGAAGGGTTAAGTTATGAGGAAAGACTAACAAGCTTAAACCTGTTTAGTTTAGAGAAAAGGCGCCTTAGAGGGGATCTGATAACCTTATATAAATATATACGGGGCCATTATCAACCATTGTCTGATAACCTATTCATTAACAGGACTATACATAGGACAAGGGGTCATCCATTTAGACTGGAAGAAAGAAAATTTAGATTAAAGCATAGGAAGGGTTATTTTACGGTGAGAACAATAAAGCTGTGGAATTCTCTGCCTGTTGAGGTGGTTGGGTCAGAGTCTGTACAGACTTTTAAAAAACGACTGGATGACTTCCTGCAGACACAGAATATTAAGGGTTATAATATTTAATATGTGGGTAAAAGCTTCTTGATCCAAGGAGAATCTGACGCCATTCTGGGGTCAAGAAGGAATTTTTTCCCAGTATGTTGCAAATTTCAGACTGGGTTTTTTGCCTTCTTTTGGATCAACAGCAGTAGGTTATGTGGGAGAGGCTGAACCCGATGGACGCATGTCTTTTTTCAGCCTATATAACTATGTAACTATGTAACCTTCATTGGCCGTGTTTTGTGTAATTACCTCTGTTTGGTTACCCTGCAGTATTACGCTATGGGAGCATTGTCTCCCATCTGTTCTTAATTCGTATAGGACCTGCTACTTGGTAAAGAAGGGAAGTGATTAAACCTAGAGCCGGGAAACCTTTAGGCTCATTTAAATGTGAGTGTATATACCTCTACCTCAATTTTGGCGAATTGCCTGCACGTAAGGTGCTGTTTGAAGGCAGTGAAATCCCCCATAGAGAAGCAATGGTTAAGCTATTCAGAGACACCGAACAGCAGTAAAAAGTTGCCGAAATGCCCTGCAGTTCGGTGGTTTCATTCGGCAGGTTTAATCAGGCGAATCCCATAGGTTTCATTGTTAAAAATATTCCCGTTTTAATTCAATATCTAATAAACCGTTTATTATTTTATTCTGCAGCAAAAAGACTCTTTATTTATAGGGGGTTTTTTTAGGATCTTTTTTTTCGTTTTTTTCTTAAAAGCGTTTTTTCTGTAACAGACCTTTTTATTACCATTCATTGGATCTTATATGTAAATTCCAGGCATTTTCGTTCAGTAGTTTTTTTGCAAACAGCGTTTCAATTTTGAAACTTTCAAGCGTACGTTTTTTTTTTGTTTTTTTTCCCACCTGTTCGTCGGCATGTCAGCTTTTTCCGGCGGCTGCTCTGTTCTGTGATTGGCGGGCTTTCATCTTTTTCCAGTGTGTTCGGCGTGGTTTTTCCCGCAGTTCCGGTGGGTTTTCAGTGGGTTTTCAACGCGATTGCGGTGGGTTTTCCCTGGTGCTTGCGGAATTCACCGCAGGGTGGGGAACTTTGATTCCCAAATGCAGGGAACTGTGGGGAATGAGAGAGCACCGAAATGTTGGCAACATTTCGGTGCTCTCCGAATAACCTCTTTAGGGTCGCTTGTATACAGATATATTGCTTACAATATAATATATGAATTTATAAATGCAGAGATAATAGAGAAACTGGGTTCCAAGGGACTGTAGAAACACTCAAGACTCAACACCAAATAATGGCAGGATTGATGGACTCCTTTATACAAAGCTCTTAGGTAAACCTCAAAATAATAGATATAAATGGATTGTCTGGGATTTCCTTGTTTCCATGATTTTATCCTCAGCTGATTTCCCTTCATCGTAAATATGAACCAATATTTGTAATTCGCGCGTACAGGTGGATGCGCTGTGCCTCTAGGGCACACTGCAAGCGGACAGCGAGCGCTACTGTATCAGCGAGAGAAATCCGCACCCTACAAACATTCCATCAATCAAATAGGTTTTTTGTGAAATGTATTTACTCATCCTTATCTCTGCAAATCCTTCCCTGACTCTGCCAGGATAACCAACGAGTCCATTCACCGTGTGAGTTTAATCCGTGGCGACAGCTCCTACTTTTTTTGTTTTTTTGCAGTGTCATTTGCCAAAAGGAGAAACCTTGGCTTCAGCCTGATTTTACCCGAATTGACCTTTCTGCTGGATGAAGCAGAGCTAGATCAGGGAAGCCCTCATTATATCCACTACTCAGAGACAGCTAAACCCTCATAGGAAATTCTATTCATTATTTATGATAGAAATGTGCTCCTTTGCAAAAAATAAATAAATGCATTAGTGATGCAGAAAATTTATGTTCGACCATCATTAAATATTCACATATTATTACAGTAAAACACAATATATTATAACGTCCATCCCTCCCGCATCTCCTTTATCTTGCTGGAAATTATATTCTCCTGGCTAAAAAGTTAATTTATGTCTGGGCTGCTGTCACCCTATATCTACGCACAGGGAATGGTCGCGTCCTCCATCCTACCTTAGTGTAGAAGTGGCATCAACAAAAAAAAATTACATTATTTCTGTTTTCTGACAAGCAGTATAAGATGCAGGGTGTTATAGAAGCTGTAAATCCCTATATAGTACAGATATATGGTGTCAGCCAGTACAGGGATAAGATGCAGGGTGTTATAGAAGCTGTAAATCTATATAATACTCAGATATATGGTGTCAGTCAGTACAGGGATAAGATGCAGGGTGTTATAGAAGGTGTATATCCCTGTATAGTACAGATATATGGTGTCAGTCAGTACAGGGATAAGATGCAGGGTGTTATAGAAGCTGTAAAGCTATATAATACTCAGATATATGGTGTCAGTCAGTACAGGGATAAGATGCAGGGTGTCATAGAAGCTGTAAATCCCTGTATAGTACATATATATGGTGTCAGTCAGTACAGGGATATGATGCAGGGTGTTACAGAAGGTGTAAATCCCTATATAGTACAGATATATGGTGTCAGTCAGTACAGGGATAAGATGCAGGGTGTTATAGAAGCTGTAAATCTATATAATACACAGATATATGGTGACAGTACAGTACTAGGATAAGATACAGGGTGTTATAGAAGCTGTAAATCCCTATATAGTACAGCTATATGGTGTCCGTACAGTACTGGGATAAGATACAGGGTGTTATAGAAGCTGTAAATCTATATAATACTCAGATATATGGTGTTAGTCAGTACAGGGATAAGATACAGGGTGTTACAGAAGCTGTAAATCCCTATATAGTACAGATATATGGTGTCAGTCAGTACAGGGATAAGATGCAGGGTGTTATAGAAGCTGTAAATCTATATAATACACAGATATATGGTGACAGTACAGTACTAGGATAAGATACAGGGTGTTATAGAAGCTGTAAATCCCTATATAGTACAGATATATGGTGTCAGTACAGTACTGGGATAAGATACAGGGTGTTATAGAAGCTGTAAATCCCTGTATAGTACAGCTATATGGTGTCCGTCAGTACAGGGATAAGATGCAGGGTGTTATAGAAGCTGTAAATCTATATAATACTCAGATATATGGTGTTAGTCAGTACAGGGATAAGATACAGGGTGTTATAGAAGCTGTAAATCCCTATATAGTACAGATATATGGTGTCAGTCAGTACAGGGATAAGATGCAGGGTGTTATAGAAGCTGTAAATCTATATAATACACAGATATATGGTGACAGTACAGTACTAGGATAAGATACAGGGTGTTATAGAAGCTGTAAATCTATATAATACTCAGATATATGGTGTTAGTCAGTACAGGGATAAGATACAGGGTGTTACAGAAGCTGTAAATCCCTATATAGTACAGATATATGGTGTCAGTCAGTACAGGGATAAGATGCAGGGTGTTATAGAAGCTGTAAATCTATATAATACACAGATATATGGTGACAGTACAGTACTAGGATAAGATACAGGGTGTTATAGAAGCTGTAAATCCCTATATAGTACAGATATATGGTGTCAGTACAGTACTGGGATAAGATACAGGGTGTTATAGAAGCTGTAAATCCCTATATAGTACAGATATATGGTGTCAGTCAGTACAGGGATAAGATGCAGGGTGTTATAGAAGCTGTAAATCTATATAATACACAGATATATGGTGTCAGTACAGTACTGGGATAAGATGCAGGGTGTTATAGAAGCTGTAAATCCCTATATAGTACAGATATAGGGTGTCAGTACAGTACTGGGATAAGATACAGGGTGTTATAGAAGCTGTAAATACCGATATAGGGTGTCAGTACAGTACTGGGATAAGATGCAGGGTGTTATAGAAGCTGTAAATCTATATAATACACAGATCTATGGTGTCAGTCAGTACAGGGATAAGATGCAGGGTGTTATAGAGGCTGTAAAACCCTGTATAATACACAGATGTATGCAGGGTTATTCAAAGAGAATCGAAAAAGTTCAGTGACTTTTCGATATCTTCAATTCGGTACGATTTTCCGATCCCATTTCGGCGACCCTGCGGTGTATTCAGCAAGCACCACAGGGCCGCCGTAATGCAGGGAAAAGTCACGGCAAAACAAGGGCGAACGCACACCGAAACCCGCAAAAACATCTGGATCAACCCGCCGAAGACGCCGGAGAAAAACCCAAGCAGGAGCCGATCAGAGCGCAGAGCAGACGCCGGAAAAACCCGACACCGCAGACGAATGGAGTGGAAAATAAAACCAGTACGCTTGAATGTTTGAAAAGTGAAACGCTGTTTGCAAAGAAACTACTGAGCGAAAATGTCTGAAATTTACATATAAAATCCAATGAATGATAATAAAAAGGCTGTTACAGAAAAAAGAAAAAATTATTAAAGAAAAAAATGTTTGCAAAAAATGACTAAAAGATCCTAAAAAATCTATAAATAAAAAGACTTTTTACTGCAGAATTTTATAATGAACGGTTTATTAGATATTGAATTAAAACGGGAATATTTTTAACATTGAAGCCTATGGGATTCTCCTGAATAAACCTGCCGAATGAAACCACCGAATGGCAGGGCATTTCGGGAACCTTTCACTGCTGGTTTGTGTTCTCCAAATAGACGAAGTATTGCTTCTCTATGGGGATTTCACTGCCCTCGAACAGGCACCGTATGTGCAGGAAATTCGCCAGGATTTGGCGAATTGCCTGCTTTCTGGATAGCCCAATGGCCAGGAAAGGTAGGTAACCATAAGTTGAAGTTCGGTTACCTTTCGGACCCAATTCAGTTCTCTTTGAATAACACTGATGGTGTTAGTACAGATACAGTTGTGTTCAAAATTATTCAACCCCCACTGAAATTGAGTGTTTTGGCCAGTTTGACATTGATTTTGATCATTCAGTCATCTTGCTTACAATTAAATCAAAGAGGCACGTGTAGGTCAGACAAATATAACATAACATTTATAATGAAATAACCACAAATGTCTTTTCTGTGCTCACATCATTATCAGTTTTATTCAACCCCCAAGTGACATTCAATCTTAGTACTTAGTACAACATCCTTTTACAGTTATAATAGCTTTTAAACGTGAAGCATAGCTTGACACAAGTGTCTTGCAGCGATCTACGGGTATCTTCGCCCATTCGTCATGGGCAAAAGCCTCCAGTTCAGTCACATTCTTAGGCTTGCGCACTGCAACTGCTTTCTTTCAGTCCCACCAGAGGTTCTCAATCGGATTTAAGTCAGGTGACTGCGATGGCCACTCCAAAATGTTCCAGCCTTTAATCTGCAACCATGCTCTAGTGGACTTGGAGGTATGCTTGGGATCATTGTCCTGTTGAAAGGTCCAACGTCTCCCAAGCCTCAGGTTTGTGACGGACTGCATCACATTGTCATCCAATATCTCCTGGTACTGAAGAGAATTCATGGTACCTTGCACACGCTGAAGCTTCCCTGTACCTGCAGAAGCAAAACAGCCCCAAAGCATGATTGACCCCCCCCCGCCATGCTTCACAGTAGGCAAGGTGTTCTTTTCTTCATAGGCCTTGTTCTTCCTCCTCCAAACATAGCGTTGATCCATGGGCCCAAACAGTTCTAATTTTGTTTCATCAGTCCACAGAACACTATCCCAAAACTTCTGTGGTTTGTCCACATGACTTTTGGCATACTGCAGTCGACTCTTCTTATTCTTTGGAGACAGCAAGGGGGTGCGCCTGGGAGTTCTGGCATGGAGGCCTTCATTACGCAGTGTGCGCCGTATTGTCTGAGCTGAAACTTCAGTACCCACATCTGACAAATCTTTTCTCAGTTCCTCAGCAGTCACACGGGGACTTTTCTCCACTCTACGCTTCAGGTAGCGCACAGTAGTCGAAGTCAGCATCTTCTTTCTGCCACGACCAGGTAGCGTTTCAACAGTGCCCTTTGCCTTGAATTTGCGAATGATGCTTCCTATGGTCTCTCTTGGTATGTTTAACATCTTTGCAATCTTCTTATAGCCATTGCCCTTCCTGTGAAGAGTAATCACCTCTTCTCTTGTCTTCCTGGACCATTCTCTTGACTTCACCATGTTTGTAACCACACCAGTAAATGTCTAGAAGGAGCTGAGTATCACAGTCATTTTAAAGCTGTCTAATTGGTGCTTATTATGCTTTATTGCTGCTCCGTGACATCCACAGGTGTTTTCAATACCTGATTGAAAACACTTGAATGAACCTCTGTTCTTCAGAGTGGTAGTCTTTAAGGGGTTGAATAATTGTGTCAATGAAGAATTCACAAAAGAAACATTTACTACTGTATTACAAAACCAATTGATGTCATTTTAGTTGCATATGGTTCTTTAAAAAGTCCTTGTAGGATTTCATTCTGAATACAATTACAAATGTACACTAAATTCCCTAAAACCCTTTACAGCATTGGGGGTTGAATAATTTTGAACACAACTGTATATGGTGTCAGTACAGTAAAGGGATAAGATGCAGGGTGTTATAGAAGCTGTAAATCCCTGTATAGTACCAGATATTGATGCAAGTAGATATGCAGTTGCTGTGCACGGCGCCGACCTTTGATCAAAATTCTTTCTTTTTTAGCGAGTTTGCTTCTAAAAGTCCCAAACCCAAAACCCGTTACTGTATTTATCTGCTCTGATACCGAAATCCAGCGTGTCTCCTTTAATTTAGGTCGATGGTTTGGATTTCCCACCAGTTTGCTAATTGTGCACTTCAGATATGGCGTTAATTAGTCTGACAGCTCATTATTTCTGCTGTCATGCATATTCATCGTTAAACAAATCATTAGCTATGAGAAAATAAAAATTCTCTCTGCATAGGGAATAGCTTAGGCAGCTTCCCTTGGGTCGGAGTATGGACGCTGTGGCCACTGGCTCTGTTGTCGGACTGCAAACATTGTGTGTCCGGCTTAAGTCAGAATAACTTGATCCTTCTGACACCACCTAGAACCAGAAAAGCATCCAGCACACGCCACCGCGATGATCACCTCCTGGAGTCCATAGGTCTCCCTGGGGAGTTGTTATTCTGGGCCACGAACCCTGTGAGATCTCGCTCTCGTTGAATGATTGAGGAGGGAGACTGGGAACTGTTTGTTCCCAGTCTCACTCTTCTCCCAGTGAGAAGATGCAGGGTATTGCGCTTCTCTTTTCGCTACGGGATGAGAAGCGAGTATGGGATTTTTAGGGGTGGTTTGGAGCATGTTAAATGATTTTCCATTTGCAGAATGATTTAGCATCAGCTTCCAGGAGTTGTTAAAATTCTTCATTTCGCGTCCTGCCGGTAGTTTGCGCCGGTACCTTCTAATACCTCACGTGTCAAGATGCTAAAAAAATTATTTTGTTCCACGTGTTAAGGTTAGGAGACGCAAAGTACAGTAAGCTCCGCAAGCTGCAAAGCGCAAACTGACTTCACTCCATTGTAGCGTCTACTATGGAATATCGATGCCAGGCGTTAACCTTACTTATCCTAGCGCTAACGATTGCATATCAAGACGCTACATTAGCACCAACTATGCAGTAGAGACCCTTGTTTGGTGGAAACTCTCGTAGAAACAGTAAAGACCACATTTGGTGGAAATGTTATTCCAAAATAAAGCATATAGCTTTGGTCTCACTCCGTGGAATGTGCAGCTCACTTCACCTAACACTGGTATTTCAGCTCATATCCGCTTCCAACCTCTGAGTTGGCTCAAATCTCATCGATTCACCTCACCCCTCCACACCAAAAGGATTCATCAGCTCAGGGTATCCGAATAAAAAACTATTTATTGATATTATAAAACTATAAAATAATATAATCTTGAATTCAAGCTATGTTAAGCATAAATCCAAGTCCCAACGCGTTTCGCCCCTCACACTCGTCTCAGTGGCTGGAAGTGGGGAGGAGTCGGTGGAAGGTGGAGTGGACTGTACGTTCCTTGGAGTGAGACTACTATTGTTTTCTATGTTTATCTTTCTTCTAGAGTCGTCTTTTGTTTAGCTATTGAACTGTTTAGGTTGGTAAACGCTGGGCAGAGCCGCTCCTCTATATATCATATAAATTTAAGACCCATACAGTCAGGTCCAGAAATATTGGGACATGGACACAATTCTAACACCTTTGGCTCTATACACCACCACAATGGAGTTGGAATGAAACAAACACAATGTGCTTTAACTGCAGACTGTCAGCTTTAATTTGAGGGTATGTACATCCAACTCCGGTGAACCGTGTAGGACTTACAGCAGTTTGCAGATGTGCCTCCCACTTGTTAAGGGACCAAAAGTAATGGGACAGAATAATAATCATAAATCAAACTTTCCCTTCTTAATACTTGGTTACAAATCCTTTACAGTCAATCACAGCCTGAAGTCTGGAACGCATAGACATCACCAGACGCTGGGTTTCATCCCTGGTGATGCTCTGCCAGGCCTCTACTGCAACTGTCTTCAGTTCCTGCTTGTTCTTGGGGCATTTTCCCTTCAGTTTTGTCTTCAGCAAGTGAAATGCATGCTCAATGGGATTCAGGTCAGGTGATTGACTTGGCCATTGCATAACATTCCACTTCTGTCCCTTCAAAAACTCTTTGGTTGCTTTTGCAGTATGCTTTGGGTCATTGTCCATCTGCACTGTGAAGCGCCGTCCAATGAGTTCTGCAGCATTTGGCTGAATGTGAGCAGATAATATTGCCCGAAACACGTCAGAATTCATCCTGCTGCTTTTGTCAGCCGTCACATCATCAATAAATACAAGAGAACCAGTTCCATTGGCCGCCATACATGCCCACGCCATGACACTACCACCACCATGCTTCACTGATGAGGTGGTATGCTTAGGATCATGAGCAGTTCCTTTCCTTCTCCATACTCTTCTCTTCCCATCACTCTGGTACAAGTTGATCTTGGTCTCATCTGTCCTTAGGATCTTGTTCCAGAACTGTGAAGGCTTTGTTAGGTGTTGTTTGGCAATCTCTAATCTGGCCTGCCTGTTTTTGAGGCTCACCAATGGTTTACATCTTGTGGTGAACCCTCTGTATTCACTCCGGTGAAGTCTTCTCTCGATTGTTGACTTTGACACACATACACCTACCTCCTGGAGAGTGTTCTTGATCTGGCCAACTGTTGTGAAGGGTGTTTTCTTCACCAGGGAAAGAATTCTTCGGTAATCCAACACAGTTGTTTTCCGTGGTCTCCCGGGTCTTTTGGCGTTGCTGAGCTCACCGGTGCGTTCCTTCTTTTTCAGAATGTTCCAAACAGTTGTTTTGGCCACGCCTAATATTCTTGCTATCTCTCTGATGGGTTTGTTTTGTTTCTTCAGCCTAATGATGGCTTGCTTCACTGATAGTGACAGCTCTTTGGATCTCATCTTGAGAGTTGACAGCAACAGATTCCAAATGCAAATAGCACACTTGAAATGAACTCTGGGCCTTTTATCTGCACATTGTAATTGGGGTAATGAGGGAATATCACACACCTGGCCATGGAACAGCTGAGAAGCCATTTGTCCCATTACTTTTGGTCCCTTAACAAGTGGGAGGCACATCTGCAAACTGCTGTAAGTCCTACACCGTTCACCTGAGTTGGATGTACATACCCTCAAATTAAAGCTGACAGTCTGCAGTTAAAGCACATTGTGTTTGTTTCATTCCAAGTCCATTGTGGTGGTGTATAGAGCCAAAGATGTTACAATTGTGTCCATGTCCTAATATTTCTGGACCTGACTGTATATACGTATATACATGAATTTCAGGTCAATTGTGTAAATAAGAAATTAATTTACAACATCAGACCTGAAACCACAACGATTTTGGAATCCAGAGTAATGTGCAAATGCGTTGGTCATCCCACTACTCAAAGAGTTCCAGGGCATTGATATCAACTCTAGATCTTGATGGTCATGTATGGTGTCCTGCTTGGAATGAGAATGTCATGTTGCTTTATTTTAAGTCTTCGTCCTTTCATTAAATTCTTTTCAGTCCCCTGTCTAGTCCCGGCACCCCCGATGCTACAAATGGAGGAGTGTTGCACCCACAACAACAGCGCCACCTTGTCCTGGAAGCAGCCGCCGATGTCCATGGTACAAGCAGAGGGGTACATACTGGAGCTGGATGATGGCAATGGTGGTCAATTCCGAGTAAGAATGTTTACTAAACCAAAGTTTTATTTTATTTAGACACCTAATGGTAGCAGATAAGGCAGATATACAGTATATATGTGCAAAAGTATCTCTGCCACATGTATTTGTCCAAAAATTTCATTTTGACATTATCAGTATCCCATCCATAAATGCAATCTGGCCCTAGGAAGTTTGTGGCGTATATATATATATATATATATATATAATTTTGTGGTGGTTATATTTTGTGAATATTGACAAAACTGAATATTTATATTGTTTATAAATATTTTTTTTTATTTTGAATATTTCTACTTTTACCTAGATATATTTATTGCTTTTAATTTTTTTGTGTGTTTTTTTTAAGATTTCGTTAAAGTGAAATAAGCTTCTGTTTTTAATAAGTAGATTAGATATCACTCCCCTCAATTTAATCTGCAGGAAAAGTTTTCAACAGCGGGATTGTTTTTATGTATTTTTTGTTCATTGTCTTTTTATGGGCTCTATTACATTCTTTGCACAAAAACGCTCGCGCAGAGCGTTAATTTGTGCGCGAAGCGTTAAACCTTAACGCGCATAAATTAACGCTGGTATTACAATGCGCGCGCATTTTTTCACCCATCAAAAAATAACGAGCGTAAAAAAAGACACGCAAGAACGCACGCGCATTAACGTTGCGCGCAGAAATCGGTGTGCGGACTGTTTTTTTCACGCGATTCAGCCAATCAGAATTAAGAACCACAATTGTCTCCCGTTCAGTTTTTGCGCCTGTCAAACTCAATCTGAGTATAAAATGCTGTAGCAGTAATAAAAACACGCGCAACCTCTCAATTTTATTGTTTGGGTATGTGTAGAATGTGTAACTATACTTTGCTGCATTTTTATTTTTGGGCTGGTCTATTTGGGTTCGGCCAGAACGTTCAGATTTGCCATTAACACCAACTTTTCAAAGACGTTAAAATTATGCGCGCAAACGTTGTTCGTTAAAGTTTGCGCATAGATTGTAATACCATCCGCGTACCAGCGCACAAACGCATTTGCGCTCACAATGTTAAGTATAGGACGTGCAACGTACATTACGCTCGCAAAGGGTTCGCGCAGGTCCACCCGCGTTAGACGTTAATGTGCATTTTTTGCGCGGACGTTGTAATACGACGTTCAGCGCAAAGGGTTTTGCCCCTCGCGTTAATGCGTTTTTGCGCACGCGTTAAAATTTGCGTTAAGAATTTAATAGAGCCCTATATATGTTAACTTTAAAAAAATCACTCTTTTCATTAAAATAAAGTTTAGTCTTTTTTATAATTTTTAACACTTTTTTTTTTATATATTTTACCTTACATTTTTTTTCATTATAATAATATCCAGTATTTTATGTTAACTTAAAAATCATTTTTATTCAAATAAAATCTATTTTTTAATAATTTTGTTTAACTTTTTTATGTTAACATAAAAATATTTTTTTCATTAAAATGAAATCCCCTCTTTCATTAATTTATTTATTATATGTTAATTTAAAAAAATCATTAATTAATTTATTGTATCCTATTCCTTTTGTTGAATAAGTGTTTATTTTAGTCAGTATAATCTATAAACCCTCATAAAGCTCTATCATGTGATATAAAAAGATATTATAAAAAAAAATCTACCCCTAATTCCTGCAGAAATTAAATTCCCCTTTGGGAGAAACTGACTTTTCTACCTTGGTTCCTTCCTTTCCCTTTGTTTTCCTGCACAGAGACAGGAAAGGAAAATGGTCCTTTCCTCATTTTTGCTACACAGAGACCGATATTTATATATTTTGACTTAAAAATCATTTTTATCCAAATATAAATTATTAAAAGACATGATTTTATTTGAATAAAAATTATTTTTAAGTTAACATATAAAGTTATAAACTAATAATAGACTGGATTTTATTTGATTAAAAATTATTTTTTTAAGTTAACATATATATATATAAAAAAGTTCTAAATTATTAAAAGACATGATTTTTACTTTTTTACATATGTTAACTTAATTTTTTTATTTTTAATCCAATAAGATCCAGTCTTTTATTAGTTTATAGCTTTTTTATATGTTAACTTAAAAATTATTTTTATTAAAAAAAGTACAGTACAGAGATTAGATACCAGTTACTATAGAAACTCTAAATGCATGTGTAGTACAGCTATATGGTGCCACTGTATCTTCTGTATGGGGACATTACGCCACATACGCACAGGATTTTTACATTCTGCTCCCAGTGTTTGCAATCTGCAGTGTTTGTATCACAGGACCTTCACTCATACCCATACGCTGGGGTGTGACCACTGATATATCTGTACCACATTTATTGTGACAAACATAGTGACATCTAAAGGATCTAAAGGTAAATAGTCAATGTAATAGAGCAGCAGGAAATGCTGGCAGAATGCTTGGAAATGCTGGCAGAATGCTTGGAAATGCTGGCAGAATGCTTGGTTGTGTAGGGAGAGGTATTAGCAGTAGGAAAAGGGAAGTGCTCATGCCACTGTACAGAGCACTGGTGAGACCTCACTTGGAGTACTGTGTGCAGTACTGGAGACCGTATCTCCAGAAGGATATAGACATCTTAGAGAGAGTTCAGAGAAGGGCTACTAAAATGGTGTACGGCTTGAAGGAGAAAAGTTACCAGGAAAGACTTAATGATCTTAACATGTACAGCTTGGAAAAAAGACGAGACAGAGGAGATATGATAGAAACATTTAAATACGTAAAGGGAATCCACAAGGTAGAGGAAGGGAGTATATTAAAAGGAAACAAAGTAGCAAAACAAGAGGACATAGTCTTAGATTAGAGGGGCAAAGGTTTAAAAGTAACATCAGGAAGCATTATTTTACTGAGAGGGTGGTGGATACATGGAACAGCCTTCCAGTTGAAGTGGTAGAGGCCAAAACAGTAATTGAATTTAAGCAGGCATGGGATAGGCATAAGGCTATCCTAAACAAAAGATAAATCCAGGTAAAGTATCCATGTAATTGGGCAGACTAGATGGGCCGAAAGGTTCTTATCTGCCGACATTTTTCTATGTTTCTATGTTTCTACATAAAGGGTATTCCTCCCTCTGTGATAATATTCAGTGACATGTGAAAAATATTGCAAGTTAAGGGATACCATATAGTGTCTGGAACTTTTCTTCCCAGTAATTTTTCTGTAACGGATCACCGAATACATAAATAATTATACTGGCGCAAGTTGACTTGCATTTCAAGTAAACATTAACAGGCAGGGTTATCCAAAGAGATCCGAATTGCTTGAGAAAGGTAACCGAACGCTGAAAATCAGCGTTCGGTTACCTTTCCTGGCCATTCGGCTATCCAGAGAGCAGGCAATTCGCCAAATCCTAGCGAATTGCCTGAACATACGGTGCCTGTTCGGTGCCTGTTCGAGGGCAGTGAAATCCCCATGAAAAAGCACTGCTTCGTCTATTCAGAGAACACAAACCAACAGTGAAAGGTTCCCCTAATGCCCTGCCATTCGGTGGTTTAATTCGGCAAGTTAATTCAGGAGAATCCCATAGACTTCAATGTTAAAAATATTCCCGTTTTAATTAAATATCTAATAAACCGTTTATTATAATATTCTGCAGTAAAGAGTCTCTTTATTTATAGATTTTTTTAGGATATTTTAAGCATTTTTCTTATTTTTTTATTTTTTTTTAAAAGTCTGATTTTTTTTTTTTAAAGTTTACTTATTTTTTTTGTAACAGCCTCTTTATTATCATTCCCTGGACCTCCTGTGTAAATTTCAGACATTTTCGCTCAGTAGTTTCTTTGCAAACAGCGTTTCACTTTCACAGATTCATACAAACGGTTTTGCTAATTTATTCACTGCCTCCTCTGCGTCTCAGCTGCTTCGGCTCTGTGTGATTGGGCTCCTGTTCGGCTGCTTCGCTGCGTGTGATCGGCTCCTGCTCGGGTTTTTCGAAGGTTAATCCAGATGTTTTTTCTTGTTTTCGGCGTGCATTCGCTGGGTTTTGCGGTTAGTTTTCGTCAGGTTTTCGGCAGCTTTTCCCCGCAATTCGGGGACCCTGTGGTGTTTGCTGAATACACCGCAGGGTCACCGAAATGGAATCGGCAAAAGGAACCGAATTGAAGAGAACAAAAAGTCACCGAACGTGCGGTGACTTTTCGAATCTCTTTGAATAACCCTGTTAGATTAATATCTGTTTTAACCAAAAAGTACTTGTAGTGAAGGGGTTAAAGATGTAGCATTTATGATGTCCTCAGCAGTGAAGGTAAACTAGTAGACAAGCAGCCTATAGACTGAAGACTGGCAACAATTCGTTACTGAAGAGTAAACTCGGCAGACCGTATGTTTGTACACGACATTCCCCGTGGAGCTCGATCAGCTTATACCTTCTGGAATTTCATATCTCACAATGCTCAGCCACGCTAACGGGAGTTCCACGGTCAGGTGATAGAGAGATGCAGGGTATTAAAGTGTATTGTTAATTAATAGAGATGATGTCACATTCATTGTCCTTCAACGCTGACGAAGCGGCCTAACAAATACTTCATCAGGATAATATAGCTGTGCTCACACGGCCACGGGCCACCGACCTGATAGATCAAGTGGGAGTATCATGATTTATTGTCCATTTTTTAACACGGTTGCCGGTTTTATGCTCCGTATAATATATGACCTCTTTATACAGGGAATAGGCCATAAATTCACAGTTAGTAAATGCACAGGTCAGCTGTTAAGTAAATACCCAGTTAAAAACAAGTCTGGACTTCCCATCCTACCAGAGCTGCAGATGGTAGTTGATACATTACATATATTTATTAGTTTCATTCTTATTGTGAAGCAATTCACCAGTCGCAAAGGGACATCCCCCACCCAACACAAACAGAAAGTGGGGTTAACGGATGCAAGAGGTAGTTTGTAGGATATTTCAAGGTAGATGAAAGAGATAAATCATCAACAATGTGCACCACCAATGGTGGACATGTTCCAATAGGAGAGCAGATGGTCAAAGGCTTCTCTGTAGCCACCACTGCCTTCAGTGACAGCCATGACCAAATCCCTACATTGTCCACTGAATAGGTCAGAAGGAATTTAGAGATGATGTTCACCCAATCACATCCTGTTCCCACAGGAGGTGTTTGTTGGGAAGGAGACCATGTGTACCGTGGATGGACTTCATTTCAACAGTACGTACAATGCCCGGGTTAAAGCCTTCAACAAAGCTGGTGTCAGCCAGTATAGCAAGACTCTGGTCCTGCAGACATCAGAAGGTAAGGGTAAAGTTTTGATTTCCACCATCTTGTCGATCTTCAGAATTATCCAACAGATATCTCTTGTATCTCTACCATCCCATAATGATCCAGGTTTCCTTTTTTGTGTCGGTCTGTGGCATTGGCACTAAAGAACTATTAACTTAGGACTCCAGATCTGGAACATTCCATCCCTGTCCTCTTTCAGTGGTGTCAGTGATCTCGGTCGTGAGGAATTTAATATAACAAATGTGGCTGATGACTTTTGGCATCTGCTGTTGGAATCCACTTGTTACGTGTCTTTCATAGATATTTGGACCTTATCACACCATAACGTATCTCATTTGTTGTGTTGACTCAACCCGATTATTCTCCAAAACGAAATCGTTGTCGATTTCTATCTTTGCACACAGAAAATGGTTTTGTAGACTGTAAAATTCCTTATATTTCTAAAGAGTCTCAATAAACTCCATTGCTCAATGCCACCGGGTTTTCTTACACCTGCAAAGTGAGGTAGTCCTCTTGGGCTGTCTAACCAATTCCTAATAGAGGTCCATGTTAAATAGATGGAAGAATCTAATCACAGTTGTGATATGGGTTGAAGTTTGGTAACATTCTTCCATACCATCTGCTGTATTTTCCATCGTCTTGCTTGGTATTATGATATACATGTTACTCGATTTATGTACGTGTTCGTTTGTATATTTTGCGGTCATCAGTTGTTATACAAAGCATCCGTGAGGGTTGCACAGTGGTATTTTTTGTATTATTTTTCAAGGCATGTTTTTTTAAGACGTTCCAAAAACGCATATCAGGAGTAATAGAAAAAAGAGGTAGGTGGGTCACAAGTCTTCACGATGAGGTGAGTGCATCACACATTATCACGAGATGGCAAATACGTCACAACTCATCGGGAGAAGGCAGGTGGTTCACAACTCATCGGGAGAATGCAGGTGGTTCACAAGTCATCATAAGAAGGCAGGTGGAGCAAAAGTCATCACGAGAAGGCAGGGTGGTTACAAGTCATCAGGAGAAGGCAGGTGGGTCACAAGTCATCATGAAAAGACAGAGGGGTCACAAGTCATCACGAGAAGGCAGATGGGTTACAAGTCATCACAAGAAGGTGGATGGGTCACAAGTCATCATGAGAAGGTAGTTGGGTCACAAAAGTCCTCTCGAGAAGACAGGGGGGTCACAAGTCACCAGGAGAATGCGGGTGGGTCACAACAAGTCATCAGGAGAAGGCGGGTGGGTCACAAGTCATCACTAGAAGACAAGTGGGTCACAAGTCATCACAAGAAGGTAGGTGGATCACAAGTCATCACGAGAAGGTTGGTGGGTCACACGTCATCATGAAAAGGCAGATAGGGCAAAGGTCATCTTGAGAAGGCAGGGGGGTCACAAGTCATCACAAGAAGGTGGATTGGTCACAAACCCTCATGAGAAGGCGATGGGTCACAAGTCATCAGAGAATGCAGGTGGGTCACAAGTCACCACAAGAATGCCGTTGGTCACCAGTCATCACGCGAAGGCTGTGGGTCATTTATCATCACATGAAGGCAATTAGGTCACAAGTCGTGGAAGACTGGGTCCACAGCTTTTATTATTAAAATCCATGTGAATAAAACGTAATAAATTTTTGAAATCGAAAAGACATGAT
This sequence comes from Leptobrachium leishanense, assembly GCA_009667805.1. Classification (NCBI taxonomy): domain Eukaryota; kingdom Metazoa; phylum Chordata; class Amphibia; order Anura; family Megophryidae; genus Leptobrachium; species Leptobrachium leishanense. The sequence continues at coordinate 75,625,582 of CM019075.1, forward strand.
GAAAGTATCTCAATAAATGCACAGAAACAAAGCAATGCATTTCATTGGTCAACACTCTACTGGATGGAACTGTCATGATCGTCCAGGGATAAAGTCCAACCATTGTCAAAGGTTCCATCACAGAATACAAACTCATACTCATACATATGAAATTGGCAGTGGTAACTGTTCACAACGTGGCACTCATTTGTCTTCAGGCACATCTCGAGCACGCTATGTCACGTCTCACCGTGTTTCTCCTGGATCTCTGCATTGAATAGTATTTTTTTTATTTTTATTATTTTCTTCATTCGATATAAGAGCCACAAAGTCTGTGCTCTGCCTCACCGGCGCTTTTTGTGTCTTCATTTCATGGCTGGGTTGTGTGATAAAGTGAATCTGTCTCCTTCGACAAATCCTTGCGTTAATCGATACATCATAAAACCTGTCTTTATGTCGTGTAAATGTTTTTCTTTTGTTGCTTTTATCCGTTCAGCCGTCAAAGTGTCATTAATGCCATAGCTACACATATTTTCGTTGAAAGTGGTTTTCGTACAGGACAATAAAGTTTGTGGTCACCCCTCGTGGTCACCTGTTTGAAATCAAAGCTGCGTTATGATTGGCTGCCCAGTCTATCGACCAACCAGATTAAAGCCAGAGCAAAATATAATGGCGGCTTCATGTCTTCATGTACCTCCTGGACCAGGAAATGTAAATATAGAGCCGGTACATAGGTCTTAAACACATTTTTAAGTTTCTCTGACTGTGTTTTTAATATTAACAAATTAGTAATAAGAACTTAAATTTTTATGCTCTATATTATCTTTTTATTATTGCATAATTTTTCCTCCTATATATTTTTCTCCTGTCACAGTTGGCAGCTTCCTCCAGGCCCCTCACCTCCAGACAGGTTCCTCGCCTCCAGACAGGTTCCTCGCCTCCTGACAGGCTCCTTAGTGTGTGTTTTTTTTTTTTTATAAATATCATTTTTATATTTTTGATGTTTAACTTGGTTTTAGAACTGGTGCAGGACTCAGAAGAAAGGATACCATTCCAGAGAGAAGGGGGGCTACTTAGCTTGTGTACCACTGATGCCACAAGAATAATGAGTTCCGGGCCAGGTAGGTCCAGACGAAATCGATTAATGATCACGAGACGATTCTGCTGGACAAATGTTAAAGACATTTTAATGCAACTTATGATGTGTTGATTAATGTAACGGATTTTTGGAGAGTGACAGATTCACGTCTATGAGGGGGGAGGCAGGGATTTCTGTAGAAGTCTTCAGGAGATGCAGATGTGTCCATAAATTTACAGCATTGCACACCCCTTCTGTCACCGGTTGCACGAAAGGTAATATTTTGCATTTTATAATGGAAGGCATGAAAGGGCAATGGGAGGAGCCGTACCAGGTGCCACCATGACTTTCACGTCATACATGATACTGATATGATGTGAAAGTCATGGTGGCAGACACAAAATAATGCCAAGGTGCTCATTTCACAACAGAAGGTTCTACATATATATATAATCTTCTTTATTGAACCCACAGCCTTTCTCTCAGATTCTACAAGATCGGCTTCAATGTCATGGTGTCACGCTCGCACCAGGCTTGCGCCATGGTGAAGCCATGGCTCAGGTGGAAAGCCCCTATATGCAAAGACACTACTGCAGATAACAGTTGGACAGAGCAACACAGGGTTAACCAGAGACCTCTGCACAGCAATACCCAAAGAATCCCTAAGCTGAAAGGCCGGTCTTTGACGTAGCCGGATCTGCGCTATAGGAAAAGTTACCACAGAGCCGTGCAGGGTCTTATGAATTATACAGATGACAGGAATCACTATGAACAGTACAGACAGGGATAAAGCAAGAACGTAATCAAGAGGAAAAGCCAGGAGTCAGAAAACCAGAGCGAGTACCTTATCCAGATGCCAGGGTTCAGAACCAGGAGGGTTGTCAGAAAAGCCAATGGTCGGTACACGGGTAATCAGAATAAACAATAAATTGAAAACCAAAACACAGCAAGGAAACAACCATAAACTGAAATAACACAGGAGTAACCAGAAATAAATCAGAAACACAGAGGCAGGAGAAACAGGCAGCATTGCTCTCTTATGGGGAGCGGATCAGGACATGGACAAACAAGTGAGCTGGGAGAACAGAAACCATATTAACCCCTGAGCTGCAACCCAGGAATGTCAACATAAATCGAACCCTGCACAGGATATACATATACAGGGGACAGGGCTGGAGATGCAAAACTGACAGATGGTGGCTCTGTAGTCAGGTCAAAGAGTACTGGAAGGGAGTTGCATATTTTTGGGGCAGAGTTATGGAGCCAATTGAAATTCGGATGGGGTTAAAATATGTAAATTTCAAAATTTCACCTAGAAAATTCTCCTACTTTTTTCACTGTGTAGCAATAAACCCCCCAAAAATCCCTATTCGTTCAATGCAATGGAAAACTGAGATGGACCAAACCTTCCAGAAGCCCTTGATAGAGAGCTGTTGTCTAAAATTTGTCCGACCAGCCTTGTTTTTAGAATTTTGAACCCAAAGATTGTCCCCAAAAACTGCAAGTACATATTTGAGACCACAAGTTCACAGCACTTGTGGTGTCATAGGAAGAAGAAAGACCGGTACACAGGCCTAGCCTTGTGTGACTGATGTCACCAAGAGCAGTTCAGAGACATGTGGTAACATTGAATACTGCACCAGCCAGGGTTCCAATGGTCCAGTGTCTCCAACCCTGATGTGAACAGCAAAGAAAGACCAGTCACACGAGGCTTGGCTGTAGCAAGAGTTTTATTGTAGGACCAGCAAGGTTTCGGCCACTTTGGAAACGTCCTGAGTGTACGCCCGAAACGTTGCTACGCCTACAATAAAGCTCCTGCTAAAGCCAAGCCTTGTGTGACCGGTCTAAGTGGTTTTAAAGGTGTGCTTGCCCTTTTTGGGGATATTCTGTAGGTATAAAAGTCTAGAAAAGAGGCTGGTCGGACAAATTTTTGACTTGTGCTCTTGAAAGGGGCTTCTGGAAGGTTTGGTCCATATCAATCTTCCGTCGTACTGAACGAATAGGGATTTTTTTTATGGCTTATCTCTACACAGTAAAAGATAGGAGCATCTGAATTTCATTTGGCTTCATAATTTTGGCCCAAACTTTGCAACTCCGTTTCAGTACTCTTCAACCTCACCACAGAACCACCATGACTTAAGAAGTCGTCCTTGTAGAATCTGATAGAAATGCTGTGGGCTCAATAGAGAAGAACATGATTTGATATATGTAGAATCCTCTCTTGTGCAAATGCCTGGAATTTGCAGACACACCACTGACATTGTCTCTTCCCTGGAAGTTTAGGACCTATGGATGGCTTTTCCGCAATCTGTGACCTGCCATTTTGCAAGGAGACGATTACAACCTTTACATCCGTGTCTTTGTCACGCCAGGTCCTTTTCCTCGAATGTCAGCTACACTTGCAGCTCGGCTGCAACTCAACTCCATTCCCTCTCCACTCGAGTTCCTGCAACTCTCAGAACAGGGATCATGTATTGCACCAGGTAATGGCCCAGTCAAAGCTCATTTTCCTCCAGGTGAATATAAGCTAATTAAAATCACTGTCTGCTCAATGTTGCCATGAGAGAAATTTGCAAATAAATGATTCACAAATTTGGTGGAAACCCCACCAATTAGCAGGTATTAACACCTCTGCCACCAAGTGCCAAGTAATCGTCACACTTCATGGAAAACTACAACAGAGATCACATAGGGCTCGATTTAACTTGGCCCAATAACGGAAATCGGCAGTCTTTTTTTTCATGAAAAAAAAAGGTCACAAGTTGACCAGCAGAGATGGCCTTGCAGGGCGTTACAGGAACACTCAAGGGAAACATAAACACTTATGAATAATCAAACAGACTCCAGAGAAGGTCATCGTAGAGAAAAAAATGGGGGAACGGAGGGAGGGGGGAAACAGGCCAATGTTTGGAAGTCGGCAAAGGCCAGGCGGGGGCTACTGAAGCAGCTCAGGAAATGGTGCGTACAATAAAGAAAAAAGAGGACTGGGCAAAAAAGGTGGAGAACTGACCAGAAGGGTCGCTCTATTATCTGGGCAGAAAAGAAGAGGCCGCAGGGCCGGGCAATCTAGAGCCAAAAAAGTGGGTAGAGCCATGGTGCTTACTCGGTCGGCTCACCTAGGACCACCCATGGTCCTGCCACCCATAAAAAAATGGGGGATGGGAGAAAAACCAGAGCCACTGTAGCCTCAAAAGAAGCCAAGTCCCGCAAACTAGTCTTCAAATACAAGTCACGGAAGGGGGGGGGGAGTCTGCATGCTAAGACATCACCAAAACGTGGGGGGGGAAACAAAAAATGATGGGGGGGGCAATCACATCTGGGGGGGTATTGGGATAACAACCATGCAGAGGGAATCACCATAGGCAAGATTCCCAAGAGCGGGTCCTTCCAGCTCAGACAATGTCCAGGCAAGGAGGATGACATACTGTCACCACACATCCAGTATCAGGGAGCGAGGCCCCAGGCAGGGGATCGCAGGTGAATCCAAGGATCACAGGCCTCCCAGGCACCCAGATAGAGCGCTGTGCTCGTAGGTCGAGTGGGCCACAGACAGCAGCACCTCGGGCCAGAATCCAGCGTTGCCAGTCCCCAGGAGGTGAGACGGCCATCTCATATTACAGGGAAGGAGGCCCAGCTGCCTCCGTGGGGATTTCGGAACTGGCCAGTATCCTGCGAGAAACCGACAAGGCCAGCAGGAAGGGACATGTCGTCAGCACTGGTTGGCGATCAGCGTCATCGGGAACCCTCGCAGCCCCAGCTTTCCTCTCACGGGCAGCCAGACCTCTGACATTAGGTGAGTGCACCCCAGAAGTGCACTCCACAGTTGGGTCATTGCGCTGTACCCCAGCCTCCATAAGCCGGCCATGAGGCACGCACCGATTATCTGCAGGAGTGCCACCACACGGGATTCCTTCATCCCGGCATTTACGGAGTGCGGCAGCCATCCGATGCATATCCCCGCTGGTCAGGGGGCTCCCACCTCCATCATGCAGCATTGCCAAGATGGCGTCAAAGCCTGCCAACGCAGCCCAAGTGCCAGATCCTCCACGGTCCCAGGCACCCCCACGTCGCGAAAGCCCCCATCGACCGGGAGACAGGAGCTTTCAGCTGGCAGAAGATCAGCTCCTTGTGGTACTCCAATTCTCCGCAACTCCAGAGGACCACCAGACCGTTGATAACACAGCAGCGGATGGCGTACAGAGTCCCCTTCCAGAGCCCCCAGATGATCCAAAGGAGCACGCGGGCCCAACATCACCATCGGACCTAGCACACCGACGGGTGTTCCAGGAGGAAGCAGCAGGAGAAGCCGGCAGGCTAAGAGAATGGCCGCACTGAGGTGGAGGAGGTCAGGACAGCCCGGGGCAAACAACTCGGCACTGAAACCCCCACAGCAGGATCCCGGATGAGTCTCTACCACTAGGAAACGAGGGTGAGTGGAGAATTCGGCCAAAAAAAATCAAGAAAGTCAGCGGTTTGCCAAAAAGAAAAACGGAGATCCTCAGAATCGCAGCCGCTCACCTCAGCTTCCGGTCACACCCATCGGCAGTCTTTTCGACCCCAATTCAGGTCGTTTTTTGAATTTGGGAGATTTGGGAAGGGCATGCCGGCATTTCAATTCCCGTAAATAGTTTTATCTCGATTATTGTCTCTCGCGCCTAGAATCACGAATGGAAATTTCATCTTGGTTGAGTTCAAAAGTTTGAGTCAATGATTGAAAAATATTCAAGTGTATAAAGGAGTCGATGAGTGTATTTTAAGGCAGGGAAACCGAGAAAATAAACGTTCAATCTTTAAACTAGGCGTGCTAAATAGCCAAAATCGATATGATACTGGCCAAAAATAGACTGGTTTTCTGCGTCTTACTGGCCTGATTTTTTTACGGACCAGTGTCGTTTTTTGACTTGTTTCTCTGGATGAATTTTTTTTAGTAGAGTTTTTGAATTCGATTTTTTTTTTTAGAACTGAGACTCAACAACAAATTTTCCCAAAACCCGAATTAAATCGTGCCGATAATTGGTCTTCCATCCCAAGAGTCCTGGTGCACTCGCATAAAAAATTGACAATAAAAGCACAATAGTGTGGAGAATGAGATGGTACTTTTTGGTAGCCAGATTTTACAAAATACCCGGAGAAACTACTAATGCCCTTAAATAACCATTACAATTCTTCTCCAGGCATACGTAGCGAGAGATACAATCCAGAAACTGGTTCTGCTCGTTCCTGTCATAGGGTCGCTTGCCAGTAGGTCAAGATTGGTCAGTATGGATCTTCAAGTTGGCCTCAGGCTAATCAAAGGATCTCAGATGTTGTGGTCCTATGGGCCAAAGGAGAGATCAGGAAATCCTCCAGCTTTCATGGGTTTTCGAAGCCGCTCAAACAATCGAAGTAGGACCAGTTGGTCCCTCCATAATCTTCCTAAAGCCCGTCTGCTCGTATACCACTCTTTATTGGATTTGACTGGTTTGACACCCAGTCTGCTCCTGCTCACCAGCATGTTTGCAGACAAGACGTTAAAGTCCACTTTAATCTATTGATGTCATTTTTGAACTGGGAGTACTGGTCTCCAAGCCAAATCCTTCCAAAAGGCTCTTCATTTACTAGTTTCTCAACACTGCTCGTATTTTTTTTTCCATGGAGTAGATGGTGGTTAAGCTAATGAAGGCATTACTCACCCTTGCCGACCCTACCACCGTGGAGAGTGTCGTTCGCTATCACTCTATCTAACGTCTTGTTGTCTTCTTTGTCTGCAAGTCCAATAGTGTACATGGCATTAAAACATGGTGGGATGAAGACTGGTCAGGGAAGTTTATTTGACGTAAGGTTCGCTTCTATCTAGTAGTTCCCAACCGTGGTCCTCAAGTACCCCCAACAGGTCAGGTTTTCCAGATAGTTGAAGCACAGCGCAGGTGATATGATTTGCTGCTCAGTGATGGCAGGATTCAGTCTGCATTTCTCCAAGGGAATCCTTAAAACCTGGCCTGTTATGGGTACTTGAGGACCGCGGTTGGGAACCACTGTAATAGATCCTACAGTTCCATTCTTGGTTCCATTTATGGTGTCTCTCATTAGAATTTGACCAATCTCTCATAGCGTCTGTTAGTGTGTGGTGGCTGGAGATTCCACCATTTCTCGTGTAGAGCTCTGACCGGGATCCAAACTTTTGTGTCCACAATTGTAGAGCAGCGATGCTACCTCTACTCTATCCAGCCAACCCCACCAGACAGGACCCAAGGTGCAGACTGTACAACGAGGCCCCAGGGATAACACGGCATGTAAGATGGAACGCAGAGAGGCACAACCAAGTCCTCAGGATTGTGTACAGGAAAAGCTACACAGAGTATGGGCTGGACTTCCTAAAACCAGATGGGAAATTCCAGAAAAGGTCTATCAAATCAACAGCGCTAAGATCCTGTATTCTGCCCTCTCCCTGGCTGCTGTAATGCAGCAGTAAAGTTTGTTGAGATTTTTGTTACAGTGATAGAGGGGGCTGCTCTTCGTACAGGAGTGCGAGGTCTAAATGAGACAGATTGAACATCAATCCTGCAATAACACTGTATGCTAATAGGTCTGTAAATGCGACATTTCCTTCTTCTTTTTTGTTTCAGTGAAAAAACTCACTGTGGATGCAAAAGGGTTAAAATCTTTATTTTTTTATCATTAGAAATGCTAATTATTGGAATGCAGTTTTTTTTTATAATACAAAAAAATAATATAAATGCGGCTTAATAAAATGATAAAGCGACATGTGAACCTGGCTGGGTGCTCTCTCGTACGGCTTATATGCCGTCGTGCATGCGAATGTCGAGCGGTGGCGGTTTCCATGGTGATAATACGAGAGATGGAGAGGGATGCTGAGTACAGATGTGTCAGATGGAATGATAATTTCAGGCCTCTGCCTTCCGTAATAAGTCTCCTGATTCCTAAAATAAGGTGTCGCTGCGGACGAGTAAACAAATTGATATGTACCCCGCGGTCTGCGTCACAGAGAATGCCTGTGTTTATTTATGCCCCCGTATCTTGCTGGGCTGGAGGTGCGCGGACGGGCATTCGGGTGCCGGGGAATGTGTCTATATGTAACGCATCGTATAGCGGCTTTCCACGGGTCAGAATCTCTGAAAACCCATTCAGCTGGGAGTGTGTGCTGTGAATACCAATGTGTTATCGGTAGCCGCACACTGCAGTATGCGCGAAATACAGATTACAAGACGCCCGCGAGAAAGAAAATCAATGGAAGCAGCAAAGCAAGTGATTTGTTACACGTTTGAGGTTTTTTTTCTCATCATTTTATCACAATTAGCCTTAATGCACATACATGCCTAGAATATTTTATATTTATATAGCACCAACATATTCCGCAGCGCTGTACAAGATATGCGAATATATTTATATATGGATGTTATGAGCGGCTAATAAGTCGTTATATTGTGCATGATGTCAATAACCATGAATGTTATCAGCGATTAGCCTAAAATCCAGTAATTAAGCCGGCCGTCACTTTGATTTCCATGAAAAGAGAGGAGAAAGGAAAGGAGGAAGTGAGAGCGGAAAGGAGCGAGAGAGAGAGGACGAAGAGAGAGAGAGCGAGAAGGAGGAAGTGAAAGAGAGAGAGAGGAGGAAGTGAAAGAGGGAAGGAGCGAGAGAGAAGGTCGAAGAGAGAGAGAGAGAGAGGAGGAAGTGAAAGAGGGAAGGAGCGAGAGAGAAGGAGGAAGTGAGAGAGAGAGAGAAGGAGCGAGAGAGAAGGAGGAAGTGAAAGAGAGGGAAGGAGGAAGAGAGAGTGGGGGAATGAGAGAGAGGAGAGGAAGGAGGGACTGATGGAAGGAGGGAAGACATGAGAGAAAGGGAAGGAGTGACAAGGAGAAGGAAAGAGAGCGATAGAATGAAGCAGGGAGTGAGAGAAGAAGAATGGAGTGAGAAAGAAGGGAGAAGATGGAATGAGAAGAGGGAAGCAAGAAGATAAGGGATGAAAAGAACTGAAAGAGAAAGAATGAGAGAAAGGAGAAAAGAGGTAGCGAATGAAGGAGGGAATGTGAGAGAGAGCAAAGTAGGAAAGAAGCGAGAAAGAGGAGGAAGGAGGAAATGAGAGAGATAGAGTAGGAATGAGGGAGGGAAGGAGAGAGAAGGAAGATAAAGAATAGGAAGGAGAGAAAGGAGGAAAGGAGAAGAAAAGGGGAAGGAGGAAAAGAGAGAAAGAAGGGGAAGGAGGAAAAGAGAAAGAAGGGGAAGGAGGAAAAGAGAAAGAAGGGGAAGGAGGAAAAGAGAGAAAGAGGGGGAAGGAGGAAAAAAGAGAAAGAAGGGGAAGGAGGAAAAGAGAGAAAGAAGGGGAAGGAGGAAAAAAGAGAAAGAAGGGGAAGGAGGAAAAAAGAGAGAAAGAAGGGGAAGGAGGAAAAAAGAGAAAGAAGGGGAAGGAGGAAAAAGAGAGAAAGAAGGGGAAGGAGGAAAAGAGAGAAAGAAGGGGAAGGAGGCAAAGAGAGAGAAAGAAGGGGAAGGAGGAAAAAAGAGAGAAAGAAGGGGAAGGAGGAAAAAAGAGAGAGAAAGAAGGGGAAGGAGGCAAAAAGAGAGAAAGAAGGAGGAAAAGAGAGAAAGAAGGGGAAGGAGGAAAAGAGAGAGAAAGAAGGGGAAGGAGGAAAAGCGAGAGAAAGAAGGGGAAGGAGGAAAAGAGAGAAAGAAGGGGAAGGAGGAAAAGAGAGAGAAAGAAGGGGAAGGAGGAAAAAAGAGAGAAAGGGGGAAAGGAAAAAAGAGAGAAAGAAGGGGAAAGGAAAAAAGAGAGAAAGAAGGGGAAGGAGGAAAAAAGAGAGAGAAAGAAGGGGAAGGAGGAAAAAACAAAGATGGGGAAGGAGGAAAAGAGAAAGAGGGGAAAAAAGAGAGAACGAAAAGGAAGGAGGAACTGAGATCGAAAGAGAAGGAGGAAAGGGTAGGAGGGAGGAAAGGAGAGCGAAAAAGAAGGAAAGATGAAAGGAAGAGAGAAAGATAAGGAAAAATTAAAATGAGAGAAAACGAGGTAGAAGTAGGGAAGGAGGGAGAAGGAGATGGAAGGACGGAGAAGGAAGTCCACGCTGCTTCATGTTGAGAGTGGAAAAAACACAATTGTGATGTAACGTCCCTAAAGAGTAAAAAATGTCTCAATCTGAGTAATTTATTGGACCTTCTATGTTTCCGGTTATAGGTATTTGCCAAATAATTCCTTCTTACATCTTCCGTGATAACACTTGGTTGGTGTATCCACATATACCAAACTTTTGCTTATTCTTTCACCTTGACGTGTGCGGGTAGTTATCGAACGTCAGTTTCCATTATCAAATCATTCGTAGCAAATGTCCTCATTTGTGGTGAGAATCTAATGCCATTCTAATTTCCCAATTTCCAGTTGCCTGGTTCTCCTTCGATCCCAACTCGGCACACTCCGACATCATCTTCTCCAATGACAACTTAACCGTCACCTGCAACAGCTACGATGACCGGGTGGTGCTTGGGAAATCAGGCTTTTCTAAAGGAATCCACTACTGGGAGCTGACCATCGACCGCTACGACAATCATCCAGATCCGGCCTTCGGTGTGGCTCGCATAGAGGTGATGAAGGACGTCATGCTGGGGAAAGACGACAAGGCGTGGGCGATGTACGTGGACAACAACCGCAGCTGGTTCATGCACAACAATTCCCACACCAACCGGTACGTTGTTATGTTCAGTGAATAACATCGATACATCGAGACATGACACACATAATTCTACAGATGTTCTTAAAGGGACACTATCATGGAAACCTTTGGTTGTCCTATTTGCCCAAAAACACAGGTCGATATGGGATTCGGATCAGTGTTTGACATAGAACACAAACTTTAGGTGGTTGTAATCTCTATAGTTTGGCACCTTAGAGCTTCGTCGGAATCACAGTCGTAGTCACATTGTCCCTGGTTGACCACTGACGAAAGCTCTGCCGTAAGCCGAAACCACACTGTTCTTAAGAACTCTTTTGTAGAAAACTGTACAACAACACACATCTCACACAGTAACAAAAAGGGGCTACTGTTTCACCACAGGACATCTCGTGAAATCTGTTGCGTAGCAGTGAAAAAGAAATACAAAGAAAAAAACATGTTTTCTTCTTCATGATAGTGTTCCTTTAATGATCGGTGATAGCCGGTCTGGCAGCTGCCAACGGGGAACACATCGGCCTAGGAAGAATCCCAAGGCATTGTCAGTAGGAAGCCTGAGACCTCATTCTGCATCTTTCAGATCAACCTTTTCTAAACCCATCACCGTTCGATCCCCATCACTGGAATTCATACCATTTAGCGGGTGGGTTGAAAGGTCGTGCATGATGTCATGTTGACACCCAACCTGCCGTAATCTTGTAGAAACGCCATTAAGCATTGTTGTGAACCACCTACGGCTTCCCTAAATGTGTCCAGAGCATCTTTTATGGAGGAGGAGAGAGAGTTAGATTATTTAGGACGTGTAAAACATTTCACTGCGAATTAACATGGCTGTCTTCTAACAGAACCGAAGGTGGGATCACTAAGGGAGCTACCGTTGGGGTTCTCCTGGACTTCAACCGAAGAACCTTAACCTTTTCCATCAATGAGGATCAGCAAGGCCCAGTGGCTTTCGAAAACATGGAAGGTTTATTTTTCCCTGCTGTGAGCTTGAATAGGAATGTTCAGGTACCGACGCATTTCACTTCATTTTAATAATCTCCTGTCTAAATTTAAATATACATTTTACAACTAAAAAAAATATATGTAAAAAATAATACAATTGGAACCCGGTTTCAATACTGGAATCTTTAAGATCTTGGATACATTGCATAATATAAATTACATCACTACATACTCATACCTCGTGACTAATACTGTTATATTACAGTTCAGGTTCTACATTAGAGGTATCTCCTGGTCCTATCACCTTATAGAAAATGAACAAGAATCACCCAATAAAACAAAAAAATGCAGGGTGATTCATCTAGATCAGGAACTCAATGTTTCCTTCATAAAACGTAAACAAATTAATGGAAATTAATGAGAGTTTCAGGAAAAGTACCTCCTCTTATGTTGAGCACATCCCATCACAGCATATGATGGAATCGGACACTAGGTGGCAGCACAGCCACAAGAATTGCACTCCAACGGAACAAGATGGCTTGCTCTTTGAAAGAGTGTAAGTTTGGCACACATCATGCGAGTCAATGACGGCAAAGTTTTTTGCGGACGTGACATCTCCAAGAACCCTTGACCACCCAGACTCCCGACCTTACCATCCCAGAAATCTTTTTGTGGGGCTATCTGAAGGAACCAGTGAACCGTAACAAGCCCTGCATGACTGATGCCTTAGCAGGTAACATTGAGACGAGTTAGCAACAACAATAAGCAGCACTGTGTCGCCATGTGCCTAACAGAAACCAGCAGCTGCTTCCAGCACTTGCTGTGATGGGATGTACTCAACATAAGAGGAGATATGTTTCCTGAAACTCTAAATTTCCTTTAAGTTTTACAAGAAAAACTTTGGGCTCCTGTCTATATGAACCAGCCTGTATTAATATCTGGAAGGTTGGAATGAACCTTCTAAAGTCTAGATGTCTGGGCTTGTCAACTAACTTTCATGTTTAGCCACTGATTTTACGATTGGGGTAAAGATGCCAGGGTGATCACATCTCATTGGAACCACTGGAAATACGAGTAAGTAATTGTGAACAAGTATGTTGGAGTCTCTCATTCCCACTAATAAGGATTGTTTTATGGGTTTATTTGCTAATCTGGTCAAAAAAGGGATCGGACATCCCAAAAGGGCAGCACAAGGGGCAGGATGAACATATGTCCCCTGAACATAGGTCCCGGTTAATATGCAATAAAAGTTTAAAGACTTCCACCCAAAAAGGATATAGTTTGAGTATCTCTTCAAAAGTTCCGCTATCCAACATTATTCTCATAAATTTTTGCGATATCTAGCAGGTATCTTGCTACGTCAATATCACAAAATGCCAATTTTTCAGCTATTCGATGCTTGAAAAATTGCCCATTTTGACACAGGTGGGTGGGTCCCCCTTTACGTCAGCAATCCTAGACGCCGGTAGTTCGATCGTGCGCACCTAATACTCTGGCCATATAATTCACCATGATGTTTTGTGACCCTGGCCTTGCAGGTGGACATATTATGGCTTTCTAGGTCCTGAAAGCCCCACTGTTGAGGACTCGGATAGTGCGGCGCCATTCGAGCGTTTTGTGCACAATGCGGTCATCTTAGCAGTGATATTGGATCTCTTGGTGGCTTAGTGAGTCTTGACTAAGTCTACCAGAGTTGGACACCCACATCCTACACCTGAAAATTCATTTTAGTTTATTTGAAGATGGGAGACTTCCCAATTGAGGTATGACGGACCCCAGTCAGGAAGTATAAGAGAGGGTAAATTGGGTAAGCCACCCCTCTGCTTGATAATACTAAATACAGTGGGTGCCTAGGTTTAGGTGTGTTTGTGTGTGTTTAGGTTTATGTAGTTATGTTTGTGGTGGCTATGTGGTTCCTACAAGTGGTTTTACTGAAAACAACTTACTTAAACAGGACTGATTTCTTGACCAATGACCAGCGCAACCCTTCTTACCTTTTCTGCAGGTAACACTTCACACCGGTTTGCCGATTCCGGAATTCTATACCTCCAGAGCTGCATTACAGCCTTAAAAGCAGGCCTTGGAGTTGGACCCAATACGTTGGACCTCAAGCAACGAGGAAAACAATATAGTGTATGGGACACCACTCGATTTCAAAGAACGATATGTGAAAGTTGTAGCACATCACTACGGGAAGAGTAACTCGTTCTTTCAATGTGAACTTTTTTTTGCTTTACTGTAGTGCTCCTCTAACCCACAGATTATTCTAGATTACCTGAATTGATATGTCAGGTTTATTTTTTTGGTAGCGTGAGCTATATTTTTCTCCATCTATAGACATCTTTGCTGTTGCCCTTGACCGATCTTTTGCTGCTACAGACGCACCGAGTGCAAAAAGTCATTTCAAGGTTGGTTCATTAAGGAGCCATGCAAACTGGAAGCCGACTGTCTTCCAGTAGGGGACATCAAGGCATGGCGACCATGGTACTGGAAAGTAGCGTGAATGATACGTGGAACCGTGATATATGCCTCGAACCTGTATACGATGTAGATTACATATTTCACCGCTTTTTTTTCATTGTTAAGAATAGGATGTCCCATGGCCATGATAGTGGTCTTAGGAGAACGCCCATTGAGTCAATGGATGCGTTGACTTGAGGAATCTTGTCGTCACTTTAAGAACCTTTGAAACTCTTACGTGTCCACTCAAAGGCACCAGCGTAGGGCATGCCATGCCTGATTGGATAGTTATGGAACGATAAAAACTATAACATTTGTAATTTTCAGTCCGCATTTGGTTGAGGAGCTAGACGATCGTTGAGGTCGGACATTTGTCTTTTGATGATGTCTCCATCTTTTCGGCCAATACACAGGACCTACGTTAAAGTCGGAAAGTCCCAGCCAAAAACACTGTCCTCGCTTACCGATGACTTAAAGATTTACCTAGTATTAAGTCATTTTCTTGTAACTACTTTATTTATTTTTATTTTTTACCTTTTAGCTTCTGGTTACGTTTAAAGTGGTGGCGGTTTTCTTGACACAGATCCAGGTTGACATCCTGGCCGAACCAAAACCTCTTCAGTTGGAGAAATCAAATGGTAGGATTTGTGGAGTAGGTTCTGCATAGGTGGGAGGATGAAGTTAAAAGTGGATGTGGCTGCAGATAGGCCACTCCCACTTCTCCCTTTAAAGATGGCTCTTGCAGATGATGGCTGTCTTCTTTGTGAAAAATGAGTTGTTTAGTCATTTGAGTGAAAGAGGGGTGAGCTATACATTACTGTGCAATATTGTGTGCACTCTTCTATGACTTTAATGTATTTATTTTAAGGTACATACATAAGTAATATAGACAAAATAATATATCATACGGACAAATAATCACGTGCGCTGCCCACCATTATACATTCAGCTTGTGTTATCGCAGCACAAGTCACTGACCTGTAGGTCTTGTGTCACAAAGCAGTTTTCAGTGGAGTTAGTGCACTGAAATAACTAGAGACAGACACACAATATGTCATTTTTTAAACTTAAATTGGTGGATTTTATTTTAATTTACACTGTGTTTTAGAAACACAATCTTACAGATGCACTTTTAGAACATTGTATAGCGTGATTCATCCAGACTTGAACCCAAAGTTTTCCTTATAGATCCTAATTGGATGAAAGGAAATTAATAAACGTTTCAGGAAACATACCTCCTCTTATGATGAGCACATCCTATTACAGCATGTGTTGGAAGTGGCCGCTAGGTGGTAGTACAGCCATGACAACAGCACAGCCACGACAATAGCACTCCCACTGATAAAAATAGCTTACGCTTTGGAAGAGCACAGGATTGCTTCCAGCAAGATGGCGCGACATGCCACACAGTCAATCGCACCAGTCCAGAGTTTTTTTGAGGCAGTGTCATTTCCAAGAAACTGTGGCCAAACTGGTCTCCTGAACTCACCAGCCTAGACATTTTGTGGGGCTAACTGAAGGAACAATTGTGACATAACAAGTCCCACACGACTGACGTCTAAGCGGATAACATTAGGAAGGAGATCCAGAACATTGATGATGCAATATCGAGACACGTTAGCAACAATATACAGCGCCGTGTTGACATGTGCATAACACTTGCTGTGATTGGATGTGCTCAACATGAGAGGAGGTACATTTCCTGAAACTCTCATTAATTTCCATCCATTCGAATACGATCTAGAAGAAAATCGGGTCTATATGAACCACCCTATAATCACTGTGGAACTCCAATGTGGATATGACGCTTTCTTTCCATCAACATTTTTTTGGCACTTTGTTCAAATTCTATCGAAGGTTTAAAGCAGCAAATTTTGTTATTCAGTTTCTCGAAGAGTTCGAAGACCATCTCTTCCACTTATAGATATTCAGTCCTTAGGACACTGATCCAGGAAAGCCAACTGGATTTCCCGAGTCTCTTCAAGCTTTTGTACAATTGAAAGCGTTTAGATCTCCTTGGTACCACCAATTCAAACAGTGGAATTGGCCACCTGTCATTCATTAAGTAACATTCTGGGAATTCTGTAATTTTATGGGAATTCTACATTTTTTTCCCAATCTCATTTAATTAATCATTATATTTTTATTTGACCTGGAGTATGAGACACCCTTTGTCATATTTTGCATTCAAGATGGCGTCCGTGTTGACCAGGCTACATCAAAACCGTTGACAAGAGAAGAGACACACATGGTCCCCTGCTGAGAAAATCACCATTAGGGTTTTTTTTAGTTTTATCATACAGTTTCTGTGGTCGGGCTCTTGGACCCAAAAAAGATGCACTCCAACTTTGTCAGCTCAAAGATTCAAAAATTGCATTCAACTTGGCCCAGGTTCCCCTGTGTGGCTTTAAAAACGTTTTTGCGATTGAACACCCATCCTTAGGGTAACTGGACATGTACCCACTCAAAGTCTCTAGATAATTTTCTTTAAAATAAACTGTACATACTCGTCATCCCAAAGCCACGCTAGAACCCTCTACTCATGCTCCATTAACGTGGAATGATATATGACATCCAGCACCATATATCATCAACATATCCCGATAGGCAAACCCACAGAAGAAAGCCACGCTAGAAAGCTCTGCTCATGCTCCTACTAATATCATTAATGTGGAATGATATATGGCATCCACCACCATATATCATCAACGTATCCTGATGTGCAAACCCATAGAAGAAAGCCACACTAGAAACCTCTGCTCATGCACCTAATATTAACGTGGAATAATATATGGCATCCACCACCATATATCATCAACGTATCCTGATGTGCAAACCCATAGAAGAAAGCCACACTAGAAAGCTCTGCTCATGCTCCTTGTAATATCATTAACGTGGAATGATATATGGCATCCACCACCATATATCATCAACGTGTCCTGATGTGCAAACCCATAGAAGAAAGCCACACTAGAAAGCTCTGCTCATGCTCCTTGTAATATCATTGACGTGGAATGATATATGGCATCCACCACCATATATCATCAACGTACCCTGATGTGCAAACCCATAGAAGAAAGCCACACTAGAAACCTCTGCTCATGCTCCTTGTAATATCATTAACGTGGAATGATATATGGCATCCACCACCAT
The DNA here is from genome assembly GCA_009667805.1 of Leptobrachium leishanense. Lineage (NCBI taxonomy): Eukaryota > Metazoa > Chordata > Amphibia > Anura > Megophryidae > Leptobrachium > Leptobrachium leishanense. The sequence goes on from CM019075.1 coordinate 75,642,850, forward strand.
ATATCATCAACGTATCCTGATATCCAAGCCCATAGAAGAAAGCCACACTAGAAACCTCTGCTCATGCTCCTTGTGATATCATTAACTCGGAATGATATATGGCATCCGCATATATCATCGGTGTATCCCGATAGACAAACCCACAGACGAAGACTACGGCAGTCACCATCGTAAATCTTATTTAGTTGCTCCAAGTTAGGACAAACAGTAGATCATTTTTGTATTTGGACATGGGATGTTTTAAGAAATTAAGGATGTTGTCATCCCGTACCACTCACAGTTTTTCAGGTGCCAATATCTGGGTTTCCACAAAAGGCCAGTCCACGCCTGTCCTTGATGCCATTTCCCTTTCCTTTCCAGCAACGGTCAACAGGTCAGAGGTCACTGCATGAACGCTTATATGCTGATATAACCGCTCAATGAACAAAACCACCGTTCCACTGGTGGATTTGTTAGTCTGCCGCTGACGTAACCAGCAATACGGAACAATTTGTAAGTAAAGCGTCAAAGAAAGAGGAAAAAGGAAAGAAACTATACAACAGCAATCCCGAAATGAATGTAAATAGGTGATCCTGGCGTTTGTGTTAACTATACGGTACGCAGAAAGACTACCTTTGCTAATTTATTTAACGGGTGCTATTTTGTCCACTTGACTGTATATCCATGAGCTAATCTTAGCTACAGAAGAACTCTGTTGCAGGACAACGCTGACGCTCTTTATTTTCCAGAAGAGACCCGATGGCTGGTCCAGTGAGGGCTTATCGTATCCCTCTTGGAAATCCCTCATTCCTTAAAAAAAATACAAACAATATATAAAGCTTTCCGGATCCCTAGTGACTCGTATCCTGTATTGTACGTGTAGCTACCGCTCCCCACAGCCTCTGTATTAAAGGGACGAAATTATGTTTGCCGTTCCAATAAAGACATTTTATGAAGGACTCAACGTGTTTTATTATTTTGTAACCACTTAAAAGTGAGAATTAAAATTTTATTTTTTAAATTTAAATATTAGAAATACCCCAAAAAATGTTTTTAGAAAATAATTCAAAATGATGAAGTTTAACAAAAAAAAAATGACACTTTTAGTTTTGGATTAGTTTCAAATCAATCTGGGAAGGGACGAATTGCTTTGCCCAGGCTCCATTCAGTCCCTCTGTATCTCTTTACAGGGTCTGAAAATGGCCGCCTTTCCTCTCTCATCGGACAGGAAGCTTCAAAAACCCACAACTTTATTGCTGCATCTGACAAATATAACTAGCTCAGGATGGTCAACATCATAGGCGTTCTGTACATTTACTGAATTGGCATATCCTGTATATTGGCACAACTCTTGCCAAACAAACAACCCCTACACACAACTCTCGTCACACAAACAACCCTCCACAAACTTCATCACACACACATAACTCTTGACACGCACACACAGCTCACATCGTGTTACAACACACACAGTGTCCACACAGATCTCATCATGGACATATAGCCCACACACACAACTCTCATCTCTTATCACGATCATACAGCCTTCCCCCCGCAGCATAATGTGACCACAGTGGGGCTGGATGCTCCGGCCAATACAGTGGCTCTCAATGCTGGAAGAGGGATAAGGGACCTCAGGGCAGTGTGACCACTCAGACAAAATCTATAGGCCGACTGCGAATCTTGGAGTTTCACATGCTGAAGGTTCCCTGGTCACAGGTCTTCTGAGCCAAAGTTACACTCTTTACATAGAGCCAGGAACAGAAGATCAGTGCACGATCATCACTCCAACATCCTTGTCACTGATGCATACACCTACTCAATGCGATGTCCAGTACTGCACCACAAAGATTTTACAGTAAAGAAGAGGGTCCGGACCGTCTGCGTAGGCTTCAAATAGCGTAGCTTTATTGGGAAATCAGTGACATTTCGGCCAAGAAAATGGCCATTAGACCTTGAGAAAGGCTATTTCCTTGGCCGAAATGTTGCTGATTTCCCAATAAAGCTACTCTACAAGCTACATGGAGCCTACGCAGACTGCCCAGACCTTCTCCTTTATTGTATGTATGTTGGGAACCTGGGTATACTGAGTCTCATGAGTCTAAAGTTGCTGTTTGCGTTACCATAAGGAGTGCATTCCTCCTTTTGATTGTTATTCATCTCCAATACTCTAGAGAAGTCATGTTTAGCCATAGTCCCTCAGATATTTTGGACCAGCATGACCTTTATGGGAGGCTGTGCACGATGGAACACATACAGTCAGGTCCAGAAATATTGGGACATGGACACAATTCTAACACCTTTGGCTCTATACACCACCACAATGGAGTTGGAATGAAACAAACACAATGTGCTTTAACTGCAGACTGTCAGCTTTAATTTGAGGGTATGTACATCCAACTCAGGTGAACAGTGTAGGACTTACAGCAGTTTGCAGATGTGTCTCCCATTTGTTAAGGGACCAAAAGTAATGGGACAATTGGCTTCTCAGCTGTTCCATGGCCAGGTGTGTGATATTCCCTCATTACCCCAATTACAATGTGCAGATAAAAGGCCCAGAGTTAATTTCAAGTGTGCTATTTGCATTTGGAATCTGTTGCTGTCAACTCTCAAGATGAGATCCAAAGAGTTGTCACTATCAGTGAAGCAAGCCATCATTAGGCTTAAGAAACAAAACAAACCCATCAGAGAGATAGCAAGAATATTAGGCGTGGCCAAAACAACTGTTTGGAACATTCTCAAAAAGAAGGAATGCACCGGTGAGCTCAGCAACACCAAAAGACCCGGGAGACCACGGAAAACAACTGTGGTGGATGACCAAAGAATTCTTTCCCTGGTGAAGAAAACACCCTTCACAACAGCTGGCCAGATCAAGAACACTCTCCAGGAGGTAGGTGTATGTGTGTCAAAGTCAACAATCAAGAGAAGACTTCACCAGAGTGAATGCAGAGGGTTCACCACAAGATGTAAACCATTGGTGAGCCTCAAAAACAGGAAGGCCAGATTAGAGTTTGCCAAACAACACCTAACAAAGCCTTCACAGTTCTGGAACAAGATCCTATGGACAGATGAGACCAAGATCAACTTGTACCAGAGTGATGGGAAGAGAAGAGTATGGAGAAGGAAAGGAACTGCTCATGATCCTAAGCATACCACCTCATCAGTGAAGCATGGTGGTGGTAGTGTCATGGCGTGGGCATGTATGGCTGCCAATGGAACTGGTTCTCTTGTATTTATTGATGATGTGACGCTGACAAAAGCAGCAGGATGAATTCTGAAGTGGTTCGGGCAATATTATCTGCTCACATTCAGCCAAATGCTGCAGAACTCATTGGACGGCGCTTCACAGTGCAGATGGACAATGACTCAAAGCATACTGCAAAAGCAACCAAAGTGTTTTTTGAAGGGACAGAAGTGGAATGTTATGCAATGGCCAAGTCAATCACCTGACCTGAATCCCATCGAGCATGCATTTCACTTGCTGAAGACAAAACTGAAGGGAAAATGCCCCAAGAACAAGCAGGAACTGAAGACAGTTGCAGTAGAGGCCTGGCAGAGCATCACCAGGGATGAAACCCAGCGTCTGGTGATGTCTATGCGTTCCAGACTTCAGGCTGTGATTGACTGCAAAGGATTTGTAACCAAGTATTAAGAAGGGAAAGTTTGATTTATGATTATTATTCTGTCCCATTACTTTTGGTCCCTTAACAAGTGGGGGCACATCTGCAAACTGCTGTAAGTCCTACACCGTTCACCTGAGTTGGATGTACATACCCTCAAATTAAAGCTGACAGTCTGCAGTTAAAGCACATTGTGTTTGTTTCATTCCAACTCCATTGTGGTGGTGTATAGAGCCAAAGATGTTAGAATTGTGTCCATGTCCCAATATTTCTGGACCTAACTGTACACCTACCTGCTGGGTTATATACTCCTATCTGCCTGGTTATATATTTATATCTGCAACCCGGTTATCTTCACCAATCTGCCTGGTTATATGTTCGTATCTGCCCCGGTTATATTCACCTATTTTCCCCAGTTATATGCTTCTATCTGCTTGGTTATATACTCCTATCGATGTCCCAATCTTTCTGGACCTGACTATTTCTGAAACATCTGGGATACCAACGTTCGCATTTCCTCCTCTAGATCCATCACTTTATGGAGATCAAGGTGGCCATGACTCTTAAGGCAACGAGAAAGCCGTTCCTTAGGTTGGCTTTGGTATGGTTGGTTTTCGCGTGTGCTCAGAATTTCGTGCCTTCATGTATTTCACCAATCACATCAGTATTCCGAAAGAGTAGCACTATACACCGGCCTGTGGCATCATGGAAGCATCAGGAGATGGATTTATCTTTGATTGTGGAGAGGTACGTGTACACCATTGTCATTCCTAAACGTAATCTAAAATAAAACGTGTATATAAATCTGCTTAATTTCAAGAGCAGTGTCGAAAGCAGATTCATCTTATTTGACAAGCGGAGTAGATTAAACTGGGACTAAACGTAAATAACCAGGAATGAGCCTCAGATGACCAGAAACTGTAGAAGATCGACCACCAAGCGGTTGAACTCATCATTAAATAATAAATCGAAATTATCGAGCCAAGGTTAGAGAAATCAAGCTCTTTTGGAGAAGATATGAGATGAGATGTTGTCACGGTAGGTGGTTGGTCCTAGCACGTAGAACCTAAAGAGCAGAAAACCTATACCGGTCCTAGGTTTGAGGTAAATTAAAGGAGATAATCGTAAGAAAAAAAAAATCAAGGGTAGGTCACAAAACAAGAATAGAAGCCGAGGTCAGGAATACCAATGCGACAACATTACGGAGAATAGGAGCCAAATGTCGGGACAAGAGAGGACAGTGAATTCAAGGCAAGTTGGATCAGTACAGATATTAAAGGAGGTAATCGTAGTTAGAAACAAACCAAGGTTGAGAATACTAGAATTACACAAAATGAGAATACAAGCCAAGGTCAGGAATACCACAGAGACAATGATACGGAGAATAGGAGCCAAAGGTTGAGACAGGAGAAGATAATGAAGTCAAGGCAAGCCGGATCGGTACAGACAGAATAAGAGTAACGCAATCTTAGGTCATTAACAACCAAGACAGGGCAAGGAACAGTATGCAAGAGGTATGGATGTCCAGATCCCTATTTCTGAGCTGCCGATCCGATTCGGGATGTGTGGTATTCATGATTGGTCAATACCGAGTCCAGGTCCAATACCGTATGATACCCTGGCGTAAGAGAATCCCAAGACCTCGGCCATGGTGTCTTCCCATGGAGCAGGTATTGAAGATTCTACAAGTGAATGCAAAGGCCCTGAGCTCCGGCTGGTCTGCTAGCATCGTCATCCCCGTCTCCTCCACGACTCGTGAGCAGGCAGAGAAGACGTTGTGAGTCAACGCAGAGGCTGAGAGACTCCAGCTGGACGTCTGGGAATGTCGCTGCCCTACAGGTCTTTGACTTGGAGATCAGCTCGAAAAATCTAATACCCGAACCCTGAAATATGCCTTGATCGGTTCCCAATCCGGATCATAGGGATCAGATAAGGACAACCCTAGCGAAACGGGAATGGTTTATATAGCATCGGCAGCAATCCCATTGGCCCATGCCGTAATAGTATGGCAAAACGTTCAGGCACAATGTGGGATAAATGATGCAAGACATGAAGTCCTGCAAAGATGAGGCATGGGCTAACGCATGCAAACGAGCATCTAACCTCATGCGGCATTTTATTCATTTTTTTTAACTTTGAACATTTGTAAAACTGGACGGCAGATTCCTTATTTTAGGAATGGCTTTCCCCAGCACATGTACACAGCGCCACCTTGTGTTACAGCCTGTAATATATAGATATACTGCACATCGGTGTATGGTTTCAACTTGTTCCCTGTCAGACTTTTTAAGGCACAAAAATCAGTTCAACATTCATGGTATGGACAGAGAAAAGGGAGAAGGACACAAGGACAATATATGAAATGACCAAAGCAGAGGTAAAAATCTCATGTCACAGGAGTTTACAATCTAGAGGAGCAGAGGGTCTGGCTCACAGGAGCTTACAATCTAGAGGAGCAGAGGGTCCGGCTCACAGGAGTTTACAATCTAGAGGAGCAGAGGGTCTGGCTCACAGGAGCTTACAATCTAGAGGAGCAGAGGGTCCGGCTCACAGGAGCTTACAATCTAGAGGAGCAGAGGGTCCGGCTCACAGGAGTTTACAATCTAGAGGAGCAGAGGGCCCGGCTCACAGGAGCTTACAATCTAGAGGAGCAGAGGGTCCGGCTCACAGGAGTTTACAATCTAGAGGAGCAGAGGGCCCGGCTCACAGGAGCTTACAATCTAGAGGAGCAGAGGGCCCGGCTCACAGGAGCTTACAATCTAGAGGAGCAGAGGGTCCGGCTCACAGGAGTTTACAATCTAGAGGAGCAGAGGGTCCGGCTCACAGGAGCTTACAATCTAGAGGAGCAGAGGGTCCGGCTCACAGGAGTTTACAATCTAGAGGAGCAGAGGGTCCGGCTCACAGGAGCTTACAATCTAGAGGTGCAGAGGGCCCGGCTCACAGGAGCTTACAATCTAGAGGAGCAGAGGGCCCGGCTCACAGGAGCTTACAATCTAGAGGAGCAGAGGGTCCAGCTCACAGGAGTTTACAATCTAGAGGAGCAGAGGGTCCGGCTCACAGGAGTTTACAATCTAGAGGAGCAGAGGGCCCGGCTCACAGGAGCTTACAATCTAGAGGAGCAGAGGGCCCGGCTCACAGGAGCTTACAATCTAGAGGAGCAGAGGGCCCGGCTCACAGGAGCTTACAATCTAGAGGAGCAGAGGGTCCGGCTCACAGGAGTTTACAATCTAGAGGAGCAGAGGGCCCGGCTCACAGGAGCTTACAATCTAGAGGAGCAGAGGGCCCGGCTCACAGGAGCTTACAATCTAGAGGAGCAGAGGTCCGGCTCACAGGAGTTTACAATCTAGAGGAGCAGAGGGTCCGGCTCACAGGAGTTTACAATCTAGAGGAGCAGAGGGTCCGGCTCACAGGAGCTTACAATCTAGAGGAGCAGAGGGCCCGGCTCACAGGAGCTTACAATCTAGAGGAGCAGAGGGTCCGGCTCACAGGAGCTTTCAATCTAGAGGAGCAGAGGGCCCGGCTCACAGGAGCTTACAATCTAGAGGAGCAGAGGGCCCGGCTCACAGGAGTTTATAATGTAAATCAGGATTCGCTCTGTCAGCACTGAATGGCTCTGACCTCTCTAGGACTTGGTTCCGCCTGCATATTTACACAGTGTGGGTATGGTGCCACACCTGTGATATGTTGAATGCAGAACATAAAACACAAAGATATCAATGTGCCGCAGGCTTGGACCAGGACTCGGCAAGTTGGCTTGATACCATCAATACCACAAAATCATTAAGATAAGATGAGCATAAAGTGCAATTGGTAAATGTGTTACATGTTAATCCAGCAGCTCACCTGCTTCCTTCTCGCCCTTAGATTGTAAATTTATGGGACCCTTTAGATTGTAAACTCATGGGACCCCTTAGATTGTAAACTCATGGGATAGATTGTAAATTTACGGGACTACTTAGATTGTAAACTCATGGCACCCCTTAGATTGTAAACTCATGGCACCCCTTAGATTGTAAACTCATGGGACCCCTTAGATTGTAAACTCATGGCACCCCTTAGATTGTAAACTCATGGCACCCCTTAGATTGTAAACTCATGGCACCCCTTAGATTGTAAACTCATGGCACCCCTTAGATTGTAAACTCATGGGACCCCTTAGATTGTAAACTCATGGGATAGATTGTAAACTCATGGGATAGATTGTAAGCTCATGGGACCCCTTAGATTGTAAACTCATGGGATAGATTGTAAACTCATGGGATAGATTGTAAGCTCATGGGACCCCTTAGATTGTAAACTCATGGGATAGATTGTAAACTCATGGGATAGATTGTAAGCTCATGGGATAGATTGTAAGCTCATGGGACCCCTTAGATTGTAAACTCATGGGATAGATTGTAAACTCATGGGATAGATTGTAAGCTCATGGGATAGATTGTAAGCTCATGGGACCCCTTATATTGTAAGCTCATGGGACCCCTTAGAATGTAAACTCACGGGATAGATTGTAAACTCATGGGACCCCTTAGATTGTAAACTCATGGATAGATTGTAAACTCATGGATAGATTGTAAGCTCATGGGATAGATTGTAAGCTCATGGGACCCCTTATATTGTAAGCTCATGGGACCCCTTAGAATGTAAACTCACGGGATAGATTGTAAACTCATGGGACCCCTTAGATTGTAAACTCATGGGATAGATTGTAAACTCATGGGATAGATTGTAAGCTCATGGGATAGATTGTAAGCTCATGGGACCCCTTATATTGTAAGCTCATGGGATAGATTGTAAATTTATGAGACCCCTTAGATTGTAAACTCATGGGATAGATTGTAAGCTCATGGGATAGATTGTAAACTCATGGGACCCCTTAGATTGTAAGCTCATGGGATAGATTGTAAATTTATGAGACCCCTTAGATTGTAAACTCATGGGATAGATTGTAAACTCATGGGATCCCTTACATTGTAAACTCATGGGACCCCTTAGATTGTAAACTCATGGGATAGATTGTAAACTCATGGGACCCCTTAGATTGTAAACTCATTGTAACGGGCGCTATAGCGCTCACACAGGATACGAGAGGTTGAGATCCTTAAAGACAGAAATATCTGCTTGACATTAACACAATATTTGACAAATACAGACTTATACTCCAAAGCCAAGGAGTATGAGAGAACAACTGAGCTGCTACTAAGTCCTAAAGGTTTCAAGGCCGATAGAGCACGTTCAGAAACCCAAAGATATTTTGGACAGTCAGTGTATTTTACAGGCTGCAGGGCAGTCGGGAAATGTGCAGACATAGGTTAAAGCGGGTCACAGGTACCTTGCAGACATTAGCATGGATTGACATACAGTACATATTGGTTTACAACGGGTACAGTCTTGAGTAAACTTGGTGGTTTGATCACACTGAACATATGACAAAAATAAACAATAGTTTTCAATCGCCTTTTTCACATAAATACGTGGTAATAAATCCTGAGCCCTTAATCGGGTATAGGAACCTAAAAAGGCCACAAGCGATACCCCAAGATGAGATGGGACAGAACCCAAATAACGAGTGAATGCCCCAGCGACCAACATGGGGTTAAACCACCAAAGCCCAATAATGGCGATGACCAAACGAAACAGCAATAGAATGGTCAGATAACAAGCCGGGACAAAATCAGGAGCAGGAATCGAAATACAGAAATGGGTCGGCAACTGGAGATCAATGAGAAACAAGCTTAGCGGTGCGGGAATCAAACTCCACGTCAGGGCGACGAGGCAACTCCTCGCGCCCTGTTTTAAAGCCGGCGGCTCCTCGTGACCACGCCAGGCCCTGCCCCCTTGGGCGCCACCCGGCCATTACAGGATGCTGGCAGTTGACCAGCCAGTGGCACCAAACTTTGCCCAGACCCCCCAGGAAGCACAGGAGGGGGCTGAGGATGTAACACTCATGGGACCCCTTAGATTGTAAGCTCATAGGACCCCTTAGATTGTAAACTCCTAGGACCCCTTAGATTGTAAACTCATGGGGACAGGCTCAAGGGGGTGGGGTGCCCAGTTGCAGGGAGGCCAATACCTTGTTCCAGCGCCGTGATCAAGTCCCCAGGTCTTTGACGTGCTGGTTTCGGCATGCGGTGCCCAGAGCCGCCCCTGCGCCAGTCGCCGGGTGAGACTCAGGGCAGGGGGGATCCGTGACGGACAAAAAAAAAAAGCCGATCCGTTGGAGAGGTGCTGTGCGCCTCTCCAACGTATTTTTGTTGTCCCTCGCGCACGCCGGCTGTGCGCGTGCCGTGGCGGTTGGATGCGCCGCACCTAGCAGTACGCTGGTTGCGCGCGCATTTGAAGATGGCGGCGTGGCGACGGACTCGCCGCCATCTTACTGTTTTATTGTTTAGATACAAGGTAAATTCCTTTTGATTCCTTTGCCCTGTGACATGTCCTTTTCCCCTAGAGGGTTAATTTAGTATAGTAATACGTATCTGGTGGCGCGATTGAGGTCGCTTATGGATATCTGGTGGTTCTCTTAGTTCATTTGTCCACATGGATCATATGAAAGAAAGCAAACAATATAATCGTATAGACTGTTTTAACAAGTTTTCACAAAAACCGTTATGTAATGGTTTCACTCACAAGTCTAGAGCCCGAACACTGGCTCTGAGTGGATGAACGCATTCGGGTGCTTAAATTCTCTGCTTGAAAAGGTGACCCACACCTTATTCTAGAGGGAGATTCTTCTCACATGTAATATAAGAAACAAGAAAACTTTTTTGTGCAGATCTTGCGAATTCGGTAACTAATAAAGATGTAGAGATTACCAACTCACATGTGTTGGAGCTTTGGAACAAGCTCAGGGTGTGCGCGCGTATGGACTTACAGGGTTATCCAAAGAGATTCGAAAAGTCACCGCACGTTCGGTGACTTTTCGTTCTCTTCAATTCGGTTCCTTTTGCCGATCCCATTTCGGTGACCCTGCGGTGTATTCAGCAAACACCACAGGGTCCCCGAATTGCAGGGAAAAGCTGCCGAAAACCTGACGAATACTAACCGAATGCACGCTGAAAACAAGCAAAAACATCTGGATTAACCTTCGAACAGGAGCCGAACAGGAGCCGAACAGGAGCCGAATCACACAGAGCCGAAGCAGCTGTGACGTAGAGGAGGCAGTGAATAAATTAGAAAAACCATTTGTATGAATCTGGGAAAAAGAAACGCTGTTTGCAAAGAAACTACTGAGCGAAAATGTCTGAAATTTTCACAGGAGGTCCAGGGAATGATAATAAAGAGGGCTGTTACAGAAAAAATAAGTAAACTGAAAAAAAAAAAAAAAAAAATCGGACTTTTCATTTTTTTTTTAAAAATTCAGAAAAATGCTTAAAGTATCCTAAAAAATCTATAAATAAAGAGACTTTTTGCTGCAGAATTTTATAATGAACGGTTTATTAGATATTGAATTAAAACGGGAATATTTTTAACATTGAAGTCTATGGGATTCTCCTGAATTAATTTGCCGAATTAAACCACCGAATGGCAGGGCATTAGGGGAACCTTTCACTGCTGGTTTGTGTTCTCTGAATAGCCGAAGCAGTGCTTTTTGATGGGGATTTCATTGCCCTCGAACAGGGACCGAACAGGCACCGTATGTGCAGGCAATTCGACAGGATTTGGCGAATTGCCTGCTCTCTGGATAGCCGAATGGCCAGGAAAGGTAACCGAACGCTGATTTTCAGCGTTCGGTTACCTTTCTCAAGCAATTCGAATCTCTTTGGATAACCCTGTTATTGTGGGTTAAGTCCAACAAACCCTTTAGACATCCAGGACTTCCAGGATAGCGGGGATCAAGTAGGTTTAAATAAAAAATATTTATTAAAACATAAATTCAAATAAAAACAATATTACTGGCACTGCCAAGTGACCAGAACGCGTTTCGCCAGATTAACTGGCTTCATCAGCTGGTTTACAGGCTAAACCGATATGCAGGTTTAAATAATGTCCTTAAATTGTCCCCATATGTCCTTAATTGTGCATTCAGCGTGCGTTTCACGCCTCAAAACCGCGTTCTCTCAGGTTTGCGGCGGGCGCCTCCATCTTGTGCATGCGCTCTTCTCCTCCCATGCGTTTCACTGTGCGGGTCACGCCATTAGTCCGGATAAAGCGTGCGTTCCACTGCGAATATCACGCTCGGCTTCTGATGGTGTTCCTTCTTTCTTACGGGATATAGACGCCGTCTGTGGCTACCGGACAATTTAAAAACCTCAATAGAGGGAGGATAATGCCAAAATTATAAACATCTACTATATATAAATCCCCTCATCTTCCCCAATTGTATCTCATACGGGGGATACCAGCACGTTAGTAATAATTAAAAATTTACTATCAGGGTTATCCAAAGAGATTCGAATTGCTTGAGAAAGGTAACCGAACGCTGAAAAACAGTGTTCGGTTACCTTTCCTGACCATTCGGCTATCCAGAGAGCAGGCAATTCGCCAAATCCTGTCGAATTGCCTGAACATACGGTGCCTGTTCGGTCCCTGTTCGAGGGCAGTGAAATCCCCATGAAAAAGCACTGCTTCGTCTATTCAGAGAACACAAACCAGCAGTGAAAGGTTCCCCTAATGCTCTGCCATTCGGTGGTTTAATTCGGCAAGTTTATTCAGGCGAATCCCATAGGCTTCAATGTTAAAAATATTCCCGTTTTAATTCAATATCTAATAAACCGTTCATTATAAAATTCTGCAGCAAAAAGTCTCTTTATTTATAGATTTTTTAGGATACTTTAAGCATTTTTCTGAATTTTTAAAAAAAAATTAAAAGTCCGATTTTTTTTTTTTTTTTTTTCAGTTTACTTATTTTTTTTGTAACAGCCCTCTTTATTATCATTCCCTGGACCTCCTGTGAAAATTTCAGACATTTTCGCTCAGTAGTTTCTTTGCAAACAGCGTTTCTTTTTCCCAGATTCATACAAATGGTTTTTCTAATTTATTCACTGCCTCCTCTACGTCACAGCTGCTTCGGCTCTGTGTGATTCGGCTCATGTTCGGCTCCTGTTCGGCTCCTGTTCGCCTTTTTCGAAGGTTAATCCAGATGTTTTTGCTTGTTTTCAGCGTGCATTCGGTTAGTGTTCGTCAGGTTTTCGGCAGCTTTTCCCTGCAATTCGGGGACCCTGTGGTGTTTGCTGAATACACCGCAGGGGCACCGAAATGCAATCGGCAAAAGGAACCGAATTGAAGAGAACGAAAAATCACCGAACGTGCGGTGACTTTTCGAATCTCTTTGGATAACCCTGTAATTGTAATTGTAACCTTGTAAGTCTACAAAACTTATGTATAATCCTCATGCCTACAAACGGGTGTATATTCACCATATGAACAGATAATCATCGTGTAGCCTAATGTGGTGCTAGAATTGTAACATATTAAATTTAATTTTAATTTGAAGTGTCCTATATTGTCTTAATGACGAAAATGGATTATAATAATTCCCAACAAACTAATAAATTCTAATAAGTGCATAATTCAAATTTTAACCCCTAATGAGGTGCATAATTTAAATTTTAACCCCTAATGAGGTGCATAATTTAAATTTTAACCCCTAATATGGGGAATATAGAATTTACATTTAATTAATGTAAAGTCTCCTTATTTAAGTGCTATAGTGAATAAAGTGCTATAGTTGCTAGTAGTGGTAGGTTTTAAAGTACTATTTTAACTACAGTTCTAAAAACTTAACCCTCAATGGAGAATAACTGATTAATATATATATATATGATGTGAATCTCCCCTAATTATGAACACAGTAAAATGCTAAAGTGAAAAATTATCAACATGTAACAATCTATTTATTTTAATAAAGTGCATAGTTTAGATTATGGCCCACAATAGATAGGGGATATACATTTAGCATATAAATAATGTATAACCTCCTTTATTAAATTGCTGTACTGGGCAAGTAGTTTTAATATTAGTGAACTTAAGGTGCCAAGATTAGTTTACTAGCGATCCTACACTGGTTAAATAAAGTGCATATTTAAAGCTTGTCCTCACTATGAGGAAAACTAATTTACATACGTGTCTCCCCTGTTGTAAATACTAGCATAGATAAAGTGTATAAAGTGAAAAATGTCAACGTATATTTCATCGTCATATTAACATAAGCAGGGTTATCCAAAGAGATCCGAATTGCTTGAGAAAGGTAACCGAACGCTGAAAATCAGCATTACCTTTCCTGGCCATTCGGCTATACAGAGAGAAGGCAGTTCGCCAAATCCTGGCGAATTGCCTGAACATACGGTGCCTGTTCGGTGCCTGTTCGAGGGCAGCGAAAACCCCATGAAAAGCACTGCTTCGGCTATTCAGAGAACACAAACCAGCAGTGAAAGGTTCCCCTAATGCCCTGCCATTCGGTGGTTTAATTCGGCAAATTTATTCAGACGAATCCCATAGGCTTCAATGTTAAAAATATTCCCGATTTAATTCAATATCTAATAAACCGTTCATTATAAAATTCTGCAGCAAAAAGTCTCTTTATTTATAGATTTTTTAGGATACTTTAAGCATTTTTCTGAATTAGTTTATTTTTTTTTTAAAAGTCCGATTTTTTTTTTTATTTGTTTTTCAGTTTACTTATTTTTTTTGTAACAGCCCTCTTTATTATCATTCCCTGGACCTCCTGTGAAAATTTCAGACATTTTCGCTCAGTAGTTTCTTTGCAAACAGCGTTTCTTTTTCCCAGATTCATACAAATGGTTTTTCTAATTTATTCACTGCCTCCTCTACGTCACAGCTGCTTCGGCTCTGTGTGATTCGGCTCCTGTTCGGCTCATGTTCGGGTTTTTCGAAGGTTAATCCAGATGTTTTTGCTTGTTTTCAGCGTGCATTCGGTTAGTTTTCGTCGGGTTTGCGGCAGCTTTTCCCTGCAATTCGGGGACCCTGTGCTGTTTGCTGAATACACCGCAGGGTCACCGAAATGCAATCGGCAAAAGGAACCGAATTGAAGAGAACGAAAAGTCACCGAACGTGCGGTGACTTTTCGAATCTCTTTGGATAACCCTGTCCTGTGTAAATTTCAGACATTTTCGCTCAGTAGTTTCTTTGCAAACAGCGTTTCATTTTCCCAGATTCATACAAACGGTTTTGCTAATTTATTCACTGCCTCCTCTATGTCACAGCTGCTTCGGCTCTGTGTGATTCGGCTCCTGTTCGGCTGCTTCGCTGCCTGTGATCGGCTCCTGCTCGGGTTTTTCGAAGGTTAATCCAGATGTTTTTGCTTGTTTTCAGCGTGCATTCGGTTAGTTTTCGGTGGGTTTGCGGCAGCTTTTCCCTGCAATTTGGGGACCCTGTGCTGTTTGCTGAATACACCGCAGGGTCACCGAAATGCAATCGGCAAAAGGAACCGAATTGAAGAGAACGAAAAGTCACCGAACGTGCGGTGACTTTTCGAATCTCTTTGGATAACCCTGAAAGTGTATGTGATGTGATATGTATTACTTTGTTGCTTTTTATATTGACATAGATGCTTATTTATTTCTATAATAAAGATTAAAATATCTAATGTGTTGTCATTAAAAATTATCCTACAACGTTGTGCTCAATTTTATATATTATAAATGTTTATAACGGACTGACTTTTTATTATAACCATTCATCATGAAATGCGTATTAAAGTGCAAATTCATAAAAATAGATGGTGGCTAATGGTAGAATAGTGTTAAGAGTGGGATGTTTTCTTGATTTTTGGATCACCCCAATGGTATACAATTGAAGAAGATAACCCTTCCCAAAAACAGAGAACGACTTCTTATAAAAAATGAATGATTTCGAAATCATCATTTAAACCAGGCCTCAAAATTTCTACTCGCCTGCTCGCCTTTGGCGAGTGGAAATTACATGATGGCGAGTAGGAATGCAGAGGCAGGGCAGGATAAGGGGTTAGGTGGGGCAACTAGTGGCGAGTAACTCTTAAGGCCTGGCTAGTAGCTTGGGACTTGAAATTTTGAGGCCTGATTTAAACCATTGGTTTAGTGTTTCTGAGAAAGGATTTTACCAGGAAGGATACATTGAGATTTCTCTCATTTTCAAGTATGTCCTAGGTGGCGAGTATGTACCGTTAAGGCTGGGGTCAGACGAACGCAGTGCGAACGTGCGTTGAGCCGCACTTTATTACAGTCGTGGTAGCAGCAAATGACATCCAATGACGGCCAATATAGGAGGTACGGCCGCACGAAAGTTCGGCCGCGCAACGCAAGCGGCAAACGAACGCATTTTTTCGAGAATGTGGAACCGCTAGTACTGACGTACAGAGTGCGCTGCGTCCGCATAGCGGCTTGTGTGCGTGATTAGGAGACGTCAGACGCTGCTCATGTCCGGCCAACATAACGTCCATTGGTTTTTTATAACTCCGTCAAAAAATACGGTTTAAATTGCGCATCGTATGACCGCTATCGCGTCTTCCGTGAAAAAATGCGTTCGTCTGACCCCGGCCTAAGTGTCTTGCCCAAGGACACTTACTGGAGAGGTGCTCTTCTTTGGTGTTTGCTCATATAGGGTGACTCCCTTTCTCTTACTTTGCTCTATGACCTGTCCTGTTCCCAAACTGTGACTATACTGTTAAGTAATTTTAATTGGCTCGCATAGAGTTTCTCTTCATTGGACTTGGCACAAATAGGGTTAATTAATTTCTATTACCTTGGCCTGTCCTGGTCTCAGATGGTTAACTTACTCGCTAGTCCTTGGTCCTGTCATAGGAGGTGGCTCATACTGGGTTAATTCATTACTATCCCCTTTGTCCTATGGCCTGCCCTGGTTCCCATAGGGTTAATTTACTTTTTATTCATTAGAGTTGGCTTATATAGGGTTAATTCCTTTTGATCCCCTTGTCCTATGACGTGTCCTGTATCCCAGAGGGTTAATTTACTATTTATTCATTGTAACTGGCTGGTATAAGGTGAATTCCTTTCTACCCCCTTGTCTTATGACCTGTCCTGTTCCCAGGAAGTTAAATTGCTATGTATTCATTAGAATTGGTTGATATAGGGTTAATTCCTTTCTATCTCCTTGTCCTATGACCTGTCCTGTCCAAGAGGGTTAGCTTATTATTTATTCCTTGCATTTGGCACATATAGGGTTAATTTCTTTCTATCTCCTTGTCCTATGACCTGTCCTGGTTACCAGAGGGTTAATTTACTATTTCTTCATTTCATTTGGCACATATTGGGTTAAATTCTTTCTATCTCCTTGTCCTATGACCTGTCCTGGTTACCAGAGGGTTAATTTACTATTTCTTCATTTCATTTGGCACATATTGGGTTAAATTCTTTCTATCTCCTTGTCCTATGACCTGTCCTGGTTCCCATAGGATTAATTTACTATTTCTTCATTGCATTTGGCACATATTGGGTTAATTCTTGTCTTTCTCCTTTTTCCTATGACCTGTCCTGGATCCCATGGAGCTAAGTTGCTATGTATTCATTGGAATTGGTTGATTATAGTGTTAATTCCTTTCTATCTCCTTTTCCCATGACCTGTCTTGTCCAAAAAGGTTAACTTACTATTTATTCATTGAAATTGGCACATATAGGGTTAATTCCTTTCTATCTTCTTGTCCTGTGACATGTCTTGTTTCCCAGAGGGTTCATTTACAATTCTTCATTGTAGCTGGCTCATATAGGGTTAATTCCTTCAATATTCCATCAAATATTAATTTGCTCTATGACCTGTCCTGGTTCTCAGAGGGTTAATTTACGAGTTATTCAATGGTTTTCACTCATATAGGGTTAATTACTTCCTGTCCCTTTGCCCTGTGACCTGTCCTGGTTCCCAGAGGGTTAATTTACTATTTCTTCATTGCAGTTGGCTCATTTAGGGTTAATTCCTTTCTATCCCTTTGCCCTGTGACCTGTCCTGGTTCCCAGAGCGTTAACTTACCATTTATTTAGGCATTTGGCGCATTTGGGGTTAATTCCTTTCTATCTCCTTGTCCTATGTCTTGTTTCCCAGGGGGTTAATTTACAATTCTTCGTTGTAGTTGGCTCATATAAGGTTAATTCCTTCCTGTCCCTTTGCCCTATGATCTGTCCTGGTTCCCAGAGGGTTAATTTACTATTTCTTCATTGCAGTTGGCTCATAGAGGGTTAATTCCTTGTCCCATGCCCTGTTCTGGGTCCCAGAGGGTTAATTTCCATTTATCTCCTTGCCCAGTGCCCACTCTCAGGGCTCTAATGTTTGTGCCCCTTCAGTTGGGAGCCCCCCCAGCTGAGCCCCCCTTCATTTGGGAGCCCCCCAGTTGAGCCCCCCTTCAGTTGGGAGCCCCCTTCAGTTGGGAGCCCCCCTAGCTGAGCCCCCCTTCAGTTGGGAGCCCCCCAGCTGAGCCCCCCTTCAGTTGGGAGCCCCCCCAGCTGAGCCCCCTTCAGTTGGGAGCCCCCCCAGCTGAGCCCCCCTTCAGTTGGGAGCCCCCCCAGCTGAGCCCCCCAGCTGAGCCCCCTTCAGTTGGGAGCCCCCCCAGCTGAGCCCCCTTCAGTTGGGAGCCCCCTTCAGTTGGGAGCCCTCCAGCTGAGCCCCCTTCAGTTGGGAGCCCCCCCAGCTGAGCCCCCTTCAGTTGCGAGCCCCCTTCAGTTGGGAGCCCCCCCAGCTGAGCCCCCTTCAGTTGGGAGCCCCCCAGCTGAGCCCCCCTTCAGTTGGGAGCCCCCCAGCTGAGCCCCCCTTCAGTTGGGAGCCCCCCCAGCTGAGCCCCCCTTCAGTTGGGAGCCCCCCCAGCTGAGCCCCCTTCAGTTGGGAGCCCACCCAGCTGAGCCCCCTTCAGTTGGGAGCCCCCCAGCTGAGCCCCCCTTCAGTTGGGAGCCCCCCCAGCTGAGCCCCCCTTCAGTTGGGAGCCCCCCCAGCTGAGCCCCCCTTCAGTTGGGAGCCGCCCCCCCCCCTGAAATGGGGCAAAAAGTTGCAGATTTGTTGCTGTTGCTTGAAGTGAACGCCTTCCGCAGCCTCACACCACTGGCAGCCTGGGGGAGGAGGCAGCACAGGGGAAGTGGCCCTAGTTCCACTTTACTGATCGCCCTCAGTGAGCTCAGACACCCTCTCATCTCTCACCCCAGTCCAGCTCCCTCTCTCTGCCCCCAGGAGCAGCCATGTCCAGACCCCTGAGTGACCAGGAGAAGAGGAAGCAGATCAGCATCAGGGGCATCGTAGGGGTAGAGAATGTCTCTGAGCTGAAGAAAGGTTTCAACAGGCACCTCCACTTCACCCTGGTGAAGGACAGGAATGTGGCCACCACCAGGGACTACTACTTCGCCCTGGCACACACAGTGAGGGACCACCTGGTGGGCAGGTGGATCAGGACCCAGCAGTACTACTATGAGATGGACCCCAAGGTACTGTGTTTATAAACTTTTAGAATGTTTGTTTGTTTATAAAGTCTGTTTAGCAGGAAGGATACATTGAGATTCCTCTGGTCTCAGGATTTCCTGGATACAAAACATTGAATTGTTACAGAAATACAAAGTAATGAAATGCAAGATATTAAAACACAAATCTAGACTTTAGACTTGGGGGAAGATTTCATGTGGTCTGGGAGGTTATTCCATATTTACCTTTTTTTTTATACTGCATCCCCTTGTGTCATAGAAAGTGTTAATTGCTGGGGACAGGGTTGAGCTGCAATGCATCCACTACCTCCTTCTCCTCAGAGCCAGACTGTAACAGTGCAAGTCCCTGACATTCCTATAAATAGGGGGGTGTATTATAAACCTAATATTTACCCACACTTATTTTTATATAACCAGAAATCCTCATTTCTAAAGAAGTACACCTATATATCCAGAGGGAAAAAATAATATATACCTCAACCAACCGCACAGATACAAACATTTGTACGTGTTGTATTACCTGTAGGAGTTGTGGTTCTAGCTTGTGTATACATGACTGGTGACATATCTTGCAACAATTCAATGTTCTTGAACCAGGCCAGGACCTGCTGAAAACCAGAGAGAACTCAATGTATCCTACCTGCTAAAATTTTTTGTAAATAAGTGTGTGTGTGTTTTATTTTTATATATATTCTCTGTTCTGGTTTTATAACTGTCGTCTTGTGTCTGGCAATTACAGGGTTAAAGGGATTTCTCCATTACCTGGCACTGTTGCACCCCCCCCCCTTCCTCCCTTTTTGGCTTGACGCCTCCTTCCCCCCCCCCCTTGCTGGTGTTTACACTCCTGCAGCCCCTCGACACATTGTTACCCCCCCTCCTTGATACATTCGATTGTCAATAGAAGCCCTGGCCCTATAATCCCAGATTTACTACGCCCCCCCCTTCCCCCCATGCAACCATGTATAGAACCTACACAAAAAATGGCTAACGGTGGGGTGCCCAAACAACCCTTATAACTATTCATGTTCCAGGGCTGCAGGTAACTAGGTGGCTATCAGACACAGCACTGAAGCAGGGCTCCGCAACCTTGGACCTCCAGCTAGAGTTGCCAGATCTCCAGGAGACCTGATTAATTCCTGCTGATGGACAGTGCATGAAAAATGCCACCGTGCAGTTTGTATAATCCATACACTGCGGGTATGAAATCCAAGAGGAATCCCAGGTGACCTGCCTTGATTTCCTTCCTGCAGCAAATGGGTTATACATGTTGCAGGGCAGCACTACCTCTGCATGAAATAATGTGTCAAAGTAAACCTGCTCAACCTGGCAACCTTACGCCCAGATGTTACAGAACTACATCTCCCATGATGCTCGACCTATTTATTGGGTTGCTGTGTTATTGCACAACATGAGTTTCTTGTAGCTCACCGTTTAGTGAATAAGCCCCTTGTTGAGCTAATCCTATCTCAAGAATCAGCAACCTGCATTACGTGACCCAGATTTTTCATAACTACATCCCCCATGATGCTCAGCTGTTCTCTGGGGTGGCAGAGCCTCATGGGAAATGTAGTTCCGATACATTCTAGAGGACCAAGGCTGCTCACTCCTGTCTTATTGCTTATTTTGGGACCCGCAGCACCCCGCGCAGCACACCCCAGCCCTTTATTTCTGTGTCTGGCCTGTGAGCCGGAGTTTGCAGCAGTTTATTCAGGGAATGTCTTCTGAGCAGAGGACTTGGGTTCCTCTTTAACCATCTCCTAGTTTTTCCTATTTCACGGTTTTTATATTTTTATCTCTGCCTCTTTTTGTTGTTTGTTTTATTCTACGAAAAGTTAATGATAAACAAACCGTCTCCACTGCACAAAAAACACAACACGCAAAATATTCTCAAAGCTCAGTTTTTTTTGACCAGAATACTTAATTGTAGTCCTGGAGGCCCCAATAAGTCACTTGCCTGGGATCTCAAACTCTGTGCACCCCCCCCAATCCCCTGATGTTTCTGAACTACAGCTACCATGATCCTCTGGCCATTTAGTGCATTCACAGAATTCTGGGAATTGTAGGCAATAAACATCTGGGGGGACCGAAGTTTGATATCCCTGCTCTTTTTAATTTTTTTGCCCAAATTGATGATCTGACAATTTTTTCCCTTTTGGGTTTAAAATCAGATTTGAATTATTTTTTTTTCTTATCAAAACAAATTATTGTGATAGGGTTTTAATTTTTTTGTTTTAAAAAAAATTATAAATACTAATAATTGAAAGTTTTTTTTTTAATATTAAAATGTAGTTCACCAGGAAGTTGCGCACTCCAGGGAGTCTTGGAAAAAATAATCTTTTTATTGTGCCTACAAATTATTCAGTGTTTCAGAACTCTGTGGACTTTTCTCAAGGCTATTAAATATTGATATAAATATTAAAATCAAGAAAATATTTTTTTGCATTTTATCTATTTTAATATTAGATAATATTTTTACATTTATTATTTTTTTTTAACATTGAAATTTAAAAAAAAAATTCCCCCCCCCCCCCATCCTAAATTCCAACAGTTCAGTCTGGTGTGCACCATTTGGTGAATGAAACCGCCCCCCCGGTTCCCGTAACCCTAAATAGGTTCGCTGCCATATACCCCCTCGTGCCGCTCTGCACGTGTCAATGTGTAACTTTGCGGGGTCTGCTACCTTAGTGACTAAGTAGGTGAAAGGTTTTGAAACAGTGGATTTGACCTTCAGGTAGAAATACTGCTGAGTCAACAGTTCTGCAGTGTGTGTGTGTGTGTGTTTTCCCCCAACTATTGCATGCCTGGAAAATTGGGAATTCCTCACATTACAACATTATTTAAATTTCAACCCCCCCCCCCACCATATCCAGCCGTTTTGTAGTGATCAGAATGAGATTATCTGTATGTGCTTCATAATGCCTGTGTATGGCAATTACAGCAACACCTTGTATCTGTATGTGCTGCATAATGCCTGTGTATGGCAATTACAGCAACACCTTGTATATGTATGTGCTGCATAATGTCTGTGTATGGTAATTACAGCAACACCTTGTATCTGTATGTGCCGCATAATGCCTGTGTATGGCAATTACAGCAACACCTTGTATCTGTATGTGCTGCATAATGCCTGTGTATGGCAATTACAGCAACACCTTGTATCTGTATGTGCTGCATAATGCCTGTGTATGGCAATTACAGCAACACCTTGTATCTGTATGTGCTGCATAATGCCTGTGTATGACAATTACAGTAACACCTTGTATCTGTATGTGCTGCGTAATGCCTGTGTATGGCAATTACAGCAACACCTTGTATCTGTATGTGCTGCATAATGCCTGTGTATGGCAATTACAGCAACACCTTGTATCTGTATGTGCTGCATAATGCCTGTGTATGACAATTACAGTAACACCTTGTATCTGTATGTGCTGCATAATGCCTGTGTATGGCAATTACAGCAACACCTTGTATCTGTATGTGCCGCATAATGCCTGTGTATGGCAATTACAGCAACACCTTGTATCTGTACTGTACAGGCATTTACGCTCATTATAACCCCTGAATCTTATCCCTGTAAAGCAGCGAGTGACCCCACAGCTCTCCCTGTATTCTGACAAATCCCTGGCTGCTGGAATGAGGCAGTAAAGTTTGAGCTTTTGTACAGTAAGGCTAGGGTCAGACGAAAGCATTTTTCCCCGCGAACGTGAAAAAGTGCGTCCGAACGCATTGATGTATTTTTTCACGGAATGTGCAAAAACGGTCAGACGACGGGCATTGTCGGTCGTGATTTTGTACGGATCGTCAATAAAACTCTTTTTGCGTCTGGACGTTATGTAGGCTGGACATTAGCAGCGTCTGACATCTCCTAATCACGCACACACGCCGCTATGCAGACGCAGCGCACTCAGTACGTCAGTACTAGCGGTTCAGCGTTCTCAGAAAAATGCGTTCAAATTCCACTTGCGTTGCACGGCCGGACTTTTGTGCGGCCGTACTTCGTATATTGGCCGTCATTGCCCGTCATCTGCTGCTAGTGCGGCCGTAATTATGTGCGCCAGAACGCACGTTAAAAGTGCGCTGGTCTGACCCCAGCCTAATACAGGGTGACGAGAGTGAGTTAAATGACAATTTTGTTTCTCCACAGGGAGCGCCCTAATCCAGCCTTTTTAAATGGTGTGAAAGCTGATTTCAGTGGACTATCTTTACTTTTTTATTATTTAAAATATATATATATTTTCCCCTTGTGGAAATACTTTTCTCTGTGTATTTCACCCTGCACAAATCTATAATTTTTATTAAATATTTCTTTCACAAAAATAACGTGTATATCTACCTAGTGACGGCCAGTTGTTTAGAGGCCCAAGAGTAGTAGATTTATTGCATCAGCTTATGCTGTTCCATAGACAGAATATAAAACATTTTTGTGGACACGTATACGTACTTGTTGTGCGTCCCATGCTGAGGTCCTACTAGGTGGGGTTTTTATAAAAACTGCGTGGTGACGGTTAAAATAAGGGTTAATCACATACTATGTATAAAGCCTGTTCTTTTTTTGCGGATTGTGTGTGTGTGTGTGTCTATAATGTTGTGTTCTGTTACAGAGGACATATTATCTCTCCTTGGAGTTCTATATGGGCCGAACCCTGCAGAACACTATGATCAACCTGGGCCTCCAGAACGCTTGCGATGAAGCCATCTACCAGGTATGCTGAACTCTTCATTTGATGAACGCGTTTCTAACGTGGAGATTTGGGTTGTGAGGAATGGCTTCCACAGGAGCAGCACAGGTTTGGAGGTCCCGGAGTTTCGTAACAGTGTTTTCCTCTTCTGCCATTATCTCTTGCATGGTTTCCACCCATCGCTTGGCTCATCCAGTAGGCTCTTATTCTATTCTCTCTCAACCATATTGGCTCATCCCTCACCTTGGTTCACTTGGCCTTTTAAGACCTCACTCATGGGCCACAGCCCGCTTCCCCCATGGCATCTCCTTTCCAGTGTGGGCGTCCTGTTCCATTTGCTCATCTTCGTCACGACCTCAACATATTGTATGAGAAAATTCCAAGAGTCCTTGGCTGCCCTCTCAACTCTACCTTTCTAGTGTCTAATTGGTCACCTTGCTGACCTAAATTGGGTCCATCCTAGCTGTCGATCCGTCTCCTCTCACAGACCTGTCCCACTTTTCCCTCCTTCCTGTTTCCTCCAGGGAATGGTCAATCTGTATTTAGAGACAAGAACCCATCAAACTGTAAAGTTCTGATGTGGTGAGAAGGGAACCTATCATTTTATGGTGAGGATTGCTCCAGCTGACTCGTATGAAGGTATCTGGTAGGACCCTGTAAGTCGACCGGCCTGTGCACGAGCTAATCTCCCATTCTTGCTTTTGTTAGTACTTGGCAGGTTTCCTCCTTCGCTCATGTTGCTCTGGCCCAGGCTTGCCAGATCTCGCCTTACATAACCTCCATGTAAGTGCCAAGAGGAGCTCTGATCAGGGGCCCATTGAGAAGATTCTTGGCTCCAGGAATATTTGTGGAAATATGGACAGACTGTGCTGATTGTGCACAAAGAAAATAAACCCAACGTTCTTTTCAGGAAATGCCCGGCTCTCCGTGAGCTTAGATATTTATACATATATATAAGCCCTGTCTTCTTAAGGGAACATAACTTGCTCTGGGCAAATTCTCTGCCTTCCCTGGCTCGAATTTGTGGTTTAGGTTTACCCTCCAAATCTTTGGCCTGGAATGGAGATGACTAACCATGGGCCCAGGTACTTGTGGACACTCGCGTGAACTGTAATCCCATATTGGACATTGTTGGCCTAAAATCTCAAAAATGGCAGAATGAAAGGAATCTATATATACTTTTTTTTTTTTTTTTTTGGGGGGGCGGGTGCCCCCTCCCAAAAAAGTAAAGTGAAAATTGAGCGTATAAGAATAACATTGACCCATCTCAGTCTTTTCCAGTTGGTGAGGGGTGCCCCTAGTTTGTTTCATACAGTGCTGTGACTTCATCAGGAGGCTATCCTACACTGACCCGGGATTATTCTCTCTACATACCCCAAAAGTACAGAGGGGGAGCGTGAGGAAGGTGCTTCCCTACAACATGTATACTTTGCAGTTATCAAGATGGGATCCCAAATGTACTTACTACCTGCAATGTGTGGGTTCTACATGCTGCAGGGCAGCACTTTTCACACACTGCCGATCAGATGCATATATTCTGTCGGATTCCCCATGATTTTCTGGATCTACAACACTAATCCCACAGATCTATTAAACCTATATTTGCCCCTTTTTTACACACATGAGAAATTGCTTTCCTGCAGATCCCTGTAACATGACCTCGCTGGACTCTAATGGCATGTGAGCAAGGGAGGCGACTACCTGGGTCTAAAGTTTCCGGGTACAATCTCGGCATTGAATCCTCTTTTTTGAAGACTACTAGTATTGAAAAGTAGTTTCTGATACTTGCCTTTTCCCCCCCATCTCTCTGCAGCTTGGTTTGGACATAGAGGAGCTTGAAGAGATGGAAGAAGATGCTGGTCTTGGTAATGGAGGCCTTGGACGTCTGGCTGGTATGTGATTTGCTTGTCAAATGGAACCCATGGGGCTAAAAAAAAAACTGCTCCCACCTACGTAGTACATTTTTATTAAACTAGGATAATTTTTAAGCAGGACTCCATACTAGTGGGCACAGGACCACTCAGTGTCTTCATGGTGGAGCAGTAACCAAATGGTCAGCCGGAAACCCAAATTTAGCTGAGTGACCCTCATTTTACTAAATCGTTACAGTCAAAAAATGCATCCTGTTTGTGTGATGATTGGAGACAGACTTATCTTGTCGTCATTTTCTTCTTGTACCTGTTTTAATATCTTTTTTTTTATTCTAAATTTCGTATTATTGGAATGTGAAAATCACTAAAATGTGGATAAAACTGAAATCTTAAATCTTTCTACTTTTTGTTCTACAGTTTAAAGATTTTCACTTTCCAATTATATGAAACTGTAAAAAAAAAAATATCAATTTTATTTTTTAAATTTCATATAATTGGAATATTTTTTTTTTTAAGTTCTGAATTTTGTCCTAAATGTTAAAGATTTGCTTCCAAATTCGATGACATTTAAAACTGAAAAAAAATAATAAATATATATTTTTTAATAAAAGGTTTTTATTTTTTAAATTTCACCGGTTTGGAAAGTAAATCTTTGAAATTTTAGGACAAAATTTAAAACCTAAATGGTTTTACTTTAATTTTTAAAAAAAAAAAAAAAAAAAAATTGGTGCCATGTGACAAAAAACATTCTAAAATCTAAATTTTGTCCAATTTTTAGAAACTTCCTCTTCTAAATTTTAAACAAGGTACATGATGACATACAATTAAAAAAGGCTTTTTTTATGTTGGTTTTTCTGTGGGCACTGAATGAATAACTCGAAGATCCCTGAGCAATCTAAATGCTGAAGTCTTGGTTCCTTACTCGAGTATGAGCTGGTACTTGTTTCTTCAGAGTTTCCTGCAGAGTTCCTTCTCTTAATGTTAACGGTGTCGACATTTGCAGTTCCTTTTGTACTCATTATATAATCGTTGGGTAATGCTGAAGTTAAAGAGGTTTGGTAATGACTTAGACTTTTTTATTTCTCTTTATTTTAGCATGTTTCTTGGATTCTATGGCCACACTTGGACTTGCGGCTTATGGTTATGGGATCCGATATGAATATGGCATCTTTAATCAGAAGATCCGAGAGGGATGGCAGGTATGGAATGGAAAGCCAAGACCGCATTGAGTCACTTCAAAAAGTGTGAAACTATACTCCCTTTTCACTGAGAGGGGGGGGGGGGGAGTCCTGAGCATACCCATTTCTTGTTGGAGATGGAACAAGAAGGACATGGGCAATGACTTCTGAACTTTCAACACTCTAGTTGCCCAAGATTACCTCATTCTTAGAAATGAGGACATGTTGTACAATTTCTGTAATGCGTGGGTTTCTTGATTGGATGATCCGAGAGAAGCCGACTTTGAGTGTTAAATCCCATGGAAGACCTTCATCCATTGGGTTCACGAGGTGAGCTTGTTGGGATTCCCTGTGTGCTGCTGTTTAGGAAGCTATTTGCCCCTTCTAAAGAAATCCCAATCTAGACTAGCTTGGGTCTAAATGCTGAAACCTCAATGCCTTGTGGTTGGTCGAATCATCTTGAAGGTTTAAGGGTCGCTGAGACCCTTCAATCAGTTTCCTTCAGATCAATTTCTGAAAAAAATGTGTTTTAAAACAAAAAATGTACATGAATATCGAAAGATCTAATCGAGATGTGTGACAAGCTTACTGGAGTGCCAATGGCAAAGGAGCACGTGCTGTGATACGGAACATTGATCTAAAATCTCTTCTTGAAGCCCTTGTTAGACCCACCCTTTATTGCATTTCATTGTAATGTTGGAAATCGTGGCTGGATCACTAAGTATGGTTATGGACACCTGGTAAATGAGGTCTTGTCAACAAAGGAGTCTTCTTGTTTATTGTACGTGCAGGTGGAGGAGGCCGATGACTGGCTGAGACACGGAAACCCCTGGGAGAAGGCACGGCCAGAGTACATGCTGCCTGTTCACTTCTACGGAAGAGTGGAGGAAACGAAAACTGGGGTGAAATGGGTGGATACACAGGTAAGTGACAAACTGTTTCTCGGCTTCTCACTCGAGGGCCAACAGCCACTAATAATTTAACAAAATGCCCCTAATGTTCCTGAAGATCAGTTTAATGCCCCACCTACACCTTATCTTGTCCAAGACCAATTCAGCAGAATTTATAACAAATTGTAAGTAAAACCTAGGTTCTTCTCAAACCCTGTTATGTAATGAATACTACGATGTGGGGAGGAAGGGGACCAATAAAAGATTTGACTAGTTCCCTCCATAAACGTCCAGGCACTTTGACCCATAACGAGCAATATTAGATGACTAGTCTTTTGACTAGAACTACAGCGCTCAAGATAACATAATTTGTATGTGTCAAATCGGTAAATAAGAGTTGGTCTAGAACAGTGGTGGCCAAACATGGCCGCCTGGATGTTGATGGCCAGCAATCTGCACACATTTTTGAATTGGTGGCCAGAGAGTTGTTGAAGTTTGCCATTAAACATCTTGGGGTGCTGGAGTTTGTCACCTCTGTCTTGGATGTTTCCAAACTACCTGCTTGATGAAGCTTGACTATCAAGTTGCGAGAAATGTCTGGAGTTCTCACTAACCTACATTTATAATCCTATGAAAATCTTTGCACATGGAAGTAAATGTATGCGGAATTTTGAAAAAATGGCCTTTTGACGGTTTTAAAATATTAGCCATAGTGATGTCACATGGTGTCTCATTTTTGTATTGTATTGGCCAACAGGTCCTTGATTTTTGTCTTACCTTTTGGCAGGTTGTCCTGGCCATGCCTTATGATACTCCGGTCCCCGGTTATATGAACAATACTGTAAATACTATGCGCCTGTGGTCTGCTAGAGCTCCTAACGACTTCAAGCTACAAGACTGTGAGTTTGAATGCTGTTCTACTTTGACACTAAATTCATACTGAAGCTGCTTTTATTGCTCCTGTAGCTTCATTTGCGTCTTTACGATTAACACAACTTGTAGCTGGGTTCAATGTTGGCATTACTAGGGTTGTGTGATATCCTAGATTTTTGGCTTGATCTAATTATGGTTTTGGTTGACCACTATTTTCTTATTGTGACCACACAAGGACTCTGGATTTGTTAAGTGATGGATGCTATGTCTGAGCATCAGCAGGACCAACAAGTTCCGCAGCCACCTTCTAAACCTCTCTACTCATGTTCAGACAGCATGTCTGTCAATTAACAGGTCTAGAGACCTCAACAGTGATTAGCTTGAGGATATCACCCATTCCTACATGGTAGGAAGTGGACAGCCTCCATGCAACTCTTGCTATATGTTTGAGATCGGTCATTGCAAAAGCTAGTATTGGATTAAGGACATCCGAGTGATCACTACTACTGGAAGCCACCTGTCCTGGGAATTGGCAGTAAACTTAAGAACCAGAAACCGCTTTCCACCAATATAATTCAACTTGATAAGTGTATTCTTTGAACATGGGGGGTGGTGGTGGTGATAGGGGGATCAGGAGACTGTCTAGTAACATCTCTTTTATTGCTGCTCTCCAGTTAATGTTGGAGACTATATCCAGGCAGTATTGGACAGAAACCTGGCTGAGAACATCTCCCGAGTCCTGTATCCAAATGATAATGTAAGCCTCCACCATACTTTGAAGTGTTTGCAACAGTAATCCCATTGCCTTGTTCAGTTCTGGGTGATTATGGTTTATTTGTCTCTCCGGTAGGATATTCATATTTTTATTTTTTTATTCTTTTCTTTTTATAAATGTCAGTTGAGGAGTCTATTGAGTTTTGAATCCTCATGTCTTTTCTTGATCTGTCCTTCATTGTGGCCTCCTCATTGGGGTAAGATATTTTGGGTCCCTTCCACAATCTCTTTTGGCTTCTTCTCTAGGTCCTTTCCCCCTCTGCGCGATCGTCCCCTCACCCATCTTCTAAAGGTCATCACTCGTCTGCTAAAACCTCCCCTCAGTGGATCTTCCAGGTGTCCGCCACTGAGTCCTCTCTTACTAGCTCTACGATCTTTTTGCCCCTACCATATCCAGATGAATCTCTATCCAATCCAATAAACCTATTTATTTGCAGTTTTTTGAAGGCAAGGAGCTACGTCTGAAGCAAGAGTATTTTGTTGTGGCTGCAACCCTGCAGGACATCTTACGACGTTTTAAAGCCTCTAAATTTGGTTGCCGGGATACCATCCGGACTGGTTTTGATGCATTTCCTGAAAAGGTACTTTGCCCTCATCAAAAGGATGCTTTTGTCAGATTTATTTTTTTCCCATGTATTATGTCCTAGATATATATTCCTGTTCCTCTTGACCCAAGCTGGCTGAAGATTTTCCTATAGTACAGTATCTGCTCTACTCAAGAACTACTGTGCTGTAACCAGTAGACATGTGCATTCCTTTTCGGCTGAAAAATCTGCATTTTGGTGATTTCAGGGTCACCTGAAATTCCCAATTGCTGATTTGACCAAAAATGATAACATTATCGAATCGATTGCAAATAATTTTGTTGACTGACAAACATTACACTGTCTGTGCAATACTAACCCCAATACAAGCACAAACCAAAACAGTAACGCTTACGGTAACCCAACCCTAGAAGTAACCCTAACAAACCGTTTGCGAGTATAGAGATGATGGATCGTATTAAAGGAGGGGTGGGGGTTTAGATAGAGGGGATAGGGGTAAAAAAGAAAATGCCTATGCCTACAATATTTCAGACACTTTGGATCGATCCAAATTGGCAAATTCCTAAAATTTTGGGCTGCGCACTGTCACAGTGGCATAGCGAGGGGGCAGGGGGAGGCACTTGCCCCCAGGCGCCGGTCTGAGGGGGACACCACAAGCCTCTTCAGATCATGCCTGCAACAAAATCCATTTTATAGATGGCGTAGACATGCATTGTCAGGGCTGGCGGCTGGGTATTAGCAGGTGCAGTGCAACAGGTGTGTGGGAGCAGCGGCACGGGCTGGCCATTGGGCATTTGCCTAGACCACTGCCCGAGCGCTGGGAAAGATGTGACACTCACATCTTCCGATCCAGCAGCTGCACTCAGCTCTTCCGGGTGGTCTGGC
Organism: Leptobrachium leishanense; assembly: GCA_009667805.1. Lineage (NCBI taxonomy): Eukaryota > Metazoa > Chordata > Amphibia > Anura > Megophryidae > Leptobrachium > Leptobrachium leishanense. The sequence goes on from CM019075.1 coordinate 75,673,488, forward strand.
TCATGTGTGCTGACTCACAGCACAGAGCCCGGAAGAGTTCGTGGCGCACATGCCGCTTAACCATTCAATAAAACCTCCCAAAACGCCTCTTAGTTTTAATTTTTACAGTGGCCTTTCCTGTTTTGGGAGTCTACTAAGAAGTGTCACGTTTTTGAATGTTAAGTCTCCTTTTAATGCCTACAGGTAGCAATCCAGCTTAATGACACTCATCCAGCCTTGGGGATCCCTGAATTGATGAGGGTATTCTTGGACATTGAAAAACTTTCCTGGGACAAGGTAAGAGAAATGGAAGTCTGAAGAAGTGTAGGTCCATTGATGACATTTATACACAGTTTTAGTAGGTGTCTGTGCGATGAGGGTGGACCTAGTCTAGTTGAGTTCTACATCCTAAGAACTGAAGCTTGTAGATTTCTATACAGTGATAAAATTGGCTGCTCCGGCACTAGGGTAACTGGGCAATCGTAAAGTGTAGGACTGTTGCTGACCTATTTAGAATTGTAGCAGGTGTCCATTTGGTAATGGTTGACCTACAGTATTATTCACTAAATGGTAACTCAGGAGAATTGGCAGAAGAGAACAATCTAGACCAAATAGCTGATAAATGGGAACATTTTTCTGGTTTGGCTATTTTGACCTAGAATTTTCACTTCTCCTAAGTCTAGTTCTACATCATAAGAACTGTGGCTTGTAGACTTCTATATCGTACCAAGATTAGCTGTCTCAACCCCACTAGGGTAACTGGGCCATTGCCTTCCTTTTCTGGTTAATTTTATTTGTTTTTTAACTTCTTTTGACCCCTGGTCATTGTACATAAACAAGGCAGAGAGGTATAGCAAAAATGATACAACCCAAAATCTAGAGACCTTCCCAACAGCCCCCCTCCCCCAGTTTCTTGCTTAAACCTACGTGTAAGAAACCATCCATGGGTAATACTGTAGACTTATGAAAAACAATCGTACTAGGACTTCTTCACTGGATAACTGTCTGCAGAACTCCCTATACATTGGTTTCCAATACATAAGTAATGGTTGAGGTTTGGTCAGGATCTTGGGTCACTTTGATGAAGACGTTTAGAATTGCAAGAATCTTATGAAATTCTGCCACTTCTCATTCCTTTTCCTCTGGAGATTGAGGAACTAAATAAATTACTTGAGAAACCCCTAAGGAAGTGTCTATTGCCAATAAAAACCCCAAAGCACAAACCTCCAGATAAAGTAATAAAGCTCTTTTGCAGACTTTTCCACTGGACCCCATCCAATGGCCATAATAAATGCCCATGGCTTTGTTTGTTGTTTCTCCCTCTCTCTCCAGGCTTGGGAAATCACAAAAAAGACCTTTGCCTACACCAACCACACTGTCTTGCCAGAAGCGTTGGAGCGCTGGCCGGTGGAACTGTTCGAGAAGCTGCTGCCAAGACACCTACAGATCATCTACGAGATAAACCAGAGGCATTTGGACGTAAGCTTGAAAAGCCCTCTAACTTTTGCTTGCATAAGGCTTCTCTGTAATTTTATGGGAGGGGTCAGTATATTCTTTCAGCTAATGCTCTTCAACAGTCGGCAAGGCTAGCTGGAAGTTCCTTCTCAAAGACTTAGTGACTGTTTTTTGGCTAATTTGGCATCAGCCCATAGGTGTCTCCAAAGCAAGTTAGTCCAGATCCATGTAACCAACCTGACCCTTGTGGAGTAACCTTAATAGTTGGCCGTCAATTTGCTAGACTTTACTTCTTACAAATACTCCAGGGAAAGACTTGCCAGGTGTGTGTGTTTAGGGTTATCGCGACCATGCCCCTGGTTGGCTTCACATGAACCAGAAGAATGGAATCCATTAGGAATGGTTTTATTAGGGGAATATTTCAGCACTCGACTAGTCATTCTAAACCTTGGCCCATTCCTCATGTTCATTTGGATTTTGCCATTCTGGGCTGTGTGGTACATGACTGGGGAATCCTTCACGAATCACATGACCTTCCATTTTCCTTCACAACATATGCTGACACCTTGAGATTGATGAACATTGTGCAGCCTTTTTCCTGCTGCCAGAGTCAAGGTCTAAGATTTGTTTTGTAGGAGTGCATATATGTATAATTATGACCCACCCGCCTGCGTTACTTGTTGTGCCGATTTTATAAGTCTCTTTGTCGGGCAAGCTGATACAGTTCCATGCTGTCTGATATGTACATATCGCAAATTATAAAAATGATCAGTGAGGGGGACTGGGAGGTATTGAACATCAGTTTGTCCTACTTATTCTATTTTTGCTCTAAATATTCAGAAAATCGCATCCCTCTTCCCTGGAGACATGGATAGGCTGAAGAGGATGTCCTTGATTGAGGAGGATGGTGGAAAAAGGGTTAATATGGCTCATCTTTGCATCGTTGGATCACACGTAGTGAATGGAGTGGCGAAGATCCATTCAGACATTGTCCGTAACAAAGTGTAAGCCTGACCAGTGGTCGACATGTACTTATGGGGTGTCTGAGGTTCTGAGTTGTAGGTGGTTTCTACTTCAGTGTTCGTCACAATGCTGCTGTTTCTCTGGTTTTGGTTCTCCTCCAGGAACGTGTCCAAAACACAAAGATCTGGCTTGGTCTGCACCCCTGACGTACGTTCCAGCTAGGAGTCTTTTTGAATAAGATCTGTGTAGGCACTGATTTCCACAACACTTCCCCCTAATGGTTTCCGTTCACATTCATGGATGATTCTCGTGCACCTTCGGAGAACATGCTTAATGAGCTACAGGTTGCCTGTATTGTCTAAAATAGATTGTTTTTGTTTTTTTGTTTTGTTTTTTGTAGATTTAAAGATTTCAGCGAGATTGAACCGGAGAAGTTCCAGAACAAGACAAACGGCATCACACCCAGACGATGGCTTCTCCTGTGCAACCCAGGCCTTGCAGAGCTGATAGCAGAGGTGAAGACTGACCCTGGTGGAATATGCGGCTAATGTCTTCAATGTGATGCCACCTTTTAAAGGGTTTTACAGAAGGAATTTTGGTCCTCATTGTTCCCCTGGGGTTTGGTTAGGAGAGTAAGGGTGGATATGCCAGGATGAGCTCTTATGACCTTGTTGTAGAGCTGAGCAATCTTGGCTCCCCAGATGTTCTGGAACCAAATCTCCCATGATACACTGCCATTCATTAGGCTGACTGGTAATGTAGTTCAAAGATGTCTGGAGAGCCAAGATGGCTGACATCTGTTGTAGACCATTGATGGTTGAACTGGCCCATCCATATATTCTAGCCTTACATTGCTTAAGCTGCTCGACCAGCAGTACAGTAGTCTATATTCTCCAAGGAAAAACCTGTGGGTGCCTAGTATCTTGTCTACATCTCCATGCCCATGGATTTAGACAGAGCAATGCTTCCACTGTTCCCCTACAAGGGTTTCACACAGGGATTTATCTGACCTATTCCTTTTCATAAAGCCCCATGAGCTAGTCAGTCAGTGGGTGTAGATATCTGGAGGATAAACTCATTCCTTGCAAGAATCTTCTACAAACCAACCACTCTAATGCCTACACCGCTGGGTTTTGATCAATTGGCAATGGAATAATAATTTATTATTTAGTGCCAACAGTTCCTGCAGAGCCTTACAATAATAAAGGGAACAATATACAGAGAAATGGATATAGGATGGAAACAAAAGGTGTAGAGGGGTCTGCTCATAGCTTAAGGTCTAGCGAGATTAGGGTTGAGGAAGACTAGGTGTTTTACTGGATGTCGGGATCATTCGTGCCGGCGGTTCGGGAATGGTGAAGCTATGGAAGCAGCTTCAATCATGTGCGTCTGTAAGCCGAGGGGTGAGTTGCATCAGTGATGTGGTACACTAATCTGAAGAGCTGAGTTTTGAGTGATTTCTTGAAGGCTTGAAGATTGGGGGAGAGTTTGATAGGGCGAGACAAGTCATACCACAGAACTGGAGCTGCCCTTGAAGTCTTGGAGACGAGAGTTGGCAAGTAGTCTAACAAACACACTCCAGTGTTTTTTGCAGAACTTGTTTCCTCAAACAGGTGTGTGACAGAACCGTTCTCTTCCGTCTGTCCTGACTCCCCTTCGTTGCGGTCAGCCCGGCTACTGGGAGCGCTGTCCTCAGCGCCTCGAGCAGCTTGACCCGCCTACTTCTGTTCCTCTGCCCTGGAGCCGTTAGGAATCTCCAGAAGGTCGCTCTCTGCCTTCTGAGGGTGAGTGTGGAGTATAGCGTAGTTTGAAATAAAGACACCAGACGCGGCTGTATGCTTTAAAACAGGATTCTCTCTCTCTCTGAGCGTTCTCGGACTTTTAATGAACAAAAACGCCACCTTTTTATGCTGAAGTCCAACAGTCATAATTTGCATAAATGGCGCACCTCGTCCTACCAATGCTAATTACATTGTCAGTTACATATTTACAATAAACATTCCTCTTTACATTCGTTAGCCATTAGCTCACACAACATTTGCATAATCCATTGTTCTAACACATCAGATTAAAGACAAACACTGATAAGGGGAAAAGCCCTGTTGCATAAATTACACAGCAGTAAAGCTTGTTTACTGGCTATACAAAAACCCATTTACCTACAGGAATAAAAGTATTTTTAAAACCAAAGCTATGCCATTTTACACTAAACTAATTTAAACCAAAAACTGTAATATATATTTAAAAACACACGATATAAATTGAACATAAAGTCTCTTGGGGTTTGAAGCATGGAGCGTTACATCAGCTCCATGGCAGGGTGACAGTGTTGTTTGTGTATACTTTTTTTGGGTCCATCTACGTTCTATACCAAATAACAACTTTTCTTTTAAACTTACTATGTCTTCTGTGTCAACACCAATCTTCACTGTTGATCAGTCATGGTTTTTCATGATTCTGTTCTGCTCGGGTGGTCTTCAGTCTTTGGCCTGAGGAGGATGTGACTGATGCACGTACCCTGGTATATTTTGATACTTGATGTATTCCTCTAAATTTTTGTTTTTAGAAAATCGGTGAGGATTATGTCAAGGACTTGAGCCAGCTGAGCAAACTAAACAAGCTTGTCGATGACCCCAGTTTCATTCGAGATGTCTCCAAAGTGAAGGAGGTAACTTCAGTTTTTCTCCTGTATTGTATTGGTCTTTAGAGTTACAGGTTACAGAGCGTTTTACAATGGGGAAGCACAAACCCGAGACATTGCGATACATGAGGTAGAGCTGACCCTGCCTGTAGGGTAACTGTGCTACGTATACAGATGCTCAGCCATACATCCCGTGAGTTTATAATCTAGGGGACAAAGGTATGTGAAACAAATAGGAGCCGGGAGAGTGTGGATGGCGGCCCGAAACATTGTAGCAGGGATTGCATGGGAAGGATAATAAAAGTGAGAAGTAGAAGCAGCTGGAAGGGAGAGCTATAAGATTAGAACAGGACTGGGTGGGAGGGTGGATGGGAATGTAGAGTGAATAAAGGATCTGAGAGGGTGATCACAAGTTCTAGTGTCAGCTTGGGTCCTAATTCTTTCTGAACTTGTCATTTTTTTTTTTAATTCTATGAACTAGGAAAATAAGATTAAATTTGCTCACTACTTGGAGAAGGAATACAAGGTGAAGATTAACCCGGCCTCCATGTTTGATGTCCAAGTGAAGAGGATCCATGAGTATAAACGGCAGCTGCTCAACTGTCTCCACGTGATTACCATGTACAACCGTAGGTACCGTAGTCTCACACATTGCGCTACAGATCTTTACAGGGAGTTTTAGAGGTGGTTTGTGCCAACAACACGGATGACTGCTTGGATACAGTAAATAATAATAAAATAGGGCCTCTAAACATTGTAACATGGGCAAATTGGGTCAGAGGATTTAAAATGTTTGTACTTTTTTTTTTTTATTATTATAATGACTTCTTTTAAAGGCCTTATTGTGTGTGTGCACTTTTTTTTTCTTCTGATGGTATCACCTGAAAGCCGGGGTTCTTAACCTTGGCTCAATGTTTTGGAACTACGTCTCTCGTGATATCCAGCCACTTGTTAGGTCAACAGAGAGATTGTGGGAATTGTTTTATAGCATCTGTAGGTCCAATGTTGAGTAGTCCAGCCTTAAGACCGGGTAAGACTAGCGTTTTTAAGAGCGGAAGGAACGTCTGCGAGAGTGGACGTTCCTTCCACTCTGACGCCCATCTGGCCACCTTGTTGAGCCCAGTTAGTGCTCTCAGCGAATGCACGTCGTAGCGTTTTGACTGCGAGGCTTTCAGAACGTCTGCAGTAGTGCATGCAATTTGTGTGCCCTACAGCGTGTGGTCGGCCCAGTCGACGCATCACAATGCTGAGACTGAGGCCGGGTGGCACGTCTGTACGGGTGCATGTATTGCGCTCGTCTGACATTTTAAATTGGTCATGTTGGCCAGTGTAAAGAGCATACCCCTGCCCTCGGCTGTCTCTTAGACTTGTGACAGTCCTTCAAAGTGGAAGGCTTCCTTCCACGCTGAAGGAGTGACTGCACAGCTTTTGAGGTTGTGGGGTACATATAGGACCATTTACTTGATGACGTCAATGACGCAATAGAATCTGGAATGCCTGTTGTGCTATACTCAGAAGCTGCCATCAAGTTGCAGCTGGTGCTAGCAAGGGAGACGTGATGCTGGTCAAGATGGAATTATTGCCCTCTAGGTTTTCAGTTACAAATTAACTCCTTATAGCCGTGTTCCCAGTGTTCTTCTGCAAACACCCAAGATTCTCTTGTTCGATGTGAGTTCTGGCCTGGCTTTTTGGTAAATTTTCTTCATATTGGGACATTCCTTGATGGGTCTCCTCCTGGTATCCATTAGAGCTTGCAACATTGTAACCTATTAACCTCTCCTTTCAGGCATCAGGGAAAATCCTTCAAAGGATTTTGTTCCCAGGACTGTTCTCATTGGAGGAAAGGTAAATTTGTGTTTTCTGAAGATGGGAGGTTGAAGGTTTTAGTGTGGTGTTTTTTTTGTTAAAGTTCTAGCTGCTTGGCATTAAAATAATATTCTCTTCTTAAAATTGCAAATTTAAAGCCGAGCCCCTCTTCTCAAACACCCACCGGGTTATGGAGATCGGTACCCGTGGTGGGTATCTCCAGGCTTCCTCTTGCAATTAGTATCCCTGAGAAGTACCTACCCTGGCGCAATCCCACCCAGTCAATAGCTGTAGTTCATGATAGAGTGAAGACAACACTGGTTTAAATGGGACAACACATACAGAAGATGGGCAGATCAACGGAAGTAAAACATACCATGGTATTACCATACTGAATATCCTCACCCTCCCACACACATGCCCTTGTGTAATACCCAAAGGATGGCACTACAGTCCCCAGTAGGGAGGAGTAAGGCCACCTGCCTTGGGAAGGTGGCAGAGATCTGGTTTAATCTAGGTCTTGGGGGCAGAGTAACCTTTAGGTCAATGACACAAAAAATACTTTATACAACAGGGACAGAACACAAACTCCATACCTGTGAAAGGGGCACAGGGTGATTTTTGACATGGGAGAGGGCCTAGGAAACAATATAAAATTCAGACCCATCTTCCCACACAAGTAATTTCAGGTCCAGGTGCCCAGAGTCCCAAGTGACTACCACCACACATACAGGTCTACTCAAGGTGAAACTCGGAAGAATTTTTCACTTCTCCAGTCATTCACCCATTTATCTAAATTTCCAAATCGGCTATTTTGTCTAGATTGTTCTCTTCTCCTGAGTTTCACCTTTTTAGTGACTAGAACTGAACGGCCAACCTTGGCTGTCAAGGTTAGCAGAGCCATGCATAGGGTGGGTTTGTGAAGGATCCTAACAACAACGTTGTCACTTTGTTAGTTAACCTTTTATAGCGTCCATGGTGGAAAACAAACTATTTTGTTTCCTTGTAAAATTCTAAGGCTGCTCCAGGGTATCACATGGCGAAGCTCATTATTAAACTCATCACGGCTGTCGGAGAAATTGTGAATAATGACCCTGCTGTGGGAAACAAGCTGAAGCTCATCTATCTGGAGAATTACAGGGTGTCACTCGCTGAAAAAGGTTGGTTGGCGCGTTTCGGTCACTGCTGTATTACACGCATCATTACCCACCAGGCCAGGAGAGGCACCTTCCAGCCTGCGTGTTGGTAACAAATGGCTCCAAAACCAAGCTGGCAACAAATACTGAGGAATCTGTAGACGCTGGGCATGGGTTTGAGATTTATGTCCCTTCCAACAGTGTTTTTCTTCTGTCCATTGGGGGTGGGGAGTTGTTGGCTTTGTTTTTGTGGGCCGGGGTTATTGTGGGGTGAATTTGTAATTTTTATATATATTTTTCGGGATGGGGGGGGTATTTGGGATTCTCATCCTTCCCTACTGTTGTGAAGCTGGCAACACTGTAGGGAAACCCATTCCCTTAGGCTGGGGTCAGACCAGCGCATTTTTAACGTGCGTTCTGGCGCACTTAATCACGGCCGCACTAGCAGCAAATGACGGGCAATGACAGACAGTATACGAAGTACGGTCGCACGAAAGTCCGGCCGCGCAACGCAAGTGGAAAATGAACGCATTTTTTCGAGAACGCAGAACCGCTAGTACGGACGTACAGAGTGCGCTGCGTCCGCTAGCGGTGTGTGTGTGATTTGGAGACATCAGACCCTGCTCGTGTCCGGCCAACATAACGTCCAGACGCAAAAAGTTTCCTGGTTTGGATTCGTAAAACATCACGCACGAAAATGCTCATCGTATGACCGTTTTCGCATATTCCGTGAAAAAATACATCAATGCGTTCGGACGCACTTTTTTACGTTCGCGTGTAAAAATACTTTCGTTTGACCCTAGCCTTAATTCCTTATGGTGTGCTCTGCAATGTGAAGCCTACATGGCAGGTCTCCATTAAAGGGTTACAATAACGAGCGTACCTTTTTAATATCCTAGTGCTAATAAAGGATTTGTAAGATAATGCAAGTCTATACATGTCTGCACTGCAGACCAGGGATTAGAGAAACGCTTGCTAAACATTGCTGTCCTCCTGAGTGTTTAACCGGAATGCGTTCTCCTGGCAGTGATCCCGGCCACAGACTTGTCTGAACAGATCTCCACGGCGGGCACTGAGGCGTCTGGGACGGGGAACATGAAGTTCATGCTGAATGGATCCTTGACCATCGGCACAATGGACGGCGCGAACGTAGAGATGGCAGAAGAGGCCGGAGAAGAGAACCTGTTTATTTTTGGAATGCGAATAAAGGATGTCGAGGAACTAGACAAAAAGGGGTAAAACATTTACTTATGGGATTAGGGTTTTATGTCGTGGTTGGTTTTTATTTGCTACGTTCTCGTGTTTATCGTTCCGAGGTTGACAATGGTCTCCCCCATAGGTACAACGCCCAGGAGTTCTATGAAAAACTCCCCGAATTGAAGAAGTGCATCGACCAGATACAAGGTGGATTCTTCTCCCCTATGAAACCCGACCAGTTTAAAGATCTGGTGAACATGCTCTTCTATAATGACAGGTGACTGCCGCTCATGTGGATGACTTTTGTACCATAACTTTTTTTATTTTCTATCTGCGCAAGACAATCTAGGCTTCTGCTCGATGGGGAGAGGTGGACGTGGAATCATGTAGATGTACATATCAAGGTTTGACTTCACATGAGATTGACGTCCGTGTAGGATATGGATTGATGCTCCAGTAATAAAGATGGGGGAGGAGGGTAAAATGCTCTTTCTACGAGAGACGAAACTGCATCTTGTGTTGATTATGGCGTCTGTAGGCCCACCCAAAAATGTCTAATTAGTCGTTTCCATTACTGCCGGTGATGACTTTGTACAGTCCTGTTGTTGGTGACTATTTGTCTCTTTTTTATAAGGTTCAAAGTCTTTGCAGACTACGAAGCATATATCAAAGCTCAGGAGAAAGTCAGTGAGCTGTACAAGGTAAGAGACCATAAGGATTCTTCTCCTCAGTCTTTGTGTCTTGGTGTTATACGTATCAAGACTTCCCCCCCCCCCTTCTCTGTATTTTAGACTCCAAAACAATGGACCATAGTCGCAATTAAAAACATAGCAGCCTCTGGAAAATTCTCAAGCGACCGGACCATCAAAGAATACGCCAAGGATATCTGGGGAGTCAAACCGTCAAATCTGAAAATCCCACCACCCAATGAGCCCCGGGATGCCATTGACGATGTGGTGGCTGCTAGTCAAAAGCCTAAAGCCTAGTCTGGCCATGTCTGTCCCAGTCACTTTTTTTTAATAAGAATATTGGAGTTCTTTAATCTGTTGTAGCTCGGCCGTAGCCAACAAACGTAGGATTTTGTGAAAAGGCTGCTTCCTCTCCGTAACTCTTGTGATGGACTCCTGAGGCTTTTGCTTGTGGTTTTTCTTGCCCTTACTCTTTGAGTAATGGTTTTGCCACAACTGCTCGAACCTTATATCAAATCGGACACGTTCTTTGGAAAACTTGTCATTTTGTAAACTTTAGCACAAATTAAAAGATTATTCTCATCTTGTTCCATCATTTTGCTTTGGGGACAGGGGGAGGGTGTCATTCTTTTCATGGCGACATGGCAGAGCTTGCTTCAGGCTTACGGGACCTCCAATGGTTCTTGGGTTCCAACTTGAACAAGTGAAACATGATGCACCAGTACGAAACAGTACAAAGATTTGCAACAGGGTTGAAGTTCCTGGAGGGATCAGCCAAATGATTTAGGTAAAAAAATGGTCGGAGTTGTGGCAATTGAGTTGTAATGTGGATAAGTGCAAGATAATGCACCTGGGACGTAAAAACCCAAGGGCTGAATATAGAATATTTGATACATCTGAGGGTTGGGATTTAGGGGTTATTATTTCAGAGGATCTAAGGCAGGGATCTCAAACTCACGGCCCCCCAGATGTTTTTGCCTACAAGACCCAGAATGCTTTGAATGCAATAGATGGCTGTGAAATCATGGGAGTTGTAGTTCAGAAACATCAGGGGGGCCAGAGTTTGAGACCACTGATCTAAGGGTAAGTAGTCAATGTAATAGAGCTGCAGGAAATGCTGGCAGAATGCTTGGTTGTGTAGGGAGAGGTATTAGCAGTAGGAAAAGGGAAGTGCTCATGCCACTGTACAGAGCACTGGTGAGACCTCACTTGGAGTACTGTGTGCAGTACTGGAGACCGTATCTCCAGAAGGATATAGACATCTTAGAGAGAGTTCAGAGAAGGGCTACTAAAATGGTGTATGGCTTGAAGGAGAAAAGTTACCAGGAAAGGCTTAATGATCTTAACATGTACAGCTTGGAAAAAAGACGAGACAGAGGAGATATGATAGAAACATTTAAATACGTAAATGTTATTGGGGGGGGGGCTAATCCCTTGGCATACAAAAAAATTGCTCATGCTATGGAGTTCTTCTGGTATTCACATTTATTACCTGGATCGGTTTGGTGGACAGGTTGGACAGTGCTGATTTCTATTACCAATGTTCTAGAACCTGTAACGTGTCTTTGTACTGGACACAGAACCTCCTTATGGAGCTATTATTAGTAGGTGGTTTTATTCCCAGTTTCAGTACAAAAAAAAAAAAGTCAAATATTATGAAATGCCAATTTCCTCCGACATGTATAAAATAGAGCCATTGCCCGGATCCTTCCACGTCCAGCGTTTGGGTCTCAGATGGCATTCAGGAAATTCCTGCAGAGAAACAATTTTAGGTTAAGAAATTTAGACCGTGCAAACCCCCCCCCCCCGCCCCCCCGCAGTCTCAAATGGATTCCTCATCTAGGTATGCTAAATCTGTGCTGGGGAGGAACTGTTGCTCTCCTACTGTCACTGATGGGTCTTGGTTATCCAAAAAATAACTTTGAGCAGGGGTCAGAAACCTTGGCCCTCAATGTTTGTTTTGGAACTACATTTCCATTAAAGCTCAGCCGTTCTAATGAGTGGTTCAACATCATGGGACCTGGAGGGCCAAGGCCTTTTGGGTTGGGTCCATGGTGTACGTAGACTTTTTGATGGAGCTTGCCTGAATCTTTATACTTTGAGGAATTCATTTTTTTTTCAAAAGCCAAAAAAGATGCCCTAAAACGATCAACCTTTTACCCAAGTACAAGAGTGTAGATTTGATTTTTCCTTAATGCAAATAAGCTGGTCCTAACATCACAAGTCACAACTTTGATCTAGAAAGCCATCTATTCTGGACCTCAGGACAAACCATGAGTGGCTAGCAGATTATGGGTATATAGGAGAAAAGACCATGCAGAAGAAACATTGGACCAGCACCCCCCCCCCCAACTAAATCTGCTCTCTAAAAGACTAACTCCCTTAATCAAACCAGATGCATCTACACCCTTGCGTGACAGAAAAAAAGAAAGCTATCCCTAGGAGTAAGCTAAGCATGCATCACTCACCAGATTATCAATGGCAGCTTGGGGTCTTTATAAATATCTTCATGGTTGTAGCCAAGGTGTGCGGGGAACAAGACCAGCTTAACTTCCCTGGAGTGAGGAGACCTCAAGGCAGTTTCGTGGAGCTGAAGGGAGATATTTAATGTGTGAAATAAATTGTATCATCTCAAGCTTCCCCGGCATGGTCTCTCAATTACTCCTCACTAGGGATGAGCCGAACACCCCCCGAGTTCGGTTCGGGCCCGAACTTCCCATATGTTCAGGTCCGAACTCTAACTCCATGCAAGTCAATGGGGCTGAAAATTTGGTTTTTAGAGTGCCCTCCAAGAGGGCATATATGCTAGATATTTGCCATAAAAGGTGTATGGGGGTCCGGGTAGTGCCCTGGGGGACAGGAAACCAGGTCAAAAAGTTTTAAAAAAACTTTTTAAAGGGACAGGGAGTTTACCATGAAATAAGGGTTAAAAATAAAAACGAAAAATTCCTTCAAATATTGTGCCTAGGAGGTCCCCATAACCTGACCGTGAAGTGGCGGATTTCTAGGATGTATAGAAACACTTAAACAAATAAATGACGTTTCAAATGACTGTAAATGCTTTTCCTTTAATCTATCCATAAACAACAACTGCTTGGGGCGGCAGCCTGTATGAAAAGGAGACCTTTTAGGACGCGCAGAAAAAGTTTACGGATTTTTTTTTGGGCTAAATTATTGTGAAACTTATGCAGGCTTTGGATGAAAGTAACAATAGGTGCTTTAAAATTGGTCCTTTAGCATCCCCAACAGTGCCGTCACACCGTAACCCCTCTGAGGATATGAATCTGATACAGGCGTCAGTGTCAGTGCACCCAGATATTGTGCCTTTAGTGCCAGGCCTGCAAGTACTATCATACAGTAACCCCTCTGTGGTATTGTGGAAGAATGCAGGGGTGAACCTTGCGGTCCTATATTAAAAAGATATGCATCTGGTTAAGGCGTCAGTGCACCCAGATATTCTGCCTTTGGTGCAAGACTGCCAGGGCAGCAAGTATCCTCATACAGTAACCCCTTTGTAGTATTGTGGAAGAATGCTGGGGTGAACCTTGCGGTCCTATATTGAAAAGTTTTTTTTATCTGGTAATGGGCGTCAGTGCACCCAGATATTGTACTTTTGGTGCCAGGCCTGCAAGTGCCATCATAATACAGTAACCCTTTTGTGGTATTGTGGAAGAGTTCAGTGCTGGAGGTTTTGTGAATGCAGAAGAGGACATCCCCGATCTATTCCATTACTTCAGCATCAGGGGGTTGATAGCTGCTGATCCAGGACTGATTCATTTTTATAAATGTCAGCCGGTCTACAGAGTCGGTGGACAGACGCACTCTTTTGTCTGTGACAAAACCTCCAGCGGCACTGAACGTCCTTTCGGAAAGCACGCTAGATGAAGGGTAACCTAGTAGCTGCATAGCATATTGGCTAAATTCTGGAAAGTGATCCAATCTCAACACCCAGTAAGCCAGTGGATCATCTGCTGGAAAGGTATCCAGGTCTGCCCTTGCCCCTAGGTAGTCCTGCACCATTATGGTGGTGACGCTGGCAATGGGTGCCTACATTTGACGTCCCTGGGCATCGAGGACTAAAAAAATAAATGCATCAGTCAAGCGGCCCTGGCCTTCACCACTATTCCTCTGATCATCTGCAGCCTCAGAAGCACGTGTGTCAGCACTTGGTAATCTACCAGTGCCTGGAAAGGTGTTACACAAGTGTCGCTTTAGAGCGTCCTCAAGTTTTTTTCATCCTGTGCTCCCTCTGTGAGGGTAGGATTAGCTCTGCAACTTTACCCTTGTATCGTGGATCAAGAAGGGTTGCCAACCAGTAATGATCCCTCTCCTTGATAGCACGAATCCTGGGGTCCTTTAGCAGGCTTTGCATCATTAGGGAGCCCATGCAGCGTAGGTTGGAGGTCGCATTAGCTTCCGAATCTTCCTGGTCAATGATAGTCTTAGATTAGAGGGGCAAAGGTTTAAAAGTAACATCAGGAAGCATTATTTTACTGAGCGGGTGGTGGATACATGGAACAGTCTTCCAGTAGAAGTGGTAGAGGCCAAAACAGTAATTGAATTTAAGCAGGCATGGGATAGGCATAAGGCTATCCTAAACAAAAGATAAATCCAGGTCAAGTATCCATGTAATTGGGCAGACTAGATGGGCCGAAAGGTTCTTATCTGCCGACATTTTTCTATGTTTCTATGACTGTATCGTGCACTTCCTCCTCCCAGCCACGCACTAGCCCTTGTGTTTCTGGGCACACCAAACCCTCCCTTGAGGAATCCCCACCTTCAATGCCCCCACTACTTAAATATTCTGCCTCCTCCTCCTCCTGTCTGATCTGAGTAGGACACGCTGGCATGCGGTCTGCGGAAAGACTGGGGCCTTGATAGCTAGGGAAGGCCTCCTCTTCCTCCCGCTGCTCTGCCTCTAGAGCCACATCTATAATTCCCCGCAGAGTGTGCTCCAGCAGGAACACTAAAGGAATTGTGTCACTGATGCATGCACTGTCCCTGCTCACCATCCTCGTTGCCTCCTCAAATGGTGACAGTACAGTGCATGCATCCTTGATCATCAGCCACTGCGGGGGGGGACGGGGACAAGTTGACCTGAACCTGTCCTTGTGCCATACTCACACAGGTACTCGTTGATGGCCCTCTAGCAATGCTGCAGCGTCTGCACAAGCAGCAATGTCGAGTTCCACCTGGTGGGCATGTCACAGATCACACGGTTTGTGGGAAGGTGGAATTCTCTTTGAATTTCTGCCAGGCGAACGCTTGCTGGGAATGACCGTCTGAAGTGGCTGCAGACTTTTCGGGCCTGGATGAGAAGCTCTGGAAGCCCTGGTACTTGGTTAGGAAACGCTGTACCACTAGATTTAGGACGTTGCTAGGCATGGTACATGCGTCAATTTACCCTTACATAGGGCAGAGAGAAGGTTGCTGCCATTAATCGCAGACAATCATTCCCAGCTGAAGCTGGTGTGGTGTTAACCATCTCTGCACCTGCCCCTGCAGAGCTGACAGAATTTCTGGCCCGGTGTGGCTCCTGTCCCCTAAACAAACCAGCTCAAGCACAGTATGGCATCTTTTTGCTTGAGCCATTGTGTAGACCCTGTCAGGCGTCAGTTTAACTGCCACTTCGCCAGAGACAGGAGGTGTCACGTGCCACGCCGCCGCCGGCGGAAGAAAGGCAGATCTGGTGCTGCACCATCCTGATTTCCCCAGGCAGCACCCTTCAAGCCCTGTCTTGCTGGAATTTGCTTCGAGACTCACACTTGCAGGATCAGCAGGTGCACCTAATGAGGACCTGCAGTGACTATTTAGCAGAGGCACGCCTGTCCCAGGATGCTTCTGCATTTTGCTTGCAAAGTGCCAACACTCCAAGTCTGACATCAGCCTGCCCAGAAGCTCCATAGCTATCCTGATATCTGTGTACCGAACCCCTGGCTTTCCCCCTGGACTCTGCATTCTGGATCACCCCTACCGGTATTGTGCCTCGAGACCCCTTTATTACACCTGTCCCAAGACTTCCCTTCTGCGCTCCCCAACCAGAGACTTTCCAGTATTGCTTCTCCATGTTTATGGTTTTCCTTTAATAAATCCCCATTTGATTTGCAACATCTCAAGTATTTCCTGTGTATCACTTGCACCTTGGGCTTGCAACCTCG
Source organism: Leptobrachium leishanense (assembly GCA_009667805.1). Classification (NCBI taxonomy): domain Eukaryota; kingdom Metazoa; phylum Chordata; class Amphibia; order Anura; family Megophryidae; genus Leptobrachium; species Leptobrachium leishanense. The sequence goes on from CM019075.1 coordinate 75,689,512, forward strand.
ACCTGTGGCACTACTCGTGACAGGAGGAGGAGGAGGAAGAGGGAGAGGTGGTGGAGCAGACAGACCTCATACAAGCAGCTTTCTGGAGGCATGGTGGATGAACAAGCACAGAGCCCCCGTCTTGGATCCCTCCCAGCTGCAATCAGAGTTACCCAGTGTGCCGTGAAGGAAATGTAACGACCCTGTCCATGCTTGCTGGACCACGTGTCTAAAGTCACATGCACCTTGCTGCTGACTGCCTTTCCCAATGACTGGATAACATTGTCTTCCACGTGCTGGTATAGTGCTGGAATGGCCTTGCGTGAAAAGTAATGGCGTTTTGGAACCTGCCACTGTGGTACAGCGCATTCAGCAAATTCACAGAAGGGAGCAGAGTCCACCAGCTGGAAAGGCAGCAGCTGCAATGCGAGTAATTTTGCTAAGCTGGCATTTAGACGCTGTGCTTGGGGATGGTTGGGACTATATTTTTTTCTTTTGCTGCAGCAGCTGTGGCAACGTAATCTGACTGCGTAAATCTTCAGCTGCTGGGATGATGTCACATTGTGAGGAAGGAGCTGGTACATCCATTACTGTAGCATCATCCCTGTCGGTGGAGGTTGTAGGCAATGACATGGCAGGACACACAGTGGGGGTAGAGACAGATGAGGAGGACTTGCGCAAAGTTTTGCGCCAATGGGATGTGCGGCAGTTGTTCATATGTCGCCTCAAGCACGTAGTACCCAAGTGTCCGTATCTTTCCCCACGCTTAAGCCTCATCTGACATAGATTACAAATAGCAATGCTCTACTGCACATTTCTTAAAGAACTCCCAGACAACAGAGTTTCTGCATGTGTTCTTTGAGACAACAGCACTCTGCACCGGAGCAGCTCTGACATGTGATGCCTTGGACTGGCTAGTGCTATGGTTGGTCACAGAGGATGTTGTGCCTCCTCACTTAATTCCTCAGTTCGATCAGGCACCCAGGTGGAGTCAGTGACCTCATCATCACCCCCTATCTCCTCGTCACTCGAGCCAACTTGGCAGTATGCTGCAGCTGTTGAGGCAACATGAGTGCCAGTTATTTGTGTGTCATCACTGGCACCCCCCTTCCTCTAGGTTGATTATACTCCCTTCCTCATCCTCAGAGATTGAATCAGAGCACTGTACTTTCTGCGCATCCTCAAGCAGCATGTCACTCTCATTGTAGTCAAACAATTCAGCTGACTCCTCCGTGTGTGATAGCGAGGCTACGGCAGGAGTAGCTGTGGACATGGAGGCTGCATTAGATGCTTTGGCAGCTGAGGTGGACTGTAAAGCACTAGAAGCCTGGCTGGCAGAGGACTCGGAGGATGAGGATGGCCTGGTTAGCCAATCCACCAAGTCCTCTGTATGTTGCTGCTGCTTAAGACGGCCAGCACCAGTTAGAAAGGACAAGCGTGCCCCTGCAGAGGATGCACCACGTCCACCATGACCAGAGGCACAGCCTCCCGACACAGGGCCTGCTTGCCCTCTTATCTGTGTCTGGGAGCGTCTGCCTGTCCTTTTTGTTCTTTCAGACCTGGTGAGTGATATATAGATTAATATATACAGAACTCTGATTCAACTCTGGTATAAAGATTTAAAGAACTCTGGTATAACTCAGTGAGACACACTGATATATCACCTTAATTCACAAATGTTTTAAAGAAATTGGTCACACCCAAAATACTGCGTGGTACAAGACACAGATCACCTCAATTCACAAATGTTTTAAAGAAAGTTGTAAACCCCAAAAAAACTTGCTGGCACAGTGACAAGACACACATCACCTAAATTCCCTGATATTTGGTAGAAATGAGACCCCCCCCAGTAGCGTGGCAGACCGGCAGTAACAACACACAACTATCTCCTCTGAAATGCGTGCAGAATCAGCGCGTGGAAATGTTATATAGTGTGTTGCGGGACTTAGCTCTGTGAGCCCATGATTGGGCAAAATTTGCCCAATCAGGACTCTGAGCCGTGATTGGCATACTGTTGAACCTGTCTTGCACCAGACCTGTGGTCAGGTGCAAGGCTGTAGCCAATTACGAGCTTCAGGCCAGTGGGAAAATGCATTGTGGTCGAACATGCGGCGAACACCCGGAAATGTTCAGTGTTCGCGATCTAATCGAACAGGCTAAGTTCGGGTCGAACTCCGAACCGTCCGAACCAAACAGCTCATCCCTACTCCTCACCATGGATAACCCACCCCCAAATAGGTCTTTAAAATCCAATTGAGAAAGCTTGGAGATACCCCCTGACCTCAGTTCTTGATGTATGTTCAGTGTCCGCTAGGATTAGGGATGGGATTGTTGTTCCTCCTCACTCCTAATTTTCCTAGTGGTTCCTTATCTTCTAGACCAGTGTTTCCCAAACCTGTCCTCGGGACCCTCAGCCAGGCCAGATTTTGCAGATCACCTTGGGGAAATACAGACTGAATCCTGCAATCACTGAGCAGCAAATCATATCACCTGCGCCGAGCTTCAGCTATCTGGCAAACCTGACCGGTCAGCCGGTCCTGAGGACAGGTTTGGGAAACACTGTTCTAGCCCTAGGATGTTCATGAAAGGGTACCATTTTTACTTTTTCTAACTTCCTACATGACCATTAGACCAATGGAAAAACTTCCATTCATCCATGGACAACTGGGGACCCAGGAAGGTATGAGAGATGAACAATGGGTTTTCAGGATTATTGGGAGCTTCAGAAACTTTATCGCAATTACCTCTGTCAAAATTCATGTGAAAATATGGTGCCTGGAACGTGTCGATACAGAATTGGCACATAGGAAAAAGTTGCCCATATAAAAATGACATTATAATGCAATACTGATATGATACATGTACATCATAGAATAAATGGTAAAGACGAGTCACCAAAAACTAGGCAGAATCTGTTGGCTACCATGAATGTGAGCCTCATGAAATTGAGCAGAACCGGTTGACTAAACCCCAGCATTGACACCTGTCATAAAATTAGTATCAATGGGTGTCAACAAAGGAGTCAAATATTCCGTAACGATACATAGTAGGCTCATCCAACGACGGCACCTATTTTTCCATGCGTGGCCAAATTCCATATAAACATGTTCTAGCTGTAATCTTCTGATTGGAATTTTGACATCAGGTGGTGGTGGAGGGGTTGACATTTTCAATAGGGCGCCTTCAGATATGAATAAACCCACTCTACATCTCTGATTTGAAGTCATCACTGATAATACTGTACCTTCTTGGCCAACAATGAAGGGACGACCTCATCATCTTCAGCGTGCAGGATCAAGAGCGGGCTGGACATCTCCTTAACACTGAAACGAGATGCAACAATTCAAAACTCCGTTCCGAGAAGAACTTTTCATCAGGTTTATTTCTGAATTTACCAGCTGAAATATGAAGTCCTGGAGTAAATTGACACTTTAGAATATAAGCAACACATTACATGCACAAAATGTTAGATTATGAGGCTCAAGGTCATAATTGCAACAACTACTAGTCTATATGTGACGCCATGTTCCTTCCACAGACGGCGGTGTTTAATGTTGCAGTCGACTGTACTGGTTTAATTTTGTTATCTTTAAGTTAGAAAAACACCCAGGAAAGTGGAATAATCAGCCTGGGAATCTGCAGCCATGTTTGAAGGGGAACTGACTGAGCTCTATGTTCAGTGGAAACAAGGTTTTGTTTTTACTTTGTATCCATTTCTGGTCAAACAGAAAAACTAAATATGTAGATGGGAGCCACGTACGACCAAGTCATCCCTTGTGCATGTCTGTATTGAAATATTACTTTGAAATAAAGCCAGGTTGAAATTCAGAATATTTTTGTTCAAGGGAGCAGCTAATTGGCAGACAGGGTTCATTCGTATACAATTGGCACCCTTACCCACCCAAATCACATTCAGGTTCCACCTCCTCACTACAGTAATGCCGTCTGGTGGTTTACAGAGCTCCCTGTACCCTGTCAGGTCTCCCATTCCTCCATTAACCAGGGATGTTACAGTTTTGTATCCGTTCCAGTGGAGCATCGCTGCCTGTCCACCGACCACCATTCTGGCTGACATTATATGATGGGCATCCTTGCTAGGTTTTCTGGTTATGAGTCTGACCGGACCCGGAGAGCCCACCCAGCTAATCTTGCCAATGGTGTTCCTAGGCCACCCATCTTGTCCTCTGGCCAATAGGGTTTCCTAGTTAGGGTTTTATAAGAATGTCCCCTTCCAGTTGTCTCTACCCAGTTGTGGTTTCCCCATCAGCAAATCGCTGTGTCCCTTCTTTTAATTCTGGATTTCAACCTTTGGCTCTGTTTATCAAGTCTGTGTTTTTCCCCTGCCCTTGTTTATCATGGTTGGGTCTCTCTTGCCCTAGACCTTTGACTTGCTTTGGGTATCCTTGTTCTCTGCCATATTATTGTGTGCTTTTTACCTACTCTTTGTCTAGCCCAGTTACACAAGGACTGGTCTCTAAGGTAGTGTCTTTCCCCACTCTATTTTTGGTTGGGGTTTTTTTTTGGATCGCTGGGTATCCATGATACCTACAGACATTTTTAGGGCAGAGATTTTGGGCGTGAAGGTTCTCTTCCAATGGGAATTGGGAAGGCTGCTAATAAATGTGCCGCTAGCTTCTTCTATATCAGCAGTGTTGGCTATCGGATCAATGATGCCTTTGGTCGTGCTAAAAAATTAGGTGGAGGTGAATGTAGGGGGAGCATTTGTGTGAATTATCAGTATGCAGATGAATGTAGGGGGTGTACGTGTTTTATCAAATGCGTTGTGTAGGATCCACACGTCAGGGAATACGTACTTTTCATCACTGGGAAACACATTGTTGCCCAAAGCAAAGGAGTCCAGGATAAAGTATTCAAATCCAGGGTATATGTGATATAGCTACAAAAAAATAAAGTGCAGATTAAAGACACACATGATTCACACTGGACCAAAAATTGATATTTGGACGAAATATCAGGAATTCAAATCCATTTGAATTCCAAATCGACAATATCTGAATTGAATCGCTTCCGAATAATAAATAATACCAAATTGATCCGAGCCGATTCTAAATCGGCCAAATAAAAATGCATCTATTCATCTATTTGGAAATCATAAAAGAATTGGAGGAAATGGTAACCCTAACACAATCAGAAACTGTAACCCTAAACCATGCAGAAAATATAACCCTAAACCATGCAGAAAATATAACCCTAAACCATGCAGAAAATATAACCCTAAAACATGCAAACTCTAACCCTGACAAAGCAGAAACCGTAACCCTAAGGGAGGCGGCACACTAGCCTATTGCACTGCGTCCGTAACGGACGCACTTTGACGGGAGATAGTGTGTACTGCATAAAGTGCGTCCGTAACGTCTGTCTCCACACCCTAGGAAAATACACGGCGGCGTTGTTTCTACGTCCATTTAGCTTTTTCACCTCAATGTTGTTTTCGCATCTGTAGCTATATGCGTTGCCCGTCCCTGAAAGTGCGCAGGTGCTTCGTGTGGTGGGTTTCAGTGACTCCTTTATAAAGCTACGACGGACGTCAAACAGTACGGTCAGTTGGACACAAAATGTTTGCTAGTGTGCCGCCAGCGCCAGCCTAAAGCATATAGAAACCATAACCCTTAAAACGTGCAGAAACTAACCCTAAAACAAAATGAGCAGAAACAACCCTAAAACAAGTAAACTCTAACCCTACCAAAGCCGAAACCTTAACCCTAAAACAAGTAAGCTCTAACCCTAAAACAAGTAAACTCTAGCCCTAAAACAAGTAAGCTCTAACCCTAAAACAAGTAAGCTCTAACCCTACCAAAGCCGAAACCTTAACCCTAAAACAAGTAAACTCTAACCCTAAAACAAGTAAACTCTAACCCTACCAAAGCCGAAACCTTAACCCTAAAACAAGTAAACTCTAACCCTAAAACAAGTAAACTCTAACCCTAAAACAAGTAAACTCTAACCCTACCAAAGCCGAAACCTTAACCCTAAAACAAGTAAACTCTAACCCTAAGGCTGGGGTCAGACGAGCGTGATTTCTACGGACTGTACGTCCGTGCAGTACGGACATCGTCAGTACGGAAGACGCAGTAGTGGTCACACAGTCCGTGTTTTCACTGAAGTTATTTTTGACGGATGTAGGAGGGGAAAATAAATTACAATGAAAAAACATTCTGTCCGTCAAAAATGCTGGACGTATAAATGCAGTCCGTCTGACCTCGCTCCATCACTCACACACAAAGCTATGCAGACGTTGTGGACGTGGCGCACTCCGCACGTCCGTTCTAGCAGTATTACGTTCTTGCCTAACCTGCGTCAGTTTGCCGCGGCCGTTGTGCGTCCGCAGTTCAGTGCGGACGTACTTCATGTGTCAGGCTCCAATGGACTTACTTTCATGCTATCACGGACGTACTTTTAGGCGCAATCACTGACGTGAACACTACGCTCGTCTGACACCAGCCTAAAACAAGTAAGCTCTAACCCTAAAACAAGTAAACTCTAACCCTACCAAAGCCGAAACCTTAACCCTAAAACAAGTAAACTCTAACCCTAAAACAAGTAAGCTCTAACCCTAAAACAAGTAAACTCTAACCCTACCAAAGCCGAAACCTTAACCCTAAAACAAGTAAACTCTAACCCTAAAACAAGTAAACTCTAACCCTACCAAAGCCGAAACCTTAACCCTAAAACAAGTAAACTCTAACCCTAAAACAAGTAAGCTCTAACCCTAAAACAAGTAAACTCTAACCCTACCAAAGCCGAAACCTTAACCCTAAAACAAGTAAACTCTAACCCTAACAAAGCAGAAACCTTAACCCTAAAACATACAGAAGCAGTCACCCGAAAACAAAACGAGCAGAAACAGTCACCCGAAAACAAATTCTAACCCTAAAACAAGCAGAAAGTCACCATAAAACAGATAATATATAATCCTAAAACAAGCAATAACCCTAAAAAATAATACAAAAACTGTAATTCTTGCCCAAAAACATACACAAAGACAGATTTTCTGAAAAGAATTATGTCGGACAATGGAAGAAATTTCTGCAAGAAATCACACACATAACGGTTTGGAATGCCACATTCAATTTTTTCTTGGTGTTTGTTCATGTATGTAAGCTCTGTCTCAGTTGGAGTCCGACACACGTTGGTGATGTGACGCCATTGGATAATCCGTGGGACTCGGTAATAAATTTACCTTTCCATAGGGATGATATTTTCCCGCATCCCGTATGTTGGTGTATGGCGATTCCAGAATAACAGCATCGGGTGGAATCCCTGAAATGACAAACCCTAAGGATTAGGGTCAGAGGCAAAACATTTACAGGGATAGTCTTGGATAAGTAAAACCAATAGACAATGTGAGAAGAACGCCAGCAAACCCATCCCCTGCCAAGGGAATCTCTCTCCGGGACAGCCATGCTAGGTTGATGGATGGAACTCCCTACCAAAGTGGCCAATCGCAGAGGCCAAACGCGCATCGGGAGAAGTTGAGCTCCGACATACAAGAGATTTTGGACAAATTGGTCCAGAGAAAAGTCGAACTCTGCAGGTACAAACCGGACGCCATTTTCACTCACCTTTTTCCTGCAGCTTTCTGGCAGCATTGGTTGCGATTCTGTAAAGTGAAGGAAAATTGGACAGATTATTATTTTTTTGGGGGAGGTGGGGCAGATCTGCTCTGTCATTGATCAACGACCTCATCACCTCAATTTTAAATCACCATATTTCCCAAAGTTCTTAGCGTTGTGTCATCTGGCTGACTGTGCCGGGAAGTGGATCTACAAGGTCTATCCAACATTGCCGCTGCACATCAACGTATCCTGCACTTCTAGAGAATCCATTAATATGCAGGTAGCCGGAGGAGAACGAGTCATTCCATCCTCTCTTGTTCTTCACAGCTTGAGCCGTTATCCCGGAAAGGATACCAGCTCCTAAACCCCGGTGAACATCCTATGCGAAAGCAAAAGCACTGAACATCTGTCCGAGCATCATCCAAGAACAGCCAACTGGTTCGGAAGGCGACTCCGGAACCTGTCGACTCTGACCGATGCTTGGACGGATGTTCCGTCAATTAACAAATCCAGAATCCAGGTGGTCCTCAACCTCGATGAAATCAGGATGAATTGAGGATATTGCCCTGTTTGGGTCATGTACTCCATAGAGGCCACCAGGTCCAGGTACAACAAGAAGGCAAAGTGTTTACTGAATCTATGCACCTTTCAGTATTTATGACGTGGCATTCAAACACCTGGTTACTGTTCCTGTAGGCCTTTACGGCTGCCATTGGCAGGTCCTTTGTGGTGCTCCCTTCCCTTTATATAACACCACTACCCATTTTTTTCTCCTATGAGAGGCATCAGATATTCATTCACTATTATCTTTCTTGACTTCCAGTATAAGGCTGTTCTAGATACCTACAACCCTTCCTAGAGCAATCACACTGGCCAACAATGCCAGGTCCGAGATTGGGAGGGTAGTGGCGTGGTCATCACATAATTTGTGTCACGGATGTTGCCTACACCCCCCAATAGGGGCAGATCATCCTGGCGGGAGTGAAGGACCTGATGACTGGCTACCTGGCCAAGTTTGGATTTTAACTATTCAATCACCGTGAGCTCCTGTTTACTGAGACTCATTGTGCATTTACCCTTAGTCCTCCCGAATACTGGGTGGCAGCCGAGGGCGGTCGGGTGATTGGGAGGACTGTGGGAAGCTATTCTAGGCACCTTTACCCTTTCTGTATCACTGATTTATGTTTGCCACGACTGTGCCTTTAGCTTTCTTTCCAATACATTCCGTACAGAAGGGGTCATCAACCTTGGGCTTCCAGATGTGTTGGAACTCCACTTTTCCATGAGGCTCCGCCATCCTGACAAGTTGTCGTGCAACATTGGCGATCCGAGGCGAAGGCCAGGAGGGACAGCAGTGGGCACTTGGCGTCCAAAGCAAAAATCAGTGCCGCATTGATGGGCCATAAACAAAAGCACATTTGACAGGAGATGACCAAGCATGCACAGTGATGGCCAGTCATTGCTAGCGGACATATTTCTTATGGTAGCCGGGCTGGCCCTTTTGCCCCAAGCGGTACGGTACGTCCCTGGTTGAGCATCATGGGAGACACCAGATTAACACATCTGGATGGCCAAGGCTGGGGATTCTGACATACAGCAATGGAACAACATGAGAAACGCACCCACTGCCCAGGGAATGTCCCCACAAGCACACGGGGTTGCCCCGGCTCCGAGCCTTCACCCACTGGTATATAAATGCAGAGTCCTGTGTCACACCCTCCTCGCTGGGTTCACCAGTGGAATCTGCAAAACCTGCAAAAAGGGGAAAGGAATGAAAGTGATGAACATAGAGCAGCCAGGAGAGATGCTGTACTTAAAAGAATCACAAAATAAATATTTAAACCAAAAATAGACAGTGTCACAGACTTTCTAAACTCAGCCAAAATATCTTAATTTATCATTATTCACCAATTTGTGATTAGAACCCCCCCCCTCCTTTAAATACATTTTCTGCTGAGCTCTGGTCCACCTACTGTACCTCTGTAATCAAAAGCCAATACATGGAACCCGGCAGCGCTGAGAACCTGTAATACACAGAGAAAGTACAATGCAGGGAGTCTGGGAATTACTGATATGTCCGCATTCCACAGAACACACAGAGAGGACACAATACAGGGAGTCTGGGATTATACACTAAGACACGGAGGCTTCATATTATGCTTTACTCTTCTTTACTCTTCCAACAGCAGCAAAGAAAAATTCAATAAAGCTTTGTAATTTTGAACAAAGGAAAAAAAGGTTTCACATATATACTGTATAATATCACAACCAATCACTGTAGGGCACTCCAACTTGGGCCAATCAGTGTCCAGCATCGGTTATATATCCTTCGACCTGCGTCACATTCTTCTCTTTTCTTTGCTGCTTTCGACAGCTAAGTATATTTTATTACATTTGCGCTCATATGCTTATATTTCCTTGGTTTTTAAGTACTTTCAGCGTCTGGTGCAATTTCCACCAGGTTTTCTTTCCTATAACTAGGTCTCTACGGGCGAGCGGCGGTGCGCTTTATTCCCAGTTTTAAAAAAAGGGTAGCGGCGTACCGCCGGTCTCTCAAGGAGTCCACAATATAAGTTTACCATTTCCCGTTTTTTTCCCCAGTTCGGGCACGGTAGCGCCTTCATTACACAGAGCAACTGCCTTTTGCAGACAGGCGTGGCTTCGCGCCTTTAGCCTGCTAAGGCGGGAGCTCTGCCCTGCGCTCGCGCGTAGTTACCTCAGAGCGGACGAGTTTTCCCTGTGGTAACAAACGGCTAGTTATTCGTTCCTCATGTCGGACCCTGAAACACCAACGACAGCTATGAGCTCCGCTCAACGACCCGCCGTTTCGGCGGAGGTAATTTCAGCCATTGCCTTAATGTCCACCAATTTTGAAAACACCCTATTGAAGCTATTGGCGGCTCAAAATACTGATAAGACTCTGGGGGAAAACCCTAACGTTATGGTGCCTTCCACATCAGACAAATATTTGTCGGCCCAAGAGGGTGGGGTACCCTATACCCTGACTAAGGGAGTTGACTGTCTCCCTAAAAAAACAGCTATAGAAGCGACTCCTGCTAAGGAGCTGGAATTACAGAAATTACCACACAAAAGTGGCAAAACCCGTAAACGGAGGCCTATCCGCAAGGCCAAAAAACGCGGCTGGAAAAGGGCCAGGCGCACCGAGTCTAACAGCTCTGATGAGGTTAGTTCAGAAGCTGCAGAGGATGAGGAGTCGGACACTAGCGACACAGACTGGGCCCCGAATGATTCCGAAGGGGTTTCAGATTCAATCTCCTCAATTTCCTCTTCCTTTTCAAGAAGGCATGGGGACAGTGCGGCTCCATTGGACGCTTTGGGACAGGCTATGTTTGTTCCTGAGATGCTGAAGCATCCCCGCTCGTCTGAATGGGCCCCTTTGGAACATGTGGCTAGCTATATTGAGGCTCGGATCAGAAAGCCCATGGACAGTAAGACACGGAACAAAATGAGGGCTGAATGCCCAAGACCTGTTCTATCCAACGAAGTGGCCTCTGCGCCCGTTGTAAACGAGGATATTATTGAATTCCTCAGCAAAACAGGTTGGTCCCCTAAAAGAGGTCTGGAAGCAACCCTGAGAGTATGCCAAGATAAACTTTTGGACATCTTAGGTCCATTAACTAAATTGTTCAATGCCATCGAACACTCCCTTTTGGGAAATGCTAAGCCTGATATTTTCGAGTACCGCGGCTGGGTACAGAGAATGGTGTGTATGTTAGGAAATGCCAATACAGCCATTTCAACAGAGCGCAGACGCTCTATTCTGCTTAAGGTAGAACCAAAACTGGTCTCTATGGCCAATAAGGAACCTGGCCCGCAGGAAAGCGGAGGTCTGTTCGCCGAAGATTTTATCAAACAAATGGGTTCCCGAGCGAACTCTTTTCATAATATAAAAAAAGTCCAGGCCACTATGAGGAAAACCTTCCCAAACAAGGTTTTTGACAGGGCCGGGAGAAATAGAGGCCGTTTTCCCGGCCGAGGTTCTCAATTCCACTCCAGAGGCTTCGCCCATGCTCCAACAGGACGCTCTGAGTCGGCTGGACATTCAACCTTCTTTCCTCAGAGGTCCAGACCAGGTCGAGGACGACCTTATCGCGGTTACCGCAGAGCAGCATATTCTGGTGAGTACGCCACACAACTTACCTTTTTTACAGGCTCCAATAGGGGGCAGGGTTCATCTTTTTTTCCATCATTGGAGTCAGATCACATCAGACCCTTGGGTGTTAGACGCAATTATGGGTTACGAAATAAAATTCGACACTTTACCGTTTCAAAGAGAGTTACCTCAACCTCTGTTTATGACATCAAATCACCAGCGTTTGATAAATCAGGAGGTTCTGGATCTATTTCAGAAAGGTGCTATCGAAAGGGTAGTTCCCTCGCATCCAAGCTACGTGAGCAATGTGTTCCTTGTCCAAAAGAAAAGCGGCGAGTACCGTCCTGTGATAAATTTAAAAAAATTGAACATGCATGTTCAATATCATCATTTCAAGATGGAGGGTATCCCATCTCTGAAAGACAGCTTATGCCCAGGGGACTGGATGGTCAAGATAGACCTCAAGGATGCTTACTTGACAATTCCAATTGCTATTCACAGCAGAAATTACCTCCAGTTCCTCTGGAAAGATCAATTGTGGAGGTTCAAATCTCTCCCGTTCGGTCTCTCATCCGCCCCTCGTTGCTTCACCAAGATCATGAAACCGGTGGTTGCGTTTCTCAGAACCAAAGGAGTTCGTTTGGTCGTATATCTAGACGATATACTTCTAATGGCTCAGGATATTTTCCGTAATAATTCTCCACAGAGATTGGACCATCAATCTTCTGACGAACCTGGGTTTCATGATCAATTGGGAGAAGTCCAATCTAGATCCAGCCAAGAGCATGGAATTTCTGGGATTTCTGGTGGACTCAGTACAAATGTCACTCAGTCTTCCAGCCCAGAAAGTCAGTCAGATTCGGAAGGAAGTACGAAGGTTGTCCACGCGGCCAACATTTCCTTTGAGAGCCCTTGCTCGTCTGTTGGGAATGCTGTCAGCATCGATTCAGGCCATCTTCCCGGGACCTCTGTTCTATCGGGCCCTTCAACGACTAAAGGCAGTCTATCTCCGTCAAGGGTTACTATATTCCGACATGATTTCTCTAGACGACGAATCTCGAGAAGAGTTGCGATGGTGGCGGGACCACCTCGTAACCTGGAATGGCCGCTCTTTTTTCCCTCCTCAACCAGAGGTCGTTATAGAATCCGACGCCAGCAACTATGGCTGGGGTGCGCGTTTAGGTCCTACATCCACAGGAGGCAGATGGGCTTCTGTAGAAGCTTCTTTTCACATAAATGTTCTCGAACTCCTAGCTGGTTTTTTCGCTATTCGGAGTTTTCTAAAAGACAAACCTTTCAATTCAGTCCTACTTCGCATGGACAATTTTGCCGCAGTAAGGCATATCAATCATCTAGGTGGCCCCAGGTCAAAGCAACTGTCGGAAGTCTCCAAACTGTTTTGGGGATTTTGCCTATCCCACAATGTTACAGTGACCGCTCAGTTCATCCCGGGGCTATGCAACATTGTAGCGGATTGGAATTCAAGGTATCTGATGGATTCCAGCGACTGGAGGTTAGACAAGACAATATTCAGATTTTTGTCTTCAATGTGGGGTCCGTTCAAATTGGATCTTTTCGCTTCTCGTCTGAACGCGCAGATCCCAGATTATTTCAGTTGGAAACCAGATCCAGACTCACTAGGGACAGACGCGTTTTACCAAACGTGGCCACGGGGAATTCTGTACGCATTTCCCCCATTTCTTCTGATTTCAAGGGTAATCCGATTGATGCGTTCCAATCAGACGACTTTAATTCTGATTACCCCATGGTGGACGACTCAACCATGGTTTCCACAGTTATTAGAGCTAGTGGTAGACGTTCCTCGGATTCTCCGGTCGAACCCCCCTCCCCTGGAGGATCCAGAGAACACTATACAGAACATTCTGTCAGTACCATCGTTCCGTCTCGTCGCTTGGAAGGTGTCAGGCAATCTTTCACTGTCGGTCAACTTTCGGAAGTCACTTCCGAATTACTCTCCAGCGCTTGGGCACCAGGTACTAGAAAGCGATACCTTTGTTACTGGAACTGCTGGGTTTCTTGGTGTTTGGGCAAACAAGTTAATTCCCTTTCAGCCCCTATAGAGGACATTCTGCAGTTCCTGACCTCTTTGTTTGAGGAAGGCAGAGCTTATCGTACCATTAATAATTTTAGGTCAGCTATTTCTGCTTATCACCCTAGCATTGAGGGACTCCCTGTAGGTCAACATAGATTAGTCTGTAGATTGTTAAAAGGTATTCGGTTGAAACGTCCGCCTAGGTCCCGTTACTCGTTTACATGGGACGTTAACTTGGTCTTAGACTTTTTGGATCAGTGGCCTTCCAATACTGAGCTATCAATTAAACAATTATCTGCTAAATTAACTATGCTTTTATGTCTAATTTCCTGTAAGAGGGTCTCTGACGTTCGTGCTTTAGATTTGTCGGGGCGATCTTTCACTCCATTAGGTGTTTTGTTTTCCATATCTAGACGCACTAAAACTGCCATTTCCCAGGTATTTTATCCGGCTTTTCCACAAAAACTAATTTATGCCCAGTACTTTGTTTACAGGAATACGAACGGGTGACGGCTCCATACCGTCTACCTTCCTTTGACAGATTGTTTCTAACCATGACAAAACCGTATCACCCGGTTTCAACCACTACCTTAGCTAGGTGGGTTAAATGGCTCATGACAGAGGCAGGAGTAGATACCTCTATTTTCGGGGCCCACTCCTCTCGCAGTGCGGCGGCCTCTACGGCTGCTTTTCGGGGTTGCAGACTAGAAGATATTATGAAAACAGCTAATTGGTCTAACGAGTCAACCTTTAAAGAATTTTATTTTAAGCCTATAGTTCATTTTGCGCATTCTATTATTAATTAGCTTTCAACAAGCATAATATGAAGCCTCCGTGTCTTGGTGTATAATCCCTAGATTCCCCTATACATTTGACGGGGAATCAAGATTATAAATAAAGACACGGAGGCGAATATTATCCCGCCCATGTACTATGTTATACATTGAGTATTTTGCCCTACCCATGACATGTTATTGTTACGTATAGATGGAATTGTGTTCGGATAAATATAATCACACCTAAAGGTTGCACATTATGTTTGCATGTTCGGGTTTCTAATCTATAGATTCTCGTTTGTTTCTGTTTCAGGTCCGCAATAGCGACATCTTGTTCTTCTATAAGTTTTCGTTCGGATCTCGATGTTGCTGTTCCAAGTTAAAAGTTTGCATCCAAGAAAAGAGAAGAATGTGACGCAGGTCGAAGGATATATAACCGATGCTGGACACTGATTGGCCCAAGTTGGAGTGCCCTACAGTGATTGGTTGTGATATTATACAGTATATATGTGAAACCTTTTTTTCCTTTGTTCAAAATTACAAAGCTTTATTGAATTTTTCTTTGCTGCTGTTGGAAGAGTAAAGAAGAGTAAAGCATAATATTCGCCTCCGTGTCTTTATTTATAATCTTGATTCCCCGTCAAATGTATAGGGGAATCTAGGGATTTACGGATATGTCTGTGGTACACATAATACACAGAGAGGACACAATACAGGGAGTCTGGGAATTACTGATATGTCCGTGGTAAACATAATACACAGAGAGGACACAATACAGGGAGTCTGGGAATTACTGATATGTCTGTGGTACACATAATACACAGAGAGGACACAATACAGAGAGCCTGGGAATTACTGATATGTCCGTGGTACACATAATACACAGAGAGGACACAATACAGGGAGTCTGGGAATTACTGATATGTCTGTGGTACACATAATACACAGAGAGGACACAATACAGGGAGTCTGGGAATTACTGATATGTCTGTGGTACACATAATACACAGAGAGGACACAATACAGGGAGTCTGGGATTTATTGATTTCAGTTTTCCCCAATTCAGCTGCTTTTGTCCAAAACTTGCATTTTGATAAAGTCCTCGTAAATTATGGTTTAGTGAATAGACCCCTCCATTAATTACATACTTTACTTCCTATTGGAGAGCACAGCGGGCAAAATCTAAGTTGCCGTCGACAAGTGCAACTCGACTGGAATTGCCAAGATGCACTCGCCTGCACAGTATCATCCAATTGCATAAAGAAACACCGGCTGCAACAGGAGCATAAGCCGAGGTGACATTGACCGGCAGAGCTCAGCGTTCGCAGAATCGCTATAATGCGAATCACCATTCACTGAACAAAGAGCACATCCCGCGCGTTTTACATTCAGCAGCTTTTTAACGCGGATTTACCTTGATCAGCTGGACTCTGTGATCCAGAGCCCTGAAACACAAATTAAAAGGATGATTATTAATGATCAGGTCTTCAGACCAAACCGAACCGAACCGAACCTCAGGGTACGTCATGTGTCGAATCTGACTTTTAGGGGCCTATCTGCTAAATAGGAACATATGGGGAGTCAAGAATAAGCATAAAATCGACCTATTCATTACAAGGAGAGCCTGCAGACATCGTGCTCCTAAAAGGCAAAGCTTTTCATGTACCGAAAGCTTTTCAAAGCTTTTCATGCAAGAGAACATTGGTGGGAAACACTGGCTGGAAACATGGATGACATCACACGATGGAGATTCTTTAAACACAAGGGTTCACTTAATTAACATCTAATCACCTGGTGCCTCCATTCCCATGGAGATATATAATGACAGGGTTATTATCAGAGAGAGAATCTTCAAACCATCTCAGGTCCTTTCCCTTGGCCTCTTCCCCCCGGTTGGTGGGTACCGTATGCCTACAGGAGTAAAAATGAACAATAAGTCATTGTACGGCAACAATGGGATAGACAAATTCGTTAGAGGAAACGTATTGCCATCTTGTGCCCTGATGGTTTATGTTTTTCTGTCCATCGATCATTAGCATATCTATAAACCACCATCTAGTTTTCTATCGGTGTGTCCCATTGAGAGAGTCGAGGGGGCACCAGGGCAAACGCAACCCGAGCTCCAAGGCCGGGAACTTGCAAGCCTCACTCGCCACCACTGGCCGAAGACAAGGCAACCGTTTAGGTAACTAGTCCGGGAGGAGTTGATCACGACAGTGTTGAGAGTCCACGTTTTCAAGCATTTGTCTTACCAGACACCCACAGTGATCCCTTCTTCAGGAGTGAGGTAGAAGTTTATGGTGTGATTGAGAAGTTCTCCTGGGTTGCTCAAGTCCACAGACAATGGAACCTTTACTGCAATGAAAAACAAAACATGTCTCAGGACAAAATAATTTTTGGGTTAAAAAAAACAATTCAAAAGGCCATATGAAGAAGATGAAGATGGGTCTGTTATTCATGGCCACATTGTAGAAGTAGTCCATAGGCACGTAGTTACCAGGTCATTAAATACTCACCCATGTTTAAATAGACTACCTTGGACAGCAACATGGGGAACAGTCTGATGATGAACGGCACAGTAACGTAGACGACAATGAGACCTAACGCAAATCCTTTCAAGCAGGAAGGCCAGCATGACGACCTGAAAGAGAACAGATAGTGTCGCCTGAAGCAAAACCAACCAGTTGGCCAAGAGTCGTGACATCATGTGTCACTGCTCATTTGCCAGCTCTGGTATTGACAACTTCATTGAGTGATGTCGAGGAGCCGGTTCCCAGCTTCATCTGCTGAGGATCAGCACATGATACCATTTAATTGAAAACCAGTAGAAATAGATTGTGGCAGGATGGACAAGTCTTTGTTTATAAACCACAAAAAAGACGTCTCGTAGGATGGATCCAAACGAAGTTATGCTTTGCTCAGCAGCCAGGCCTTACGGCAGACTCCAGGACTTACCAAATAGGTCAAGAACAATAGAAACAAAACTCTACTCCACTCTGGAGGCTTACTCACTTAAAAAAGTCTCTTATAGGATGTTCCAGTCCGATCCTTAGGATCGAGATCAGGAACCGAACAGGCCATTTCTCAGGGATTGGCTTTTTCCTTGAGTCCAAGACATGCCAGACTGTGCGACTCCCAGCTGGAGTCCCGCAACCTCCGCAATCATAGCAGCATCTTTTCTGCAAGCAGGTAGGGAAGACGTCACAATGAAGGCCAAGACCCCAACATCCTTTAGCGCCCAAGTTTACCGGTCTGGCCGTGGGTCATGTGATATCCAACTGGGACTGCGTATTGGCTGATCCCAAATTCCGCACGATTTGGATCGGCAGCCAAAAGGGCAATCAGGACATCTCTAGACCCTTTTTAACTTACTAGGCAGAAGCTTGCATGATTCAACGGCCATATACTGCACTGGAGGAAATTTGGGAATTATAGTCAGGTCCAGAAATATTGGGACATCGACACAATTCTAACATCTTTGGCTCTATACACCACCACAATGGATTTGGAATGAAACAAACACAATGTGCTTTAACTGCAGACTGTCAGCTTTAATTTGAGGGTATGTACATCCAACTCAGGTGAACGGTGTAGGACTTACAGCAGTTTGCAGATGTGCCTCCCACTTGTTAAGGGACCAAAAGTAATGAGACAATTGGCTTCTCAGCGGTTTCATGGCCAGGTGTGTGATATTCCCTCATTACCTCAATTACAATGTGCAGATAAAAGGCCCAGAGTTAATTTCAAGTGTGCTATTTGCATTTGGACTCTGTTGCTGTCAACTCTCAAGATGAGATCCAAAGAGCTGTCACTATCAGTGAAGCAAGCCATCATTAGGCTGAAGAAACAAAACAAACCCATCAGAGAGATAGCAAGAACATTAGGCATGGCCAAAACAACTGTTTGGAACATTCTCATAAAGAAGGAACGCACCGGTGAGCTCAGCAACACCAAAAGACCCTGGAGACCACGGAAAACAACTGTGGTGGATGACCGAAGAATTCTTTCCCTGGTGAAGAAAACACCCTTCACAACAGTTGGCCAGATCAAGAACACTCTCCAGGAGGTAGGTGTATGTGTGTCAAAGTCAACAATCAAGAGAAGACTTCACCAGAGTGAATACAGAGGGTTCACCACAAGATGTAAACCATTGGTGAGACACAAAAACAGAAAGGCCAGATTAGAGTTTGCCAAACAACACCTAACAAAGCCTTCACAGTTCAGGAACAAGATCCTATGGACAGATGAGACCAAGATCAACTTGTACCAGAGTGATGGGAAGAGAAGAGTATGGAGAAGGAAAGGAACTGCTCATGATCCTAAGCATACCACCTCATCAGTGAAGCATGGTGGTGGTAGTGTCATGGCGTGGGCATGTATGGCGGCCAATGGAACTGGTTCTCTTGTATTTATTGATGATGTGACTGCTGACAAAAGCAGCAGGATGAATTCTGAAGTGTTTTGGGCAATATCTGCTCGCATTTAGCATGCATTTCACTTGCTGAAGACAAAACTGAAGGGAAAATGCCCCAAGAACAAGCAGGAACTGAAGACAGTTGCAGTAGAGGCCTGGCAGAGCATCACCAGGGATGAAACCCAGCGTCTGGTGATGTCTATGCGTTCCAGACTTCAGGCTGTGATTGACTGCAAAGGATTTGCAACCAAGTATTAAGAAGGGAAAGTTTGATTTATGATTATTATTCTGTCCCATTACCTTTGGCCCCTTAACAAGTGGAGGCACAGCAGTTTGCAGATGTGCCTCCACTTGTTAAGTCCTACACGTTCACCTGAGTTGGATGTACATACCCTCAAATTAAAGCTGACAGTCTGCAGTTACAGCACATTGTGTTTGTTTCATTCCAACTCCATTGTGGTGGTGTATAGAGCCAAAGGTGTTAGAATTGTGTCCATGTCCCAATATTTCTGGACCTGACTTTATAGGCTATAAATATCAGGAGGGGGGGGGGTGTAAGTTTGACATCCCTGGTCGAAATGAACCCCAAGGGGTTAAATTCAGCAGTATCAGTAATAAAGAACCTACAATGCATGCGCCATGCTCTCATCTGTTACTGGGTCTCATGTGAAATAAGAATTTGGGGAATTAACAGGTTAAATTCAAATAAAAGTGAAAGTATGTGAAAAGTCAGTGCCTGGTCAGAACCTCCCTGCCGAGGACATGTAAACACAGGGAGATCTTCTCCTCCCCGGCAGGAAATGAGAAACAGGAAGTGGTGAAGCATCTTCCCATACTTTGCAGACATCGCACCATGATAAAGTCACATGACTCAGGCCTCCGGCGCATCATTCATTACTTCCTGATTCACCGAGCGCCGGACTGACGCGCGTGGAATTAAATAGTCATGTTAAAGAAAACAAACCATAAATTGCAACAAATTCAATGAGAAGTGGGAAAAAAGAAAAGCATAACATGAAACGTATACACTGACTATCCACAACATTAACCCCTTATCACCACAGGACGTTCTATGCCGTCCTCATGGCGGAGGGGTTTGAAGAGGCAGGGCGTACAGGTACAGGTACAGGTACAGGTACGCTACACTCTCTTCAATGGGCTGCCTCGACCCCTCCTCGCAGCCGGCGTAGAACTCAGGCCGCCCCCCTGCAGCCAATGACACGCGCCGCATGTTGGCTGCTGGGACAGGCTGAAATCAGCGGCCAGCGCGGCACCTGTCGGCGAGGCGTGTCTGTACCCCTTGCCGACATTAAGCCACCCCCGACGGGCGACACTAGCCCGTCGTTAAGGAGTTAAACCCCCTGCCTAATATCGTGTCAGTCCCCCTCATGCTGATGCCTCAAGGCATGGACTCCGCAAGCCCACTGAACGTGTCCTGTGGGATCTGGTAGCAAGACGTTAGCAGCAGATCCTTTAAGTCCTGCATGTCGGGAGGTGGGGCCTCCAGTCCATGGATGGGACCTTTTGCTCCAGCACATCCCACAGATGCTCGATCGGATTGAGATCTGGGGAATTTAGAGGCAACACTTTGAGATCTTTGTCACGTTCCTCAAACCATTCCTGCATTGTGGCAGGGGGCATTATCCTGCTGAAAGAGGCCACAGCCACCAGTGGACACCATGGCCATAAAGGGGTGTATGTGGTCTGCACTGCAGCAAGCTCTAGGTAAGTGGTGCGTGTCACGTGTTTGCCGACACCTTTTCTATCATGACCAGCATTAAGTTTTCAGCAATTTGTGCTACAGTAGCTCCTCAGTGTGATCGGACCTTACACGTGGGGAGTAAAGGCGAGCGTGTATCAAGGAGCCTTGGGCATCCATGGCCCTGGCAGAGCGGTCAGTGGGATGGACATGGAGCACAGGGACAGGGTGGGACAGGCACAGAACACGAGGACAGATTGAGAAAGTCATGGGGTCACAGGAACAGAGACAGACATGAAGCACGTGGTCAGAGTGACATGGAACACGTGGTCAGAGTGCTCCGTGGGACAGAGACAGAGCGTGACAGGCACGGAACACGTGGGACACTGCATACAGAATAGGGTTATATAGGACTGATGTGTAAGAGCACCAAGGTTAATATTTGACGCGGCTCGCCGCCCTGAGAATGTGAGGCCGGACAAAGTCCACGTGATAATAACCCGTCACAAAATATCACCGCGCTTATCGAATATAGTGCGGGAGCTGGAGGTTGAGACAGCGGCAATAAAACTTGCAAAATTTCAGACATTAAAACAAAAAAAACAACAAAAATCCTGATGATTTCAGTCTAATTCCCACCTCAGCCGCCGCATGCACAACAGACTAAAGGGTTAATTCACTAAATGGCGAGTCAAAACACTGATTTGCCGAACTTAGACCCCAAAAGAAATAATCAAAAAACCAATTGGAATTTTCTGGCACTCACCTCGGCCGTCGTAGCCTGGATCGCACAATTTGGTGTTTTACCAATTCTCTGCGCACCATTTAGTGAATAAGCCCCTAGTGTGATGTAATTAAGGAATGTAAAGAAAAGCGCGGGCTCACCTCTTTTTATGTTTAAAGGCCAGTATCTGCGGGGTCGCGGCGTCCCTAGAACTCCATGCTGAGCCCTTGGTGTGGGACGGGGCCCCTTTGTGCGAAGGATCGCGCCGCTTCATTCCGGCTTCTCCTCACCGGGATTTTCTGTAAAATAACCAACGAGCACAAACACAAACTGGGTCAAAGGAGACGATATCCGCACTTCCTCTATATTTATTACCTCACGATTAGGGCACGTTGTCTCTGCTCAGGGTGGATCCTAGTGATCACAGCGACATAAAAAGGTGCACGTGGGGAAGGAGAACCCCAAAATCATTTATAATGTCACCAACATTTGCTGTAGTACGGTTTATATGGAAAATCCCTAAAAACACCCCCCCACACCCTGAATATATGGAGGAGCCCCTAAAAATACACCCGCACACCCTGAATATATGGAGGAACCCCTAAAAAGACATCCACACCCTGAATATATTGAGGAGCCCCTAAAAGACACCTGCACACCCTGAATATATGGAGGAACCCCTAAAAGACACCCACACACCCTGAATATATGGAGGAGCCCCTAAAAAGACACCCGCACACCCTGAATATATGGAGGAACCCCTAAAAAGACACCACACACCCTGAATATATGGAGGAGCCCCTAAAAAGACACCCGCACACCCTGAATATATGGAGGAACCCCTAAAAGACACCCGCACACCCTGAATATATGGAGGAGCCCCTAAAAATACACCCGCACACCCTGAATATATGGAGGAACCCCTAAAAAGACATCCACACCCTGAATATATTGAGGAGCCCCTAAAAAGACACCTGCACACCCTGAATATATGGAGGAACCCCTAAAAGACACCCACACACCCTGAATATATGGAGGAGCCCCTAAAAAGACACCCGCACACCCTGAATATATGGAGGAACCCCTAAAAGACACCCACACACCCTGAATATATGGAGGAGCCCCTAAAAAGACACCCGCACACCCCAAATATAAGGAGGAGCCCCTAAAAAGACACCCACACACCCTGAATATATGGAGGAGCCCCTAAAAAGACACTCACACACCCTGAATATATGGAGGAACCCCTAAAAATACACCCACAAACCCTGAATATATGGAGGAACCCCTAAAAAGGCACCCGCAAACCCTGAATATATGGAGGAGCTCCTAAAACCCACCCGCACACCCTGAATATATGGAGGAGCCCCTAAAAACCCACCCGCACACCCTGAATATATGTAGGAGCCCCTAACAACACACCCACACGCCCTGAATATATTGAGGAACCCCTAAAAAGACACCCGCAAGCCCTGAATATATGGAGAAGCCCCTGAAAAGACACCCACACACACCCTGAATATATGGGGGAGCCCCTAAAAACACACCTGCACACCCTGAATATATTGAGGAACCCCTAAAAAGACACCCGCACACCCTGAATATATGTAGGAGCCCCTAACAACACACCCGCAAACCCTGAATATATGGAGGAACCCCTAAAAACACACCCACACGCCCTGAATATATTGAGGAACCCCTAAAAAGACACCCGCAAGCCCTGAATATATGGAGAAGCCCCTGAAAAGACACCCACACACACCCTGAATATATGGGGGAGCCCCTAAAAACACACCTGCACACCCTGAATATATTGAGGAACCCCTAAATATATGGAGGAACCCCTAAAAAGGCACCCGCAAACCCTGAATATATGGAGGAGCTCCTAAAAACACACCCTGAATATATGGAGGAGCCCCTAAAAACACACCCACACGCCCTGAATATATTGAGGAACCCCTAAAAAGACACCCGCAAGCCCTGAATATATGGAGAAGCCCCTGAAAAGACACCCCCACACACCCTGAATATATGGAGGAACCCCTAAAAAGACACCCGCACACCCTGAATATATGGAGGAACCCCTAAAAAGACACCCGCACACCCTGAATATATGGAGGAACCCCTAAAATCAGGGCATTTTGCCAGAATTCCGCTGCAATTCAGCATTCTTCTAACAGACTAATCGATAGTTCTGTATGGGACAATTTCGTTGCCGCCGAATCGCAGTGAATGTCTGTGTCCGTTCTCCGGTATTTGATGAATTGACAGCTTTGTGAATAATTGAATTGCCCCGAAATTGCAGATACGGTGCAAGTCGGGGGTTAATTCGGACCTTAGTGAATAATCCCTTAATATTCCGCTTCCATAAAGATCCGGCAGGTTCCACACTTTTCACCGTGCGCGATGTATGAGATTCTGGAAAGGGTTAAACTCGCTCACTGTCTGCAACACATACGCCACGACATCCAAAGTCTGGCTGCAATAAACAGGGATTAAACCACGACCTGTGTCCCTTTTACCTTTATACACACTTTATAATAAACACATATATCCATCTCACCTTATACAGTTAAAGTGTTTACTCAATCATAGAAGAACATACTGTGGGTTTTGTGCATTTTGATTCCTTTTCTGAAAAAACACGAATATTATTCATGTGCGTATACATATACATATATATATTGTGACAGAGTGCTTGGGTTGGGTAACAGGATGTCTGGGAGAGTAATCGAGGGAAGGTATTTAGGACCCAGAATCCTGATTGGCCGCTCTCCTCTCCCACACTTGTTGCCAATTAATTAAGCAATAGGTAAATTCTCAGGCTGCTACTCCTGGACAGAAGTGTTTAACCCCTCGACACCGCGGAACATCCTAGGTCTGTGCAGTGGGTGGGCCTTGAAGAGGCGGGGTTACAGGTACTCCACGCTGACTTCAATGGGCCGCCTTGGCTCCTCCCTGCAGCCAGCATGGGCCGTGCACCATTGGCTGCAGTGGGACACGGTTATATTTCACAATGGTAACAGTTACAAAAAGATTACAGGGGACCTTGTTACACAGTTACATTGCAATAGTTACAGAGTGATATTGTGACAGTTATTATGTAATAAAGGTTCATAGTTACAATCATAGGCGTGCGCAGCCTATTGCATTAGGGTGTGCGCCCAAAAGCTTAAACACACACATATATACAGTCAGGTCCAGAAATATTGGGACATGGACACAATTGTAACATCTTTGGCTCTATACACCACAATGGAGTTGGAATGAAACAAACACAATGTGCTTTAACTGCAGACTGTCAGCTTTAATTTGAGGGTATGTACATCCAACTCAGGTGAACGGTGTAGGATTTACAGCAGTTTGCAGATGTGCCCCCACTTGTTAAGGGACCAAAAGTAATGGGACAATTGGCTTCTCAGCTGGTCCATGACCAGGTGTGTGATATTCCCTCATTACCCCAATTACAATGTGCAGATAAAAGGCCCAGAGTTCATTTCAAGTGTGCTATTTGCATTTGGAATCTGTTGCTGTCAACTCTCAAGATGAGATCCAAAGAGCTGTCACTATCAGTGAAGCAAGCCATCATTAGGCTGAAGAAACAAAACAAACCCATCAGAGAGATAGCAAGAACATTAGGCGTGGCCAAAACAACTGTTTGGAACATTCTCAAAAAGAAGGAACGCACCGGTGAGCTCAGCAACACCAAAAGACCCGGGAGACCACGGAAAACAACTGTGATGGATGACCGAAGAATTCTTTCCTGGTGAAGAAAACACCCTTCACAACAGTTTCCCAGATCAAGAACACTCTCCAGGAGGTAGGTGTATGTGTGACAAAGTCAACAATCAGGAGAAGACTTCACCAGAGTGAATACAGAGTGTTCACCACAAGATGTAAACCATTGGTGAGCCTCAAAAACAGGAAGGTCAGATTAGAGTTTGCCAAACAACACCTAACAAAGCCTTCACAGTTCTGGAACAATATCCTATGGACAGATGAGACCAAGATCAACTTGTACCAGAGTGATGGGAAGAGAAGAGTATGGAGAAGGAAAGGAACTGCTCATGATCCTAAGCATACCACCTCATCAGTGACGCATGGTGGTGGTAGTGTCATGGCGTGGGCATGTATGGCGGCCAATGGAACTGGTTCTCTTGTATTTATTGATGATGTGACGGCTGACAAAAGCAGCAGGATGAATTCTGAAGTGTTTGGGGCAATATTATCTGCTCACATTCAGCCAAATGCTGCAGAACTCATTGGACGGCGCTTCACAGTGCAGATGGACAATGACCCAAAGCAACTGCAAAAGCAACCAAACAGTTTTTGAAGGGACAGAAGTGGAATGTTATGCAATGGCCAAGTCAATCACCTGACCTGAATCCCATTGAGCTGCATTTCACTTGCTGAAGACAAAACTGAAGGGAAAATGCCCCAAGAACAAGCAGGAACTGAAGACAGTTGCAGTAGAGGCCTGGCAGAGCATCACCAGGGATGAAACCCAGCGTCTGGTGATGTCTATGCGTTCCAGACTTCAGGCTGTGATTGACTGCAAAGGATTTGTAACCAAGTATTAAGAAGGGAAAGTTTGATTTATGATTATTATTCTGTCCCATTACCTTTGGTCCCTTAACAAGTGGGGGCACATCTGCAAACTGCTGTAAGTCCTACACCGTTCACCTGAGTTGGATGTACATACCCTCAAATTAAAGCTGACAGTCTGCAGTTAAAGCACATTGTGTTTGTTTCATTACAACTCCATTGTGGTGGTGTATAGAGCCAAAGATGTTACAATTGTGTCCATGTCCCAATATTTCTGGACCTGGCTGATATATATATATATACACACACACATGTATGACACACACCATTACTATGTGTATGCTTCAGGGGTTAAGCAACCTTCGATACCCAGACATTTTGAAACTACATTTCCAATGAGTCTCAACTATCTTAATTAGTGGCCGAGTAACATATGAGATATAGTTCCAAATGAGCTAGAGGACCAATGACCCCGGTATACATCATGTCACGTCAAAATGCTAGATCAAAAAATTTAAATTTCGATCACATACAGCGTGTAAATTTATTTTATCACATTTTTTTCATCCAAAAGATTGTTAGTTATATATTCTATGGGCCATATTACATTCCTAACGTTAGTGTCCATCTGAGTGAGCGTTAACATTAGCTCTGGTGGTCCTAGCGCGGGCGCACCATATTAAAATCCAAACGCTAATCTGTTAGAAAACCCGTTACCGTTTAGAATCTTGCGCTTTTCAGCTCCCTATACTTAACATGGGGAGTGGAAAGTGTTAATTAGCATTAGCATTACAATCTACTAGCGCTGATTACCATCCGGTTGTGGTTACTGAACATTTACTCACAACCAGGACCTGGTGATAACAGATTCCACTTCTGCAGAATCAGTCAGCACCAGCTGAAACGCTCCCCCCCCCCAAAATCAGATACTCCCCTCTCATCCCGCAGAAAGAACGACTGCTCCATTCGCCTCCTCTGGCCGCCAGCAGCAGAGGGAGACTGGTAGAAAAAGTCCTTCAGTCTCACTCTGGGAATCACTATGTCGACCTGCCGGATCTCACAAGGACTTCAACGACGTGCCTAGTACATCCTCTACACACAAACATGAAACCAGAGGATGCGCTCAGCACGTCGTCAGCAGCAAAGTGGTTAAATGTTAAAAAGGAGTGAAATTTGAGTAGAGTGGCCCATTTAACCTCTTGCTGACTTGCACCAATACAGTCTCCTACCTGTACCTCACGACGCTGCCAAGACGCTCGCTGTAATTCTTTTTGTGGAGTGCAGGCAGCAGATATTGTGGCGATTTCTGTGCACAATACAATCCTTTATGGTGCAAGACAAGGGGGCAACACCCGACTGCGACAAGGAAACAGGTGCAGAATTTTACGCAAAGCAGCCGGTTTAAAGACAGATACATGCATTTATACACACAGCCCTACGTTCACATACATAACTATATATCCTCCTCCCTACACCCTGGGGGTATGTAGCAATAAAGCCCACATTAATTTGCAGTGTGTATGAGCATATCCCAGAATCCACGACAATAAAACTCACAGTAATGTGCAGTGTGTGTGCGCGTATCACAGAGCTCCACAGGAATAAAACCCACAGTAATGTGCAGTGTGTATGAGCGTATCACAGAATCCACAGCAATAAAACCAAGCAATGTGCGGTGTGAATGAGCATATCAGAGAATCCACAGCAATAAAACTCAGCAGTATGCAGTGTATGTGTATCACAGAATCCACAGCCATAAAAATCTGTTTAAATATTTTGAATACACTATTAAAAAATATTTTTGATATATAAAAATTGCCCCCTCTCCTACTTACCTTTGTTTGTTTTTTTTGCTTGCAGGGAGGGGGTTGAATATGAATCATTGGTGGTCCAGTGGCACAGAGGGGGGGGGGTCGAGGAGGGGGAACCTGGCTGGCCGCATCCGATGGATAGGCCTCATCTCCGCAGGCCTGGCGGCAGCCTCCGCTTCCCTGGTTGTCCCTGTGGTTCGTGGGGTGCTGCACTGCGATCTGTGCATGGCGCACAGACCGCACAGCACATCCCTCACTGACACAAGCGACTGGCGATCGCTGATGACCTGTCACCTGACCGCCGGCGCTTACTGACTGTGTCAGAGCGCCGGCGGTCAGGTGACAGGTCATCAGAAATCGCCGGCCGCTTGTGTCAGTGTGGGATGTGCTGTGCGGTCACGCACAGATCGCATTGCAGCACCCCACGAACCACAGGGACCACCAGGGAAGCGGAGGCTGCCGCCAGGCCCGCGGAGATGAGGGGTCCCGGCGGCTATCCATCGGATGCGCCAGCCGGGACCCAGAATGTGCCGCGGGCCGGCATTAGGGTGTGCCTAGGCACACCCGGCACAACCTGTGCGCACGCCTATGGTTACAATGTAACGTAGTGAAATAATAAGCCATGATAGAGATATTGTTGCATAAATAGTAAAGTCGCAGTGGGCTGTCCAATAGCACGGCTCATCCACTAAAAGCCATCACGGCCAGCGTCACGCCTCCTGAAATGATTTAGAGACTTTTATGACAGGGAAGAAGAAATCAAACTTTAACATAAAACAAAAAAAAACACAAAATAAAAAATAAATAAAATGCCAGCACATATAGAGTGATTAACTGCCAGGAGACCGCCCTGTGTGGAGCGCAGCATTCTATGCCAAGGTCGCCACCTTGTGGATGCATATAAAAAACCAACGATCGTCAAAAATGAGGGTTTCAAAATTTGAAATCTTGCGTAGTTTCGAATAAAGTACTGCATGAAAATAATAAAAAGTCCCTTGTTTGTAGGAATCCAGGCCAGATATTACCCTTGACTGGTCCATCTCTGATCAACATCCAGTCCAAGATTTCCCTGCAGCCTGTCTTTTCTCCGACCACCTGACCAAGAGAGTACTGACCACTCCTCTGGTCTTGAGTCTCCAAGTGCAGCTAGTACTGCTGCTATCCCTCCTGGGTCCTGCCTGGTCTTGCTTCACCTCACTCCAAACTGGGGACTACCTGCAGTAAGTACCGCTCCTCCAGATTTTGCCCTGCATTCTAAGCCTGCAGCATGTCCTGTGATCAAAGTTTGCAGCGTGTCCACTGTTGCTGCCTTGTCCAACCTAACCACAAGGTGTCCAGCCTAGTTCCTGCCTAGCCTTCGTGTGTCCAGCATAGTTCCTGTTTTTGCCCAACCACCGTGTCCAGCCTTCCTGTGTCCAACCTAGTTCCTGCCTTGCCTAGTAGGGATGAGCCGAACACACGAGTTCGGTTCGCATTCGAACTCGAACTTTTCAAAAGTTCGAACTTGAACTCAATACAAGTCAATGGGACTCAAAGTTCGATTTTTAGCGTGCCTTCCAAGAGGGCATATATGCTAGATATTTGCCATAAAAGGTGTATGGGGGTCCAGGTAGTGCCCTGGGGGACAGGAAACAAGGACAAAAAGTTTTAAAAAAAGACGACTGCTGACGACGTGTGGGATACGTCCTCAGTTACTCCCGCTGTATGCTGAGGAGGACGCATCCCAAACATCATCAGCTTTGCGGGACCCCCGGCGGAGATATTCACCTCTCTGTCCGGGGTCCCACGGCGTTCTGACTTCAGCGTCCTCAGACGCTGAAGTCAAGCTCCTCCCGACGTAAATGACTTCATCACGCCATGACGTCATTTCCAGGCGACCCCCCGGCAATGCCGGAAGATCGCCTGGAAGGGAGGGGGGGGGAATCCGTTCAGATCCCTCTCCCTCCCGATCGGGAGGTCCCACAAAAAAAAGCCAGGCACCGCTTAAAAGCGGAGAGTCTCCCCTTTTAAGCGGTGCCTGGATTTAACCCCTTAGGCACCGGGTCGCACGTCGGCGCCGAAGTGCAGCCTAGCTCTGGTGGGGGCCGCCATCTTGGATGGCGGCTCCACTCCCGGGTCCCCCCTCATTGCCTGACGTCCTCATGCATAGCGTGATGATGTCAGATAGCCGGGGAACCCCTAGCTGCCCGGAATCCCCTGGTGGAGATAGGGGGTTCATTTGAGGGTTCACAGAGATGCTGTGAGGCTGTGAATAGAGATGCTGATGGGGCTGTGTATAGAGATGATGATGGGGTTGTGTATAGAGATGATGATGGGGTTGTGTATAGAGATGATGATGGGGTTGTGTATAGAGATGATGATGGGGTTGTGTATAGAGATGCTGTGAGGCTGTATTTAGGAGATGCACGTAGACATTATTTTTTAATTCAATATCTAATAAACCGTTGCTTATAATATTCTGCAGTAAAGAGTCTCTTTATTTCTAGATTTTTTGGTATTTAAGCATTTTTTTTCGAACTCGAACCGAACACGCCAAAGAGTTCGAAGTTCGCAAACTTTCGAACTGCCGATGTTCGAGTCGAACTCCGGACTGATCGAACCGAACAGCTCATCCCTAGTAGGGACAAGGATCCAGTTGCAGAAGTTCTTTATTCCATCAGGTTCAGGGCTCGAGAACGGTGTTCCCACATTTCTCCCGCAGCGGGAACGTTGCAGGAATGTATGTTCCCGCTGTGGGCCGATTTAGTTTATCACTGGGGCTGCTAGCGGAATGCATTAACCGCATTCCGCTAGCAGCCCCCTCGACTGGCCCGTGTTCCTGGAGTGCTTCCTGCCTGCTCCTCTCACCCAGCCACCGTCTTTAGTCTTGTGAAGGCTGTGACTCGGCCTACTGCTGAGATCTCGTGAGATCGCATCACAGCCTCCACATCAGAAGAAGCCGGCGGCAGCGTGCAGGAGCTCGAGGACCACGCAGAAGGAGGTCTGTCTGGGTAAGTATCCTGGGCTCTGCTGGTACATCGATTCCTGGGCTCTGCTGGTACATCGATTCCTGGGCTCTGCTGGTACATCGATTCCTGGGCTCTGCTGGTACATCGATTCCTGGGCTCTGCTGGTACATCGATTCCTGGGCTCTGCTGGTACATCGATACCTGGGCTCTGCTGGTACATCGATACCTGGGCTCTGCTGGTACATCGATACCTGGGCTCTGCTGGTACATCGATACCTGGGCTCTGCTGGTACATCGATACCTGGGCTCTGCTGGTACATCGATACCTGGGCTCTGCTGGTACATCGATACCTGGGCTCTGCTGGTACATCGATACCTGGGCTCTGCTGGTACATCGATTCCTGGGCTCTGCTGGTACATCGATTCCTGAGCTCTGCTGGTACATCGATTCCTGAGCTCTGCTGGTACATCGATTCCTGAGCTCTGCTGGTACATCGATTCCTGAGCTCTGCTGGTACATCGATTCCTGAGCTCTGCTGGTACATCGATTCCTGAGCTCTGCTGGTACATCGATTCCTGAGCTCTGCTGGTACATCGATTCCTGAGCTCTGCTGGTACATCGATTCCTGAGCTCTGCTGGTATATAGATTTCTGAGCTCTGCTGGTATATAGGATTTCTGAGCTCTGCTGGTATATAGGATTTCTGAGCTCTGCTGGTATATAGGATTTCTGAGCTCTGCTGGTATATAGATTTCTGAGCTCTGCTGGTATATACAATTCTGGGGGTCTGTGCTGTATATATAATTCTGGGGTCTGCTTGTTATATACAATTCTGGGGTCTGTGCTGGATATATATATAATTCTGAGGGTTCTATGTCTGGTTACACATGATTCTCTGGGATGGGGGCGGGTATATAATATATATATATATTACACACAATTTTTTTTCTTCGGGTAATGGGGGGGTTGTGGAATTCTACAGTGAGTTCTCACTTTTTTCCCCCGGACTTGACCCCTGATCAGGTTCAAACATTGCCTTCAGAAATTAATTCCTCTGACTCTTGCCCATCGGGAACAATGTCTCGGCCACAGAGTGATGGCTGGACTACATATCCCATAATCCTCTGAAAGTTACTTCTATTTTTGTCACTTCAGGTCTTCTGGTTTGGAGTCGGGATTTTGGCTGCCGAGTTCATTTAAGGATAATCGTGTCCTGGTTTTATGGGACGGAACATCGAATAACCAGAATGGCCCTTTCTTCCTTTACGGATGATCCAATTCCTGGATGAAGAGCATTCTCCGTGACAATGAATTCTGTGCTCGAAAGAAAAAAAATACATATAATAGGCTTATTTCCTAAACTAATCCATCAAGCTGGGAAGCTCCGGCAGAAGATTGGTCTTTCTCTGGTTCTTCTCGCTGTGTAACAATGGGATTATATATTCCTTCTGTACCAACCAATCAGCTTAGACTCCATCCACCAGCTTTCATTTGAGGTTGTCGGTTTTACTTTCACTAAATGCCATCACACGATCAGTAGCAACATTTAATATTTTTTTTTTTTAAAAATACATCATTAAAAATAGTTTAAAAAAAAAACCCTTTCATCACAAATCCCCCTTTTCTACTGACAGACCTGCATATGTACTGAAGAAGGCACAGGAAGTGCCGAAACGCGACTCCACACCTGAACCTTCCCTCCTCCTTTTTTAAATACCTTGTTTTAACTTTCTGTATTTTATCCAAATAAACCCATTTTTTATCTAACCACCAGTTGCCCTGTTTATTTATTTATAAAGGATTTTACCAGGAAGGATACATTGAGATTTCTCTCGTTTCAGTATTTCCTGGGTTCAAGAACATTGAAGTGTTACAGTTACAGAAATACAAAGTAATACAATGCAAGATATTAAAAAACAACACAAATATACAGATTAACAGAAAATAAATATGTAGGAAATATAGTCACTGTGTTACATGTTTACAGGTGCATTCTGTATATAGTCACTATGTTACATGTTTACAGGCGCATTCTGTATATAGTCACTGTGTTACATGTTTACAGGCGCATTCTGTATATAGTCACTGTGTTACATGTTTACAGGCGCATTCTGTATATAGTCACTGTGTTACATGTTTACAGGTGCATTCTGTATATAGTCACTGTGTTACATGTTTACAGGTGCATTCTGTATTGAGGTATGTTAATAGAGAACTCGAGTGACTTAAGACTGGGGTAAGATTTGATGGTGTCTGGGAGGTTATTCCATAATTGTGGTGCTCTGTAGGAAAATGAGGACCGAGCCACTTTCTTTTTGTATTGTAGTGTTTATGACCACTTCATATTGCCATGACCTACTGTTTTACACCAGGCGCCTCATCTATAGTCTGCACCTATCCAGGAGATCGACTGGCTGATAAAGAGGTGAAGGTACCCACCGAACAAGGAGTACCAAGCGCTAAGAAGTTGAGCCTGGATTAATAAGGCTCCAGCATTGGTGAGTGTGACTAAGTTTGTCTCATATCCAGGGCTCGAGTCGAGCGGGAACGCGCGGGAACGGCGTTCCCGCACTTCTCCCACAGCGGGAACGCTGCGGGAATGCAGCGTTCCCGCTGTGGCCCGAGCGCTTTAGCAGGCGGCCGCCGCACATTGCCGGCGACCGCGTGCTTCCTGTTAGAACGGCCGGTGACAGGAAGTGGAGCCGCTCGTCTGGCTATTTCATAGATCCCAGGCGAGCGGCTGCACTTCCTGTCAGCGGCCGCTGAAGCAGGAAGCACACGGCCGCCGGCAATGTGCGGCAGGAGCATCAGAGGTGAGCTGTGCTGGGGGCAGTGTCCATGAGACCTGGGGGGGGCAATATCCATGAGACCTGGGGGCATATCCATGAGACCTGGGGGCAGTATCCATGAGACCTGGGGGCAGTATCCATGAGACCTGGGGGCAGTATCCATGAGACCTGGGGGCAGTATCCATGAGAGCTGGGGGGGGGCATACATTATCCATGAGAGCTGGGGCAATATATACCCATATGAGCTGGGGCAATTATATCCAAGTGAACTGGGGGCAATTATATCCATGTGAACTGGGGAAAATATATCCATATAACCAGTGCTGGGTATGTTATTCTGGGGGCTCAGCGCTGTGTATATTATTCTGGGGGCTCAGCGCTGTGTATTTTATTCTGGGGGCTCAGTGCTGTGTATATTATTCTGGGGGCTCAGTGCTGTGTATATTATTCTGGGGGTTCAGTGTTGTGTATGTTATTCAAGGGGTCCAGTGCCTGTGTATATAATTCTGGGGGGTCTGTGCCTGTGTATATAATTCTGGGGGGTCTGTGCCTGTGTATATAATTCTGGGGGGTCTGTGCCTGTGTAAATAATTCTGGGGGGTCTGTGCCTGTGTATATAATTCTGGGGGGTCTGTGCCTGTGTAAATAATTCTGGGGGGTCTGTGCCTGTGTATACAATTCTGGGGGGTCTGTGCCTGTGTATATAATTCTGTCTGTGCCTGGATAGATATATATATATATATATATATATATATATATATATGTATGTGATATATATATTATATATATAAAACGCGTTAGTCCAGTTGCCACAATCACGAGTATACCTGTACGTAGTGATACCTTTCACTGATCAGTATAGTTTCCAGTTTACACTCTTGAAAGTTTGTCTTTTAAATGTAAAGTTAACCCAATAAAAATGGTATCACCGGCTCGTCCGGCTATACTCGTGATATATATATATATTTTCTTCAGGTAATGGGGTTGTGGAATTCGTGGGTGAGTTCCCTCACTTTTTTTCCCAGGACTTGACCCCTGCTCATATCCATATTACTGGTCTCAAGTTACGCTATGAGAGCGCCGTCTCTCTCCACTTCCTTGTATTTGAGGTAATCAAGAAGTCGTAATGAAGGGAAGTGGTCACCCTCTATTTGGCCCAGGGCACTTCAAACCAGAGCCGGGACCAGGGGCGGATTGACCACTCGGTCGGATCGGACCTGGACCGAGGACCTGGGCTAGTAGAAGTCATCCTGACTGGCCGAAAGAATGCAAATCGCTATAACCGGTCCGGATGGCCATCGCGATTTGCAAGGGATCATCCAGTGCCTGGGGTCCTGGATGGAGCCAGACTCCTCCGTCTGCTCTGAACTCCGTCTTCAGAGCGAGGATTTACCAGCCCGGCAGCACCGCCCACACGTGACAGCGTCTCGTCACCGGCACGTGACTGCCTACTCCGACGTGCGGACCCGAGTGCATCCATGTGGTGCTGGTAGGTGGGTGGGGGAGGCGCCCCTAGGGGGGCTTGATTGACAGTCAACCAACCCAGATGCTGCATTGGCGCCGCCCCCTCATGTGATGAAGCAGGGCACGCAGCGTCAGAAGAGGACAAAGAAATAAGCATGCGGTCCAGCCCAGCCTGCCTGCTATTCTTCAATAGGGTATGACAACGATATCCAGGGGGGTGAATAAGAATTTATATGCTGGGGGTGAATAAATCCGTATGTTACTGTGAGTTTTATTGTTGTGGATTATGTGATACGTTCATATATACTGCACATTGCTGTGCGTTTTATTGCTGTGGAGCTCTGTGATACGCTCATACACACTGCACGTTACTGTGAGTTTTATTGCTATGGTGTAGAGAAATAAATTCCATAACACAAATATGTGGGTGGAGCTTAATATGGGTGTGGTTTGTGGGTGGGTGTAGCACAAGGGGCCCCATGATTTCCTATTGCCTGGGGGCCCATTGAGTTGTCAGTCCGCCCCTGGAAGGGAACATATCAGGCTCTAAAAAGCGTAAGTGTTCCTTTTTCTCATGGATACTCGTTAAGACGGTACTGTGCTATCATTTCCTCTCTTCCCTCCGAGGATCGGGAGACCACTGGAAACATAGGACAAGATACCATATCATGACCTGCACATTCGCCTATAGACTGCATATATAAAGGTTACAAACAGATTTTATTTAATATTTACAGCACAGTTTGTCGCTGCAGTTATTTATATATAATCTTGCGGGACTGGACTATATCTAGTAGCACTACAAATATTTCTGAGACACGGGAAATACTGTATAGTACTCCAAGGACGTGACTGTGGGATTTATTGCACTATATGCACTTTTTGTCGCATTTGCCTATTTCTTAGCACTTTGGCTGGTACTGCAATATAGGCTTTTTCATTGCATATTTGCAGAACGGTAGGATTGCACATAGACCACTTACGGTTGCACTTTATCTCCGGTCATTTAGACTGTGCACATATCCAGTCAGTGTTGGGATTCACCATTCATTTAAAAACCTACTTTTAGTGGTATTGTATGCACTTAATTTTGCACTTGTATGTCACTAGCACTTTATTTTTAACGGTTGCACGCAATATATACATTTCGCGTTGTATTTGTACGTTAATAGCGCTTATAAATAGTCCGTCGATGGCTAGAATTACCACCAGTCCACTGAGACTGGAGATATATCATTTGGGTTTTAAAAATGATAGATACCTAATATTAAGAATAGGACTAACATCAAACCGCACTATTGTTCTGACAATCAATTGCGCCACTAGGACCTCTTCTTTAAGACATTTACTGCATCTGCCTGTATGCTGATAATGCAGACCCCGTGTAAGCGGGAGATCACCATTTTATTATCTGTCTGCAGCACATTTACTGCATCTGCCTGTATGATGAAATGCAGACCCCGTGTGACATTGTGCCAGATAAGGGACGCCATCTAGAGCTTAGAACCTTTTATCCCAGTGATATCTCAAAGGATAAAGAAATACATGAAAAACCAAGTACAATCACGTTTTTTCTTAATTAGCTCAAATCAACAAATCTCTTTGGTAGCGAATGGGTTAATTATTCAACTTTACCCTCCTCTTTGCAGAAGGTGTCCTGCAGTACATATACATTTTACAGAAGAAGTGAGGGTAATTGGAACTCACAAATTGGGGTGGACACGGTCCATGGTGGCGGTGCTGACAAAGATCCGCAGCAGCAGCAACATAACTCTACGGCTTATTGAGCCGCTTGAAGGTGGTGAGGATAGAGTGGCCAGCAATGAACATTCCCACCCAATCCCAACCTGGGGGATGGAACAGAAAGCTCTGGACAGACCCGTGCGCTAAACGCAGGCATTGGAGGGATTTGCAAAGGAAAATAATTAAATGCCGTCTAATGAACGCAATGAGAAAATCCCAGCAGGCATCATGTGCTCGTAATCTGCTTTTGACCTCGATTTTGGCCACTACCTGATCTGCCCGTTTCATTTTTCTATCTAAATCAGAAAGAAACCCATCCCGCTGGCAGCTATAAGCGACACGATGCTTCAGTGAGGCCAGCTGGGCGACGCATGAAATATTCTCCCAGCTCAGGGTTTTCACGCGACATTGTTAAAGGGGTATTATTGTCCCTTAAAGATCTTCGGTCTGCTACCAATGGTGCCGAGAAGCTCTTTAAATCCGTGAAAAAGTGTTTGCAGAATAATGACATCGCTTTTAACCTTACAAGTTGGAGGATGTATGGGAAGCGTCAGCCGCACTCCAGAGCAAATGTGCAGGTTTCACAGGCGTCTTCCTCAACGCATAAACATAATTATACTGCGATTAAAGACATTTTTTGGAAAGATTAAATATGACTCTGCAGAGTGAGACCTAGCGGTGCAGAAATCAAGCATTTAGGATATAGGTGACCACCTACGTATGACGTCATCGCCCTCACACTTGCCTCAGGTGTAAGAAATGAAAAGGTTGGCCAGGAAAGTGACGCTGTTCGCATTCTAGGTGGAAAGTGGACAATGTCACTGCTTTAATCGCTTTTACATTCATCTATGATATAATTAGGAAGGACTTTCTAGGACATATTGCAGCAGAAGATACAGAGGTCTGAAGGAGCACCCTATGATTAAGATGGAGTTAAAGGGGTATTCATGATATCATGACTTAGTGGACGGACGCCCAGGATTTCCTCCGTTCAAACCTTGGTCAGGTTTACCAAACAGGGGTCCTATTCACATGCAGTGTTGCACCATAGGGCAATGCTCGTGGTCGCATTATTCTGAGGTGGGCAGAGCATGTGTTTGCAAAACACGTCATTCTGAGTCTCCTGGCTTCACATCATTCGAAGTGGACCAAAGATCTCATACGTCGACTTGGGACAGCAGGGTAGCAACTCCTCCCAGGCGTCATCTTACAGGCCTCCTGAGCGTCAAGACGCATCAACACCCAGGTGTGATTACATCCGTATCGAGCGTGGATGTTCTGGTGAATGAAAACGACACAAAACCCTCTTTCAGGCACGAGTGCGTTGTCTTGTTGTGGTTCCTTGTGGACTCAAAACAGCATGTGTTTGTTTCTGGGTACCAGCCCAGCTAGTTTATTGGCCCCGTCTTGCTCTGTGACCTTCTGTGTACCAACTCAGCTGGCTTTATCCTTTCTCAGTGGGGTTTGAATACCAGCCACTTCAAGGACTGGCCCGTATCTGGCCATTGGCGTGACTTGCTGTAAGCCCAGCCGTTCCTGTGACTAGTAATCTTGTCCAACTTTCGCCCATTTCCCGTCACAATTGCTAATTCCAGCCGTATTAAAGGCTGGAGCTGTTCCTGGTTAAGGAGGTTCTAGGTGTTGCATGTAGGGGTGTCCAGAACCAACCCACAGACATCACAGTGTAGCAGTGTGCAGGCCCCTAAGCCGAGGGAAAAGTCAAAAACTGATGTGGAAATAGAGTGAAGGTGTGTTGGGGAATGAGTGGGACACATCCTCTGTATGTGGGAGTGACAGAGGAGCAAATTTACATTATTTTAAATATCTCAGAACAGCAATCTCTTGGTAGCAAAGGGGTTAACAATTAAATTTTAGCCCCTCCTCTTAGCAGAAGGCGTCTAGTATTACATATACATTACATGAATAAAGTAAGGGCATCGGAAATCCCAAATTGGTGGACAAAGATCCGGGGCAGTAAAATAACGCCACCGCTTACCACGAGTCCAAACAGTCATGGAATCACAGTGAGGATAAGACATCTGACCGCTCCAAGAAGTGGACCACGTTCTTTGGACTCCACAAGTGCCAGATCAGTTTTGTTTCACAGCATTGCACACAGAGATACTGCAGTGAGAGTCGTGGCATTGTTGTGGGTCCCGCCCTGCCCTTCCTACGTTCCAGCAGCTCCTGACATGTGGAAACAGAGATAGAACGGGGGGGGGGGGGCGCGGAGATGTTTGCCAGTGAAGCTTCTTGCTTAGAACAGCAGTAACAGGGCTGCGGTGACGATCAGAGGACGAGTATGGCTTCTAATTTTGCAAACAATATCACTTATTTGCGCAGATCGTGAGAGCTACTCACCCGGTATGAATATCTACAGGTGTTGGGCGAATGGAAATCATGAGTAGACGCGACGATTCGGCTCGAATTGTTATACAGATTGGCCTCAATTCGGATCGGTTGGAATTCCAAATTGCCGATATCAGGACAGAATCTCTTGCCTCATAAAAATGGTCCAAACCGATTAAACAAATCGTCCGGATCCAAATAAAATTGTGTCTATAAAGGATTCAATCAGAATATGAAAAGTAACTGAAAGAAATGGTAACGGCCTAACCCCGACCCTAAAACAAGCAGAAACAGTAACCCCGACCCTAAAACAAGCAGAAACAGTAACCCGACCCTAAAACAAGCAGAAACAGTAACCCCGACCCTAAAACAAGCAGAAACAGTAACCCCGACCCTAAAACAAGCAGAAACAATAACCCCGACCCTAAAACAAGCAGAAACAATAACCCCGACCCTAAAACAAGCAGAAACAATAACCCCGACCCTAAAACAAGCAGAAACAGTAACCCCGACCCTAAAACAAGCAGAAACAGTAACCCTAAAAACAAGCAGGGACAGTAACCCCAACCCCAAAACAAGCAGAAACAGTAACCCCGACCCGAAAACAAGCAGAAACAGTAACCAACCCTAAAAACAAGCAGAAACAGTAACCCTAAAAACAAGCAGGGACAGTAACCCCAACCCTAAAACCAGGCAGAAACAGTAACCCCGACCCGAAAACAAGCAGAAACAGTAACCCGACCCTAAAAACAAGCAGTAACAGTAACCCTAAAAACAAGCAGGGACAGTAACCCCAACCCTAAAACAAGCAGGGACAGTAACCCCAACCCTAAAACAAGCAGAAACAGTAACCCCGACCCGAAAACAAGCAGAAACAGTAACCCTAAAAACAAGCAGAAACAGTAACCCTAAAAACAAGCAGGGACAGTAACCCCAACCCTAAAACAAGCAGGGACAGTAACCCCAACCCTAAAACAAGCAGAAACAATAACCCTAAAACCAGGCAGAAACAGTAACCCCAACCCTAAAACAAGCAGAAACAGTAACCCGACCCTAAAAACAAGCAGAAACAGTAACCCTAAAAACAAGCAGAAACAATAACCCTAAAAACAAGCAGGGACAGTAACCCCAACCCTAAAACAAGCAGAAACAATAACCCTAAAACCAGGCAGAAACAGTAACCCCGACCCTAAAACAAGCAGAAACAGTAACCAACCCTAAAATAAGCAGAAACAGTAACCAACCCTAAAACAAGCAGAAACAGTAACCCTAAAAACAAGCAGGGACAGTAACCCCAACCCTAAAACCAGGCAGAAACAGTAACCCGACCCGAAAACAAGCAGAAACAGTAACCCGACCCTAAAAACAAGCAGAACAGTAACCCTAAAAACAAGCAGGGACAGTAACCCCAACCCTAAAACAAGCAGGGACAGTAACCCCAACCCTAAAACAAGCAGAAACAGTAACCCGACCCGAAAACAAGCAGAAACAGTAACCCTAAAAACAAGCAGAAACAGTAACCCTAAAAACAAGCAGGGACAGTAACCCCAACCCTAAAACAAGCAGGGACAGTAACCCCAACCCTAAAACAAGCAGAAACAATAACCCTAAAACCAGGCAGAAACAGTAACCCCAACCCTAAAACAAGCAGAAACAGTAACCCGACCCTAAAAACAAGCAGAAACAGTAACCCTAAAAACAAGCAGAAACAATAACCCTAAAAACAAGCAGGGACAGTAACCCCAACCCTAAAACAAGCAGAAACAATAACCCTAAAACCAGGCAGAAACAGTAACCCCGACCCTAAAACAAGCAGAAACAGTAACCAACCCTAAAATAAGCAGAAACAGTAACCAACCCTAAAAACAAGCAGAAACAGTAACCAACCCTAAAAACAAGCAGAAACAATAACCCTAAAACCAGGCAGCGACAGTAACCCGACCCGAAAACAAGCAGAAACAGTAACCCGACCCTAAAACAAGCAGAAACAGTAACCCGACCCTAAAAACAAGCAGAAACAGTAACCCTAAAAACAAGCAGAAACAATAACCCTAAAACCAGGCAGGGACAGTAACCCCGACCCTAAAACAAGCAGAAACAGTAACCCTGACCCTAAGGCTGGGGTCAGACCAGCGCACTTTTAACGTGCGTTCTGGCGCACATAATTACAGCCACACTAGCAGCAGATGACGGGCAATGACGGCCAATATACGATGCACGGCCGCACAAAAGTCCGGCCGTGCAACGCAAGTGGAATTTGAACGCATTTTTCTGAGAACGCTGAACCGCTAGTACTGATGTACTGAGTGCGCAGCTGCGGCATAGCGGCGTGTGTGCGTGATTAGGAGATGTCAGACACTGCTAATGTCCAGCCTACATAACGTCCAGACGCAAAAAGAGTTTTATTGACGATCCGTACAAAATCACGACCGACAATGAGCGTCGTCTGACCGTTTTTGCGCATTCCGTGAAAAAAATACGTCAATGCGTTCGGACGCACTTTTTCACGTTCGCGGGGAAAAATGCTTTCGTCTGACCCTAGCCTAAAACGAGCAGAAACAGTAACCCGACCCCAAAACGAGCAGAAACCGTAACCCCGACCCCAAAACGAGCAGAAACCGTAACCCCGACCCCAAAACGAGCAGAAACCGTAACCCCGACCCCAAAACGAGCAGAAACCGTAACCCCGACCCTAAAACAAGCAGAAACAGTAACCCCGACCCTAAAACAAGCAGAAACAGTAACCCCGACCCTAAAACAAGCAGAAACAGTAACCCCGACCCTAAAACAAGCAGAAACAGTAACCCCGACCCTAAAACAAGTAGAAACAGTAACCCCGACCCTAAAACAAGTAGAAACTGTAACCCCGACCCCAGTGGCGACTCTAGGAACAATATTTAGGGGGGGCACAGAAGAAACCAGACAAAACTGGGGGGGGGCACTAATAATTTTCACCACTAAATCATACCACTGAATAAAACTAAGGGCCCTATCACCTGGTGTGAACTAAAACACCATCACTAAAGGAAAAATTTAGTGCGAGTCGCTAAAACTTACAGGGTTATTCAGAGAGCGGTGAAAAGCAGGAGAATGACAGGAGAATGGAAAATTCTTGGTCAAAATAGCCAAACCAGAAAAATTCTCCCAGTCATCTCACTTTCCAAATCGGCTATTTTGACCTTGAATTTTCCATTCTCCAGTCATTCTGCTTTTCACTGCTTTGTGAATAACCCTGTTAGTGCCTGACGACCTCCTAACAGATCACCTTGACTGCAGTAGTCCATGAACAAGGTCGTTTGGCGCACGCTAGGGAAACTCTAAGGCTAGGGTCAGACGAACGCATTTTTATGTTGTCTGTGAAAAAGTGCGTTCGAACGAATGGACGCATTTTTTCACAGAATACGTGATAGTGGTCATACTATGCGCATTTTCGTCCGTGATTTTGTACGGATCATCAATAAAATACTTTTTGTGTCTGGACGTTATGTTGGCCGGACATTAGCAGCGTCTGACATCTCCTAATCACGCACACACGCCGCTAGCGGACGCAGCGCACTCTGTACGTCAGTACCTGCGGTTTCACGTTCTCGAAAAAATGCGTTCATTTTCCACTTGCGTTGCGCAGCCGGACTTTTGTGCGGCCGTACTTCGTATATTGGCCGTCATTGCCCGGCATCTGCTGCTAGTGCGGCCGTGATTAAGGCTAGGGACAGATGAGCGCATTTTCTGCGGCCACCGTCAAAATGTACATCGATGCGTGCGCACGCATTTTTTCACGGAATACGCTTAAGTGGTCAGACGATGCGCAATTCTGGACGTATTTCATGACGATGGGGTAAAAAGAAGTCTAGGGAAATCCGGCTGTTTGAACGTTATGTTGGCCGCACACTAGCAGCGTCTGACATCTCCTAATCACGCACACACGCTGCTATGCGGCCGCAGCGCACTCTGTACGTCAGTACCAGCGGTTTAACGTTCTCGAAAAAATGCGTTCATTTTCCACTTGCGTTGCGCGGCCGGACTTTTGTGCGACCGTACTTCGTATATTGGCTGTCATTGCCCGTCATCTGCTGCTAGTGCGGCCGTCATTATGTGCGCCAGAACGCGCGTTCGCACTGCCTCAGTCTGACCCTAGCCTTAGTGCGGCTGCACGCGCGTTCGCACTGCCTCAGTCTGACCCTAGCCTAAGACCCAAGTTGAGACCCAGCGCTAATGCGGTTGTGTACAGGATAGAACTGTTTTTCTTTTCCATACCTATCCCCCGCCCTCACAAGCTTGAATATGAACACATCCAGTGAATAACCTCTCACCCCTGCATTATTAAAATCCTCCACGGTGGCCGTATCATCCATGTTTTGATGCACACATATATTAAGGCTGATGGGCATTGCATGATAAATGCCACCCAACAGCATGTAGAATCATTACACTGCATTTAATAGATCCAAAAGGAAGGCCAGGTGAGCGACAAAAATTTCCCTGCTGCAGCATAGCAATAATACATGTTTCAGGGCAAGACTTATTCACGTGTTCCTTTAAACATGGTCCACACAGTCACCCTAATAATCAACTGCTTCCATACAATGAATAACCCCCAGCATAAAATGTTTGAAATTAGGCAATATATTAGAATTAGGATATATGTGGATAAAGGATACATTTATAATAGAGCCGACTGCAACAGCAGCTACATTGCTGACCATATCCATTACTATGGTGTATGGGGACAAGAGAACACCTGTGCTGCATTCCTTTCCATTGCCTATTAATTTTGGACAAGAACCAGGTTTTTCTGTTTTTTTAGAGTTAGCACCAGGGTTGAGTAGTAGGTAAAATGTTGCACTTAGTGCACCTCAAAAAATTTAGCGCTGGCACCCAGTGATCTGTTAGCTACAAAAGCGCTAGAGATCTCTAGCGTTCCCTGTGTTAAGTAAAGGACGCGGAAAGTACATTAAGCTTGTGGTACAAATCGCTAATAGCAACGCGCTAAGTGATTTTTTCCATTTGTAGCGGGAGGCAAACAATCTGTTGGTCCAGCGCTAGACTCAATTAACCTGGCGCTAACGCAAAATCACGCCGACACAAGGGTTAGCTTTTTGTTGTACTAACCTGATAATTAAATTCAGTATTTTATTCGCTGCAATTCGGCAGTTTCCGCTGAATGTCTGATAACTGCTTCAGCGACTCCACTTTTAGCAAATTACAGTGACCATTCACTAAATATGGAATTCACCTTATTTTCGGAAAAATAAATTCCCCGAAATGTGACGGAAAGCAGAGGATCTAAAGATAAATAGACCCTTTAGATTCTAACTTCCATAATAACCCCTAAAATGCCATAAACCCAGAGA
Organism: Leptobrachium leishanense; assembly: GCA_009667805.1. Classification (NCBI taxonomy): domain Eukaryota; kingdom Metazoa; phylum Chordata; class Amphibia; order Anura; family Megophryidae; genus Leptobrachium; species Leptobrachium leishanense. The sequence goes on from CM019075.1 coordinate 75,733,848, forward strand.
AATACAATAAAAATAATAAACAATGTGGCATTTAGCTACCCCTTAACCCGTAAAATGCCATTCATCAAGGGAAAACCTGAAATGAATACACTGAGGCATGTAGTTTACCCATCAACCTGTAAAATGCCATTAATAAAGGAAAAAACAAATGTATACTGTAAGGGATAAAGCCTGCCCATTAACCCTTAATATACAACTAAAACCAAGGCAAAAACTAACGTAATACACAATGTAGTGTATAGTCTGAACATTAACCATTTCACTGCTGATCCATTTCAACCCTGTGAAAATGTTTAAGTACACGTTTTTATTTAATGTTTTATGACTTATGGTCATGTTGGGTATCATTGGAAGGCCAGAATCTGCCCTTTCAAATGACACCTAGTTCGTCCATATACAATGCATAGCGACGGAGATACGTTGGTCCGAAGAAGTGTGGGAAGCTGGATGCTGATTTTTGGTGGGGGGGCACATGGGGGGGCAAGGAATAACCTAGAGGGGGCAATTGCCCCCCCCCTTGCCCCCCTGTAGAGTCGCCTATGCCCGACCCTAAAACAAGCAGAAACAGTAACCCCGACCCTAAAACAAGCAGAAACAGTAACCCCGACCCTAAAACAAGCAGAAACAGTAACCCCGACCCTAAAACAAGCAGAAACAGTAACCCCGACCCCAAAACAAGCAGAAGCAGAAACAGTAACCCCGACCCCAAAACAAGCAGAAGCAGAAACAGTAACCCCGACCCCAAAACAAGCAGAAACAGTAACCCCGACCCCAAAACAAGCAGAAACAGTAACCCCGACCCCAAAACAAGCAGAAACAGTAACCCCGACCCCAAAACAAGCAGAAACAGTAACCCGACCCCAAAACAAGCAGAAACAGTAACCCCGACCCCAAAACAAGCAGAAACAGTAACCCCGACCCCAAAACAAGCAGAAACAGTAACCCGACCCCAAAACAAGCAGAAACAGTAACCCCGACCCCAAAACAAGCAGAAACAGTAACCCCGACCCCAAAACAAGCAGAAACAGTAACCCCGACCCCAAAACAAGCAGAAACAGTAACCCGACCCCAAAACAAGCAGAAACAGTAACCCGACCCCAAAACAAGCAGAAACAGTAACCCCAACCCTAAAACAAGCAGAAACAGTAACCCCGACCCTAAAATAAGCAGAAACAGTAACCCCGACCCTAAAATAAGCAGAAACCCCGACCCTAAAATAAGCAGAAACAGTAACCCCGACCCTAAGGCTAGGGTCAGACGAGCGTGATTTCTACGGACTGTACGTCCGTGTACACGGACATACGTCACTTAGGAAGACGCAGTAGTGGCCACACAGTCCGTTTATCACTGACGTATATTTTGACGGATGTAGGAGAGAAAATAAAAAGCAAAACCATTTTGTCCGTGAAAAATGCTGGACGTATAATTGCAGTCCGTCTGACCACGTTCCATCACTCACACACAAAGCTATGCAGACGTTGCGGACGCAGCGCACTTTGTGCGGCCGTTCTAGGGGTTGTACGTTCTTGCCTGCCTTGCGTCCGTGGGCCGTGGCCGTTGTGCGTCCGCAGTTCAGTGCGGTCGTACTTCGTGTGTCGGGCTCCGATGGGCTTTCTGTCATGCTATCACGGACGTACTTTTAGGCGCAATCACGGACGTGAACACTACGCTCGTCTGACCCCAGCCTAAAATAAGCAGAAACAGTAACCCCGACCCTAAAATAAGCAGAAACAGTAACCAACCCTAAAACAAGCAGAAACAGTGAACCCAGTAACAAGTCTAATCCTAAAAAAGCAGAAACAGTATCCCTAAATCATAACCGTATCCCTAACATTAACCCTATCCCTATTCACAGAACAAGCAGAAACAGTAACTGTATCGCTGATCTTCAAAGCAACCCTAATGCTTACAGTAACCTTAACCCTTTTAAAGTCTTGCACTATGTGCATTCGTGCAAGAAAAGTGATGCCGCTGCACTGTATCTGTTATTTCAGGCACTGAATGTGATTGTTATATATAAATATTAATGCTTCGCGGTTCCATATGTTAAAAACAAATAATATTACTGGACGCTCCCGATATTCTGAAATATTCTGAACCGAAGAGAACATTTGGGATTTTCACACGTCCAATACTGAGCCCTTGGAGTAATAAATAATAATAAGACATACGAATATTAATATAGATAAAAATAAGAATACCCCCCCCCCACACACACAGCAGTTCCTTTCCATGGCTCTCGGTTTCAGACTCCATGGGGCTGAGGGGGCGAATAAGGAATAAAACCACTTTATTTATAAACACAGTCTGGCCTTGTTTATAAACAGAAGCTTGTGATACATTGTTCCCAGCTCAGCACAGAGAGCATTTCCCAGGGAGATCACTTAATGCCTCGTGTTGGGGGGATTCTAGGCATCTTTGGGGTCTCTCTCTGCCCTGGCTCCTTACTTGCAGGAGTAGTAGGAGCCTGTGTCTGCCTCTGGGGGGAGTGTGTGGTCCTGCTGCATCTCTGGGTGGCTCCTACATGTTCAGACGTCATGATCCTGTCCTCCTCCTCCTGCCCGACCATTCGAAAGCTCAGTGTGTGAGGAGCTCATTGCTGGGGGCTCCTCTTTCTAGCCCCGGGTACCCCCCCCCCATCCCAAGGACCCCCTCTCAGGATGCACTAAGAGGCGACCCCCGGACACACAGACCCCCAGGGTAAGTGTCTAACGGTTTTTGTAGGATGGGCGGGAGCTCTGTTTAACCCTTTGTTTCCCAGCTCAGGGCCGTGTTCCTCCATGCAGACCCCCAGCTTTGTGAGATCTGGGCTTGTTTGCATGACACTCTGGCAGTGACATGGTTAATCCTATAGTGTGTGTTGAGTTACTTATGGGGAACTGAACTGGTTAATGGTGGCACGTCAAGGGGTTAATTTTGTAACGGATATCCTGGCAGTGAATGTTCTTGAACCCAGGACATACTGAAAACGAGAGAAATCTCAATGTATCCTTCCTGGTAAAATCATTTATATATAAATAAAGGGTCTCACACATGCGCAGTGCCACTGTGATGGCACCTCAGGGGTTAAATGCACAACGGTTTCTATTGTCCCCCTCCCCCACACGCTTCCTGGCCATTCACTGGTTAATTACAAAGTAAGTGATGTTGTCTCTTGTGTTGCTTTTGTGCTTGGGGGGGGGGGGGGGGTGTTGTGTTTCCTGCAGGAGATGAGCTCATTGGATTCATCATGTTGTGCCTCTGGGTTTGTAGTGTGTGACAGTGTGTTGCTCCATTGTGTGTGTCTGCTCTTCCACTGGGTTTGTGGTGTTTTTGTTTCCTCATAGGTTGTTTTTAGTGGATGTTTAAGTGTGTTGGAGGTGGTTGTGTGTATCATTTGTGTTTCTTGCAGGATGATGTTTTATTGGGTTTGTGTATTGTTGTGTGGTTTGACATTGTGATGTGCTGGAGGTGGTTGTGTTTTGGGTTAAGTGTTTCTTGGGTTTGTGGGGTGTCTTTGGATGTGTTGTGTAACATTGTGTCTTTCTTACAGCAGATTTTTTTTGTGCTGGTTGTGTCATTGTGTTGGGATTGTTGTGGTTGTATGTTTTTGTCATTGTGTTTAAGTGTTTCTTACAGGTGCTACTTGTGCTTTATGCTGTTTTCTGGAGGTGGTTGTGTGTATCATTGTGTTTCTTGGATGGGTTCATTGTGCTGCTTGTGTTACTCACTGTGTGTGATACAGAGTTGCTTCTCCTTGTTGCCGACTTGTCTCCATTGGTTACTTTGTTACTGAGGCTCCTGCTGGTGTCACACATTACAGCTCTGAATCTCACATGATCAGAGACCATGATTAACCCCTTACTGCCCTGCCTTTGCAATCAGACAGGAGCATTTTTTTTTCTGCAGCCATTAGGAAAGACAAATCATTTAACCCATTGATTACTGGACAGCTGACCAGGATCAGCCATGTGGGTAATCACTGTCAGGGTCTCTCCAGTCCTGATGGTCATTCAGCTCCCACCACTGGCATGGCTTGTGTGCTTCAACATGTGATCACTGCCTGAGGGTCTGCCTTGTGCTCCTGGCTGCCTGGGCTTGTGTGTGATGAGGCTCTCCTTGAATTGCCCCATTGTGTTTGGTCTATGCTGCTCTCCTAGGATACCACTGACATGCCCAGAATCCCCTGTGTGCTGAATGGGGGGGGGGGGTCATAATAAACACATACCTCCAGTTCCTGCTTCAAAAATGTAGGTGTGTAAAATATATATATATATCTCCTACAGAGCTTCAGTCCTGATATGACCCAATAGCATAAAAAACCTATGTTAAACCAGCCCCAAACCTCATAATTGAGTCCATAAGCAATTGATCCTCAAAGGGTTAAAGACTGGAGTATCCCAATCCCCAGTAAAGTGGCTGCTCCAGCTGCTATAATGCTCAGCCAATCCCTGTACCAGGTGACTTTTTTTAAATTGGATTTCTTCAACCCTGTCTTAACCACTTAACTGTTACAGGTGTGTAAAGTCCATTATCCGGGCACTCAAAGGGTTAACGCATTCAGGCCTGGTTTCCTCCATCTCCACTTCTGCATTATTTTATTTTATTTTTTTGCTCCTCAGTGATTATCACGATGAGATCATGACCAACCACTGACCTTTTCTGTAAGAAATGTTTCTGGCAGGAGCTGGACCTGAATGATTTGGGCTTTCTTCAAGCTCTGTATTTAACCCTTTTGCTACCAGACCTTGTAAATTGTATGTTTTGCGTATTGTAATTCAGTTATACAAAAACTAAGCTATAAAATTATTATTTTTTTTTTTTTGAAGGTTAATTAACGCAGAATTAGTACAATCCCTGCCGAGAAATCAAATGCTTGTTGATCTCAAGCTTGTACTGTATAAAAGCTGCAAGGAGCAGCCCCCACACTCACTGTAACAAACTTTACTGCAGCATTCCAGCAGCCAGGGATTTGTCAGAATACTGGGAGAGCTGTGGGGTCAGTTGCTGCTGTACAGGGATAAGATTCAGGGGTTATGAGTGTAAATGCCTGTACAGTACAGATACAAGGTGTTGCTGTATTTGCCACACACAGGCATTATACAGCACATACAGATACAAGGTGTTGCTGTATTTGCCACACACAGGCATTATGCGGCACATACAGATACAAGGTGTTGCTGTAATTGCCATACACAGGCATTATGTAGCACATACAGATGCAAGGTGTTGCTGTAATTGCCATACACAGGCATTATGCAGCACATACAGATACAAGGTGTTGCTGTAATTGCCATACACAGGCATTATGCAGCACATACAGATACAAGGTGTTGCTGTAATTGCCACACACAGGCATTATGCGGCACATACAGATACAAGGTGTTGCTGTAATTGCCATACACAGGCATTATGCAGCACATACAGATACAAGGTGTTGCTGTAATTGCCATACACAGGCATTATGCAGCACATACAGATATTACATTGCTAATAATCTCATTCTGATCACTACAAACCCCCATAAGCAGGAGATCTCACCATTTTATTATCTGTCTGCAGCACATTTACTGACACAAAGGCCATTTATGCCTGTATGCTGATAATGCAGACCCCGTGTGACATTGTTCCAGATAAGGGACGACATATAGAGTTTACAACCTTTCATCCCAGTGATATTTCTGTACAGGATAAACAAATGTATTAACTAAAAATGAGTGAAATTTTAATGACCTGAAAGGGATAAATGCTGCTGCATTAAGATAATATATATATATATATTTATTTATTAAATTCTATTTCAATGGAGTTGGGTGTGGTAAAAAATATATGGCTGTGTAACAGAGGAGAGGGGGGGGGGTTGATTGTAAAATTATCCTTTACATGTGTAAAGTGGTTTTGAGAGCCCAGTTTAGTGAATGACCCCCAGTGCATTCCTATTCTTGCAGATTGGACAGTTTTGGTTAAAGCCTCTGGTTTGCAGGGAGGAAAAAACATCTGCAATTTTCCACATTTGGCCCTAGGAGACTTACAGACCCTGTCTTGTACAGCGCTGCAGAATATGCCGGCGCTTTATAAATAAAGATTAATAATGGTAACAGAGGCAGCATTAAACCACATGGTGCTGCGGGGGTTAATCCTGCATGCACATGCCTGTGTGTGCTGGAGCAATGCTGGCCAAGGTTTGCAGTGTTTGTGTTGTGTGGCTGGAGCTTGTTGTGTCTCAGAAGGAGCCCTGGTTGCCAGGTGAGGTGATGCTTCTCCATTGTTTTCCCCTCACTTCTCATTGTTAGCACAATTTAGTAACCCTTTGTATGCTGGCCTGCTGATTCCTATAAATCAGTGACCTAAAGAACCCATTCCTCTTCTCATTAACCGCAGTCCAAGATGCCACCACTCAGGGCTGCCCCCAACTGGCCGCAGCAAAAATTAAATTTTTTTTAAATATATATTTTTTAAAATGCATATTAAATAAAAATAACCCTTTGTGGACTCAGCGCAGGGAAAGCTGCAGCTTGTGGCAGGACCTGGTGCTCCAGTCTCAGGCTTTGCAGAATGGAAGGGGCAGGTAGCACATTATGCTGCAAAATCTGTGACCTGGAGACGCTCCTTGTGACACAGGGATCAAGCTGAGCTTCCTGAGACATGGGGGGGGGTGTCTGGAGTGAGGGGTACCCAGGAGATACCCCAGATCCTGGAGAAGTTGGATCAGTCTGGGCTTTATAGGGCCCAAAACCCCCATTGTATACTGAGGATAGTGGTGATGGGATCTGTGTGTGTATTGCAAAATATACAGGGCTATTCAGAGAGAGGTGAAAAACTTGAGAATTGCCAGGAGAATGAACAATCTCTAGGCCAAATAGCCAATTTGGAAAGTGAGATAAATGGGAGAATTTTTCTGGTTTGACTATTTTGACTTAGAATTTGAAATTCTCCAGTCCTTCTCAAGGTTTTCACCTCTCTCTGAATAGGTGTGTGTGTCAGCCATCTGCACATCACAGCAATTCAAAGAACTGCATCCCAGAGCTCCTGTGCTACAATTCCCCATATGCAGCAAGGAACTCTGGGTAAGACATGCAAATGGGGGGGCGTGGCTGGCAGTGCTCGAGAGCGGACGCGTGTGCCTGGAGCTCCGCAACACACCCGGTTAATACTGCGTTTTTTGGACACCTTGGACCCGCAGTATCACTCCTGCTCCCTTCACTTGTCGCCGGCCACCAGGAAAAACACTCCAGAGCCTGCTTGCCCCCCCCCCCCTCTGGACCTGCAAAAGCACCGAGAGTGCACGGAGCGCTCATCATTGCTGAACGGCGGCCATAGTTGCGGCCTACAGCGTAAACACGGACTCGCGTACGGCCCTAGGATGGGTAAGAAGACTAGGGGCGGCGGGGCATCAGACAGCACCCATACCCCAGATATTCGGCTCTCACTGGGAGGGGGTCTGGGTAGACGGCAGCTGCTAACTGACCTGTCTGAGCCCGGATCCTCCAGCTCGCAGTCTGCCACCACCCCTCCTGCTTTGCACGTGGTGCAGTCCGATGCAGATGCAGATGATCTCCCCGCTACTAAAGAGGGACATTCGCAATCTGTTGGCGGACGCGCGTAACTCTTGGCGGGAGGACCTCCAGACCCTTGGAGCTGATTTGAAGGCGACCCAGGCCAAGCTCGTAGATGTCCAGACCCGCACACAAGTGGTAGAGGAGGTGCAGGCCGCATCCTCTTCCCACTTACAAGCGATTCGGCAACAATTGGATGGTCTCCAGTCTGCTGTTGTGGCGTTGGAATCATCAAGGCATCGACGTAAGAATGTAAAACTTCTAGGGGTACCAGAAACGGTGAAGGATCTGGATTTGCCACCTTACATCGCACGTTTTGTGGCTGCAATCCAACACTCGGACACCCCCTCGGAGACCCTGTACTGTCATCCCTTCGTGTACGAAAGGCCGCCATGGCCCCTGCTGACGCTCCCCGAGATGTCATTGTGACACTCCGAGATGTATCTCTCCACGCCGCGATGTTTCGGGCGGTAAGGAATACCCCTGCAGTAGCCTTTGAGGGGGGGGGGCAATATTGCTGTGTACAGAGACCTTTCTTATCTGACCCTCGCTGCTCGACGTCGTTTTCGACCAGTGACGACCCTTCTGCGTACCCAGGGCATTCGATATCAGTGGGGTGGTCAGGGTACCCTGATAATTCGAGAAGACGGACGCTTATGGCCTCCACAGTCGAAGAAGCCAAAGCCCACCTGCATTCTCTGCATCTCCATTATGACTCTCCAAGTGGCACCAAAGCCGGATCGTCCGACGGTTCCCCCCTACCCCACGGTGCCCCAGACTGAGAGGCCTTAATTTTTCAGGGTCGGCTCCATGGTGGATGGCCCTCTTTCACCATACCGCTGCATTTTTGATTTGACAGTTATTACGGGGACCCCCCCCCCCTAGCTAGTAGAGGATTTTTTTTTTTTTTTTTTACCCCATCTCCTCCCACCCCCCCCCTTCATCTTATTCCCTTCCTGGGGAGCAGGGCTAGGTGGTAGGCGAGCCTTGAGGTGGCCACCTAGGCTCTCGCTACCTTTTTAGGCCCTACCACGGCCCTTACCCTGTGGTATCCTCTCCGGCCCCCTGAACCCCTATAGAGGAACGGGGGTGAGCCGTTGAGCGCCACGTGTTTTTTCAAAACTGGGTGCTCCTTTCTCTATTGTTGTCCCGCCCCCCCCCCTTCCCCTTTTTTTTTTCCTCTTTATCACCCTCTACACATGCTATCAGTGGGTCCACATGAGTTACATGTTGCCGTGTTCTCTTGATGTTGTTATTTTATGGCCTACAAGGTGGAAAGCCTGCCCAGAGGGCAGTCTATTGTGGATATATTGCCCCAGCTCGTGGATATATTGCCCCAGCTCGTGGATATATTGCCCCCAGCGCGTGGATACTGCCTCAGCGCGTGGATACTGGCCCAGCTCGTGGATATTGCCCCCACGCTCAGACCCCAGACCAGACATGGGGAGGCTGTTCGAATGCTCTATCGGCATTCGGACAGCCGCCCCATGAGCTCCGCATACTTACCTTCCCGAGCGGCGAAGTGAACGTTTTCCCGCTTCCGCTCGTTGAAGGACCCAAGCCGCGGTCACGTGGGACTCCCACGTGACCGCGGCTTGGGTCCTTCAAAGACCGGAAGCGAGGGAACTTTCCCTTCACCGCTCAGGGGTTGGATGCGCGCGGCAGCCGGGTAGAGGTACCCGGCTGCTGTGTGCATCTTGTAACCGCCGCGGCGAGCGCACAGCTGGCTCGCGCCGCGGTGGTTGCATGCGCGCGCGCAACCAACCGCCGCTGGTTGCGCGCGCATGCGCAGCGTAAGGCTTGGCGACGGACACGCCAAGCCTTACTCTATTATAGTATAGGATTATTTCTGCGATGTTGACATTGTGCAGTTACTTTATTTTAATGTCTTGCATATCCTTACTGCGATTTTTCTGTTTTATTTGCAAAATAAAAATATTTGAATATAAAAAAAAAAAAGACCTGCAAATGACATCTGTCTTGCATGTCTTACCCAGAGTTCCTTGCTGCATATGGGGAATGTAGCACAGGAGCTCCGGGATGCAGTTCTTTGAATTGCTGGGATGTGCAGATGGCTTCTGCCATAATAATCATTTTTTTGCCCTCCACCACAACTCATATATATATATATATATATATATAATCTCATTTCTCATTATCTCCAGTGAACTGTACAACATCATATGATGAGTGAAATATATCATTATATACAGACATCTCCTGTACACTTTACAGAATATATATATATATAATCACACAAACTATAAGAAAATATTGAAAATGGCAATAAAATGATTAAGCTCTGGTTCCCCTGGTGGTGATTGAGGACAGAAAGCAATGTATACCAGCAGATCCCTGGTAGTTATAGAACGAAGGCTCCAGCTACCAGGGATTTTAAACCACCTGTGTCAAGGCAGGGATCTCCTGCATCGCTTCCAGTCCTCAAAATCCCTGGTTATGCCAGTCAGATTTTCTTAACTGTTTCCTTTGTATAATATATATGTGCCCCCCCCCTATATATTCCTGGAGGCAGGTCCAGAGGTGAGACTATCAGGGTAATTCAAAGAGATTCGAAAAGTCATCGCACGTTCGGTGACTTTTTGTTCTCTTCAATTCGGTTCCTTTTGCCGATCCCATTTCGGCGACCCTGCGGTGTATTCAGCAAGCACCACAGGGTCCCCGAATTGCAGGGAAAGCTGACGAAAACGAACCGCAAAACCCAGCGAATGCACGCCGAAAACCTGCAAAAACATCTGGATTAACCTGCCGAAAACCACGGAAAAAGCTGAGCAGGAGCCGATCACACGTAGGGAAGCCGGTGGAGAAAGCCGACATCGCAGAAGAGGGCAGTGAATAAATTAGGAAAACTGTTTGCTTGAATGTGTGAAAAGTGAAAAGCTGTTTGCAAAGAAATTACTGAGCGAAAATGTCTGAAATTTGCATATGATCCAATGAATGATAATAAAGAGGGCTGTTACAGAAAAAATAAGTAAACTAAAAAAAAAACCCCTTAATATCCTAAAAAATATCTATAAAGAGACTCTTTGCTGCAGAATTTTATAATGAACGGTTTATTAGATATCGAATTAAAACGGGAATATTTTTAACATTGAAGCCTATGGGATTCGCCTGAATAAACCTGCCGAATGAAAACACCGAATGGCAGGAGATTTCGGGAACCTTTCACTGCTGGTTTGTGTTCTCTGAATAGCCGAAGCAGTGCTTTTTCATGGGGATTTCACTGCCCTCGAACAGGCACCGAACAGGCACCGTATGTGCAGGCAATTCGACAGGATTTGGTGAATTGCCTGCTCTCTGTCTAGCCGAATGGTAACCGAACCCTGATTTTCACTGCTTGGTTACCTTTCTCAAGCAATTCGGATCTCTTTGAATAACCCTGAATATTTTCCCAGGCTTTACAGACGACATCACGACCTATAGGAGCCATTTATATCCATAAAAATGTCATTTAGAACAAGAGAAGAGTGTCAGATTACAGCCAGCATTTATTATAGAGTGTATACTCCATGCCAGGAGGTTTATTACTGTGCAGCTCTGTTACACACCCGCACACCCTGAATATATGGAGGAGCCCCTAAAGAGACACCCACACACCCTGAATATATGGAGGAACCTCTAAAAAGACACCCGCACACCCTGAATATATGGAGGAACCCCTAAAAAGCGGGGCAGTGGGATTTGGGCCTGACGTGGTGATCCGTTTGGGCCACTAATTAGCAGCTCTCTGCCGCCTGATTGTAGTTTTATGACCTCTATTAGCTGCATGTCACATAGGTGAATGTGAGGCTTTAACATTTAGGAGGTTGTTTGTCCCCCCCCCCTCCCATCCCTTTTACTCCCCCCCCCCCATCCCTTTTACCCCCCAGTGACAGATTCGGTCTGTAAATCTCCAGACACATTGTAAACCTTTTCAGATTTCTACTCATCATGTCTGTGTAACTTTTCCCGTGACAATGTATCCGTGTTACTCCTCCCCTAATTTAAACCTCCATTCTCTGAATAAACCGTTTCTGCTCATTTTTGGGTTTGGCGCTAATTGACGGGACGGCTGCGCTCCTTCGCTTTTCCAACATTCAATTATTGTGTTTATAAATATTCAAACAGCTTTTTGTTGTCGTGGTTTTTTTTTTCCTCTCTTTAATCCAATATTTGGTTTTCTGAGCGTTGAATATTCACAGCAGTATTTTTTTAATTCCAGGCTATTCGCAAACATTTACAGCTGTTTATTATGTTCCTGCCAAGAGAGAGGGGGAGGGGATCCCTACTACAGTATGTCTTTTGTTGGTTAAACACTTTAATACATTTTGGCTTTAAACCCAATACACAGAGGACACAATACAGGGAGTCTGGGATTTCCTGAAATGTCTGCATAATACACAGAGAGGACACAATATAGGGAGTCTGGGATTTAATGACATGTCTGCGTTACGCATTATACACAGAGAGGACACAATATAGGGAGTCTGGGATTCAATGACATGTCTGCGTTACGCATAATACAGAGGACACAATACAGGGAGTCTGAGATTCAATGATATGTCTGTGTTACATAGGACACAATATAGGGAGTCTGGGATTCAATGACATGTCTGCGTTACGCATAATACACAGAGGACACAATACAGGGAATCTGAGATTCAATGATATGTCTGCATTACGCATAATACAGAGGACACAATACAAGGAGTCTGAGATTCAATGATATGTCTGTGTTACATAGAGAGGACACAATACAGGGAGTCTGGGATTTCCCGATATGTCTGCATAATACACGGAGGACACAATACAGGGATTGTAAGCAAAACCTGCAGAAATTGACCCAATAATTGTATGTGGTATAATCCTGAATAAAGGGCGGCCCCTGCTGGAGCGAAGCCTTAGGCGACTGCCTATTTCACCTAATTATAGAGCTGCCTCTTCCTCTCCTGCACCGCCTGTCAGTCACTTCTGTTATCCCAATCATTGCCCGGTTGACCACAAGAATGTAATGACTTGCGAAGGGCAACAGGCAGGTCCAGACTGACCACTAGGGCAATGCCCCCAGGCCTAGGAGGGGTGATGCAGCAGCTATGTTCTCTAATACAGTAATGCACAATTGGGGGGGGGGGCTCATGGCCTGGGAGCCCCAAGAGTTGTCAGTCTACCCCTGGTAACAGTGAGTAAATTGCACCATGCCCCATTGACCCTAACTGGGTGCATTGGCATGTCAGGACCTCACGCCTTAAATCAAAATGCCTTTACAACCCTTTTAACTATGTTCTAGCACGACTATACATGCAAATTCACTGACGGGGTGCCCGTGCGCCGCTGCCACCAGTGCCTCGCGAGGCGCCGACGCTAATCAGCAGAATATTCTATGTTATAAATAATTCATAGGACGGGCAGCAATTGGAATTCATGGCCTCTGACGGCTGAAATCAAGACTTTCTAAATAGATTTGTTTTTTTCTCTCTCCTGTTTTTAGTTAGAGGCGAGATTCAGGGGAAATGCGGAATCCCATATTCTTTATATATAAAAAAAATAAAAATCTAACCCCTCATCAGGCGCCGCGTTAATAAAACTTTATTGCTGGCTGTAATGACGGGAAGTATCTCGCTTTGCTGAATATTTTGTGTATATATCTAATATATATATATATATATATATATATATCTCCTGGGAGACACACACACACATTATTTATATTGTGGCCTAAATGTGTCTCCGTGGTTGTGTTTTTTTTTTTTGCATTAACAACTGAAATCAGATGATTGGAAACCCCAAATCTCTCTCCCCCCCCCTCCTCTCTCCCCCCCCCCCCTCTCTCTTAATTTGTTCGATTTTATTCTGGTCACATCCATCAGCGCGAAACCCTCCTGTTGGTTTCTAATCTCCAGAAATGTCATTTATCCTGAGAATTGGCCGCTTTATGAAATGCGGATGCTGCGGGGCAAACGATTTTGGTCTTATTTACCTAGAATAAAATATTGTGCATTTTTTTTAATTTGGTCGGTCACATTATCTGTTTAATATACCAGGCCTGACGCTCTCTAAGAGGGGGGGGGGAGGGGAGCTTCTCTACAAACCAAGGCTTAGAGTGAAGTGACACGGCTAGGGTTCCTTTTTTTTTTTTTTTTTTTTTTTTTACATGTATCTTTTCATTAAATTTTATTATTTTGAGTGTGTGTATAAATTCATGGTTTAATGAGACCTTTATTGCATTCATTCATTCATTTTTTTTTGTTACATTTATTTTTTGTCTTTTAATGTAAATTAATTTTTTGCTTCGATACTTCTGTCCCTTTTTTATTCAAAGTTTTTAATGATGATTTTATAACGAGAGTTTTTTTTCAATACACGGAAGATAAATGGATCAGAGTAAAAAATAAATTTACTTATTCATTTTTTTTTTAGATTTTAAAAAAAAAAAAAAAAAAGGAAATTTATTTTTATTTACTAATAACAAGCAGAGGGACGTTTGTTTTTGTGCTCCTTAACCCCTTGTTTTTATTGGTCACCCATAAAATTTGAGTTTATTCCTCCTGTCTCTCTCAATGACTGTTTCCTCCATTTAAGATCAGCCCAATGTGCAATAAATCCTTTTATAGGGATTCTTATCATCCCTTTTGTAGTATAATATTTATATGATGACCATTGTGGTGGCTCAGTGGTTAATAACCGGAGTGTGTGGCCAGAGGCAGCAGTACCATTAATGATGCTCGTAAAATAAAATGCTGAATTTATTAACAAAGAAGGCTGGTGCTTCTCTCTGGGTAGATTGCATGTGAATGCAGGACTGTATTTGTGTGTGTGGTGGCAATATGGCATCCCACGTAATTTCCATAATGAGAAGCCCCAGTGGCTGTGGGGCCCTAGGCGGATGCCTATTTCGCCTGATTATAGAGCTTTTGCTGATCTGATAACTGTGTACGACTATGATATACACTGAAAATACACCCGGCCTCTAGTTACCTGTTCATTAACCGTACATTCCAAAAGACAAGGTCCTTTCTTTGTGACTCGATGAAAGGAGATTTCACTTACAACAGAGGGGAGGATTCCTGAACAACAGAAATCTTAAATTCCCTTCGCAAAGAGCTTACTACAGCTCATTCTGCAGCACATTTACAAAAAAGGATCTTCTGGGGAAGTTTTGGAGGGGGGTGGGAGAATATTCCAGAAAAGGTCATTATTGACTTGTTGATCTAAGGAGTTATCTGGTTGTCATTTATGGATTTTTTTTTCCTCCCATATATTATTTTTATTTTTGTATCACCAGCAGCAAGGGAGGAACGTGATCAAAGGCAGCTCTATAGTTTGTGATTGCGCTCCCCCCCCAACAAAATAATAAATACAGAAATAAACCCAAAACTTTTTAATTAAGAGTCACAGAGGTCTCTTAGTACAGTTTGTGTGGGATGAGCGCTTGTGCAAGAATATTTTGAACATTGCAAACAAATGCTATCACGTGAGGCCTCTGTATGAGTGGGGCCTCAGGCAGCTGCCTAGTTTGCCTAATTCTAAGGCTGACTCTGATCCTGATGGATGTAAAGCACTGACTCCACACCAAAAAATGCAACCCTACAGTATCGGCTAATTTCTCCATGTAAGCTGATGTTGACGAGTATGTCTCGGAGATTTAAAGCTGTGGTGTTGTATGGGGGGGGGGCAAAAGGGTCCTTTCTGAATGTCGCCTGAACGTTTTTTCTTCTAAACTTGATACCACCAAAAAGCTCTTCATATCCCCAATGTCTTCTCTACAGCTCATTGATATTCTTCTTCTCCAGCTTTGAATTGTTTCACTAGGCTTGAAAATCACATTTTATATAGATATATATTTTTTTTATTATTATAATACTTTTTTTAAATCTTCTGTTTTTAATTAGAATAATTTTCTACCAGCTTCAACAGAAAAAAAAAACATGATTAAAATTAACTTAACAAAAGGAAATAAATTAAAGGAAGTTTTTTTTTTTTTTTTTCTCACGCTCAATATGTCGAACGATAAAAGACAAGACTACGGCTATTTTAGTAAAATGACTTAATGGTGATTGCTAATTACAATGTGTTTGTTGGCAGTTGTTCAATTTTCCCTGGCAGGGAGCTGGTATATGCAAGCATAATGTAATTAGACGGAGGGGAGGAGGGGGGGGGGGGGGTCAGAATGAAGAGAGAAGAATTCTTGATTTCTTATTTATCCCCCCCCCCCCATCCTAAAACCTGCTTCTGCTTCCTCTTCTGCAGGTTTTAAATGTGTCATCTCTTGTCTTTTAACTTATTTTATTATTTTTAACATTTGTTTTTAAACCATAGAGCATTATAGTGTTTTTTTCCACAGGAGTGTCACTCTTAGGCTAGGGTCAGACTGAGGCAGTGCGAACGCGCGTTCTGGCGCACTTAATCACGGCCGTGCTAGCAGCAGATGCCGGGCAATGACGGCCAATATACGAAGTACGGTAGCACAAAAGTCCGGCTGCGCAACGCAAGTGGAAAATGAACGCATTTTTTCGAGAACGTTAAACCACTAGTACTGACGTACAGAGTGCGCTGCGCCCGCTAGAGGCGTGTGTGCGTGAATTGGAGATGTCAGACGCTGCTAATGTCCGGCCAACATAACGTCCAGATGCAAGAAGTGTTTTATTGATGATCCGTACAAAATCACGGATGAAACTGCGCATAGTATGACCGCTATTGCGTATTCTGGGAAAAAATACGTCCATTCTTCGAACGCACATTTTCACGGACAACGTGAAAAATGCGTTAGTCTGACCCTAGCCTTAACCCTTACTCTATTGCATTAAAATAGGACCTTAAAAACTAAAATTGCCCAAATTCTATTAAAAAAATGTAAATCATTTTTTTTAAATGATTATTTTTTTTGTGTATGTGGAAGATCACTGTGCTCCTTGGGAAGATATTTCTTTCTCTGTGAGATCTTCCTCCTGTCAGCCTGTATTACTGTAAAGAAGCTGCAAAGAGCAGCTCCGATCCTCAATGTAATAAAAAGCTCAACAAACTTTACTGTTGCTTTCCAGCAGCCAGTGATTTGTCAGAATACAGGGAGAGCTGTGGGGTCAGTCACTAGTGTATGGCGATAAGATTCAGGGGGTTATAATGAGTGTAAATCCATGTACAGTACAGATACAAGGTGTTGCTGTAATTGCCATACACCGGCATTATGCGGCACATACAGATACAAGGTGTCGCTGTAATTGCCATACACAGGCATTCTGCAGCACATACAGATACAAGGTGTCACTGTAATTTCCATACACAGGCATTATGCAGCACATACAGATACAAGGTGTTGCTGTAATTGCCATACACAGGCATTCTGCAGCACATACAGATACAAGGTGTCGCTGTAATTGCCATACACAGGCATTATGCAGCACATACAGATACAAGGTGTTGCTGTAATTGCCATACACAGGCATTATGCAGCACATACAGATACAAGGTGTTGCTGTAATTGCCATACACAGGCATCATGCAGCACATACAGATACAAGGTGTTTTTGTAATTGCCATACACAAGCAGTATGCAGCACATACAGATACAAGGTGTTGCTGTAATTGCCACACACAGGCATTATGCAGCACATACAGATACAAGGTGTTGCTGTAATTGCCACACACAGGCATTATGCAGCACATACAGATACAAGGTGTTGCTGTAATTGCCACATACAGGCATTATGCAGCACATACAGATATTGCATTGCTAATAATCTCATTCTGATCACTACAAATCCCCATAAGCAGGAGATCTCACCATTTTATTATCAGTCCGCAGCACACTTACTGACACAAAGGCCATTTCTGCCTGTATGCTGATAATGCAGACCCTGTGCCACCTTTCATCCCAGCAATATTTCTGTAAAGGATAAACTTTAATATATTATTGAGCGGAGAAAGTTTTGCGTTTTACGCTTTTTATGTCAGAATAATAATTGCTGATTTATCCTACATGTAGGTGTTGGTTACGCCTCCCATGGTCTGTTTCTTGTCAACCTAAAGACCCTGGTGGTGAAAAACTTAAATCAACACTTTACAAGTTTAGGCTTTTTTTTTTTATTTGTGTGTGTGTGTGTGTGTGTGTGTGTGTGTGTGAATATTTCTAGATTTTAAGACCCTGTCTCAGAAAACCGTACGGCTTGTATAGATCAAGACGTCTGGTACATCGAGGGCTGGAGGAAGCCATTGCTCTTAGGACCTGACTTCCTGTTCCTGGAGAAAACCTAAGCAGGAAGTTCCTCTTGCTCAAACCTAGTTCTGGCCTCAGAGGTTAAAATCCATGGCTTGTACGTTTTACAAATTCGAGATGATTTTGTGTCATGGTCTCGCTGGGAGCCTCTCGGATGGGCGGGGCTTCGGTTTGTTGTTATTCCTCCTTCATGGTTGATACTGATTTTTACAGCACAAAAAGATTAAGAATATTTAATAAAAATGTCCGACTCACGACTCAGAAACAGGAATTTCTAGAGGACAGGGATGAAGTAGAACTGCCATCCATTACGGCCTGGTCATGTGACACTCGATTATTACCTCCTCATGCCTCACGATCACCTGGCAACCTAGGTATTCACCTGGTTTATGGAAGGCTTGAGGAGAAAAAGTGCACCGTGACCCCCTCTTTTAATAGCGCTCATGTTGCTTAAATGGCCAAAACCATGAGCAGCCATGATTAACTGTGCGGCGAGTCAGTTGGCCAACCTGCCACGCAATTGCCAAGCGCCTTGTTGGGGGCGTGGCTTTCAGAGATCATATGAATCTTCTCACAGCCACGCCCCCTTTAGGTTGACCCTCTACCTGCGTAAGTTTACGTTTACATTACAGCTCGGGCTCCTTGTTGCCGTAATGGGAAAAATGGCCCTCAAAGCTTTTTCTTACAGTTTCAGCACCTCGGTCGTCGCGTCCGAGGTGCTGAAACTTTCGGAGTGCTTTTCGAGGCCCGTTTGCAAACGAATATCGTTTGCGATCAACAAAATTATTTTGCATCGGTAAAGAATCCCGCCAGATCGAGTCTACTCAATCTCGGGGCACCAGCTGGTGCTCTGAAGATGGGGTATACTCGATCGTGGCAGTGATGAGGTTAACTTTGAGGAAAATGTCCAAACGGGCGCCTCCGATCCAGTCGTCTCTATGGAGATTCCCAGAATTTATTTGAAGGCAGAACTGAAAATTTATAATGGGTTTTCAGACGATCCCCGCTTCGCTCGCTCGCTCCCCCGTTTTACAAGCTCGTCCCTCCGCCGGCCCCGCTTCGCTCGCTCTCCCGTTTTACAAGCTTGTCCCTCCACCGGCCCCGCTTCGCTCGCTCCCCCGTTTTACAAGCTCATCCCTCCGCCGGCCCCGCTTCGCTCGCTCCCCCGTTCTACAAGCTTGTCCCTCCACCGGCCCCGCTTCACTCGCTCCCCCGTTTTACAAGCTCGTCCCTCCGCCGGCCCCGCTTCGCTCGCTCCCCTGTTTTACGAGCTCGTTCCTCTGCCGGCCCCGCTTCACTCGCTCCCCCGTTTTACAAGCTTGTCCCTCCACCGGCTGTGCAGTTACTTGCAGAATATAATGCGCGTAATGTATTTTTTTTAAAATATATTTAAAATCGCTGGGAGATGTTTTATGCACAAACACCTCCTTTTAAGAGCGTTATTTCTGCTTTGCAGCTTCAACGTCGGACGCTCCTGGAGCTGGAATTTCCCGCCGCCTGCCGTTTAGTAAATGTGGGCTGTATGCGCGGGGACGTGCTATATAACCGAGTGCTAATATGGGAGTATAATGGTCTGTGTGTGCGGCGTAACGCAGGCCCTGTCTAGCAATTTAGGAAACGTAAATGGTTTATTGAAGCTGCTTTGCAGACAGACTAGCAGGGCCGAAAATTAAATGACATATTCAATAATCCATTTTAATATTTGTGCAGGTTTAGGGGAGCATTTACAGGTATTTTTCTACATATAAATATATATATTATTACACACTTCCTGGTACAATACTTTATTATTTATTTTATAAATAAATATATCCATCTATAACACATTCGACTAGGGCTGTCGAACTCTTCAGATGTTTCTGAACTACAACTCCCAGGATTCCCTGGTAAGCGATTTCATTCAAATAATCCTGGGAATTGTAGGCCTCAACATCTGGGGGATGTGGGTTTGACAACTCGGCATTAGACTGTATGCAAAAAGCACCAACACATTCTGCAGCGCTGTACAAAGGTATAGTGGATACAATTAACATGTTTTTATTCATTTATATGCAATTTAATATATAGATATATATATATTTTTTTTTTTCTTTCTTTTATAGATTAAAAGTTCTGTGTTGAATTTCATCTTATTTTTGCTGCTCCGGAATGTATAGGGTGGGTCTCTGTAGTACCCAGCCACCTTTTAATTTTTTTTTTTTTTTTCAAGCTATATTCTGATTGGCTGAAAGCAACCGCCCTAGCCAATCAGAAAGCCGTTACAATTTGAGATTGCTTTTTTTTTTTCTTCCTTGTTTTAAATATATTCAGTGGGAAAATTTATATTTAAAAGGGAGAAGAAAGTGACAAAAAAAATTGCAATTTTTTTTTTTTTTTCTGCCTGGCCAATAACTTTACTTCTGTCTCAGTATTTTGAGAAATGATACAAAACTATATACGTGCATTGAGACCATGCCTGGTGGCAACAAGAGACGCGTAGCCGGCCTTGTCTCCGGGTTCTTTCATTGACTGCCAAGTCAGATTATAAATTTGCCAAGCCTTGCCCTGGTTGGCTTCTTGATGAATATGCTGATTTTGGTTGGATTCGCAGGCCTAGGAGAACAGATCTTCTCACATAAGTGTGTTGAGTTGCCAGAGATTGGCAGGAGAAGCTCAGCCAGTTCCTGGAAGATACGGGTGGATGGGTGGGTGGCCGAAACACACAGGAACTTATTTATTTTATTTATTTATATATAAAGGATTTTACCAGGAAGGATACATTGAGATTTCTCTCGTTTTCAAGTATGTCCTGGGTTCGAGAACATTGAGTGGTTAGAGAAATACAAAATAGTAAAAGGCAAGATATTAACACAAAACAAATATACAGATTAACAGAAAATAAATATGGAGGAAATAAAGTCATTATGTTACATGTTTACAGGTGCATTCTATATTGAGGTATGCTAATAGGGAGCTCTTAAGAGACTTTAGACTGGGGGAAGATTTGACGGTGTCTGGGAGGTTATTCCATAATTGTGGTGCTCTGTAGGAAAATGAGGATCGAGCCATTTTCTTAATCTTTCCCTGCGCGTCCTCAAGAATGAAAAGGATTTTCTTAAACGAAAACGAATAATGCTTGTACGTATCCAATTTCTAGAGCGAAAGAGAAACTGCAGACTTCATTTGCATATCCTTCCCAGAATCCCTTGCTGCATATGGGATATGCTGTAGGCGTGACCAATCTGATGTTCTTAGATCATTGTGAAAAACATGTGCACACCTATCTGCCCTCTTGCAGTTTTGCTTGGAGGCTTTTAATACCACCATAATGCTAATAGTGTGCGTGTCTGTATATATAATCTACTGCTTCCCTTCACATCAAAGCTCTTAGAAAAACTAGTCTTCAACCGCCTCTCCCTCTTCCTGTCCTCCAATTCCCTACTTGACCCCCTGCAATCTGGCTTCCGTCCGCTACACTCAACTGAAACTGCCTCACCAAAGTCACCAACGACCTCCTAACTGCTAAAAAACACGGCCACTATTCTATTCTCATCCTGCTTGACCTCTCGGCTGCTTTTGACACTGTTGACCACCCCCTCCTTCTACAGACCCTCAACTCTCTGGGTCTCGGTGACACTGCACTTGCTTGGGTTGACTCCTATTTATCCAACAGGTCCTTCTGTGTGTCCTTTGCTGGTAACTCCTCCTCTTCATTGCCTCTATCTGTTGGTGTACCTCAAGGCTCTGTCCTTGGTCCTCTGCTCTTTTCCATCTACACCTCCTCCCTGGGCAAAATCATCAACAGCTTTGGCTTTAATTACCACCTCTACGCTGATGACACTCAGATCTACCTCTCTACCCCTGATCTCTCTCCCCTGTCCTTTCAAAAGTCAGTGACTGTTTATCTGGCATCTCCTCCTGGATGGCCTCCCACCACCTAAAGATCAACATGTCAAAGACTGAGCTCCTACTTATTCCTCCCTCTAATGCCTCCCCACCTCCTGACTTCTCTATCACGGTGGAGGGTATCACCATCTCCCCATCAAACCAAGTTCGCTGTCTTGGAGTTACACTGGACTCTGCTCTTTCCTTCATCCCCCACATCAAGTCTCTTTCCTCCTCCTGCCGATACCAACTGCGTAATATTTCCAGAATTCGGCCATTTCTTACCGCTGTCACCACAAAACAACTCATACACGCCCTGGTAATCTCCCGACTCGACTATTGCAATAATCTCTTATCTGGCCTCCCTCTGTCCCGCCTCTCCCCCCTACAATCCATCCTGAACGCCTCCGCCAGGCTAATTCACCTCACCCGCCGCTCTGTCTCTGCCGCTCCCCTCTGCGAGTCCCTTCACTGGCTCCCCATCCACTGCAGAATAAAGTTCAAAATCCTTATCCTTACCTACAAAACCCTCACTAACTCAGCGCCCCACTACCTGTCCTCACTAATCACCAAATACACCCCAGCCCGCTCCCTAAGGTCAAACAGTGACCTGCGCCTAGCTTCTCCCCGCATCACCTCTTCCCATGATAGACTGCAGGATTTCTCACGCGCAGCCCCCACTCTCTGGAACGCTCTCCCTCGTGCTGTCAGACTTTCCCCTAACTTCTCTTCCTTCAAACGCTCCCTGAAAACATTCCTATTTAGGGAAGCCTACGACCCAACTCACTGACGCAATCATCAATCACTCTCACCTTACAGTCCTCTCCTCCTGTTTCCAACCCCAACCCTCCCAGATTGTGAGTTCCTACGGGAATAGGGCCCTCATCTCCTCCTGTACTGTTTGTCAAATGTTGTTCAATGTATTGTAACCCTGTCTGTACTGTGCTTATTGTACAGCGCTGCGGAATATGCTGGCGCTTTATAAATAAATAATAATAATAATAATAATAATACCTGATAAAGGCCCCTGCTGTGGGTTGGGGTTGACCTGTCTATTTTTTATTTATTTTTTTCTTTAAAAAAAAAAGTTTGAAGACTTTTAACAAAGGCCCCAGAGTGCGTCCCAGGTGTGATGTTTGCGTGCGTGTGTTTTGTTTCCAGTCGACCTTTTTATATGATGATTCTTCTCCTGTGACTGTTTTTGTTCTCTTTCCTGGGACTAAACCACCATGTATTTCCTAGGACATCTTGGTTGCATACTAGGGCTGCAACTAACGATTAATCTCATCGATTAGTTGGCCGATTTTATTATTTTGATTAATCGATTCATCGGATAAAAAAAATAATTTGGTTTACTTAAAAGGAATTGTAAAAAAATAAATAACCCCTCCCCCTTTTTTCATAAGTAATTTCCGTAGTGTACGTAACTTTTGTACGTACATATGCAAATGACATACTTTTCACACAAGGTATGTGAGTGCTTGGTCAGAGGCAGTGGCGTAACTAGAAACCTGAGGGCCCCGGTGCAAGAATCCATGAAGGGCCCCCCCAAAAAAAATCTATATTTTTACTTTTTTTTTTTCCTGCAATATAAAAAAGATAGTATTGCCCCCAGCTGACACGGATATATACTGTATATTGCCCCCAGCTCACATGGATATATATATTGCCCCCAGGCCACACATGGATATATTGCCCCAGCTCACACATGGATATATTTGCCCCCAGCTCATGGATATATTTGCCCCCAGCTCATGGATATATTTGCCCCCAGCTCATGGATATATTTGCCCCCAGCTCATGGATATATATTGCTCCAGCTCATGGATATATTCTGATGGATATATTGCCCCAGCTCATGGATATATTGCCCCAGCTCATGGATATTTTTGCCCCCAGCTCATGGATATATTGCCCCCAGCTCATGGATATATTGCCCCAGCTCATGGATATATTTGGCCCCAGCTCATGGATATATTTGGCCCCAGCTCATGGATATATTTGCCCCCAGCTCATGGATATATTTGCCCCCAGCTCATGGATATATTTGGCCCCAGCTCATGGATATATTTGGCCCCAGCTCATGGATATATTTGGCCCCAGCTCATGGATATATTTGGCCCCAGCTCATGGATATATTTGGCCCCAGCTCATGGATATATTGCTCCAGCTCATGGATATATTCTCATGGATATATTGCCCCCAGCTCATGGATATTTTTGCCCCCAGCTCATGGATATTTTTGCCCCCAGCTCATGGATATATTTGCCCCCAGCTCATGGATATATTTGCCCCCAGCTCATGGATATATTTGCCCCCAGCTCATGGATATATTTGCCCCCAGCTCATGGATATATTTGCCCCCAGCTCATGGATATATTTGCCCCCAGGTCTTGGATATATTGCCCCCAGCTCTTGGATATATTGCCCCAGCTCATGGATATATTGCCCCAGCTCATGGATATATTTGGCCCCAGCTCATGGATATATTGGCCCCAGCTCATGGATATATTTGGCCCCAGCTCATGGATATATTTGGCCCCAGCTCATGGATATACTGCCCCAGCTCATGGATATACTGCCCCAGCTCATGGATATACTGCCCCAGCTCATGGATATACTGCCCCAGCTCATGGATATACTGCCCCAGCTCATGGATATACTGCCCCAGCTCATGGATATACTGCCCCAGCTCATGGATATACTGCCCCAGCTCATGGATATACTGCCCCAGCTCATGGATATACTGCCCCAGCTCATGGATAGATTGCCCCAGTTTATGGATAGATTTGCCCTCAGCTCTTATGGGTATATAGGGCCCCCCATCTCACCTCAGGCTCCTCTGCTGCCGCCGTTCCTCTCTGAGGTGAGCGGCCGCTGAAAGCATGCAGCCTGGCCGCTCACCGGAAACCACCTGACCAGCGCAGCTGAGTTCTTGCGAGATCTCGTGCGCTGGTCAGCTAGTTCCCATCCCACGCGAGCGGCCAAGCTGCAAGCCAGCGGGCCACTCGCAGGGAGGGGAACAGCCGGCGGCGCTGCTCCCGGATTCCGGCGCTTTTTGCCGGAATCTGGCAGCGGCGCTGGGCCCCCCTCCAGTGGTGTAATGCCAGGGCCCGGTCCCAACTGCGACCCTGGTACTTCTGCCACTGGTCAGAGGGATGGGTTGATGCTGGATGCGCAGCTTAAGCCCATGTTTGTTTTCTCACATGAACGCGGCTACAAGCACTTGGTCATAGATGATGATGTCAGCATGAAATCGGGGGTTCATAAGCTAAAGTGGTCAGGGTGAGTAGTGTGTCCCTTTTTAAATAATTTTGTGAACAAACTGAGAGGAGGGACTGGAGGTGGAAGGGAGTGACTTTGCTCAAGTGACTTGACCGGAGTGTGAGAGGGAGTGGGTATGGACAAAAGACCGGAAGAGTGTGGGAGTTTGGGGAAAGGGACCACACCAAAGGGAGGGAATGGCAGTTCCCGACCAAAGAGGGTGTGGCAGGGAGGGTGGGGTGGTGGCAGGGAGGGTGTGGTGGTGGCACAGAACTCCAGCTTCAAGTAAGGATAAAACACAGGCATACAGCTCCTTCACCCAGTGGCAGTATCCTATATAGTGTTATAGTTCTGCTACTAATGTAAACGGAATAAAAACAAACTGGTTGTGTCTGACATAACCCTAGAACCTAAATCATACCTAGTAAAGCAGCGGCGCGTCTTCTCCAATCAGCTCCGAAGCTGAGGTTATTTACGTTTAACTCAGTCTGACTCTAAAGAGTGTTTGCTGTACACAGGACCATTAATCCATAATGGAAATAGTTGACAACTATTTTAATTATCGATTAGTTGTTTCAGCCCTATTGCATACCATGTCATGTCCCTTCGGTTGTAGAATCTAGATGATGGCTTGGTAAGGATTTGTTTTTGGTGACCTTTTGTATGTTTTTTGTCCCAAGACTGTCTCCTCTTTGAAATGTATAGGGACCCATTCATGGTACTCATCTGCCACCTTAAATAACCCTGGGCATCGCTTTGACTAGGTTCCTCATCATGAAACCTGTGAGGGACTAGAAACTTGCAAGGTGTTGGCTCTTACGATGTCCCTTTGTTTTACAGAGTGTGGTCGGCGATGGGATGGAGCAGGACCAGTATGAAGCTCGGCTTAAGGAACTCTTCGACAGCTTTGACGCCACGGGTACCGGGTCTCTGGGACAGGAAGAGCTGACAGACCTTTGTGTCACTCTGCAGCTGGAGGACGTGGCTTCATCCTTGCAGCAGGCCCTACTTCAGGACAACCCCCATGGCAGAGTAAGAGATCAGACAACAACAAACATAATCACTGGTGACATGTGTTTTGAAGTGGGATGGGGGAAGGGAAGGAAAAGAGCAGCAGGCGACTCGATACCGAGTCCTGCTCTTCTTCAAAAAATTATATTCCGTCCAATCCTCTAGTGTAGCACCAATGTTCTTCATTGTTCCACCAAAAAACACAAGCTCAATACTAAAAACCCATTTGCTGGGGGATGTTTGGTTTATATTTTAGGGGGTGGGGGGGTTCTAGTTTCCCCCTTTATCTTTTTAAGGGAAATGTTAAACCATGATAGGAAAGTGCAGCAGCTCCTATTTGTTGCATCAACACAGAAGGTCTAGTGCACAGTGCCAGAATGCAGTGCACCACCCCTCCAAAAGGTTGATTGAACCACCTGTTGTGGAAAGCTTGGAATAAGTTCAAGACACAAAACGTCCATCAGTATTATCAGAATTGAGAAAATCCCACAATGCAGAGCAGCACTTCCATCTTGCAAGGCCAAACTGGTGCCACCACGATCCATAGAGCAACAACCGCCAAAACATACAACAATAAGAGCTGGATCGGGCACTCAACCTCCTTTTTATTGGACAACACAACTACAGTAACATTTTGGCTAAAAATACTTTTTCAAGTTTGAAAAGGATTTTCTAGGCAAAATGTTGCTGTAGTTGTGTTCTCCCAATAAGCAGAAGTGTCACGTTCACACTCGATAACCGTGGTGTGGATCCCTTTTGACAGACCTCCTAAGCCCTCCGATCCTTGTGTGGTCAGGACCGCTAACCCGATCACTCCCAGCCAGGCAAAGCAAACACACCAGTAACAATGAGTATAACTTTGAGATTTCGTCAGTAGGTGTTCTTACTGAGCATACACTGGGGTGGAAGGGGTTAACCTCGTAGTCAGATGATGAACAACCTGTGCTAGACCTTCACTGGTTGTGTATATTCCACGAGTGAGTCAGAACAAACTTGGTCAATATCACAATTCGGGTCGGTAACAGAGAAGGTTTGTATACAAGCAAGGTTGGCAACAGAGGAGGTACTCCTTCAGACTGAATCGGCAACAAAGAGGGTTTGTATACAAGCAGGGTTGGCAACAAATATGTATCTATGATCGTTCTGAGGCTGCTCCGGGGTAAACCATACATACAGGCTGATTAGGAGATAGAATCGTCAGTAAACAGTCCAGGGTCAATAACAGAGAAGGTCCTCGTACAATCAGAATCGGCAAAAGAGTAACTAAAGCAAAGAAATGGAGAATCAGTGAGTTGAATACACGAAACAGTGAGCGATGTGGGAAAATGACTCAACGTCAAGGCAACGACTCAGGGCACGCGCTCTATACTGAAAGGCCGGCGGCTACGCGTCATCATGCCGCGCCCCACCCCCTGATCAGCCGCAAGCATGCCGGGCCCCGCCAGAGCTCCTGGCACTCGTCCAACCAGCGTTGTCGTGCGCCTGAGATCCCCCTAAGGAGGTTGAGTGGCCGGTCAAGTTCCTCTTTTATTCTGCGTAATGCAGAATGGCATCACATAGGAGGGTGTGCTGCTCACACGTTGCTGTAAAGGTGTGGGCTATGACCATGTCCCCAGCATTCTAACGTTGAGCTTGGCTTTCTTTTTTGGGTTTGAGGGTACCGATCTTCTAGAGGCTGTGAATTGTAGCTCTCAACACTCTGACACAAAGGCGCCTCCTTATCTTTTCCTTATCTTTACTTTTTGTGGCAATATTTCAGAAGGCGGGTGGCATCTTTTGGCGTTCGATGACTCCTCATTCTTAAAAACCCAAACATGCTTCGGTATTCTGTTGAGGCTTTGGATCACAAAAATTACCAGACCGCACGGTATCCGGGGATGGATAGGAATAAGGATGCTCATACTAATCCGTGTAAACCCTTTCATTGTATTCTCGTTTCAACTGGTTTTCAGGATCTTTCGGGTGAAAGAAACACAAACCCGACTTGACCACCTAGATGCTCTTTCTGTCTTGGTTATTCTAAAAACGTGTGGTGGGACATTTACAAAATTGATATTGTCCTTCCATGTCCTACCTATGCTGCTATTATCCGTCATTCCTCACGTCCTTCTTCTCCGGATGGTTCTGGCGGCATCCTTCCCTGTATTTGCTCTATTCCACCGGACGCTATACACTCATTGATGCCAATTCTTAACAATGCCACTGCACAGCGTCTATACGCCACGACATCTCATCATGGTCCTATCTGTTCATGCTATTAATGGACTTCCCGACACTCTGATTTCATGACAACCAATTTAACCTCTGTTAACCTATTGTGCAGTGCCCTGTAATGCTGCCATTTCTTACATCCTGTGTACCGACCCTGGCTATCCTTTACGACAATTCTGGCCTCTGGTGTCTGGATTTCCTGGCTTGTATGATTACCCTCTGTGTTATCGACTTTTGGTTTGGACGACTTTCCCCTTTTGGTTCTGACTTTGGCTTGTGTATACACTCCTCTTTTGTGTGTGTTTTTGTCCGTTAGCCATGATAACCCCATTATTTCAAGGACTGGTAGGTCTAGGTTGTATCTCGTCCTGCGTGTTTGGTTCTGAAAATGTGACAGATATTCAGCTGTGACTTAACGATGGACATCCCGAGCAGGGGCATGCCATGGTAGTGCCAACTGTATGTGTTCCATCAGTCTACTACTTTTCGATCAATTTCATTTTTCATTGTCTTGCACACTCTTTTTTTCTTTTTTTTTTTCGTTCTCTCCAGACTCCCCGTCCCAACGCTCTCATTTGTCTTCTGTCTGACTCCCATTTCATTCCCCCCCCCCCCCCACTATTCTTTTCCAGTTTCCCCCTCACCATCAACTCATCTTTCATAATATAACGGTAATGGGACCAACCAAGCTAAAAATTCCCACATGATGATGGCTAACGATTGCGGCTGTTCTACCTGGGGTTTTGCTGTCTAGACAATCACAGCGTTGATTACATGTACAGCAAATTCCCATCCTTGATTCAGATCCAGCCAGACCATCCAGACTTAAAGTGACGATTCTGGGTTGACGTTGACCATATGTGAAGCCAGAGAGCTTTGTGGTGAAATAGACCCCCACTGGGTTTTCCACAATTTAAGGATTTTTACATTTCCATATCTGCGTTTATTCGTTTACAACAGAGTTGGTCAAAAAACAGGCAAAGCGTTATGGGAATTGAAGCTTTACGACTCCTGGAAATATGCCAACCATGGTCCTGCTTGTTCGGTTGGAAGCCTAGTCTTCTAAAAGGGAAGTTCTATATTTATATTGGATAGTGTCAGATTGGGGGAGCAGGGGGTAGGGGGACCCCAATTTGCAGAGTGTAGTGACAACACAGGAGCTGGAGAGCGATTATGATAATGCTTATATGGCAGGAGCGAGGTACCCGAGGGCAAGTCAAGAGGTTATAGCAGAGGTCGAGGGACTGATTGTGGCATGGGTTCCCGAATTGGGGGAGACAAGCCAGGGTCTGGACAGAGTATGGGAAACCAAATAACACGAGATCTAACTACAGGGAACTGCACTATATACTAGACCGCCTGTTCAATGTGAGAGCTGGGTTTACATGAGGTTGGGCTATAGGCTCTGCTCATATCCAGAGATGGGGCCGCTGACCTCATTGCTGGGGTGCCCACAAGAGTCAGGGCTCAAAAAGAGGCAGTGTGTCACATACGCACCACAAGGGGGCTGATGAGCGGCAGCCAGGCATGAGAGCATGGCTCTGTGGAGTCTGTCGCAATGGCATTTCAGCAGCGTATAGGTAAGCCTTGTGATGAGTTTGGACAGCATCCATACAAGGCTCATCTTGATATGAAAAATGCAGAAAAATACTATGTCATTTGGTTCAAGGAAATGCAGCTGTAACTACATAAAATAAAAAAATTACACTGTAAGTAATGGTAAAAAAGGGGATGGTAATGGGCCCCTCCTTGGCCCTCTATCGCGCGGTATGGTCTCTGATTAATGCTCTTCTAACCATATATCTTAGTTTTACAGAGTCTAAATTAATGCTACCCCAGTCTGGTTAGTACTTTTTTCTTTCTAGGGAACTTGCCATTGCTCTTCTTGGCATCTCCTCTTGTATAAGTGAATTAGGCCTTGAGACTAATTTATGGCTGCCTCCCTGCTAACAGGCCCCGGCCATGTACTATAATCCCCATGGGTTGTAGCTGATGCCGTCCATGTAAAACTGGTTCACCTGACTGGGGATCTCGCCATCTGTCATCTGCACAGCTGCATGGCACTGCGACGGCACCCGCTACAGCAGACAAACGACGGCACCTTCCCGCACTGTCTGACTTCGTCTTATTTCTCCCTCTTACTCATCCTAATGTATCCTCCTAGCACTGAAAGGGTAGAACT
Source organism: Leptobrachium leishanense (assembly GCA_009667805.1). NCBI lineage: Eukaryota > Metazoa > Chordata > Amphibia > Anura > Megophryidae > Leptobrachium > Leptobrachium leishanense. Next base: position 75,764,122 of record CM019075.1, read on the forward strand.
GCGCTTTCTTTTAAAAATTCAAAACCTGATTTTTAATTTTAATAAATACGACTTTTTATTCAAATAATCCTTCAAAGAAAAAAAAATAACAAGCCCCATCAACCATTTTTTTTCACCTTTCTACAAGAATGAAATTTTGCATAAATTGTAATTTCGTACCTGCCCCGTGCATCTTACAGTTCAAATGCAAAATGTTTGTTTTTTACTGGGTTCTGACATTGTATTTTAAATTGTGGGTCCATTATTTCTATTTTATTTCATTTATTATTCTATTTATAAAGCTGTGTAAAAAAAAAAGAGAAAAAAAATAAATATATATATTTTTTCTTTTTTTATCCTTTGTCTTTTTTTTGTGCATCAACAGTTTATTTTTAATCACTAAAAAGTGTTATTTATCACTTAATATTTTTTTTATTTATTTTGTTTTGTGTTCTTTCTATATTCTCTCCATAGGTTCACTTTGACCAGTTTAAAGAAGCTCTGATAGATGAATTGTCCAGCAAACTATCTGACAAAGACAGCTTTGAAGAAGCAGGTAAAGTAAATTCTTTTTAAAAATAAATTCTTTTTCGAGGAATACACTTTTTAGACAATAATTCACGTTGTCCTTAAAGATACTTCTAAATGAGTATACGAATATAATGTATACTGTGTCTGCTTTGTTTTGATAGTTTGAATAGTTATTTCAACGTTTTAGAAATACAGGGCTTTTCAGAGAGAGGTGAAAACCAGGAGAATGACTGAAGAAGTGAAAAATTCCCCCGTTTATCTCACTTTCCAAATCAGCTATTTGGTCTAGATTGTTCTCTTCTCCTGACAGTTCTCCTGGTTTTCACCTTTCTCTGAATAACCCTGCTAGTAAAAATACCAGTTTAATGTTAACCCCTTGCTTTACAGCAATAATGTAATGTTTCAGAAGAACGCCTTGTCAACATGAGTGACATTTCAGCGGAGCTCAGGCAGCTTGTGGGCAGGTTTATGTTTTAGGTAGGAGGTTAGAGAAGGTGTGTGTGTGTGTGTCTCTCAGAAGGAGACCTAACTGGAGCCATCTTTTTTGATTTTGCCAAGGCCTTTGACACCGTATGTCATGGCATCCTATTACATAAACTTAATTCAGGTATTGGTGATCGCACGCTAACCTGGTTTCGATCACATATATCAGATCGATTGCAATATGTGTCCATTTCTGACAGCGCTTCCCTCCCCCTCCCAGTCACTTGCGGTGTACCCCAAGGCTCGATACTCGGCCCCCTGCTATTCACAATATTCATAAACGATCTGCCCAATGTCTGCAAAGCCTCAACTGTACACATGTACGCAGACGACACCGTAACCTATACAAGCAAACCAAATCTCCCGCAGCTGGAGGCCGTGCTGCAAGAACAATTCACAGGGGTAGAAAAGTGGATCAAACACAACAAACTATAACTAAATACTGACAAAACTGTTACAATGCTCTTTGGAACAGCACCTAAACTACACAAATTGTAAAATCCCCCATCTATGTGTCGGGACACAATCAAATACCACGCTGACCACAGTCACTGCTCTCAAATTTATAGGTATGTGGTTAGTCCCAAATCTATCCTTTGGCCCCCACATCGAAAAACTCTCATCTAAACTTTACCCCAAACTAGGCGCCCTGTACAGAAACAAATCCTGCCTGAGCCCCGCGGTAAGAATGCAGATTGTACAACAAATGCTTATGCCGGCTATTAAATACAGAGATGTAGTGTATGCAGCCGCCCCACAAACACACCTTCATAAACTTACTACATTGTATAACTCCTTCTGCCGCTTTGTGCTACAATGTAACTACATGACCCACCATTGTGACATGTTAAAAGAACTAAACTGGCCATCGCTGGAATCCAGACGCACACTTCACCTTTCCAACCTGGTGTTTAAGAGCTTTTCTGGGAAGCTACCAACCTACCTGAATAGACTGCTTCCCCCAGCAGCTCCCTCATCCTATAACCTCCGATCCAGGACCTGCACCTTACTTACAATACCACAATACAAAAAGAAAGTGGCTCGATCCTCATTTTCCTACAGAGCATCACAATTATGGAATAACCTCCCAGACGCCATCAAATCTTCCCCCAGTCCAAAGTCCCTTAAGAGATCTCTATTAATGTACCTCGATACAGAATGCGCCTGTAAACATGTAACATAGTGACTAAATACAGAATGCGCCTGTAAAGATGTAACATAGTGACTATATACAGAATGCGCCTGTAAACATGTAACATAGTGACTATATACAGAATGCGCCTGTAACGTGTAACACAGTGACTATATACAGAATGCGCCTGTAAACATGTAACATGGTGACTATATACAGAATGCACCTGTAAACATGTAACACTGACTATATACAGAATGCGCCTGTAAACATGTAACATAGTAACTATATACAGAATGCACCTGTAAACATGTAACACTGACTATATACAGAATGCGCCTGTAACGTGTAACACAGTGACTATATACAGAATGCGCCTGTAAACATGTAACACTGACTATATACAGAATGCACCTGTAAACATGTAACCTAGTGAGTGACTGTACACAGAATGCACCTGTAAACATGTAACACTGACTATATACAGAATGCACCTGTAAACCTGTAACATAGAGACTATATACAGAATGCATCTGTAAACATGTAACATGGTGACTATATACAGAATGCACCTGTAAACATGTAACACTGACTATATACAGAATGCGCCTGTAAACATGTAACATAGTGACTATATACAGAATGCGCCTGTAACGTGTAACACAGTGACTATATACAGAATGCGCCTGTAAACATGTAACATGGTGACTATATACAGAATGCACCTGTAAACATGTAACACTGACTATATACAGAATGCGCCTGTAAACATGTAACATAGTAACTATATACAGAATGCACCTGTAAACATGTAACACTGACTATATACAGAATGCGCCTGTAAACCTGTAACACAGTGACTATATACAGAATGCGCCTGTAAACATGTAACATAGTGACTATATACAGAATGCACCTGTAAACATGTAACCTAGTGAGTGACTGTATACAGAATGCACCTGTAAACATGTAACACAGTGACTATATACAGAATGCGCCTGTAAACCTGTAACATAGTAACTATATACAGAATGCACCTGTAAACATGTAACCTAGTGAGTGACTGTACACAGAATGCGCCTGTAAACATGTAACACAGTGACCTATATACAGAATGCGCCTGTAAACATGTAACATAGTGACTATATACAGAATGCGCATGTAACACTGACTATATACAGAATGCGCCTGTAACGTGTAACACAGTGACTATATACAGAATGCGCCTGTAAACATGTAACATGGTGACTATATACAGAATGCACCTGTAAACATGTAACACTGACTATATACAGAATGCGCCTGTAAACATGTAACATAGTGACTATATACAGAATGCACCTGTAAACATGTAACCTAGTGAGTGACTGTATACAGAATGCACCTGTAAACTGTAAACATGTAACACAGTGACTATATACAGAATGCGCCTGTAAACATGTAACATAGTGACTATATACAGAATGCACCTGTAAACATGTAACCTAGTGAGTGACTGTACACAGAATGCACCTGTAAACATGTAACACTGACTATATACAGAATGCACCTGTAAACCTGTAACAGAGACTATATACAGAATGCATCTGTAAACATGTAACGCGGTGACTATATTTCCTACATATTTAATTTCTGTGTTAATCTGTATATTTGTGTTTTGTTTTTAATATCTTGTATTTTATTTTTATTTCTGTAACGACTGTAAAAAATTCAATGTTCATGAACCCGGGAAATACTTGAACAGGAGAAATCTCAATGTATCCTTCTTGGTAAAATACTTTATAAATACATACATATATGTTGCTTGCTTTTAGGGCACTGGTGGATCCAGAAAGGGGGCACAGGGGACACCCCCCTCCTCATCCCCAGCTGCAATCCTATTGAACGACAGGGAACAATTTATACCCATATAACATGGTTGCATACACCCTAGATAGTCTCTTCTATCGAGATTGAGACAAGACCTCCGTGCGGAATAGCGCCTCTGTATACAGTCCAATGAGTTCGGGACAGAAGCCTCGACACACGACAGCTCGACAGAATTGGGACCATTGGGGGATATGGAGCGTTGTGGGTCTGACTTTGCAGAGAGAGTAACCTTGTATAACTCACACAGCACCGTACACAAGTGTTGAAATTTTATCAGCTGCCATATCAGTCAAACGGGAAATAAGTTTTTGCGTTTTGCAGTAAATTGTATACTTTTTTTAGTGTGTGAGATTATCCTGTCTGTGTTCCAGTTTCTCCTCTGTCCTACGTGCCTTGCTGTTAGGCTTTGTGCGTTGTTCCAGAGCTTGGTCTCCATCCCCCACCCTCCCCTTCCCGATTCATTATTTGATGTAGCACTTTGTATTGTTTAGATGTTGTACAGCATGTGTGTGTCGTGTGTCCGTTGCTAAGTGACGGACAGATCCTTGCATTATAGAGGGGAAAATCGTCCAACCTCCTCCTGTAAAACAAAATTCCCCATACATAGGGTTTTTCAAAGTAAAGACTAAACTTGTGGACTTCCATCATCTGATCTCCTTACTTTCAAGTCTCAACAGGGTGGTCAGGGCTGGATTAACACCTCAGGAGCCTGTAGGCATGGAAATCTGGACACCCCCCCCCCCTCCCCCAAAAGTAACAAAACTGGGGAAACCCTAAAACAAGCAGAAATAGTCCTGTAACCCTAATTTCTACCCCTCACCCTAAAAGTAACCCTAAAACAAGCACACACAGTAACCTGGCCCGAATTTCTAACCCTAGCTACGGAAAATGACTCTCTATTTTGGCTGTAGACAGATTTGGGGTCCCCCCTATAAGACACAACTTTTTACTGTGCCCCCCCTATTAATTATTTTTATAGTGAAATTTGCCGTCGCCACAGGGGCACCGTTTTTTCTGCAAAACCTTTAGAAAAATAGTTTATTTTCTTACATAATTTTTTTAAATACTTTTACAGAGAACTAAAAAAAATGAAATTATATATAATTTTTTTCAGAAATATTTATTTTAGTTTTTATAAAGTTACCCATCACAGGGGGCACCTTTCTTTACAAAAACCATTAAATCATTTGTTAAAAATAAATAAATAGAAAAAAGGGGGATTTTTAACTTTTTTATTTTTACAGAGAAAGATGTCCACCACAGGAGTGTGGTGGGCACCTGTGGGCAAATGGCTACTTTTGCCTTATTATAAATCCATCTGTACTGGTGGCCTGCATACAGTCCTGTTAATGCACAGGTCATCAGAATTATGTCTTTCGGCCCTCCTATATATATCAGTTTACTATTTTTTCACCCGCCTTCAGATGTGATTTTTCCAAAGTAAACAAACCTCATGTTTATGGTGTTTCAATTTGTTACACACCTAGTCCGATCTTAAATGTGTTTTTGGCAAGGCATGTGGTGTAGCGACCTTGTTTTACACTTGTGTCTCCAGCTTGTGTTGTCGTTTCTGCTTAAAGCTTCACAGGAAGCGCCCCTTCATCAGTAACGATAATGAGGGAGCTGCTTGTTACCGTTCAGAGACCAAGATTAAATATGCTCTTTTTGTGGCATATCAAATTAATTAGGGGGAGGAGTTTGAGGTTTTCGTCCTTGACCTCCCAACATCCATAAAATCGTGAGGTGAGGGTCTTGGAAGCCGTAAGATTTATTAGCCCAGATCCATGTTTCCATAATTTCAAATTAGTGTTTGTCCCCGATGCTGTGTATCTTGGGTGGGGCGGGGGGATAGTCCAAGGAAGGGACGGGGAATCATTGCTCCGGCTGCCTTAAATGTCATGGGTGATTTTTTTTTTTTAAATTAATTAATTTTTTTTTTTTTTTTTTTCTCCAATGATCTTCCATTCTATAACAGAGTGCCGGTGTCCGGTTAAATAGAGCAGGCTGTAAACTTAAAAATGGCCTTAAAAATCAATATTTTTTTTATTTTTATATATATATTATTAGTCTAAATTTCCTGATTTACAGTCCTTGTAAACGAATATAGATGTCTTATTTTTATTCTTTAGTTCCTATGATCTATATAATAGGAACAACAACAAAAAAAGAATAATAATGTAGAGTCTTTGACACAAATTTGGGGGGGGGGGTATTCCAAAATCCTCAACGCCACACACCTTTCTAATATATAATTACTGTATATAGATTATATAGGCAGGGTTTTTTGGGGATTTAAAAAATAAGAAATATATTTCAATTTGGAGCTTTTTTTTTTTTTTTTTTTTTTTAATAATGTCTAAATGTGTCGTGTTTTTTATAGGCCTTGAGAAAGACTCCAAAAATAAATACTTTAATCAGCAAATTTAGAGAATATCTGCTCCCCCTAAAGAACAAAAATAATAAATCCCCTCCAAAACTTTAAAAAGAAAAAAAATTATCCTATTTAATTTATACATAATAGCTAAAAAATACATATTTTTTGTTTCTAAATTTTATTTTTAAACTCTTTTTTTTAGGGTTTTTGGGGATTATTTTCGTTCTTCAGGGGGGCACAAATTCTTTAAATCTGCTGATTACAGTCCTTGTGGAAGACTCTAAATTATTATTTTTTTCCTTTATCTTCTGGAGGTGATGCTTGCGATGGCAGCAGTCAGACTTTTATCACCGCACTGTAGACTCGTTTTGAATATTTTTTATTTTCATATTGCTGCACCGTACAGCGTGTTATAACAATATCGATGAAAGAAACTGGGATCCAAGCTGTAATTTTTTGTTCCTTTTCATGAAGCCCTCCTTTGATTCACACTGAGAAGCACCTTGCTCCCCACTGCTGTCTGATTTATTGCCACAAATAAAGTATTTCTCGGTTCTGCGCATTAAATAATGTATTTTGGAGTATCCCCCTGGTGATACGCTTCCTCCCTCTCCAAGCTCACTCTTAACAGGATCTGTCTGATGGCCGCGTTTGAAGTGCGCGACTCAAAAAAAAATGAGACCCGTGGCCTGCCTCATTAATGATGTGAGGGCTGCTGACTAGATTTTCCTCCTTTTTTGTCTCGAAATTAATGACTTTAGTTATTATGTGTTTTTTCTTCTTTTTACTTCTATTTTATTATTGGTGTGTTGTATTATTTATTTTGGCAGTGAAAATACCATAAAAATACATATTTATGGGGGGGGGGGAGTGCGAGAAGTAGTAGTCATGGGTGTAGGGGAAAATGTAACCACCTTGTTTCTTACCAAGGATGACACAGAAGGAGGATCCTGTTCCCAAGGGACCTTACAACCTATAACAGATATATATTGTGAGGTAGGCACGTAGAGATTCGTTGGGTGTCTTGCCCAAGGTCACTTGCTGATGCACTGTAGGGAAGAGACATGATTTTGACTTTGAATTGCCATTCTAGCAAACAAAAACCTCTAATCGTGTTTTGTTGCACATGGAATTGTATAGAAACGAGCGCAGATGACAACTTTTTTCTTGCTATATAAGAGATATATATTGTGAGGTAGGCACGTAGAGATTCATTGGGTGTCTTGCCCAAGGTCACTTGCTGATGCACTGTAGGGAAGAGACATGATTTTGAGGTTGAATTGCCTGATTCTAGCAAACAAAAGCCTCTAATCGTGTTTTGTTGCACATGGAATTGTATAGAAACGAGCGCAGATGACAACTTTTTTCTTGCTATATAAGAGATATATATTGTGAGGTAGGCACGTAGAGATTCATTGGGTGTCTTGCCCAAGGTCACTTGCTGATGCACTGTAGGGAAGAGACATGATTTTGAGGTTGAATTGCCATTCTAGCAAACAAAAACCTCTAATCGTGTTTTGTTGCACATGGAATTGTATAGAAACGAGCGCAGATGACAACTTTTTTCTTGCTATAGAAGAGATATATATATATTGTGAGGTAGGCACGTAGACATTCGTTGGGTGTCTTGCCCAAGGACACTTGTTGATGCACTGTAGGGATGAGACATGGCTTTGAGGTTGAACCTGCTACACTACAGTTGTCAAGAAAAGACCTCCTGGTCAAGGTGTTCTGATCGAAAATAAAACCTCATTCTCTGTGGTTGTTGAGCAGAGATATTGCCGAAGGACACTTTCTGGAGAGTTTCTCTCACTGGGATTCAAACCTGCTTCTCCATGGTTCTAGAGGAGAGAGATCGCCAGTAGGGTACACAGCCTACATAGTGCGGTAGGCAACTAGATGTACCGTTCAACGTGTTGACTTTGCTCTACAACCATAGAGAAGCAGTTTTAAATCTGAGACCATGCCGGTACGCTAAACATCCTATGTTGTGTGGGAGGCACGTATGTAATGTTGGGTTTCTTGCCCAAGGACACGTTCTGGAGAGGTGCTCTGACCATAATTGAAACCTGCTTCTCCATGGTTGTAGAACAGATTGATTGCCGGTATGCAACACAGCCTACATTGTGTGGTAGGCAAGACACCCCACGATACAAACTTGTCTACCACGCAATGTAGGAAGTGTTGTGTACCGCAATGACTCTGCTCTACAACCATGGAGACACATCTTTTAATTTCTGTCAGAACACCTCTCCAAAACGTGTCCTTGACAAGACCCCTACGATACATTTCTTTGGGTTGTCATTGGGTTGGCATTCTGAAGTACTGGTTTAAGGACACGTTCTGGAGAGGTGTCCTGATCAAGATTAAAAGCTGTGTCTCGTCTGTTTGTTGAGCAGTGATGTTACCTCTACTCTACCCAGCCTATACGTATGGGCCGATATATTGGTTTCCCCTGTAAAAGTATTACGTTCTAGAGCAATCTGAACATATTCTTTCCGTGTTGAAAGCCTTCCATCCTGTAATTTGTGTCTTTGTTGCAGATTGCTCTCCCGAAGTCCAACCAAAATACATCAAAGATGGCAAGAAGTACGGCAGGCGATCTGTGCCAGAGCTGCAAGACTCGCTGGAGGAATTTGACGAGGATACGGTGATTGAGCCCGAGGACGAAGGAACGAGATCCTCACAAGTCAGCTCCAGGAACTGCGAAGAGGTAAGTCTGGAACTGTATTCTAAAAGGAAGAGCTCCATGGTCAGGAACTTGCAGCAAAGCGTCGCTGTACAAAGACATCTATGTTCTAAGCATTCATTTCACGTCTAGCCTCTAAATATTCCTATAAACCCTTTTAATCCATCATGGCGGACATCGCAAGCAAACAATAACTATAGTATTCAGCCACTTCCCTGACGACCACAGCTGGTCAAAACCTAATCCATGGGGATGATATAGTGGCGAGAATCACATAAATATTCCTTTCTGTTCTGTCGATGTGATGGACGGCTGGAATACACTATATAGAAATTCTTTGGGGGGGGGGGGCTGCCAGTTTGACGGATGAATCCCCAACACCTGGTAAGGCTGGCGGCCATCTATTCTTCTTAAGGAGGGATGGGTGCTTGTGTCAGGCTAAATGTGAAGTGATGTGCCCCTGTCCTGTGCAGCGATGGCACAGGAGATCAAGGCAGGGGTTGGGGGATTAGAGCTCCATCAAAATAGGCCCTGAAGTGAGGTCAGTGGGTAAAATCTGGACTTATTGCAAAAAATATAGTTTTTTTTATTTTGTTGTCTATTTTTTAATACCTTTTATTTTAGTGTATACGTGTGTACATTTTTTATACATTTATCTTGGTGGGTGTGTGAATGTGTATATATTTTAGATTTCTTTATTAGTGGTGTGTGTGTTTGTTTATTTTTTGATGTGTGTTTGTATATGCATATATAATTAGAGAGCGTGTGTGTATATATATATATATATATAATTTTATATACACACAAAATAATAAATTTTAGATAATCTAAAATGTATACTTTAAAATAAACACGCCCACCAAAATAATAACATAAAAATACACCCATTTTTATATATTTTATACTTTTAGTGCAAATGTGCATATTTTGGATTTGTTTTTTAATATTTTTTTTATTTTTATTTTTTTCTTTTCCGATGCGGAATTTCCTGACGTCATTATGTGGAGGCTACATGTTTTATTTATAATTGTGAGGTTTTTTTCCTTCTATCGTTTTGTACATATGACTTCTCCTTTTTCGTACATTTTTCCACAATACAACAAAAACCTTTTTGGTGTCGGGAGCCCAGGTGTATAAATCTGCTCGGAATATTGATTGGCTGCGTCTTCCTCAGACACGGTCGGGTGGAGACGTCGAGACCTGCACATCGCGTTTCTAGCTCTGGAGGAGCGGGTCTCGTCTGGCGCAGCTGTTACTCGCATAGTGTTTAATGAGGTCTCCGCTCACTGTGCTCGGGCTGTCGTTGACGGCAGTGATGGTGGCGGCTCTTCCATCAACAGGCGAGATTTGACGTTTCTCTGGGTTCCCAAATTATGAGTTTGAGCTATGGTTTTAATCCTCACTATCCCAATCACGTAAATATACTTTGTGGCACGGGTCACTTAATGCTTCTCTGTCCATGTTCTTCTGTGTGCGGATTCTCCAACTCTGAAGTGCCTGGCTGTTTTATGAACCATTAATAAGTCAATCTTGTTCTGGTTCCATGTTCTGCAGCAAACTAGACTTGGAGCGCACTTGTCACGTTGTCTGTTGGGTGCCGCCATTGATTGACTCTTATAGGCTAGCTCTTCTGGTCTCGCCTGACTAGTAAACATCAGCAGCTCTCATTGGAACTCTGGAGGGTCGAGGTGGAGGGCCCAAGCTGCCACAATGTATCTTCTGAAGCCCCCAACCTGACGCATGTTATATCCATGCTTGGAACATTGTCTGGTGTCATCTGTTTTGTTGTTTCTGTTGTTTGTCTTTTGTTTCTTCATGGAGGATAACACAAAAGTATAACGTTACGGTGCTCTGAAGAAGAAAGGTTTGGCTGCTTGAAGCTCGAGTTGTTAATTATACACGGTTATGAAACGCATTGTACGGCTTTGTTGAAGCGTAGATTGTTTTTCTCTGCGTTGGGGATTTGGAGCGTTTCATGTTGTCAAGCCAACACAAATGCCGTTTCATACCTCAAGCCTCGTCTGGCGACGTCTCCTCTACATTGTGTTTTCAAGGACTCGTCGGAAGGGATGGAACAAAACCAAGCTTCCATAGTGTAGTAATGGTTGACTCTCATGAAGTCGGTTTCTGTTTGATCGCCCACCACCAATCCTACCACTATAAGAGATTACTCCTTCTTGACCCCAGGTGAGCAATCCTTAAGGCTTTTGTGGGGTACAGCCCTGAGTGCTGGTTGTTGGCTCCTCTTTGAAGCTCAGATCACGGGTTGACCTCAGCTCTGGTGTCCAGGTCCTGAAAGGAACCAATTTAGTTCCCATCACCTCCCTTCCCAGAGATTGGATTGGCTGGAAGATCATTTCAGACATTTTTTAAAATGTTCCAATTTGTCTGAAAATTTGGATCAATCGGTATCGGCAAATTCCCAAAAAAATTATGAAACCCGAAAACGTTGGATTCCAAAATGAAATTTTGGGCTGTGCACACATCTAATGGTATATCAGGCTGTATAACCGAGCTGCACAGCAATAAAACTCCCAGCAATAAGTCTCTAAACTGTAATAAATGTTGATGACCATAATAAAGCAATCGCTCGGAGTAAATCAGACGCTTTGCTCTTGTCCTAAATTACATTTTTATTGACATAAATCTCTTAATATGTCATCTAAAACGCCTGGGAATAGCCTTGCTCTGGCCCCGCCTCCAGCGACAAGCCCCGTAACGCCAGGACTCCACTTTGACGATTCAGAACACTGGCCGTCGGTGTTAAGAAATGGTCTACCTGTACCGGTAATTAAAGCTTGCGGAGGCTGGTGCCCGTATCTCTGCCTCACCAGCTGCTGGCCGGAGGCTCCCCCGCGGGCACGCTGCAGAGACCAAGAATGCCCGGCTAATGAATGTGTGCGGAGCCATGATTAAACAAGCGCGGGACATGATTAAAATTAATCGGCCTGCTACAGGCTTTCTTCTCACCCGCTCCTCCTCCATAAACCTGCATTTTAATGTCGCCAGCCCTTATTTTTTTAATTGGAACCTTTGATGCTTTGTGACATCTGAGATGCCCCCGCTCCGTATCTTTCTGCTATTTTATCCCCAGATATATTAATGTTAGTGGTCTGGGCACCTCTGGGGGACCTCTGAATTCAGGGCATCGACAGATGAAAAATATTTACCTCCGGAGCATGAAGAAATCTAGGCCAGGGCTGTCAAACTCCAGCCCCCCCCCCCTATGTTTCTGAACTACAACTCACATGCTTCCCTGGGGGGGTCTATTGCATTGAAAGAATTCTGGGAATTGTTGGCATCAACATCTGGGGGGGTCGTGAGTTCGACAGCCTTGCTCTAAGCATTCGTAATTGTGATTTATTTATAAAGGATTTTTACCAGGAAGGATACATTGAGATTTCTCTCGTTTTCAAGTATGTCCTGGGTGGCGAGTATGTACCGTTGGGTGTCTCGTCCAAGGACACTTACTGGAGAGGTGCTCTTGCCGGGATCGAACCTGTGTCTCCACAGTCATAGAGCAGTGATGTTACCTCTACTCCACCCAGCCGGTAATTCATGAAACGCCCAACTTTCTTTGAATGTCTGTCTTTCTCGGGGATAATCATAATCAGCATATGACCAGCATCCCCTACCTTGGTTAGTGAGCATATCAAAGAGCTCCACAGCAATAGGACTCCCTCCTATTCACTGCACATTACAGTGAGTTTTATTGCTGTGGAGCTCTGCAATACCCTCATGCACATTACTGTGAGCTTTTTTGCTGTGCAGCTCTGATACACTCATACACACTGCACATTACTGTGAGCTTTATTGCTGTGGAGCTCTGTGATGCACACACACCGCACATTATTGTGAGTTTTGTTGCTCTGGCAGACAGTGATACTCATGCACACTTCATATTACTTTATCGGAGTTCCACAGCAGTGAAATATTTGAAGGAACATGTGTTTTATTGCTGTGGAACTCTGTGATGCAGTATATGAGCTGATCAGAGCTCCACAACCATAAAACTCACTAATGCACACAGCAAATTATTGTAAGTTTTGTTGGAACTCTGTGATGGAGTACTGTGTGTGTGTGCCACAGAGCTCCACCGCAATAGAACTCGCACATGGTTACACTGTTGTCGTCAAGTCTTGCAAGGTGTGACGGAACGAGATGTTACTGTCCGCCTGCGGGTGTGCTCCAATCTGCGTAGGCTTCTTCCCCCTTTGTATTATCCCACCGGCCCGACTACCAAGGTTGGGACACCCGGCGTCTCGAGCGACCGGGATCAGCTTTGCGAGCGAGATGTCAACCGTAGCGAGGGGGACCTTGACGTGGACCCAGCCCGACCACTGAGGGATGACCCTCAGCGTCCCGAGCAGCTGGCCACTGACCTGTACGTGAGCTTGTACAGGTAACGGTCAGAACAGGTTCCGTCCGCGAAGATTCGGATCTCTCGGCAATCGGATTGGCCGATGGTCGATCGTTCGGGCTATTCGGATCACCCAGCGGTCGATGGGCCTCTTCGCTACGCAACACTGACCTATTCGGATATCCGGTAATCAAGCTGGCAACGGTCGATCGCGCGGAAGTATTCGGATCGTCCCGCGATCGATGTGGCCCTTCGCTACACAGCACTGACCTATTCGGGCTCCCAGTGGCTACAGATATCACAAGACGACCAGCACTCCGTTCGGATTTCGCGGTAGTCGATGCGCCCGCGCCGGCAGGGTATTGATTCTTCGGATCTTCCGGTGGTTACCTGAACGGGACTCCGTCGGCTAGTGGCATTCGGATCGCGCGGCGGTCGAAGCGCTCACGCGTGGCCAGGTGCAGATTCTTCGGATCTCCCGACAGTTAGCTGGACAGGCTCAGTCGGCTGTAGGTATTCCGATCGCGCGGCAGCGGCGCGCGGTATGTATTCGGTTCGTCCGGTGTGCTGAACCACGAGGGATGTCAGACACAGTTGGCAAATAGAGACACGAGACGCAGCTGCATGAACTCAAAACCAAAGACACTTTTATTTTTAACAACAGCAGTATTTATAACTTTCCCCACGAGCTCCACATCTGGAAAACCCCCTGCCCGCCCCCACAGGTATCATTGGCTACGGCGCATCGGGGCGTTGCCGATTCGGAACCGGAAGGTTCGGATCGGCCATTTTATCTCCTGCTCCGCCCGATCCGAACACGCGGCGGCAGAAAAGGGCGGCAAATTTAAAACGGCATCCGTTACACAATAACAACACTTTTGTTTACAGGTACTCCTCCGGCCAGCTGGAATGCAGGAACGTTGGTGCAACGGCACAAAACACATAGTTTATTGAATATCAGTGTCCTGATCCCCTGTCTCTGGCTGAGGGTGCTGGGCCAGTCCATCACATTCCTCCCCCGCCCCAAAGTCCGACGCACCCGGTAGGACTCCTACGGGTCGTGCCGGGGTAGTCGGTACTCCACCTTCCACCAAGTTCAGATCGGACCGTCGTGACAACCCGTCAGCATTGCCATTTTGTGCCCCTGGTCGATACTGAATAGTGAAGTTATAGGGTTGAAGCGCCAAGCTCCAACGCAACAGCCGGCCATTCTCTCCTGCCACCCGGTTTAGCCACACCAGGGGATTATGGTCCGTGAGTACAGTAAACGATCGTCCATACACATATGGCTGAAACTTGCGTAGGGCCCAGACCAGAGCCAGACACTCCTTCTCCACCGCAGCATACCCCACCTCCCGCGGTAACAGTTTTCTGCTAATGAAGGCCACTGGATGGTCTCCCCCGTCGTCCCCCACCTGGCTCAGGACAGCTCCCAGTCCGAACATGGACGCGTCTGTGTGGATGATAAAACGCCGGTTATAATCGGGAGCTGCCAGTAGAGGAGCTTGAGTCAAAGCGGTCTTTAATTGTTGAAAAGCCCGCTCACAATCCGGGGACCACAGGACTTGTCGAGGTAGGGACTTCTTAGTCAGGTCTGTCAGGGGTTTGGCCAGATCACTATACCGGGGCACAAATTTTCGGTAATAACCTGCTGTACCCAGAAAGGCTAGAACTTGCGTCTTAGTTACGGGGGTGGGCCAGTCCAAGATAGCTTCTATTTTAGCGGGCTCAGGTCGCTGTACCCCGCACCCTACCCGGTGACCCAGGTACTGTACCTCTGCCATCCCCACCTTACACTTCTCAGGCTTGAGGGTTAAATTGGCGTCCCTGATGCGTCCCAGGACCGTCCCCACGTGGACCAAGTGTTCCTCCCAGCTCTGACTGAAAATGGCGATGTCGTCCAGGTACGCACACGCAAAACCCTGGAGGCCATCGAGGAGGCGATCTATTAAGCGTTGGAATGTGGCGGGGGCGTTCTTCATCCCGAACGGCATGACTTTAAACTGATACAAGCCGAACGGGGTGATGAAGGCCGACTTCGGGATCGCCTCCCCGGCAAGGGGTATCTGCCAATACCCCTTGCACAGATCCACCGTGGTCAGAAAATGACCTCCGGCGATCTGGTCCAGTAACTCATCGACCCGGGGCATCGGGTAGGCGTCAGTCGTGGTGCAATCATTCACCCGTCGGTAATCTACACAGAACCGGGTGGTCCCGTCCTTTTTGGGTACCAAAACCACGGGCGATGCCCACGGGCTGGCGGACGGCTCAATGACCCCCAGTTCCAGCATCTCCCGAATCTCAGTCCGCATGGTCTCCCGGACGGCCTCCGGAAGACGGTACGCCGGCTGTCGCAGAGGCCGCTGCCCGGGGGTGTCCACGGGGTGAATGGCTTGGTCGGTATAACCCGGCAGGGCCGAAAAGACTTCGGAATAACCCCGAAGTAGTTGCCGTACTTGGGCCTGCTTTTCTGACCCCAACGCCTCCCCCAGTTGCACCTGATCTACACCCGAGGGTTGTCTAGTCACCCCCGGTAACTCTACCAGGGGAAACGGTTCCGTCTCCTCGCCCGCGGGAGCACATATGGCCTCCACGGTCTCCGGGCGTTCGTGGAAGGCCTTCAACATATTGACGTGGTACGTCCGTTGGATTCTGGTGTTCGCGCAACTCGCCACCACATAGGTGGTATCCCCCAGCCGGGTTACCACCGTGTAGGGACCTTGCCAGGCCGCCTGCAGCTTGTTCTGCCGCTGTGGTTTCAACACCAGAACCCGCTGTCCTACACAGAACGAGCGGCTGCAAGCAGCCCGGTCGTACCACGTCTTCTGTTGAGTCTGAGCGGCCTCCACGTTTTCCCGGACCAACCCCGCCAGTTCTGTCAAGCGCTCCCGGAGCTTCAGGACATAACTCACGACCGGGACTCCATCGTCCTCCTGCTCCCCTCCCACTGGGACCTAACGAGATCCAGGGGGCCCCTCACCTGACGTCCGTACAGCAGCTCGAACGGAGAGTACCCGGTAGATTCCTGCGGCACCTCCCGGTATGCGAACAGCAAGTGGGGCAAGTACTGCTCCCAGTCTTTCCTCTCGTGTGCAAAGGCCCGCAGGAGTTGTTTCAAGGTGCCATTAAATCGCTCACACAGTCCGTTGGTCTGCGGGTGATACGGGGCACTGTGTAATGCCTTGACCCCACACAGACGCCAGAGCTGCTGGGTGAGCTCAGCAGTAAACTGGGTCCCTTGGTCAGATAATATCTCTCGTGGAAATCCCACCCTCGTAAACACCCGCAGCAAAGCATCTGCTACGGTGTCCGCCTGTATGTTGGCCAAAGCCACGGCCTCAGGGTACCGGGTTGCGTAATCTACAATGGTGAGTATATACTTCTTCCCGGTAGCACTGGGTCGGGGTAATGGCCCAATAAGGTCGACCGCCACCCGACTAAAAGGCTCCTGTATGATGGGCATGGGGCGTAGAGGTACTTTCGGGTGATCCCCGGCCTTTCCCGCCTTCTGGCAGACAGGGCATGTGCGGCAAAATTCGCGGGTGTCCTCGCTAAGGCGGGGCCAGAAAAAGGCACGCGCCAACCGGTGGCGGGTCTTTTTCTGCCCCAGATGTCCCGCCAATGGTATATCGTGTGCTAAGCGCAGGAGCTCTTGTCTTGGGCCCTGGGGAACCACCAGTTGTTTCTGGGGGACTTGATTCTTCCCGGATCCCTCCCTCTCGGTATATCTATATAGCAGCCCATTCTCCCACTCTATCCGGTCACTGCGGTCTCTGTCCAGTCCCTGGCCAGCCCGGTCACGATAGCCCTGCAATGTGGGATCCGTCCGAGTTTGATAGCGGAGCGTCTCGGGGGAGCTCCAGGGGCAGGGAACGTCAGGGAGTCGGGGACAAGTCGGTATAGGTAGGGGCGTAGGGATCGAGCGGGGAGTGGGAGTCGGGCGGGGTGCGGGAATCGGGCGGGGTGGGGGAAAACGTCTCACCTGGGTCCCTCTCGGAGTGCCATTGCTGTAACGTGTGCTCTGTGATCTAGTAGTGACTGGTGTGGCCGCTTCCATGGAGTAGGCAGAGACCAGTCGACCCAGATCATTACCGAGGAGCACCTCGGCTGGTAGTTGGTTCAGCAACCCCACTCTGACTACTTTCTCTCCGGATCCCCAGTCCAGGTGGACCCGGGCCGTCTCCAGCCGGAGAACCTTTCCACCAGCCACCCGTACCGCAACGGTATTTTGTAACCGGTCGTTCTGTTGGACTAAGTGGGGCCGGACCAACGTGATGGTAGCCCCAGAGTCTCGGAGTCCTTCAGCCGCCTTCCCATTGACCCACACCGCCTGGCGGTGGTGATGGCGATTATCGGCCGCGGCAGCTTGTACCGGGTCTGCCTCGTGCAGTCGCTCCCATTCCTCCGGAGCCTCCGGCCAGGGGGGATCAGCGTCGTAGCAATGAGTAGACTGTGGTGGTCTAGGCGATGATCTTGTCAGGTCCGGTCGGTTAGGGCAATTCTGCTTATAATGTCCGTCTTGGTTGCATCCATAGCAGCGTATGTTGGCCATGGTATTGGGGCGACTGGGGGGTCGGGCGACCAGCGGTCGAACCGTCGGTACTGGGAGTGACGGGGCCGGAATCACTGGTCGGGGAAGTAAGGGCCGCTCTCCCCCCGTGACTTTCCGCGTGTCAACATATTCATCGGCCCAAATAGCTGCTTGCTGTACAGTGTGGGGTTTCCTGTCCCGCACCCACTCCCGGATGGCGGTGGGCGTATGTTCAAAGAACTGCTCCAGCAGGAGCAGTTGTGTTATCTCGGTTACAGTCTCGGCTTTGCTTCCCAAAAACCATGTGCGTAAATCCCGCTGGAGTCGGTGGGCCCACTCCACATGGGTAGCGCCGCTGGGTCGGCGGGAGTTTCTAAATTTAGCCCGACTGGCTTCTGGGGTCACTGCGAATCGGCTTAGCAGCGCCTGCTTCACGTGCCCATAGTTGGTAGCTTCCTCATCTGGCACCGTGCGGTATGCCTCCGCGGCCCGCCCGGTCAATTTGCACGCCAGGATTCTTACCCAGTCCGTGGGATGCACTTCGTGGACTTGACACAACCGCTCGAAATCCTGGAGATAACTCTCTATTTCTTCGTCGGTCTCGCGGAAGTCTTTAAACGCCTGGAAGGGCACCTTTCTCCCCGGGGATCGCTCCACCCGGAGGCTGTTATCTCGCTGGCTCCGCACTTCTGCCAACCGCAGTTCGTGCTCGCGTTCTCTTTCTCGCTCTTCCTCCTGGCAGATTTCTCGAACCAGGTGCTGCATCACTGCTTCTGTCGGGGCTGCTCCGTAGAAAGCGGCCCGTTCTCGGACCTTCCTCTGTAGGGCACTTTCGTCGGCTCCAGCCGCGACGATGACCGGTGAGGTGTCGGCGGGTAGCGCTGTGCTCGCCGTACCTTGGTCCAACCGTTGTAGCTCCTCTATTAGGGTGTCTCGACTCTTGGAACCCGGAGTGCCCCCACGGTTTTCTAGCATGTTCCGCAAAGTGTCTCGTTTGTAGTCGGCATACACTGCCATGATGGGCTCTTCGGGGAGGTCGATAGTATTGATGGCAGAGAGCAATCCCACCGCTGCCACCAGTGTGACGGAACGAGATGTTACTGTCCGCCTGCGGGTGTGCTCCAATCTGCGTAGGCTTCTTCCCCTTTGTATTATCCCACCGGCCCGACTACCAAGGTTGGGACACCGGCGTCTCGAGCGACCGGGATCAGCTTTGCGAGCGAGATGTCAACCGTAGCGAGGGGGACCTTGACGTGGACCCAGCCCGACCACTGAGGGATGACCCTCAGCGTCCCGAGCAGCTGGCCACTGACCTGTACGTGAGCTTGTACAGGTAACAGTCAGAACAGGTTCCGTCCGCGAAGATTCGGATCTCTCGGCAATCGGATTGGCCGATGGTCGATCGTTCGGGCTATTCGGATCACCCAGCGGTCGATGGGCCTCTTCGCTACGCAACACTGACCTATTCGGATATCCCGGTAATCAAGCTGGCAACCGGTCGATCGCGCGGAAGTATTCGGATCGTCCCGCGATCGATGTGGCCCTTCGCTACACAGCACTGACCTATTCGGGCTCCCAGTGGCTACAGATATCACAAGACGACCAGCACTCCGTTCGGATTTCGCGGTAGTCGATGCGCCCGCGCCCGGCAGGGTATTGATTCTTCGGATCTTCCGGTGGTTACCTGAACGGGACTCCGTCGGCTAGTGGCATTCGGATCGCGCGGCGGTCGAAGCGCTCACGCGTGGCCAGGTGCAGATTCTTCGGATCTCCCGACAGTTAGCTGGACAGGCTCAGTCGGCTGTAGGTATTCCGATCGCGCGGCAGCGGCGCGCGGTATGTATTCGGTTCGTCGGTGTGCTGAACCACGAGGGATGTCAGACACAGTTGGCAAATAGAGACACGAGACGCAGCTGCATGAACTCAAAACCAAAGACACTTTTATTTTTAACAACAGCAGTATTTATAACTTTCCCCACGAGCTCCACATCTGGAAAACCCCCTGCCCGCCCCCACAGGTATCATTGGCTACGGCGCATCGGGGCGTTGCCGATTCGGAACCGGAAGGTTCGGATCGGCCATTTTATCTCCTGCTCCGCCCGATCCGAACACGCGGCGGCAGAAAAGGGCGGCAAATTTAAAACGGCATCCGTTACACAATAACAACACTTTTGTTTACAGGTACTCCTCCGGCCAGCTGGAATGCAGGAACGTTGGTGCAACGGCACAAAACACATAGTTTATTGAATATCAGTGTCCTGATCCCCTGTCTCTGGCTGAGGGTGCTGGGCCAGTCCATCACACAAGGCATAAAAGATTTCTTGTGCTGAATGTTCCAGGTTGTTCCGTCTATGACCATGTGACGATGATATAAATTTGGGCTCAAGCAGCCTGAAATTGGAATCCCGGAGAGCTGGACATCACAAGCCGAGCTCATCTGAAGAAGACTTTTATTGGCATTTGTAGATACGAAGAGCGATGAATGGCCTGGGCGCGCCATGCCTCGCTAGTTCCCTAAATGAGTCTTCTGATCTTGTGAAGGGGGGCTTCTCCAGGAGCAGATGGGAGAGGTGGATGGGGCTGCCTGCTTATTGTTGAGGCCAGGGTGACCTCAGTGATTTACAGATGCTGAGATGGGTCCAGGCTGACGAGGACATCAGACCATCTGCTTCTAAGCCCTAAGAGGGATGCGACAATCAAACAATACGGCCCCTTATATCTCTTTCTGGACCAGTGCGTCTCAACAAGTGCGATAGCGCCACATCCAGCTGCCAATTTGTGTAACAATAGCTCCCTGTGACACACACACACACTCCATGGCAACTGCCCAGCTGCATACTTTTTTCTTCCTTGCCACCACCGTTTTGGGAGTGGGGGGGTGGGTTCTCCGATCTCTGATCTTGACAAACTGAAAAAGGGAAAACTGAATCCATGGTCTTGTCCCCGTGTTGTTCTGTTTGTGAGTTTTCTCACGTGACACAAGGAACACTTGCGCAAAGGTTGAAGAGCGCTCAAGGCCTACAGTAAAGCACAAACCCTGTCATTGTGGAAAAGGGACATCGACACATCTGAATTTCTAATAAATTCCTTTTTTTTTTTTAAGGCCAAAAGATGGAATTTTAAAGATATTGTCCTATTTGTCCTATTTGTGTGTGATCGATGACCTACCTCTCAATACTTTCCTTATATAGGCCTTCAAATCATACGTGTGTGTGTGTGTGTGTGTGTATGTATATATATATATATATATATATGTATAAAAAATATACATTTATCTAAAATTTCAATATAAAAAAATCATTCACATGAAAAACACATTAGATTATGATTTCTGTCAATATTTTTAATTTTTGACTTTTTTTTGTGCGTATGTCGGGAAAAAACTATTCTATTCTGAAATCCTACATAACTAATCTTTCTACTAAACCAGGGATCTCAAACTCTGGTCCCCTATATATTTCTGAACTACATGCCAATGATTCCCCGGCCACCTGTTGCATTGAAGGAATTCTGGGAATTGTAGGCAATCACCATATGGGGGACCTTTGAGTTTGACCGCCCTGTACTGTGCCTATGTATATCAGATTATTGGTTGTTTTGTAAACGGTATACATTCAATATTTTGGTTAAGGAAGCTCACAAATTTAAAAAAAAAAAAATCTAGAATAAGACCAACCTAAATGTTAAAAAAAAATCATTTGTATAGTAATGTCTTATAAAAAAAATGCTTAAATTGATTGATATAGTTGTCACTCACTTTCTTCAGAGCTGAACACTGGCTCTGGTCTGTAGCTGAATGCATAACCCAGAGCCAGTATCGAGCTCTGAAGCATGTGAGTGCAGAAACCTATATTTTTTTAATGTCTTTCAGTTTGCTGCCCCCATGAACGAAAATTTTATTGGATTTATGTAAAATTAATAACATCTGGTAGGGCTGAGTTGTATCACAAATTTAGTCAATGATTTTTGGTCAGTGTGTTTTCGTAGATGAGAAAACACATTTTAATGTTTAGGTATTACTTTGAATTATTACAGTTGTTACAGAAAAGAAATACAATGTTTTTGAACCCAGGACAAACGAGAGAAATCTCAATGTTCATTTCCTGCTAAAATTACTTAATAAATAAAATTACTGCCTTGGCACTCCTTCAGTCTGTGTCTCACCTGGCCATCCAAGGTCTGCTGAGCTGTTCTGCTTGTCTCCATAGACAAGACTCAAATCCTCTGGACCCCATTTCATTCAGCACTGCTAATTGTTTTGACACGGAATTCTCTGACGCATCAATTTATACCAAACCTGAATGCTGATGTGTCAATAATAAAGACGCAAGAGCGTCACTTCGATATCCTACTGTCACGTTTTTGTGCACAAAGAGGACATCGGCAGGAGGGGAGGTGCCAGGGCTTGTTTAAACCCCAGCCTGCATTCGATTTATTGTCCTGTTGTGGTTAGTTGTTAGACCAGTAGAGCGTTCCTTGTTCTGATATGCTGTAGTGACCTGGCTTGTCCACGACTATTCTGTAGTACCACATCTCCCCTCTAGTAGTTTATCTTCACCTACACAGAGGGTACCTCCTATAAGGTTGCTGTGCCAAACCTGTTTGTAAGGCAATCCAGTGTTAGGAATGGTAATCGGGTTTGGTCCAATTTGCAAAGACCTCAAGGACTGGTATCGGGCCTGAATAAACCGTAGGGTGACCATATTGTACATGTTTAAAGAGCCACTGTGACGGAAGCCCCTCCGCCGTTTAAGAGACTATTGGGAAATTGGTGGACCTTTTTTTTAAAAAAAATATTTCGCTTTTCAGTTTTAAACCTCCACCAGCAAACAAAAGATTTCTGATGTCTCTGTGTTATTCTCTGTATAGTGTACTTTTCTCTATCTCCCTCCCCCCCTTCTCCTCTCAGGAGGTCCCATTGTTTGAAAGGTCCTGTTCAATTATTTTATCTGTGATGTTATCTGTTTGGTTGTATGCAAATGGGGGTTGGGTCTTGACTGTGTATCTGTGTCTGTAAGAATACACTGGCATTCTGCTGTTTGACTTCCAGCGGTGAGACTCATTCTTTGGGCTGCGGTTAAAGTTTTGGGGAGCTTTTGGGAAAGATTGCTCCAGGGACTGTTACATGGAAGAGCGCCCACGGACAGAGGTACTCAGGGTACAGTCACTCCGTCATGGCCACATATTGCAATTTCATGCAGAGGGAAGCACAGGGAAAAGTGCTGCCCTGCAACATGTATAATACATATGCTGCAGAAAGTAAATCAAGGCATCTTGGGAATTTTACCTGCAGTGTATGGATTCTACATGCTGCGGGGTCACATTCTTCATGCAGTGCCCATCAGCATGAATAAATTATGTGTTCGTTTTCTTAAACATGGTCGATATGGTTAACCTATTCAACAGTCAACAACCACAATAGGAACTTGCGAATCCAGAGGTAAAAAAGCCACGGGCTCCTAAAGTTTCATCTCTAGCTTGGAAAATTCAGAGTTGTTCTATGTCCGTTTGAATAAATGAGAATTTCTCTGGCTCCCACATATCTGCAGCTGGATCATAAATGTTCCGATTGACTCTTGAGTTTCTTAGCCTGTCAAATCCTGATAAACACATAATTTCCGAGTACTGTGTATAATATCTGAATCTGATCTGTTAATTAAAATAGATCTTATACAATAAATACTTTTTATACTTATTCATGTCTTTTCAGCTTTGGAAGAGCCAGGATGGGGAAGAATACGAGGCCGAAGGTAAGGAAACCTCATTGATGCACCTCAAATATCAATATGTTGATGGGACAACCTCCAGTGATCTTAACCCATAGTTTAGCACAGGGCTTTCAAACTCTGGCCCCCAAGATGTTTCTGAATAGCTGTCATGATTCCTTGGCCATTTATTGCATTGGAAGAATTCTGGGAATTGATGGCCTCAGCATCTGGGGGGTCTATGAGTTCGACAGCTCTAGTTTAGCAGGCTGGAAAATGCTGATATGGGCTCTTTTACTCTTGGTTCTACACACTGGACACCATGTCATGTCAGACATACATAAAAATACTCTTATACCTTAGAAGCAACGCAAAGGCTTTATGGTCAACTTCATATCTCTTCGTCAGGCTGCTGTACCACCTCGGTTTATGGCTTCCAAAACCCAATCTAAAAATACTTTTCTACAAGCATGGATTTGCTCAAAATGTTGTATTTTGTGGAAAACCATCATATTTTTAAGGTCCGAGGATGTTGTGGTCTTCTTTCCATCACCGGTCTTCAGCACTTGTTACATTGGGTGGCCTCTTGGAGTGTCTTGGTTCCAGGCATTTCTGATAACTGGATAATAGGCTCAGTCTGTCCAGGCTGCAGTAGACTTGGAAGACCACCTGTTGTGACTCATATGGGAATGGGGGGGTGGAACCTGCACTTATGAGGTGGAAATGTCCTTTTTGGAGTAGAAAAGCTTTCTTAAAGTACAAGGCACTCCTTGTATCTAGCCAATGCCTTGAATACCTTGTGTGTGTTGGTTCCACTGATTGCTCTCTATGCCTCTTGGTTACTTTGTAACATTTGATACTGTAAAGAGATTAACCTTTGAATAGTCTCTGTTTGGATTCCTCACTCGTTGCCTGAATATTAAATCAATTGTCCGAGACAGACTTTTCTCCAAATCGGTGTTGAGGTGTCCATGTCTGACTGTTTTCGACTTTAGGATTATCTGCAGACAATCCATTTATTCAAATGTTCAGGTTTTCTGGACTTTCTGGGCTATAGAATGGAGCACTCATTTGACTACACTGGTGACAAGGCTGACCCTATCGTCGGGGTTGCTGCACCTTTTGTAGAGATGACTTCTTTGGCGTTTCATTTCGGCCACCCTTTCTTGGTGATAGCAATCAGATTTGCATATTGAGTTGTCTTCTCTGTAATGGTACCATGATGCCAAAGCCTTGTGAGACCTGAGTGGGGACTCATGGCAGACCACTAATGCCGTTGTCCATTCTTAATGCTGTCATAGACCTTGTTTTTGCTCACTGGAGACTTTGTAGCAACAATGCACAGATGAGTTTATCTGAACCCAGTTGATCTCTGCGGTTCTGATGGGCTGATTGGATTGGTAGAGAACCATTTTTCAGGTCTATCCAGAAATGTTTGATTGGGTTCAAGTCCAGACTCTGACTTGGCCACTCAAGGACATCACTTATGCATTTCCTTGGCTGTGAGCTTAGGGTCATTATCATTTATGATCCGGAGAAGTGGGTACGTCAATTTTACCATATAACTGCAACATAAAGTGACCGAGTATGAATACTTTCTGAATGCATTGTATATAAAGTAGATGTCCACCAGCCCATCCAAGGGCTTTGTGGTCTTCCCTAGAACAGTGTGTGATCATTACGTCTGTTGTTTTTATCAGGTCAGTTGCGGTTCTGGAATCCAGATGACCTTGGCGCCTCGCAAACAAACTTTTCTCCAAGCCAAGACTGGATGGAGGAAAAGCTGCAGCTGGTCTGCGACGATCTTGGCATTACCAGAGATGGACACTTAAACCGCAAAAAGCTAATCTCCATCTGTGAACAGTATGGCTTCCAGAACATTGACAAAGAGGTAATCCAACAGGATGTAGGTCTCATAGCTTTGTTGCTTTTTGAGCATGCTCTTCCACAAATTCCAGGCAAAGTGCCACTGGTTCCTTATAATGCAAACATTGTGTCCTATGAAGAATCCGATTACTTGTTAATGATAATGTCCTGCTTCTTCATCCCATGGACCATTGTCAGCTCTACCTCATCCATCACCCGCTCCTGCTCGATGTTGACTTTGCTCATAACTGTATTCTCTTAAACTTATGATTTTTAAAAAATGCTTTTCCAATTTTAACGTTATGACTGGGCCAGGTTCCTCTCTTGATACTCAGAAAATTTAGTAATTGTAATCTAGTAGACATTGGAGAAGTAGTTGGTGACCAGATAAAGGGACAGCTATGTGTTGTTGGCAAAACTCTACTCTTGGAATGAAGGTAGTTGGTTTGGACACCTCACCTTTTTTTTTGAACGTCAGATTTACTTTTAATCGTCGACTTCTCCCCATCATAATCTATGCGAAACAGGTAGATCAAACCTCTAAACTCTCTCTATTTAAAAGAAATGGAAGAAAAATTAACAAAGTGCTCAATGGCTCCCCTTGTGAATAGCACGTGTGGGGCTAAAACGTTACTGTTGTGTAGAACCATCAAGGTATACAACAGGAGCCTTTGAGTCTCTGGTCTGTTTTTCTTCTTCTGTATCTGAAGATTGAGAGGTTAGCTGATCTGGACACTTTGACCACCGAGGCCTCATATACCCCTCTTCTCACCTCAACAATAGAGTGCTACAATCCACTGTTTATTTGATTAATTCAGACTTAAGTCATTGTATCCCTTGACTTTGTTGAGATTAAGGTCTCTGATGTCCCTAACACGTGACCAAATTGGAGAGAAATCCTTGTGAGAATTTTGAAGATTCAGTAACCGTTGGAAACATAACGCTGCATACGTCTGCTGTATGATGTAGTTTTGTTTCTGATTGTTGCTCACTGCTTCCCTCTTGTGGTAAGACCTCTCCAGGAAGGTTATCTGTTGGGCAGAATGGAAGGGACTCTATGTTCTAATCTTTAAAATAGTTGTAGACCGTCTGCGTCTCAGTCTTTCCCGGCTGCAGTAGACTGGAAAGACCGCACATTTGGACTCAAAAATAATTTGGGGTGGAGGGTGAAACCTTTTCTTTCTGTGATGGACATTTTTCTTGTAATAAAATGGTCCCACAGGTCAAGACATTCAACAAAGTTTTGGAGTCTCTTCGACTTGCCTCAGCCAAGAGGGGTGTCTTAACATATTAAGCAAATCCACCCCCACTTCACCAATCTAACCATATCTTTGCCCATGGTGATGAGACAAGACTGGGCTACTGTTAATTCCGTTGTCCAACTAAATACTTTAACCTTTTGAACAATAGAAACACCCTTCTTGCATCCACATGCAAGTGCCCCTGTCAACATCAGGGCAAACCCGATGACTGTCTCACATTAACCAATGTGTTTTCTACCTGCCATTCTTGTGAGACAGACCCTTGAAGATGCCTTCCAAAACCTAGACCAAGATGACACCATGAGCTTCCAGGATTTCTTCAGCAAAGTATGCAGAAATACCAAACCACTGACCCCCTCTGTGTCCACACCATACCGACACTTTAAGAGACACCTATCTATGCAGGTAAGGAAACTGCGATCAAAGAATCCAGACCCTGGCATTAAGGCCAATTTTATGTATCTTGTTACTAACCTGCAGAACGTCAAGGTTATTCTGTCGAGGTGGGGACCACTAATCCAGATTTAAATCTATACAACGTACGAGTGGTCATGCTATGTCTCTGTTTGCGCCTCCACTGCCCAACGGTTTTTCATGTTGCCTTTCAAAACTGTATTTTCCAAGAATATGCTTAAGAGCTGATGAAAAGTCCAACATCTTCACACAGATTGTAGGTTCTCGATCACCACTTTAAAGCCTGTTTCATGATTTCTTTACAGCCCTACGATGAAAGCGGGAGGCGAACGATTACACCGTTGACCATGACTGGGTGCGTTGGGTTCAGTCTGTTCTCAAAGCTGGATGACGGCACTGGGTATGGCTCGGTGGAAGACATCATAGATCTGTGGCAGGAAGATGGTGTGGAGAATGGTCAGGCCGTCATTAAGGTGAGCATTTCACGGTGATTCCTTGGTTTTATTGGCTTCGTCTCGAGACCTTGTCTCTTCAATTTTGACTACTATTGTCAGATATCTTACTAAGCGATTTATATTTTGTCTTAAATTTTATTGTACCATTTATGTCCTGCATTTGGAACGATTCCGTCCTCGGAATATTTCTGCTGCCTGATATGGAGGTGGAATCCGTGACGTTGGGCTTGTTGGGTATAAATCTATGTACTGTAATCCATGGCTTGGCTTTGCTACACGCACGTGCGATTCTATATTCACGACGACGAGACCCGACGCCAAGCTCCTTAGCATGCGATGCTGGCGCTAATCTCTCTCTCCCGCGTGACAGAAACATAAAGTCTTGGACGCGCTTCCTTAAACTCATTTACAGAGCGTTAATTCTACCTTAACGGATCCTCGATTCACACGAATAAAACGGAATTATGCGTGCGGAGATTGAAAGCAAATTTAAATTCCCACACTCCCTGATAGACTGGCAGTTTATGGTACGTGTAATAATGCTTCAGTATTAAAGTAATGCTGAGATAACTTGTCAGCCGTGTTCCTTTTGTCTTACAAATGTCACGTGTTCGTAAATCTCTGCATAATAAAATTTGCAAACACTGCATTAAACAGTGTTTTTGCCCATTTTCTTAAATTATGGCAGCAATAAAGTGACATAATCAAGTGAAACACTGAGTTCCAATGGCTAGTCATCTCAACGTTTTCATGTAGCGTTCCTGGCCCCTTCACCTTCCTATTTGCCAAGATTGGGGACACATCCAATCTTTTTTATTATTATCCTTTATTTATATAGAGCCACACATTCCACAGGGCTTTACAAGATCAGTGTACAAGGGGTTAATACATTGGAATACCACACATGGATGATGACCTGATTCAGGGGGACCCTGTTCCCAATCTAAGAGATGTAAAAGTATTTTGTGAGGTAGGCGCATCCATATCGTTGGGTGTCTTGCCCAAGGACACTGACTGGTGGTGTCTTCTGAGTGGGATCGAGTCGTCTTTCCATGATTTGTAGATCAGCGACCTCGTGGTTAGGTTGAACCCGCTTCTCGTAAAGTCGAGACTTGCTTCTCCACAGTTGTATTGGAGTGATGTGGTGAACAGGATTTGGCTTGCTTCTCCAGTCGAAGAGCCGAGACGTTACCACTTGACTCCACAGTCTATATTGTGTGGTAGCAAGTATGTACCATTAGGTGTCTTGCCCAAGGACACTTACTGGAGAGGTGCTCTGGCCGGGATTCCAAACTGGGTCTCCACGGTTAAAGAGCAGTGATGTTACCTCTGCTCCATCCATCCGATCTTTGCGACACTTTGGTCACAGATTTTGTTATGACTCGTGCGTCATAAAAAGCCATGCTTCACTGAATTGTTAGAACACTAGATGAATTCGGCCTATTCATGGTCACACTTTGTCTTCCAGGCACTGGATTTTAATGTGGAAGGGAAGATCAATTTGTCGGAGCTCACGCTGACCCTGGAAAACGAGCTATTGATGACCAAGAACGAAGTGTACCAGGCAGCCCTGACCAGCTTCCGCTCGGAGATCCGTCACCTATTGTAAGTCAATATGTCGATCTGTAAGTTCCAATACATTGGCGCTCTCTGCTTTCCTCTTTCGTTGTACAGTTTTATTAACGCGATCATGTGTGTAATGTTTGTATGATGTACGGAAAAATTGCTATGTGCCATATGCGACCTCTGTAAATCCTTAGACCAAAAGATCTGGTCCCATGATGCTGTTGTTGAGCATTGGGTGCCATATTAAACCATATTGATATTTCTGGTGTGTCAATGGTTTTGATTAGTTGGCAAAGGCACAAAAACTAGCTAATCCACATCTTCTTCTTCCAATAATCTGCCTCTCCAGTAATTGTCTATTATCGTCTACTGTTGTCAAGGTCTAGTGAGTGGGGCTAACGAAAATGATTCCACTTAAACAAGGGAGGTCATAGTCTGGACTGCCATATCTTGCTGGCCTACAATTCCCAGTAGTCCTTTAATGGAATAGTTGAACAGCGAATCATGGGCGATGAAGCTCGGCAACGTCTGCGGGTCAAATTTTTGCTTCTCGGACTTAAACCTTTATTTGACAGTAGTCCTTACACAATAAGTGATTAGATCTGCTGGGTTTACTTGTCTGTCTCCGTTTTATATATGGAATAACCAATCAATTTTCTTCCAACCTTCATAGGGAAAGTGCTGAGCAAGTTGCCAGGGAGAAGGATAAGTTGCGATCAGATTTGGAAAAGAACGAACGGTTTAAAAGCTTGATGGCGTCGGAGGTGGATGACCACCATGCAGCAATTGAGCGTCGAAACGAATACAATCTAAGGTAGGTGACACGTTTCCTGCTTATTTTAGAAGATGCGCTTCGCCTCCTGAACATGGGTGATCCTTTTGTTAAACAATGATTTCTGGGGCTAATGGCGTTGTGGATGGTTGCCGCTCGGCACCTTCTGGATGATCGCCACCTCGTGAGCTCCTTGATGTACCAGTATCAACGATTCACGTAGCATCTTGATGACTAAACTTGAAATAATGTTGTGTATGTATTCTCCCACTATGGTCATGACAAATGGTCACTTTACTTGAAGTAGGTCCTTACAGCTACCATAGAATTTGTTAAAGTGGTGCTAACAAACTCAAATGTACAGCTTTAGGATTGAAATGGCAAACACTAGAAGGATAAGGAGTGGACAGCGTTTTGCTCTTTGGCTCGTGTCTTTGTTTCTCAAATGGAAGATCCTCTACTACCCCTCCACCTTCTGGTGGACCATTCTATAAAATATACAGGATTATTCAGAGAGAGACAAACTGGCTCTGAAATTGCACCGAACGGGGAATTTCCCTGTACGGTGCAAAATCTGTCAATTCACCAAATATTGGCGAATTGCCAGCGAAATATGGTGCCTGTTCGGCGGCTGTGAAATCCCCATAGAGAAGCAATAGTTAGTTTATTCACAGACAACGAACAGCAGTGAAAAGTTGCTGAAATGCCCTGCTGTTTGATGGTTTAATGCAACAGGTTTATTCAGGAGAATCCCATAGGCTTCAATGTTAAAAATATTCCCGTTTTAATCCAATATCTAATAAACCGTTTTTTACTTTTTGCTGCAGACAAAAATAACAAAGTATCTCTATAATTTTTTTCTAGGATTCTTTTTTCTTTTTTTTTTTTCTCTCCCACCCCCCCCCCCCCCGGGATATATTTTTTCAAAAAACATAGTGGACTCTATTAACCTCCCTGGCGGTATTCCTGAGTGTGACTCGGGGTTAAATTTCGCTACCGTGAACGGTAACCCCATGCCACACTCGGACTGGATGTTTACTCCCCTCCTGGCTCCCTCGCTCTCCCCCGCAGTGTGATCGCGGTGAGCTGCTTCCTGGAAGGCTCCATGCGAGTCACACGATGCAGGGGGGGCGGGACCAGCATAAAAAAATCTTTTTTACAGTTTACATTTAGGATTATACAGTGCAATGTTTATGAACAGGATAAGAAATAGACCATACATCGTCTCACCCTTGTTTTCAGACTGATTTCAGTGTTTTTTGTTGTATTTTATTGAATATCATTTATTTGCATTATTTTGAATAATTATTTATGGGTTAATAAATTATTATGTCGTGTTTCAAACTTTATCGGACTCAGTGTATTTACTATTTATTTTTTATTTTTATTTATTTATAAAGGATTTTACCAGTAAGGACTCTTGCACGGATTTCAGTGCGTGATTCCTAATTATTACAGGCTAACTATGTACAAAAACCCGTTTCCTTTAAAAAATATATATATATATTTTTTTTTTTTCGCGACGCGTTAAACGTTAACGCACGAAAATCACCGATGGAATTAAAATTCCTCGCGCATTTTTTCATCGGTCAGGAAATTGCGCTCGTAAAACTGACGCGCAAAAATGCACGCAAAGTACCGTTGCGCGCAGAAATTGATGAGCGCTATGCGATTTTTAACGCGAGTCCGTCAGACGAACGCATTTTTGTGCGGACTGCGCACAACAGACGTACGTTCTGACAGAAGACTAGGTAGTGGCTGTCATTTTTGATGGATCTAGTAAAAAAAAAAGTACGCATCGACGTTCTCCGTTGTGAATCCGCAGTTTGGTACGGTCAGGTTGTTACAATTTGCCGTTACCACCAGCTTTTCAAAGACGTTAACCTCCCTGGCGGTCTAATTTTTTCAAAATTTTGTGTCTTAGGCTGGGGTCAGACTAACGCATTTTTAACGTGCACTTAATCACGGCCGCAGTAGCAACAAATGACGGCCAATATACGAAGTACGGCTGCACAAAAGTCGGGCCGTGCAACGCAAGTGGAAAATGAACGCATTTTTTTCAAGAACGCAGAGCCGCTAGTACTGATGTACAGAGTGCGCTGCATCCGCTAGCGACATGTGTGCGTGATTAGGAGACGTCCGACGCTGCTCATGTCCGTCCAACATAACGTCCAGACGCAAAAAGTGTTTTATTGACGATCTATAAAAAATCACGTACGAAAATGCGCATCGTATGACCGTTTTCGCGCATTCCGTGAAAAAATGTGGCAATGCGTTCGGACGCACGTTTTGACGGTCGCTGCGAATAATGCGTTCGTTTGACCCTAGCCTAAAAGCGGCTCAATTTTTTTTTTTAAGGAAACGTGTTTTTGTACATAGTTAGCCTGTAATAATTAGGAATCACACACTTAAATCCGTACAAGCAAGAGTCCTTACTGGTAAAATCCTTTATGAATAAATAAATAAAAAAAAAAGTAAATACACGGAGTCCGATTAAAGTTTGAAACACGACATAATAATTTATTATCCCAAAAATAATTATCCAAAATAATGCAAATAAATGATATTCAATAAAATACAACAAAAAACACTGAAATCCGTCTGAAAACAAGGGTGAGACTGTATGGTCTGTTTCTTATCCTGTAGTGCCACCTAATGGCCGTTCATAAACATTGTACATTGGAAAACAGTGTATTATAAAAAAAAATTAAGTTTGCTGCCTGGTCCCGCCGCCCTGCATCGTGTGACTCGCAGGGAGCCTTACCAGGAAGCAATTCGCCGCGATCACACTGTGGGGGACAGCCAGGGAGCGCAGGAGGAGGTGAGTATGCATCCAGCCCGAGTGTGGCTCAGGGTTACCGTTCGTGGTAGTGAAATTTAACCACGAGTCACACTCAGGAATACCACCAGGGAGGTTAAAATTATGCACAAATGTCCGTTAAATTTTGCACTAAGATGCGCACACCATCGCACAAACGCATTTGCGCTCACAATGTTAAGTATAGGATGCGCACACTAAATTGCGCTCGCAAAGGGTTTTCGGAGGGTCACTCGCGTTAGACGTTAATGCAAATTTTGTGCGCGAACGTCGGAATACGACGTTCGGCTCAGGGTTTTTTCCCCTCGCGTTAATGTGTTTTTGCGCACGCGTTAACATTTGCGCGAAGAATTTAATAGAGCCCAAGGTGTTTTTTTCTGTAACAGACAGTTTTATTATTCATATAGGACCTTATGTTTTCTTGCCAAAAAACGTTAAAAATTTGATAGTTTCAATGTTTTTTTTTTTTGTTTTTTTTACCCCATTCGTCGGCTTTTCTCAGATGCATTCATTGGGTATATTCGGCGGCTTTTCAGTTTGTTTTCCCTGCACTTCAGAGACCCTGCGATGAATGCTGAATACACCGCCGGGTTGGGGAATTTGATTCCCCGAAGTGCGGGGAACGAGAGCGCACCGACATGTCGGTGACATTTTCGGTGCACTATGAATAACCCCTATAGTGTTTTCTAATACCGTAAATTGTTCAGAAGATGAATGTTTGATCCTCGTTTATTATGGATTTATCCTCGTCCACTGGAAAATAAACCATATAATCCAAGGCTTGGTCTAGGTAGTTCCCTAAAGCCAAATGACCCAACTCTTGATTTCCACCTGAATTCTGATCATATTCCATGTACACTTTGTAGCAAGCTGGATGAGGAATATAAAGAAAGGACGTCAGCTCTTAGAAGTGAATTGAGGAAAGAACGGGAGCAAATCCTGCAGCTAAGCAGCCGGCAGAGACAGGAACTGGAGCAAGAACTGGACAAGGTGAAAACGGAAGAAAATGTCCTTCGAGATCATCTCATGTTGTCATTAAAGGTATGAAAAAAACGTTCCTGTACCTGTCACATTTCTGGAGCTTCCTTGCCTTAACAATTTTTATAACCTAATGAAATGTTTATCCGACTCTTCGCATTGCTTGATATACTGGCTTCCAATGGTTTGCTTTGATCAAGCCTCTATTTGACCATCCGTTTGGGGCCATAATGAATCCAGACCTTAATTTTCTGGTAGGAGAAGTCTACTGGGAGAGGAAAGTTAACTTTTAAATATTTTTTAAATTTATTTTCATTTACTCGACCGTTATGGACTTTTTTGTCTCCGTTAAGGCTTTCAAGGTTCCCCTTTATGTGTTTTCACCCCATTATGCTGATCGTATGCCTTCTATTCTTCATTCAAGCTTTGTCCTATGTCCTCAAATACGACCCCTCAATACTGCTCAAGAATTTTGTCATTTAGAATATATTTAGTGGTTGGTAGTTTGTATTTGACCCACTGGTCTTGATGGCATTGTCATGTCTGTCTACGAAAAGGGTCATCTGGAGGCCCGTCGCGGGCCTGGGGTCCCACGATTCCCTACAATTGTACACCAATAGTGGTGCCTCATCATCAGGATTTACGATGAAGAGCTTTTCTATCCCACCCAAGTGGACCAGACAACGTTACGACTCAAGATGAGCTTTGTGTCAACGATGGTTGGTCCACTTGGGTGGAATATAATCTCATTGTCTTTTAAATACTGGTGTTGTGTTATTCCTACCAGTCTACAGTTGGTAGCAGACACACGGCCATTACTGAAGTTCATGCTACGAATACTCACTGAATCGCTTGTACTTCCAGGAGAGTAGTCGCCTGGAGACGGAGTTACTAGAAACGTCCGAGAAGCTGATTGAATATGAGACTCTCGCGAGCAAATTACAGAAAAGTTTGGATAATGTGCTACGGGAAAAGGTAAGGGGCGACACGTGTCCTTTAGATACGGCAGAATAAAACAACGTAAGCATAATAAATAATATGAATTAAAAGTAATTATGTTTACGATTGACCTACAACCGCTTGTGCCGGCTTACCATTGGAAGATCGCCGTATCGTTGCCCACGCTTGCAATGGCGGCTAAGAAAAGTCGCTGTCATAAAAATGCCGACTATTTGACAGAGTACGTAAACTGGTCGAATAACTTCAGACAATGGGAAATACCATTTTAAAAAAGGTTCTTAGAAGCGCAAATAGGGATTAAAACTTGTGACAAGTGATATTTAATTTCACGATCCGACTCATTCAGAGAGAGCCGAACTGGCCACGTAATGGCACCGAACAGTGAATTTCCCCGGACGGTGCCATTTCGTGGCCATTCATAAAGTAGACAGTTTGCCAAATTTTGGCGAATTGCCAGCGAAATACGGTGCCTGTTTGACGGCCGTGAAATCCCCCATAGAGAAGCAATGGTTAATCTATTCACCGAACACGAACAGCAGAGAAATGTCAGTGAAATGCCCTGATGTTCGGTGGTTTCATTCGACCGGTTTAATCAGGCGAATCCCATAGGCTTCAATGTTAAAAATATTCCTGTTTTTTATTGAATATTTATTAAACCATTTATTCTTTTACTCTGCAGCAAAAAGTCTCTTTATTTATTTATCTTTTTTAGGGATTTTTTTCAGCAAATTTTTTCTCCAAACTTTTTTTTTTCTTTCTTTTCTACAACAGACATTTTATTATGATTCATAGGACCTTATATGTTAATTACAGACATTTTCATCCAGTAGTTCTTTTGCAAACAACGTTTAAAATTTTGAAGTTGCAATCATCATTTTTTTTTTTTTTTCTACCCCGTTCGGCGGCTTGTCGGCTTTTTCCGGCAGACCATCGCCTTTTTTCAGATGTCTTCAGTGGCTTATCGGATGAAATGTTATCTGGCCTGTTTGTCGCGGCTTACCGGATCCGATAGTTTTGGCGTGTTTGCGGCGGTTTAACTTTCGATTCGGCGGGTTTGCGGCAGGTTTTCCTTGCAATTCGAGGGACCCTGTGGTGAATGCTGAATTCATTGCAGGGTTGGGAAACTTGATTCCCTGTAGATCGCGGAACGAGAGAGTGCTGAAATTCCAGTGGAATCCCGGTGCTCTGTGAATAACCCGGTATGTGAGTCACACGTGCCCGTATGTGGAAAATACAAACTTGATACTTATAATTTAAGCGGAATTTATACAAAAGTTCCTGAGGACGTATTACTGAGAAAAACCATAATAGTGCGACACTGTAAATAAATGTGATAATAATTAATCAGGTGATCAAGGTGGACACTCACATTCTCGCGAGCCTGACACACTTCGACTCTACTTATGACACCTCGTGTTAACTTAAGGAGTGACAGTCTACCCGTATGGAGCGTTTCTCAACAAGAAGCATTGACGGAACACTCATAGAGCATAGTATAGTTCTTTCAATAGAAATAAAACATAGTATCATGCGGTGGCTCCACTCACCTAGTCTAGAGCCCCTACGATCGGCTCTAGTTCATGTGCATTCAACACCATTCAATGGGGTGGTGTTTACCCCCTTCAGTCTGACTGAATAAATGATGTCACAGCAAATATGTGCCGCAATCGCTGCAAAAGGCGCCCCAACCAAATATTGCAGCGTGTGGCTTGTACATATTTTGGTCAGGCAGTGTGCATTAAAGGATGCATGTCCTCTGTCTGCTTGTAAGTCTCATTGTTTTCATGTGATGTTGCAGTTTGGCGACCTGGACCCAAGTTGTATTGAGTTCTTTCGCCAAGAGGAGAAGTTAGCGCAAATGCGAAATGAGTATGAACGGCAGCGCAGGGTGAGTAAATCTGGGAAAAACCATTTAATTTATCTTAAATGTGTTTTTTGCCCCGAAAAAGACTGTTTAGACCAGGCTCTCGGACCAAGGTAAACAGGAGCTTGACTTTTACTTACGCAACATTTCAGCTCTGGAGCCTTTCTCAAGTGACTTGAGTAAGTCTCCAGATTGGAGCTGAAACGTTGGGTGAGATGATGTGTCCTTAAAAAAAGTCAAGCTTCCGATTTTCCTTGACCCGAGTGCCCAGTCATTTTGCCATTGATTGAAAAGAGAGGAGTTTGGCCACTCTTTGCTTGTGTGGCACCGTTAACGAGGGCTCTTCTTGGCTAGAATGTGCCCACCTCAAGGTGCTATAAAGTCGGTTCTGGATTGATTTTGTTTTTTCCTTCTATTCAGGAGCTGCAAGATCGTATCGATGAACTGCAACTGGAACTCGAAGAGTACAGACTACAGGGTGTCCGGGGTCTCCGGTCCCCCACGAAGCATTCCCTTTCCTTTGAAATGGACAGCAAAAATGTTGTTGAGTGTGACCAAGGTTTGCGAATTTAGTTTGAAGTCCCCCCCCCCCATATTCCCTTATAATCACAGTGGGTCAACTTGTCTTTATTAGCATCGTTAACGTGGCCAAAGTAAATTGTGTTGTACATTGCTAATTGCCCGCTGCCTGGCTTTCCATTGAATGATGTGTTCACATTGAAACTGTCCTCCATGCAAGGAACGGGAGATCCTTGGGCAGATATTGGAGTTTTTGCAGTTGTAGCACCAACCATGCTGCTCAATAAGAAGAAACATGGGTAGGAATTTTGGGCTGGAATATCCCACTATAATGGGGCTCTGAGAACGTTCCAGTCGCTCCTTTAACCCCAGCTTCTGCTGCGCACCTCTACTTGTGATCAGAACCTTGCTCGGGGGGGGGGGGGGCCTGACAAAGCCTTAGCCGAAGCTGCAACAAAATTTAAATAGTTTTTTTATATATATGTTCTAACCTAATTTTGTTGCTTTTTGTATTGTAGATATTCTATATTTTTCCTTTCTTTATTCTACAGTATTCTATTTTTATTTATTTTTTAGTTCTGAATTAGTATTTTTTAAATTTATCTCCTAGCTTTGTTTCCAATATGGTAAAATATTACTATACAGTAAATGTTTGCATCATTTTAATTCCAGCTATTCTTAATTCTATTTTTATTCTAATTAATCTATATATTTGTTACTTTATTCAAATGTTTTTAAATTCGAAATTATTATTTTCTTTTTATTTAATGTTCTTACTTACTTCTCTTAGCTTTGTTTCTAATTTGGAGAAATATTACTTAAAAAAAAACAACCTTTTTTTTTTTTTTTTATAGTTTTGTTTTACATAATTAAAAATGTAAAGATCAAAACAGCCGTCTATGATCATGCAACCATGATTCCCTAACATTATAATGGAACGTACCAACTAGAGAGGTTGGTGATTAAACACCTACTGACATTGAAGAAAAGATTCCTCTATAACAGAGGTATTAACTCTCTAATCCCATACAATCCTTATTAGCTAGATCAGCGCAACATTGTTGCAGGAAAATTCAAGGTACATTGACCAAAATTCACTCGTTAAAATAAACCTTTATTAGTACACTTAAACATACAAATTTAAAGGTTTCCAGAGAACGGACTTATGGTGGATTCAGTGTTGCTGCTTGTGGGGAAGAAAAAGATGGAAAAGTTCCAAGTTGCTGCAACACCCTGTTGGATGACTGCTATTAAAAACCCAGAATTTGCTAGAATTTCCTGCAAATCTCCTTTGTGGGACTCGAATTACTAGCCCTAAATACGCAAATGAAAACAAAACAAACCACAATAGCAATTCTCACAATCCTTATTCTTATTCATACACATGGATCACTACATGTCCCTGCAAGTCTTGTTGTGTGGGACTTGATAATTAACCCTAAGGTTGTGAAGGACCACAATAGCAAATGCCCCCATCCTCATTCCAACAACTTCATGATGAATACACTGAATAATTCTAACAATTCTATTCAATTTATTTATAAATGACCTTGAGATAGGCATTGAAAGTCATGCAAAACAAGAGGACATAGTCTTAGATTAGAGGGGCAAAGGTTTAAAAGTAACATCAGGAAGCCTTATTTTACTGAGCGGGTGGTGGATACATGGAACAGCCTTCCAGTTGAAGTGGTTGAGGCCAAAACAGTGATTGAATTTAAGCAAGCATGGGATAGGCATAAGGCTATCCTAAACAAAAGATAAATCCAAGTAAAGTATCCATGTAATTGGGCGACTAGATGGGCCGAAAGGTTCTTATCTGCCGACATTTTCTATGTTTCTATGTATCAGTGTTTGCAGATGACACAAAACTAGGAAAAGTGATACAATGTGAGCAGGATGTTACTTTGCTGCAGAGGGATTTAGATAGATTGGGGGACTGGGCACTTAAATGGCAGATGAAATTTAATGTAGATAAATGCAAAGTTATGCACTTTGGAGTGAAGACACACAAGCAACTTTTACCCTAAATGGTACGGAGTTAGGGAAATCCAAGCAGGAGAAGGATTTGGGAATAATCATAGACTTCAAGCTAAGTAACAATGTGCAATGTCAAACAGCAGCCGCCAAGGCCAGCAAGGTATCGGCATTAAACTCTCGGGATGAAAACATAATTTTACCTCTGTATACATCAATGGTCAGACACACCTTGAATATGCCGTGTGATTCCGACACCTGTCTTAAAGGATATTATAGCGCTAGAAAAAGTGCAGAGACGGGCGACTAAATTAATAAGGGGAATGGAAGGGTTAAGTTATGAGGAAAGACTAACAAGCTTAAACCTGTTTAGTTTAGAGAAACGGCACCTCAGAGGGGATTTGATAACCTTATATAAATATATACGGGCCTTAGAGGGATCTGATAACTTCATATATATATAGGGCCTTAGAGGGGATCTGATAACCCTATATAAATATATACAGGGGCATTATAAACCATTGTCTGGAAACCTTTTCATTAACAGGACTATACATAGGACACGAGGTCATCCATTTACACTGGACGAAAGGAAATTCAGCCTAAAGCATAGGAAGTGTTATTTTACGGTGAGAACAATAAAGCTATGGAATTCTCTGCCATAAATAGCGGCAATGAAACGCGCGCTGAGCAAACTTTGGTCAATGTACCTTGAATTTTTCTGCAACAATGTTGCGCTGATTTAACTAATAAACATTGTATGTTGATATTCCAGAGGATATGACTTTACTAATTGGTGTCTGAATTATTCAGTGTATTCATCATGAAGTTATTGGAATGAGGATGGTG
The DNA here is from genome assembly GCA_009667805.1 of Leptobrachium leishanense. Taxonomy (NCBI): domain Eukaryota; kingdom Metazoa; phylum Chordata; class Amphibia; order Anura; family Megophryidae; genus Leptobrachium; species Leptobrachium leishanense. Next base: position 75,804,072 of record CM019075.1, read on the forward strand.
GCATTTGCTATTGTGGTCCTTCACATGTGGATCATACCTATTTAGGGTTAATTATCAAGTCCCACACAAGGAGACTTGCAGAGATATTTACAGGGTTATTCAAAGAGATCCGAATTGCTGGCAAAAGGTAACCGAACGCTGAAATTCAGCATACGGTTACCTTTCTTGGCCATTCGGCTATACAGAGAGCAGGCAGTTCGCCAAATGTTGGCGAATTGCCTGCACATATGGTGCCTGTTCGAGGGCAGTGAATCCCCAATGCTTCGTCTATTCAGAGAACAAAAAACAGCAGTGAAAAGTTGCCGAATTGCCCTGCCATTCAGTGGTTTAATTTGACAGGTTTATTCAGGAGAATCCCATAGGCTTCAATGTTAAAAATATTCCCGTTTTAATTCAATATCTAATAAACCGCTGATTATAAAATTCTGCAGTAAAGAGTCTATTTATAGATTTTTTTTAGGATCTTTTTAAGATTTTTCGTATTTTTTTTGCGAATTTTTTTTTTTTTTTTAAATCGTTTTTTCTTTTTTCTGTAACTTCCCTTTTTATTATCATTCATTGTATCTTCTATGTAAATTTCAGACATTTTCGCTCAGTAGTTTCTTTGCAAACAGCGTTTCACTCTTCAAACATTCAAGCGCACTGCTTTTTTTTTTTTTTTTCATTCCATTCGTCTGCGTTGTCGGGTTTTTCCAGCGGCTGCTCTGCGTGTGATCGGCGGCTGCTCGGGTTTCTCCGGCGTGTTCAGCGGGGTTAATCCAGATGTTTTTGCGGGATTCGTTGTGCGTTCGCCGGGTTTTGCGGTGAGTTTTCGGTGGGTGTTTGCGGCGGCTTTTTCATGCACTACGACGGCCCTGTGGTGCTTGCTGAATACACCGCAGGGTCGCCGAATTGAAGAGAACGAAAAGTCACTGAAAAGTGCGGTGACTTTTCGATTCTCTTTGAATAACCCTGATAGGGATCCATGTGTTTGAATAAGAATAAGGATTGTGGGAATGGCTATTGTGGGTTTTTTCCCTCATGAGGAATTTGCCTATTTAGGGCTAGCAATTCGAGTCCCACAAAGGAGATTTGCAGGAAATTCTAGTGAATTGTGTTTTTAATAGCCGTCATCCAACATGGTGTGGCAGCAACTTGGAATTTTTTTTCTTTTTTCCCACAAGCAGCAACACAGAATCCACCACAAGTCCGTTCTCTGGAAACCTTTAAATTTGTATGTTTAAGTGTACTAATAAAGGTTTATTTTAATGAGTGAATTTTGGTCAATGTACCTTGAATTTTCCTGTAACAATGTTGCGCCGATCTAGCTAATAAGGATTGTATGGGATTAGAGAGTTAATACCTCTGTTATAAAAACCCCAATGTCACGAACTGAACCATGAGAAAAATAAACAAAAACAAGTCCCCGAACATCATCATAAGGGTTTAGTTACAGAGAAGACCTTGTCATATGCAAATCAGACCGGAGCGGGGACCCGCCGTAGGGCAGGACACTTATGCATCTGCCCGTTCTCAGTGCTCCATAAACTTATTTTGTTCACTTTGACCCTTTGAGGGTAATCCAGACATGGACCTCTTGCTTGAGGTGCCTAGAGAGGTATCGACTATATCCTCATGACGAGGCCTAAGAAGGCCACATTCTTTGGAGGGTTGCTGTATCTTTTGGGCAGGGAAGGCTTCCTTGGCATTCAGTTCTGGCCACCGTTTTTGGCGTAAGCAGTTTTATTTGCATATGGTAAGGTCTACTTTACTTTTGCACCATCGAGCTGAAACTGACCTGAGTGGGGATTCCCCTCATAATCAATGATCTTTTACTTGATCACCGTGTCCTCTGTCTGTGTCAGGAATCGGCTCTGAGGAATGTCCGCCATTGAACATGAGCATAGAGGCAGAGATGGCAATCGAACAGATGCGGGAGCAACATCAAAGGGAAGTGGAGCATCTCACCATGGAGCTGGAGTCCAAGGTAAGGTTTGCTCTTCCCGATATTCCACTTTTGCAAAATCATTTAGCAGCCCCTAAACCCCCCCCCCCATAATCCTATTCTTGCCCTCATCCCATGGCGAGAAGGGTGGCCCGATCCGCCGCTTCTTGTCACCAGGAGCAGAATGAGACTGAGCACAAATGGTTCTACCATCACCCCGGAAGTGCAAACCTCCATGGAGTCCATAGAGGCGCTACTGGGAGTAACCCAGTGGTTAGCACTGCATTCCAGGGCAAGGTGCCGAGATGGCGCCTGACCCGGAATATCCCTTTAAAATGGGGGTGCTGCAGGGGCTGATTTTTTCCCATTAGTGTCCCCTTTAGCGTTAACCAGGGAATAGGGCCCTTTGAAACTTATTCAGACTGATCCAAATATCTGTGTGGCATATTCAGGCGATTCATATTTGGAGAAATAGGGCTACTCGTTAGGTTATCGCTAGGGTTACTATTGGGGTTTGGGTTACTGCTTCTGCTTGTCTTGGGGTTAGGGTTACTGCTTCTGCTTGTCTTGGGGTTAGGGTTACGGCTTCTGCTTGTCTTGGGGTTTGGGTTACTGCTTCTGCTTGTCTTGGGGTTTGGGTTACTGCTTCTGCTTGTCTTGGGGTTTGGGTTACTGCTTCTGCTTGTCTTGGGGTTAGGGTTACTGCTTCTGCTTGTCTTGGGGTTAGGGTTACTGCTTCTGCTTGTCTTGGGGTTAGGGTTACTGCTTCTGCTTGTCTTGGTTAGGGTTACTGCTTCTGCTTGTCTTGGGGTTTGGATTACTGCTTCTGCTTGTCTTGGGGTTTGGGTTACTGCTTCTGCTTGTCTTGGGGTTTGGGTTACTGCTTCTGCTTGTCTTGGGGTTAGGGTTACTGCTTCTGCTTGTCTTGGGGTTAGGGTTACTGCTTCTGCTTGTCTTGGGGTTTGGGTTACTGCTTCTGCTTGTTTTATGATTTAGGATCAGGGTTACTTTTAGGCTAGGGTCAGACGAACGCATTTTTTCACGTCTACCATCAAAAAGTGCGTTGATGTGTCCGAACGCAGTTTTTTCACGGAAGACGCGATAGCGGTCATACAATGCGCAATTTCGGCCATGATTTTACAGATACAAACCAGGAAACTTTGGGTGTCTGGACGTTATGTTGGCCGGACATGAGCAACGTCTGACGTCTCCGAATCACGCATACACGCCGCTATAGAAACCATAGAAACATAGGTTCTTATCTGCCGACATTTTTCTTTCGGCCCATCTAGTCTGCCCAATTACATGGATACTTTACCTGGATTTATCTTTTGTTTAGGATAGCCTTATGCCTATCCCATGCTTGCTTAAATTCAATCACTGTTTTGGCCTCTACCACTTCTACTGGAAGACTGTTCCATGTATCCACCACCCTCTCAGTAAAATAATGCTTCCTGATGTTACTTTTAAACCTTTGCCCCTCTAATCTAAGACTATGTCCTCTTGTTTTGCTACTTTGTTTCCTTTTAAATATACTCCCTTCCTCTACCTTGTGGATTCCCTTTACGTATTTAAATGTTTCTATCACATCTCCTCTGTCTCGTCTTTTTTCCAAGCTGTACATGTTAAGATCATTAAGCTATGTGGACGCAGCGTACTCTGTACGTCAGTACTAGCGGTTCGACATTCTTGCAATAATGCGTTCGTTTGCCGCTTGCGTTGCGCGGCCGAACTTTCGCGCGGCCGTACTTCGTGTGTGGGCCTGCGTTGGACGTCATTTGCTGCTACCACGGCCATAATAAAGTGCAGCTAAACGCACGTTCACACTGCGTTCGTCTGACCCCAGCCTTCGAGTTAGAGTTGAGGTTTCTATTTCTGCTTGTTTGTTGATTAGGGTTGGGGTTACTATTAGGGTTATTTTTTCTACTGGGTTATATTAAGGTCTTTTTGGTTCCATTTTTTTTTCGCAATCCGCTCGGGGATTCGGTATTCAAATGGTTCTGAATTTGCAGTGAACCGAAAAACTTTGGAGAATGGGACTTTTTGGGCCAAAATAACTTGATTTTAACGGATTTTCAGTATTCATTAAACTCAACTGTTTTGGCTTGAAACGTGAAATTCTCCACAAATTAATCTCTTGGTAAATATCCAACATAAGACTTAATTTAATAAACCGTTATGATATTAATCTCTCCATGTGATGACTCTTCTCCGTAGCGAAGCCTCCTTAATTCTAATGCAATCAGGATTTCCGTAGATCAGTTGGGTGTGTATACATTTTTAGCTTTTATTTATGGACCCCAATGTGTGTTTCAGGCGAATCACTATGAAGAGCAAGTGAAAGAAATCAAATGTGTGTACGAGCGAGAGAAAGAAATGGTGCGAATAAAATCCATCGAAGAGTCTCAAAGGGACGACGAGCGCTCCAGGATTCTTAAAGTCAGGCAGGCAGAGCTCGAGGCCGACATTGTTAAATTGAAGGCGGAGCAGCAGGGGGCGCTATTGAAACACAAGCAGGACATTGTTCATATCGAGGCTGACTTTGATAACCAAAGGGTCCAACTGACCGAGCGGGAGACATCCCTACGGCATCAACTTGACCAAACACAAAGGGCCTTCGATGAAGAAAAAGAAGAGTTGGTCATGAAGGCAAGCGACCTTGAAAGGGACTTGGAAAATAAGCTGTTGGAAGTGATAACATCTTTAGAGATGGAGAAAGAAGAACTGGAACGCAACCTAAAGCTGGAAATATCCACTTGCCATGAAAAACTGGAAACAGAAAAGCATGAGCTAGCGGCAAAACTGGTGGAAGAGCATCAGAATGAACTCCAGGAAGAGCGGTAAGTGGTCAGAACCTGGCTACTGTATTTCCGTCTTTTGGACGGTTCTTCTTCTGTCCAGTGAACAAAACCACTTCTATGGTCAACCTTGAAAACCACAGGGACATGCGTTGAAGCGCCCCCGAATAGGGTTAAGTCATCAGTCTTGAGGATGTTGTTGGTTGGTGACCTTTACAAACAGGCTGGATGTTGTATTCAAACCTGCCTGTGTTTAGAAAGGAACCTGTGATTGTATACTTTTCTTGGATAATCCATTTACAGATATTTTCCAGCCATGAACACCCAAGATTCTGGTCTGGAAGAGAAAAGATGCAAGTCAAGCCATAGTGTGAAACATTCTCAGGATTTACTAGGCACCATTGTTTTATTGAAATAATGGTGCATTTACTTTGAGCTATGGTCACTTCACCATCTAAGGGGGGTTCCACCTTCGTTTCTGCCAAAGTTGGGATAGATTTAAGTGTTGTTTTCACATTGTTAAAACCGAAGAGGTTTTTAATTTTGTTTCTATCAGATCTCGACATGCAACGCTACTATAAATTGATTAAGTCTATTCATCGGTATTACAATGGCGGAACAATGCTAAATGGCCATAGGCTACTCATTTTACAGAAAGTTAATGGCGGTACCATTGTTCAGCATTGTTTGCATCGACTTTTCTTGCCAGCGTTGAATTTCGCCCTCCCTGGTTGGCTGAAGTCCACCATAGTTTCAGGAATGGTTATTTTTACCATCCCCCCCCCCCTTCAACTACTTTGAACTTCAGTGAATCTGCAAATTTAAAGGTTTTCTTTATGTAGATTCTTAAAGGGAATTCTATTTAATTAATATTCATCATTTTTTTATTAAAATGAGTAAATGGGTTACGCTCACCCCTGCAGGGATATCGACTATAATCACTGCATGGAGACTGCTTCGGCGCTGTTGAAACTTTTGTAATTGCATTTTATCAATGATTCTTTTTATATTTTTAGCTTTTTTTTTTTGCCTCTTATGATTTTAATCAAGCTATAATCTGAATTTTAAAGTGATTATTCCACTGATATGCTCTAAAAAGAAGGTCTTTCGCAGAACTATGCCTGCTCTTATCAATGGGACTCACTGGAAATGGCAGAGTAAAAAATATTCTACACCTTAAACCAAGAATATACATTTAAAAAATAAATTTAGAATTAATACTTGAATCCTGGCTTCCAAGAATATCCTAACAATTGTGAGTCGTCTTGGATCTCGTTCTAAACACCGTCAATAAACACCGCCCCGAGTCCATAGGACTCCATTGAGGTTGCGACTGCCGGGTCACATGACCTGCAGGATCTCTCCTCTCGTGAGATCCAGCAGGTCGGCAGAGTGACCGGGGACTTTTTCCCATCCAATCTCATTCTGCTCCTGGTGGCCAGAAGCGACGGATCGGGCCGCCATTCTAGCCGCGGAATGAGAGGGGAGTATCTGATTCTTGTTTTTTTTTTTCAGTTGGTCTTAACTGATTCCGCAGAAGCCGTATCAGTTACCACCAGCTTCAAGCTGTGGTTAACTTTTGAGGGTGTGTTGTTGTTCCAGTAGATCTCCCCAATGGTATTGTTTCACCTCCATAGTTCTGGTAAGGTGTTACTCTGCCTTTTATAGACGACATGATTTAAACCAATTCTAGATCTCGTACAGACAACTGCATTTCCAGAAACCTCTTTAAGGGCAGAGCATTTTTGGAGACCAGATGACTTGTTTTCCTTCTTATCTAGAGTTTCAAAATGTCTGTATTTTGAACACATTGATCTGCTTTATCATTCCTGCATATATAATGTGACTATTGAAAGATTAAATGTCCTATATTCGCCATGTCTAGGAGAAATATGAACATGGAGTATAATAGAAGAATTTTAGAAATTGAAGATCACTTTGCAAAGGAACGTGAATCTGCAGCGAGGAAGCATGAAGAAGCTCTGAGGGGCCTTCAGGAGAAGTTCCAAAGTGGTCTCCAAGAGCTTTTGGATAGACATGCCGAAGAAAAAGCCAAATGGCAACTGGAAATGGGAGAGCTCCTTCAAGAGCGGGAGTCGACGCAAAGGCAACTCCAGGAAATATCAGGGGAGAGGTCCACGGCATGTTCTGCACTTGCTGAAGAAAAAGATGTCTTAGAGAATAATTTTTCAGAGCGTCTAAGTCAACTGGTTGCTGAAAAAGAAGACGTGCAGAAAGCACTGGAACTATTGAAGGTTTCGTCGAAAAAAGAAAAATGTGAGTTGTCCAGAAGAATCCTTCAGTTAGAAAACGACTTGAAGGAAGAATTGACCGAGAGAGATGAACAACTAAGCAAAGTGGAGAGAAACTCGCAGATTTTACAAGAAACCATAGAAAAGCGTGAACAAAAACACAAAACTGAGAAGGAGGAGCTGAATTCCAGGCTGCAGAGGTCAGAAGCTCTTCACGAAGAAGCACGCGATCTGGTACATCTCAAAGAGGAGGAGACCCTTGTCGAAATGGCCAACCTTCAAAGCACCATCAGTAAGTTACAAGAGGAGAACAAAACCTTGTCTAAGTTTCATAATAATTTAAAGTCCTTGGAGAAGGAGAATTCGGACTTGAGAGTTGTCGTGTCTCGGCTCCAGGATAACTCTCTTTGTCTTGAAGAGGACAGGGTTGTCCTTGGGAACCTACAGAATATGTACAAGCAAACGGTCAGTGAAAACGTCAGACTTAATACTGAACTTTCTAGTTTGAAGGAGAAGCTGGCCACGATGGAGCATGACCTTGGCAAAGTGACTGAAGCAAAGGAAAGCCTGACACTGGCTGGGGGAGTAGACCGTGCCTTGATGGCAGAAAGAATTGAAGAATTAAGTAAATCGGAGAGGACTGTAGAGATTCTACGTGAAAACCTTCATAAACTGCAACAAAAACATAAAACTGAAAAAGAGGAACTTAATTCCAGCCTCCTCAAGTCAGAACAGCTTCACAAAGAGGAATGTGATCGGGAAAAACGCAAGAAGGAGGAGATGCTTGTTGAAATAACCACCCTTCAGAGAACCATTAGTGGACTACAAAATGACATTATTTCCTTGTCAAAACTTCAGGAAGATTTAAAAGACTTGGAGAAAGAGAATTCGGACTTGAAGACTGTTGTATCTCAGCTCAAAGATAATTTCCTAAATCTTGAAAGTATTGCATTTCGGAACCTACAAACTGTGCACAAGCTAACCGTTCGTGAAAATTCAAGTCTTGCTGCTGAAATTTCTATTTTGAAGGCGAAATTGGCCACTATGGAGGGTAACATTGACAAAGTGACCAAGGAAAATGGAGGCCTTGAGGTGGCAGGTGGGGAGGATGGCGACTTGATGGCTGAGAGAGCTGAACTATCAATTCAATCTGAGCGAACGTTTCAGATTCTACAAGACGAGCTTGAAGAACTGAAGCAAAAACATAAAACGGAGAAAGAGGAGCTTAATGTCAGGCTCTGGAAGTCAGAAATGCTTTATAAAGAAGCTTGCGATCTAGAAAAAAGCAGGAAGGCGGACATGCTTGCTGAAATATCAACCCTTCAAAGCACCATTCATGGATTACAAAAGGAAATTGCAACCTCGTCACAGCTTCATGGTGGTTTGAAGTCATTGGAGCAGGAGAATGTAAAACTGCAAGCTACAGTTTCTCGACTTCAGTCAAGTTCTGTACTTCCTGAAGAGGAAAGGTCTGCTTTGAGGAACCTTCAAAAGGCTCATGAGCAAACCGTAAAGGAAAATGTACAACTTAATGCTGACATTTCCAGATTGCAGAAGAAACTTGACCTGCAGGAGCATAGTCTAACTATGTCCAGTGAGGCAAATATGCCTGTAGATGTACTGCCAGTTGGAAAGGGCAACAATGTCCACGGAGATCCTATGAATGGTAATCAACTGGAAAGCTTGGAGGATGTCAACCTCAGACTTTTCATGAAAACCGAAGATCATAAATGTGCAGCACAGATGCTAAAAGAGTTGGAGAAATGCTACAAGGACACCAAAACTGAGAATGGACATCTACAAGCACAAGTTCAGCTTCTCCAAGAAGACCTCAGTAGTTTGAATGTAGAGTATGAGCATCTGAAAGAATCTACGAGCTTTAATTTTGAGTATCAAGAGTTTGGAGAAGCCCCAATCACTATTGTGGGGTTAAAAATGCTATTGACTGTTGCTAAAAAAGAAAACCTGCATCTCCTTGAAAACCTAAAACTTATGGAACTTAAAAATAAGGAGGCTGTAGAGAACAATCAAGAACTTTCCTCTGAAGTGTCCTGGATGCAGAATGAAATCCAGAGCATGGAGGAGATTGCCGAAGCCTCACTTAAACTTGAAAACCTGTATGAAGAAGGTAAAAAGGAAAACCAGGAGCTCAAAATGCTGATTCTAGAACTTCAGGAGAACATCAAAGAGTTGACTGGAAAACCAGCCCTAAAACATACATTGGATAAAGAAATTCAGACAACTATTTTAGAAAACTTCGAGCTCAGTGGAATGACCCTTCCTCCAAACTGTGAAAGTCCATGCCCATCAAGTCCTCAGACTGTGCCAAATAGATATATAGTGGAAGATTGTCACCCTTTGTATAATGCTCAAAGAATGGAAACTCACCAAAAAAAAAAAACAGGTTGTCAAGAGCAAGCCCTGCACACTAAGCCTACTGTGGTCAAGGAAAACATTCAGAAAGAGGAGGGAACAAACAAAATATTGAAGGCTGAAATCCACGACGAGACATTGGTGGATGAACATGTCCTGAAAGGAAGACCACAGGACCCACTTGACTGTCCTAGATGTTTGCAGACTGGAATGGGGTTCGATGCAATGGATCAAGAACCCCAAAATGAGAATAGCGAGATGACGAAAATCAAAGCTCTGAGGTAATGTCCAAGTGACACCCAATCTTCTGTTGGGTGGCAACACCTCAAGACCCATTCTTTGCTGCTACCCTCTACGTATCTACTAGAACTAACAAAAATAACATTGAAAAGAGAAGCCAAACGTAAGGTTTTGACTGCTCCATACAATTCCATGGTAACAAGTTCAACTAATGCAAACATTCTCTTTCTGCAATGGCTGGTTCTTTCATGGGTTTTCGGGAGACTCTAATAACCTCTATTAATTCATCTTCAATGAAGCATTGACCTTTTTGTGACCTTTGTTGTTCTCTCGCTTCAGTCTCTACAAACCTTGCTTGACTTCCTCTGCTTAATTAACTCTAATCTAACTGGCACGTCATGCAATCAGAAATGATCACTGCTATGTTTGCTAATTAACCTCCATTGTTGTTGTCATGTGTCCAAGGCCAATGTGATATATCCACTGGGTCTAGTCTTGTGTTGAGTGACTAGTCTTGATGTTCAAATTGGTCATAATGCAACCCAGTCCTAGAGAACCCTTGTATGTGATTAGTGGGCTGTAATTTGACCATCAACTTCGAATTTAATAAGAACACAATTTTTGGGGGATGGGAGGGACCGGTTGCATCATTAAGACCCAAACCCAATTGAATGGAAATTACGGAGTTTATTTATTTATTTATTTATAAAGGATTTTACCAGGAAGGATACATTGAGATTTCTCTCGTTTTCATGTATGTCCTGGGTTCAAGAAAATGTTCCTCCACTTATGTTGAGCACATGCCATTAGAGCAAGTGCTGGAATAAACTGCCGTTTTCTGTTAGGCACAGGTCGACGAGGTGTTGTTGCTGATGGATTTCATTGTCTAATCAATGTTTTGGATCTCAATCCTAATTTACGCTGAGGTGTCAGTCGTATGGGGATTGTTTCGTGCCTTCTTTCATTCAATTCCCCCCATAAAAAGAAGTCCAGGCTGGTAAGATCAGGAGACCTCAGTGGCAACAGATTCTTGGAAATAACATGGTCCTCAAAACTCTAGATTGTTGCCATTGAGACTCGTTATGTGTGGCATGCCAGCCATCTTGCTCCAGGTAACCTTGTGCTTTTCCAAAACGTAAGCTGTTTTGCTCCAAGAGCGTATTCTCGTGATCGTAACAGTGCTGCTGCCTAGTGCTGTGACTAGCACATGCTATGTTGTTATGTGCTCAACATAAGAGGAGGCATGTTTCCTGAAACTCTCATTCATTTTCTTTTCATTTGCTTATGACCTATGACGAAAACCTTGCGTTTGGGTCTATATGAATCACCCTGTAGTTGGGTTTTGTGGTCTGTCTTGTGGGTTTTTGGACAGGACTGGAGTTATGTCATGTCCTTGTGTCTGCCAACCTGACCTCCCATTGAACAATTAAGCTACTCTCCTGCATTACATTTATGTGCACGGTCATCCAAATATACCTGAATCCTTCCCCCCCCCCTAACTTTCAAGACTAAATTCCATTGCTACCAAGTGGTGGACCTTTTGCCTTCAGGTTGGACTTACATGTGAGCGTCACATTTTGTAGTTGGCATGTTCATTGACCTCCGTTACACCTCTTCTTTTAAGATCCGAGAACAATAAGCTAAGAGAAGAAAAATCTGAGCTAAAACTTGAGATTGCCAACCTGGAGGAAGAGTGTGAGATCTGCCACCAGAAAATTACTGAGCTCCAGGAAGCATGTGAAGAAATGTGGTAAAGTTGGATTTTTAGTCTTCAATACTCGTTTGAATACACGTTACAGTATTTATTGAAAGATGTATCCCTCTTGTCTGTCTCGTAGGGTGAACCTAGAGCTTGTCCAGAATGAGAAAGCTGCTGTCCAAAAGTCGGTGGAAGACTTGTGCAAGCAGGTCTGTTTTATAGACTCCTTCCTAGAAAACCTAAACTCTGACAATCCCTGAAACTTATGACATGTCTTATACTTTGAGTAGAGTAACCAAGTACTATCAGAAAGTCCAGTTGGATTGGCCAAGACGTGTGGTCCCTCACGTTGAATATGGTATCCAATTATTAATCTCCACACATGACTGTGTTGCTGTTACAAGGCGTTCCTCTCAGAGGTCAAGTAAAGCAGGAACGTTTGGGAGAACCGTTCCTCCCCTATTTTTTTTTTTTTTTCAAGAGGAACGGTGCTCCCTTTTGTCCAACACCCTGCAAAGCTATTTGCAATCATTTGGTTCCTTAATAAGTTAAGAGAAACTTTTAATTTTATTGTATGGTGGGTTTTAGGGAATACTTAATTTGTCACCCCACATGCAAATTTATATCACATGTCAATGGTTAATTAGGGAGAGGAACTCTTTGAGAGGTCCTACATTCATTTTTAGCACTAGACTCTGATTACCCATCAAAAATATACATCTATAATAATCGTGATTACATTCATCGTATAAGCTGTGGTGGTGCCATTTACCAGAATAGAATATGCAGTCTTGATTTGGTCATTGAGAACTTTTATCATCCCATCCGGTCCATTTCGAAGGAAGGACACCTCCCCCCATCTTGTAATAAGCATGCTGATGCCCTCCTTCTCCTTATTTACATTGTTTTTGGATTTTTTGTTCAGGTATCAGAACTTAAGACCAAAAACCTTCAGCTGGAGTCTCAAAATGCGGACTTGTCCGTAAAGAACACAAAGAACCAAACGGACATTCAGGAACTGAATCAAAGGCTGCTTACTTTCCGTAAGCAGAGAGGCAAGAAGGAGTCCAAAGGTCTCGAGGAATGGCAGAGAGAAAAGAGACGACTGAAGGATGAGATTGAAGTCTACAAGTCAAAGGTAGGCCCACCTGCACTCTCGCACTCGGTCAGGTTTGTTTCAATTTCTTAGTTTTCAGTAATTTGTTACTCCTTCTTGATTTATTCTAACTACTGGTTGGTTTGGTGGTTGGATTCAAGCTGTGTGTATGTTCTAGGCTGTTGCTTTACAGCTGTAGAGTGTGTGTGTGTGTGTTATGTTGTATTATGGGGGAAGTCACGCCATTGATGGGTTCTGGATAAGACCAAACCATCAAGACTGACGGTCTTATTTTTGGAAGCCTCCAGAACCCAGGGACTTCTCACCTTGGGAAATGTAATTCGAAAATCCAATCTGCCTTTTAAAAGATGATAAAAACCAAAATGAAACCCAACATTCTGATTTCTAACACAAGGCTTTAGGTTCCGAAGAAGATCTTCTTAAAGTCGAGGCTCGTAGTCATTTATTGGAGCAGGAGAATACGTATCTGAAGCAAGAAATGGAAACTAAACAGGTGAGGTTACCTCTATTATTCAGTTAATGGGAAAAAATCGAATCTGTGTTCTGGAAGCGTCAATAACATGTAGTTCTAGAGGTCTAGTGGAAAAGCTCGGAAACCCTTCGGCATCCATGTATTTTCCTGATGGTCAGGTCATTCCTATTTACAAGCCAATTTCATTATGTCGCCCTGTGACATCCAAAGAATTTACCATAGAACTGCGAAGTAGACATGTGCGTGCACAGCCCAAAATTACGATTTTGGTATCCAAAATTCTTGGATTTACGAATTTGTTAGTTTGGATCGATCCAAATTCAAATTCAATTGGATCGATCCAAATATGAAAATTTGCAGACGCAAATATTTTTGGCCCCTTTATGCTTCTATACCCCTACCCATTCAAGCCCCCTCTTTATCTCATCCAACACTCCCCTCGTTTATACCTACTCACTCTACTGACCTCTACACCCCAATTGTTTGGGTTGGGTTACAGTTACTATTTATGTTTGTTTTGGGTTTAGAGTTACTGTTCGGTTACTGTTGGTCTAACTTGTTCTGCTTGTGTTAGGGTTACTTCTGGGGTTACAGTTACGGTTTATGTTCGTGTTGGGGTTAGAGTTACTTTTAGGTTTGGGTTACTGTTAAGCTTCATTGTTCAATGCAAATGTCTACTGCTAAGATTAAGTCCAAGATATCCAGCTATTTTGACCTAAAATCAGTTCCCTCATACTTTACACGGAGCTAATTAATGAGTAAACCCAGGGCAACAGACTGGAAAAGTGATTTGAGGATAAAAATTATTTTCTTTTTGGCTTCTGAATGTGATCTCCATCAGTGACCCCTCAAAGCTAGGTATGGGGAACATTATATCTGTATGTCCCACATGAGGGCAAAGAGAGGTTTGAGCACAGCTCCAGGCGATAAGAGAGGAGCTCTCGCTTCTAAACCCCTGCCACCTTTCACTTGTGGTTTTATTTTCCTTGGTCACTTATTTTCTACAGCTATTGAAATCCTCCGATTTGTCCAATCTCAAGAAGGAGATTTCTGCTCTAGCCACTAAAAATGAACATTTGATTAAGGAGAAAGAAACGTTGAATGAAGAATTGAACATATCCGTAGAGAAGGTAAGGAACGCTAGGGATACAGACACACCAGTGTTTGACCATGGTCGAAAGGAACTTGGTGGAGCATGAACTCTCAGGTCTTCTCTAGCCTTTCCTTTAAAGCTGGATGAGCAGGCAGCTGTTCATAGACCTCTCCACTCCAACTTGCATCCAGCAACGCATCCGAGTTATAAACAAACGTTCATAAACCCATCTGTGTACAGATTGTTGCACGCTAATCAAATCCCTTTGACCGTAACGGATTGATTCTGTTCCAACAAACTATTCACTTTATCGGTGTGAACGACTCTTGCGGCGTCTTGGCCATTTATCCAAATTACATGTACTACTTGTTATAGACCATCAATCAGGACAATATGTAAGCCTGGGTATCTGTGCTAACAAAGCACTCCTCTAATTCATTTGAAATGATGAATGGAGCCTCAACTGTGTTAGAACCATCTGACATTTTGGTGCCCACGAAGCCCAAGCTCTCAAGGGACATGCTTGGTCTTCATAGACCATGTTTTTTGGAGGTTTATTTACTGTAATTGCAAATGGTCCTTCCCAGCCTGGAATGTCCCAAGGAAGACAAAAGGAGGCTTTTAAATACCCATAAACCCTTCACGGCTAAACCGTGACAACCCATCATGGTATTGAGCTCACAAGCATATGGCATCTCTTGTCGAGTGATCACTGCTCTAAAATGTGTCCCTTGTTTCTGAGAATACTCCGTAGGACCTCCATTACATCTCTAAATTTTATACATCTCCCTCCACACTCCAGTGTGCCAAAGTTGGATACCTGGAGAGCAAGATTGCAAGCCTGAAGCAGGAGCAGAAGACTTTCGAACAACAATCTCAGGGACTCAAAGGCCAACTTGCTGGTTCCCAAGATAAGGTGGGTCTGTTTTGTTTTGTTTCATGATACAAAGTGCCTGTCATCCGGTTTTTGCTCATTTTGGCATGGTAGCTTCAGCATCTTTCACCCTTTACGATGTTTCTAGTACAAATGAAACACTGGACTGGACACTCAACCTCTTTTTCAGACCGTTTAATTGATGACACAGCAACATTTTTGCACAAGAAAAACGAAACGTTGCAGTGTTTGATGTGCCGCCAATAAAAATTCTGAAAATAATGTAGAGTGCCCACTCCATTCTTTTGTTTGTGCTATGAATATCTTGGAGATGGTCACCCCATGGATTGTGATGGCAACTGCTTGACCTACCTAAAGAAAGTCCTGCTCTACATTGCGAACGTCTTCTGATGTTTTGTCACTGTTCATTCACACATTAGAAAACAAATTGGTCGAAACAACATTGAGGAGTAAACCTGAATGAAGACTAATTTTACTCAATGATGGGGATATGACCAAAGGAGGATGAAAGTTGTCTTGGCGTCACTGTGTGTTTCTCTCCAGTGTGAAACATCAACTTTTTCTTTTCCCCATTTCACTCCAGGTTCAGAGTCTGGAAGATAACTTGAAGAGTGTGAACACACAGATATCTCGGATCAGGTCCGACCTCCGGGTGGCACAGCAGGAAAAAGAGGCTTTGAAGCAGGAAGTGATGTCCCTGCACAAGCAGCTTCAAAATGCCAATGCCAAGGTAATGCTGGACTATTCGACCAATGTCCGTCACTGTCCTCTGTATGTTTTAGGAGTTGGTCGTTGTCCCTCTCTTTTGTTGCCATGAAGAACATATCGTTTTAAGCCCTACAAAGTTGATTGAGCCACTGGAAATGAAGATCTTGAAGTCCTCAAACTAGGCACATCTTAGTGAACCGGCCATGGACAGCACATATGAAGTGAGCCTATCAAATTCTAAAATTAATGGATTATTTATTTGCTTGAGCAGATATCCCCACCTACGACTTGCGTTGGTTCAGCACCAGATGTCACCATTGCACTACTCTGCAGGTGCTGTTTAACTGGTGGCAGTTATGCTGGAGTTGAACGATCGGCCCTCCATGGTGAGGTCAATGCTCTGGCTCCATATGCAGTGAGGGATAGAACCACCTCCAGGGGGCTCTCCTGCTCTTTCTGATCACTGCTCGTCAGCAGAGATCTGCTCAAACCTCAACAGACGTGTGGGTACATGTGTGCGCCGCATCGTTTAGTAGCAAATGATTAATGGTTTACTTGTTTGCTGACCGTTTGAGAGCTAAATTAGTTTTATACATTGTGCCAATCAAATTCTACAAAGTTGTGTGAACTGCGACCTGAGGAGCTTAAGCTGCCACTCTAGCCAACCTGACCACTTTAGCTAAAAAAGTCTCGCCGGCCGCCGAGTGAAATGGCTGGTGGCCGCTGATCGGGGACACCTAGGGCAAGGCGTGTTGGCATGACTCCCACCGGATTCAAAAACCAGACAGTGAGTTGAGCTCATTCCCCATCTTGGTTTAGCCTCCTGTATTGCGTTCCTTTGCTATTATTTCTTTGGCATATTCCTGTGTATGGCTAGAACTCCAACATTTCTAGAATCGATGCAAACCGTACCATGGAGAGGCCAACTCCCACAATGCAATAATCCAGTCAACAAAAACTGGAACCAGGCAATCAAGCAGCTATATTGGAACATCTCAGCAACAGCTCTGCTTGAACACAAGACTTCCACAAGCTTCTATTGTCCACAGTGTAGAATCACTAAGAGGCATCTGATTGGCTGCATGTATGCTAGTTGTCGGTCATTGCGGTGACCATTATTTGTTTGAACTTCAGGAAGCAACTTGAGCACCAGGGCCGTCTACAACATAGGAGAAATGCTACATGTTGACTCTAAATCTACCAAATCCCCTTCCTTCGAAAAACCGTTGGGTGGGTTAAGGAGCCATCCTTTGCCTTTTTGCCCTTAGACTTGTTAAAAGGGAATGTGTGACCTGGATGGCAGTGGTTGTCTCTATATCTTATGAGCAGCACTAGGCCTGCATGTTTGGCCGTTGTCCTTTTATTTATTGATGTGAGATGTCGACAAATGTTTATCGTTTTTCATCTTCTAGAACCAGGTTCTTGAAATGGCCGTTCACTCCTCAGGACTACAAAACAACCAGAAGAAACTCTACTGGAACGATTTAGAGCAGCTCATGGAGCAAGAGCAAAAACTTCTAAGGCAAGAAAATGAACGACTTCAGCGAGAGGTTCAAAATACAAAGACAGACTTGCATCAATCCAGAGACAAGGTAAGTGTAGAAACCGTCGCGATCAATATGGTTTAAATCTTTTTTTCATATGTATTTAGCCAGTGGAGTCTCTCCAGCCTTTTGGGGTTTTAACCTCATATATGGGTCCCACCTCGCCTCATGCCAGGTGCCCCCGTGACACATACATTTTAATGCACGTTCCCTCATGGGCCTGAAATGCTATGGGAAAATCGAGGAGACCACTGTACGTTTGTTACATCGAACCCAAGTAAAACTCCCGACTTGTGGAGATCTGTGCGGCATCACTTTATGGGAACCTATACGTAATCTCCTCGTATTTCCCAGGAATATGTTACTCTGAGTGCTTGTGGTTCTGTAAATATTTATAGTGCTGTTATTTCTTGTGTTTTTTTTTGGATTTTGTTTTTACTTTTATTTCTTTGTCCATTTTTATCCTCTCAGGTTCGTCAGTTGGAATCCATGGCCCTTTCTTTGAAGCATGAAAAGCAGCAGAGCCACGCGAGCATGGTGAGGGGACTGGAGCAAGAAAAGTTGAGCTTGAGGAGAGAGTGTGACCAGTTACAGAAAGAACTCGCGGCTGCGCACAGAAAGGTGAGAGGACCCTCTGGGTCTGGAAGCCCTGCACACCACGAATGGGACGGGATGAGTGGTATGACGGTTGTTTGTCCAAATACATAATCTATCTTTGACTCCATACACGAGATACTTTACCTTAATTTCACAATGTTCTTTAAGCCCTTAAATTTTCTTAGGTCATATACATATATACAATTTATCAGAAATATTGGGGACCCTTACTGAGCCACTGTTCTGTGCCCATACCGCAAGTCCACCCAACCCAAGCTCAGGGTCTCTATCTTGTAAAGATCTATTTCAGTCCAGGCATGTGGTATTGTATGAATCTATGCATCTCATCCATTAGGGGTGACGGCCCATGCTATGTTGAGGGGCCTGGTGGCACCAGGAGGCCCTGGTCCTTGCCCATTCCTGTGTTGCTTGTCTAAGTGCACAGATAGACGGGACCTCCAGCCACCCAGAACTGGCCCATCACAATACCAATAAATTTCCCTGTGGGCTGACTCATCTGAAGCCAGTCAGAGCACTCTCACTGAGGGAGCG
This sequence comes from Leptobrachium leishanense, assembly GCA_009667805.1. NCBI lineage: Eukaryota > Metazoa > Chordata > Amphibia > Anura > Megophryidae > Leptobrachium > Leptobrachium leishanense. The sequence continues at coordinate 75,822,336 of CM019075.1, forward strand.
ATTAGTATGGTCTACACCAGATAGAGTTGCAGGCCAAACACTCTCCCATCAGGGAAACTTTTCTATCCCCTTTCCTGGTCCACCTGGGATTTGGCCCACTCCTGTACAATAAGTTAAGCAGGAGAGGCAAATTGTTAAATGTTTGATTAGTTTACTGGAATGGGCAGTCGATGGATGTGGGGCCCTGACCAGTGGTTCATTAAGGGGCCCCAAGACTTCTGATGGTAATCTTGAATGCATGTGTATATAGAAGTTTTCTTTGTCTTTCTGTTTATTAAAAACCATAACGTCCATGGATTTCTGAATGTGTAAACTGGTTATCGTATGTAGAAGTATGGATTCTTATACAATCTTTTTGTCTTCCTGATACGTCAGAGATTGCCTGTAGGTATATCCTTTATGATTAAAAAAATACTTCAGAAAATTAAACTTGCATATTTTCCATTGTCCGTCTTAATCATCAGATGAGCTTGCTTGATCGAGAGGTGGAGACGAATAAGACGGAAAGTGAAGGTTTCAGACCAAATGTTGGGAAATTTGATGAAGAACTCATTGAGGTAGGTTTCAGAAGGTTCCTTAGAATTTGTCTAATGTGCCACACAATATGTTTATGCAACTTCTGAATGGAATGTTTTAGCCTGTTGAGTTGGTAAAGTCGCAACCCCCCCCCCATCTTTGTAGAATCTGTTTGTCATGATCAAACACTTCATATTTTCTTTATATTTAGATACACAACGAGATCCTTTAACCAAGTCGTGTTATCTGGACCAGGGTCAATTACTGTCCTTGGCAGAGCATGGGCTGTGGGATGGGGAAACCCAGCCACAGCTATGTTGTATGTGTGGGTTCATAGCTAGGGTAATGGTGGGTTCCTAGGTTCAGGTTGGGAAGCTGACTGTATCGGCCTGAATTAGAGCCTTCATGTTGACTCTACCATATCTTCAAGAGTATTGCTGGCTGAAAAGCTGATAAGAGGTTTCTGATTTCTTCCCTTGGCATTGCCAAGTTATCTCTGGCCTTGCATCAGCTGGCTTTGGTCTCTCAAGCTGATTAATTGACAACACTGAGGTACATTATCGAACGATTTTAATGCTCCAGTTGCAGCACGACCACCCTGGTTTTGGGAAAGGCTCAAGGTGGAATTCGGGATCATCTCCAGTTTGGGTCAGATCACTGACAACTGTCTCTGCCCCCTGAAAAACAATCCTGTATTGCACCTCTTGGTGCAACTATGCTGTAACAGTAGACTTTGTCCCTATAGGTCTTTTCGGTACTCTTGGCTAACAACTGTTTAATCATTTCTAATTAACTTTTAATTAATATTTATGTCTTCTCTAACCAGTGTCTTTTCCTGTAAATAACTTTAGACCTTTTGATGTCTAACCCTGTTTTTCCCTCCTGGTGCCCATCACCTTTCTAGACCTCAGGGACAGGAATGATCAGAGATGGGTGCAGTTCTCATTCAGAGATAGATGGTAAACCTCAAGTGACGCTTTGATCTTCTCCGTGCATGCCTACGTCCACATTGTGTGTCGTCATGCATTACATCTCTCTAATGGCTTGCGTTGAATTCCATCTGTTCACATTCCACCAACTAGTCCAAAGAACTTTGTCATGCCCATGTGACTATGCATATACTCTTTAAATTATTGAAAGACGTGCCTTGTGTAGATCCAGTGGTGTCTTCAAGGTTCTTATGTCCAATTAGTCGTTCCCAGTGTAGAGCGTAGTCCCAACATAAGAGCTCTTAAATCTATTACATAGAATAACCGAGAATTGCCAGAAAACACTGTCAAATTAAGAGTGTTTCAGTGCATTTCCCCACTTTGTGTCTTTTTTCAGGTTCATTTCCCATTCTCTTGTTGTCCTAGTCTCCTGTTACATGACGACCTCATAAGAGTAGTGTTATGGAGCGTAGTACTTGCATACGTTTGGGTTTTTCTGTATTTCTTTTCAATGTCATCTTGCATGTCCTTGATTGTAATTGGGTTGTTTTTTTGCCTTTTTGTGCATTTTCCCCCCCTATGTTTAAAGTCTTAAATCTTGTACCTGTGGAAATGTTTTCCACATATGAAGCTGTTGAATTACAACATGGCTCCAGTCTTAATGGCCCATAACAGAGATGGCCGTAATGTGTATTTAAAGTTCTTTTACAGCTCAGCATCTCCATGTGACCATAGAACAAGGGGGGCCTTGTTCAACGGTGGTGTACACCATGGTCTAGTCCAGCGCTGTCAAAGTCTGGCCCCCCAGATGTTTCTGAACTACAACTTTCATGATTCCCTGGCCATCTTGTGCATTCAAAAAATTCTGTAATTCTGTGACGTGTAGGCATCAACACACACATGGGGGGGTGGTGGCTTGAGTTTGACATCCCTAGTCTAGTCGATAATTCTGAATAAACAGATTATTGTAAGTGTAAAATAAGTTTTGGGATATTTTGGACTTTCTAGGATTGTGGTGGAGGGCACTAAAAGGAGATAAAAAGCCTCCACACTATGGCTAATAAAGTTTTATTATTGCAGAAGCCATTTGCACACAACAGCAATTCAAAGAACTGCATCACAGAGCTACTGTGCTATATCCCCATATGCAGCAAGGAGCTATGGGTAGGATATGCAAATTACATCTGTCTCACTTTTTTGCATCCTGGGTCTATTTTTACACAGAACCCTTAAATCAATGCCATGCCATACTAGAAATATTTGGAGAAGTATTTAGTTTGACATTTACTGTTGTCCTGACGTAAGATCTTTTACTCAACGTCCGAGACACCTTAGTAAATACTTTGCACGCCTCCTAGGAGAAGTACTCTTAAAAGTTAGATCCTATGTCCTTCTGGGCACATTGACCACCTTGGTAGGACAACACAATATGTTTAGTATCCTACATTCTAATACTGTTGTGTCTGCAGTGGCTGACCTGGTAAATCAGACTGCTGGTTCCCATTCATCTTGAGTAGTCAACTTCTGCAATCGATGAATACCCTTGTATGTAAGATGTGCCTTTTTAAAATTCAACCTCTGAATTCACAATCCTGTTTTGACAGGCCCTGCACTCCAATTCCAGTGTAGCACTTAGCCGTTCTCCGCTCCAGCAGCAAGCCTCGGCAACCTCGACGATGGACCAGTACCTGCAGCGCCAACAGCAGGCAGATAGGAGAAACCAGCAACCTCACGCAACAAGCCGGAGCTCCGATTCAAACAGTCCACAGGTACGTACGGAAACCTCTTACTCTTTGATTCTTTTCCTTAAATGTTCTCTGGTTCTTCAGTTCCTTTTCAGGCCTCTTTGTCTAAAGACGACTCCAGATCATGGGCCTCTACAGTTGTTTGAAAACCAATCTGCTGTCATGTAGAGGTATCCAGCTGTGTAATCAGTGGATGACATTTCAATTTCAAGAGCTACACTGTGACAGACCAAGTATGTCTAGATAACCAAGATATCAAGGAGGCAATAAATAACCACCCAAATGAAGCTCTTCTAATACTTTTCAAATAAGAATGTTTAGCAAATGTGATAATGTGGAACATGGGATGCAACTTAAGTCCTGTGCATACTTGGACCTTTTATTCCTCTGGAATGTAATGGGTAGCTCCTCAGAGTGTTTGTTCCATGTCACTCCTATTTTAAAGAAGCCATCTTGGGATCTCATATGGATACTGGGTTTTGCCTGGTCTTTGTTTTCATTAGTTTTACTCTTTTTCTGCTCAACAGTCGGCAAACATTAAAAACATGGCTACCTTTTTCGGTAAAAGGAAGTGTCCACACAAGATAAGTTCCAGTTGATTGTTCCTGAGAGCATTCCAGTATGTAGGCTAAAGAACCTTGGCAAATCTTGACATATATATATATATATATATATATATTTTATATATTCTTGACTTAAAAGCTTCCTATGTTCCACAAAACACAGGTTGTGGTTGATCAAGGAGTCTTTCTTTCACTTTCTAGTGCAAGTTAAGTTCTTTCTTAAAGAAGATTTGAATTTATATCCTTGTGGTTCAGAATTGTTTAAAAGATGTTTGTAACATTTTTGTTGACCTTCTCCTAAAACAACTTTGCCATGAACTGTAGAGAACTGTGTTTCTCAATACCAAACGTTTGGATTTCCCATGTACTTTGCACAGTATGGAAATAAAGAACGTGTTTTCGAACAATGTGGATACTATGTCTGTAGGAAAGGGAATACTAGATCCATATTCTTGTGAACTTCATTGACCATGGGTTGGTCAAGAAGATTGAAGGGTCTCCTGACCCATGTGCACCTGAACAGGGCAGCGAAGGAGAATGAAGGATTCCCCTTGACTGGCCAGGTCACTGCAGAACCAAACATGGCTGGACTGTCTAACCATGTTTCTTGCCCACCCACATTTGACCCAAACAATGGCTCCACCCATCAGATTCCGGTAGAGTTCATGCCGTTCCTGCCTACAATAGCGACTTACAGATAGAGTTGTAATGTTGGCCAGTGGTCATCATCCTTGGCCCTCTAGATGTTCTGGAACTACATCTCCTTACCTTCGCATAGCCTCATGGAAAATGTTGTTCCAAAACATCTGTGGAGCTGAGGTTTCTGACCCCTGGTGCAAAAATCAAGCTATCTTCATTTTATTTACATATTTGCTGGCAAAGTCAGTAGCGCAAAGTATCTTAATTTATCCCTTAATACCGGTTTAAGGACCACCTCATCAACTCGGGAACTCCAACAACCATTCACCTTAAAGTGCAAATCAACTGCTGGCTGTAGGCCAAAAACCTTGATCATTTTGAATATCTAAATGTCCATTGTTCAATGTTTTGTGGCAATAATAGTTAACCTGAAAGTGTTAAATTGGGCAACTCCCAAATTGGCTCCTCGTTCTTAGTACATGTAATTTTGTCAGATATTATCGGCTTTGCATGTTGTCTGGTGTGTTAATTAGTCTTGCTTTTCTGTCCTTCAAAGCTTCCTGAGCTCTAATAAAGCTTCCTGTGCTCTAATAAAGCTTCCTGTGCCGTAGGCCCCAGCTTGACTGTTTTAGCCATTGATTATTTTAGATAATTTTCTTAGAGTAATGCTTTGCGTCTAAATATCCGTCTTAAAGAAGTGTCTGTACCCCCCCCCCAGCTCTAACCTGAAACAAGAAATGTCAACTCTCATTCTGTGTTGATGGAAATGTATCACTTCAATTCTATTTTTCAATCGATTTGTGAAAAATTCATAAATGTGTGAAAAATGTGTGAAAAATGTGTCTAAATTTTTTTTTTTAATTACATTTTTTTAATTTATAACTGTACTGGGTAATCCTTTCCTCCTACAAGCCAACCCAATAATATCCCCGTTAATACTGAACTAGGAAATTCCAAAACCCGTCGGAGAAACCCATTGATGGCCTTCGGCAAGTCACTCATTTCATGACCCCTTCCTCTGCCACTTGTCCACCGCCCCATATTGTTTGGTATTGGTTTAGAACATCATATTTGCCAACCACCTTCTTTCCATCTCCTCCTCATTGTCTCAAAGACAATTGATGTTCTTCAATGCAGGGTTGAAAAACCCAGTAAGACTCTTATCTACAACATGTTCGCCCGATGACTCAAAAACCTCTAAAATGTTGACACAATGTCTATACTTTTTTCCATATTTATTTTAATATAATTTTTTTATATTTTTTTTCATATATTTATTGGTTTTTATCATTTCTTTGTTTTTTATTTTGCTATGATGCCCTTTTTAGCTTAAAAGAATTGCCTTTAAGATCTTTCCTAAATGTTCTAATTTGCACATCTTCCTTTGTGAAGAAAAAAATCTCCAATTTTAATAATAAAATTATTTTTATTCATATTAAAAAAATAACAATTATTAAAAAATTAAATATATATATTACTTTAGATAGGCCGTCAGATTTATGAATTTTTCGTTATTTTTTCACAAATAAATATATATATATTACTTTAATAATATACATTTATATTTCAAGTTGACATCTCTGGTTAATCCTAATTTCTTGAGTTTGCATGTCCCAACCTCTTCCAACTCCAGAAGACTGATCCGGTTCATTTTCTGGCCAAGAAAAGAAATGTTTAATGTTTGTGGCTTTTTAATTTTAGTTAATTTTGTTTTAAATGTTTGTGTATGTTGCGTAGTATAAATCATAGGGTGAATGGTTCCCAACTGCGTTTTTCCCATAGGGCTTGCTTCCGGAGCCGCGAACACTGCATGCAGACTCCTACAGACGGATCGGTCGCCTCTGAAATGTGACGTCTAGCAAAAACAAAAAATCCCTAACTAACCTCTTCTAATAAACTCTGCTGGCATAAACTGATAAAACTAGAAGTCTGGGACATTATTGCTTTGCTATATACTTTTTTTTAAAACCTAACACTGTGCAGTATTACGATCTTTGTAATTATAGGTGTAGAAAATATATATTTTTTCCCCTGTAAAATACCTTATTTAAAAATGATTTTTTTTTTCTTAAATTTAAATGTATTTATGCTATTTATTAGAAAATTATCAATTCTTCACCTTCACACATTAAAAAAAAAATATTTTGTATAAGTGTACTTTTTTTTTTTAAGAAATGTTTTTTTATACAAGAAAACTGAAGTTTTGTTATCAGTTTATTTATACAGAAATTTTGACTACGCTTGTACCATAATTTTAAATTAAATTTGATCGAGTTGAAAAATAAAATTCATTTAATTATATCCATTTTTGTGCCTCATATTTACCTATATTTATCTTATCGGCAGGCTATGTTGGGATAGAAATTATAGAAAATGTAAAGAAAAGAGAAAAAAACTACATTCTTATTCTTTTTCCTTTTATCTTTAAATTTATTTATGTACGTCTTTGTATTTTTCTTTTGGGATTTCTAACAAAGGAAACAAAGTCAGGGGTTTTGTTTAATTTTTATATGAATGTGTGTAATTTTACCACTTGTAACAAATAATTATACTATGTTAAAGCTAAAAATGTATTTTTACAACCTTAAATTTATGAATATTTGTGATTTTATATTTAAATGATATCATAATGATATATAGTGGCTGTGTTTTTTGTTTTGTTTCATTTTCTATATTACTCAGACTTTATATAAAGAGACATAAGGGAAATGTTGGGGGGGGGCTAGGATAAAAATCATATTTCGAATATTATCAAAATTGTATAGAATTTGGGGAAACCCTGGAAAAGGCACACTTAAAACTGGAAAAATGCCTCAAAGTGACAGAATTTTGCAAAAATATTTGACAAAAGACAAAATTTTTACATTCTATTTAAAGGTAGGCTGCAGTTCATTGGTGGGTGGGGCTTTATCCCTTTCAGGCACATGACATGAAAATCGGAAAATAACAATTAAATTTCTACATAGGAAATTCAACGTTCCTTCCACTCGGACACCCGTGTGGCCACCTCGCTGAGCACTCAGCACTGCAAAGCTCGATCCTCCTATGGAGGATCACGCTTAGTAGTCCCATCGGCGTCCGTTGCAGCTTTTTGACGGGGAGGTTGAAATCACGTTGGTTGGTAGCGCGCGCCTACAATTTGTGCGCACGCTACCCCGTGTGGCCCTTCCCGTCCAGCCTTCACAATGCTTCACAAACAGACATTAAAATCTCACCCTAAATTTGAGCGTGGAGCTCCCTTGCTACTGGTCCAGATGTGACCGGTTAGCAGCAGCCGTCACTTGACCACAGGGAGGGCTGAATGGCTCAAACATTCATCCATTCCAGTGTCTCTCAATGCTGGAATTCATTTAGGAGAGGCATTGGTAGGAGTGGAGTCCTGAAAATTCTGATATTCAGGAATATGAGATGAGTGCTTGCTGACCTCAGGTTTTGGGTGGGACCAATCCCCCACTTTCGGAAGGTGGACTTATCCCCCAGAGACCTCTAGGGGAAAGGATTGACTTGGCAAAGTTTGGTCAAATAGATTGTTTTAGATAAAACAGATGAATAGTTAACATTGTAAAAAAACGACATTGTGGCACTTTCTTTCATGATTAGACTCATCCAGTGTTTCTCCACCTCTTTACTGACCACCATATGGAGAAGCTGAAGAATTTGGGACAGTTCTTCAAATGTGACCCATCTGAGTCCACATTAGACATACTCAGTCTGACCAAGTCAGATTTCCGCTTTCAACCCCATTAAAACATCACCAGATTTAGGTTATTTATGAGTGGTAACCCATGACAAGATTAGGCCAAAATTTACACAACTTCGTAGAACTTTGTTGTACGTTCCAGAAAGTTCTGTTCTTTAGTATCTCCTCCAGTTTGCATTTCAGATGTTTTGCAGTGGTCACTCCTCTCGCTTTTAATGTCATTCTACGTGTTTTACATAGAGTGATCAGGAGCAGCTACTGCAGAGAATGGAGACTCGCATGATGGAAGTCGAGCAAAAACTCCGAATTGTGAAGATGCTTCTGCAGGAGAAGGTCAACCAACTGAAGGAACAGGTAACAAGTCGTCTTCTTTAAATCTCATGTCGTAATGTTTGATGCCCAGCATAATGTTCCTGGACACTTGAGACCAATCCTTAGTCTATCACAAAGGTCAACAACATTGGCCCTCCAGATGTTTAGGAACTACATCTCCTGCGATGGTCAGCTGCTTATTATGTTGGCAGAACCTCATGGAAAATGTAGTTCCAAAACATCTGGTGGGCCAAGGTTGCTGAACCCTGATTTCTTAGGATGTTCAGGTGTTAAAAACCACTGGTGTGACTTCCATCATTTTGCAATATGGGTTACTGGGCATGCTTGCTACAGAATGTGTTTGGAAATCATGGGAATGAATGGCCTTGTCACTGCTTTTGTAGAGTCGTTGAGGCTGAGGATGACTGTTGATCTACTAGTGTTCATGTATGAAGTTCTAATACTGATTATGTCTTCTGCAGTGCGCCAGAAACACAAAAGCCGATGCCAAGATAAAGGATTTATACGTTGAGAACTCCCAGCTGCTGAAGGCCTTGCAGATGAGCGAACAACGCCACCAGACAGCTGTGAAAAAGAACTACTTGTTGGAGGAGAAGATTTCAGGCCTGAATAAAATTGTGAAGGACCTTGCTCCGTCTGCTCTGACTCCAGGGCACAGTCTGCACCGGAGACCATTGTAGCTAAAACCTGAAGAAACCTCAAGTATCAAGCACTTCTTCTGAACAGGAGCAAGCACTTACATAACACATCTCTTCAGAATCTCTACTTCATGTCTTCAAGGGCTAAACCATGACGCTAAAGGAGTCTCAGCCGTCTGTTTACCGCATTGTTGTCATCGAGTCTCTGTGTGAAAAACCTTTTTAGTCCAGGTTTTCCATCACAAATAGACCAAGATTTCATTGTTTATCTCGATTTTTGTCTACACTGCTTCATTATGTTGATGTACAAACATGAAATGTTCCACTTAACTGTTGAAGGGTCAGCACAGTCATCAACCGTCAAACTATTGCTTTCCAGTCCAGGTTTCATCGAAAACCCTGTTGTAACGGAATTGGCTCAACTCTATCAAGTCATTGGACTTTTGAACCTTTTTGTTGGGTCAAGTTTATTACAAAAGTAGAATGGGTGGAGAACCTCAAGAAAGGTGCAGATGGAGAGGACGAGCTACTTCTTTCCAACAAGAAAAACCAAGCACTGCCGAAGTCCTAGCTCTCCATCCTTGAGCATCCAGATCTAAACCAGAGAGTTTCCAATCATGTCCAGACTCTGAGTAAAATACTTGGTGGTTATTCTAATCTGAAGCATATTTATTATATCCTTCGATACCTGGAGTTATGTTTACACAGCCAAACCATTCTGTGATCCAATGGATTCCTAGTCCGTTTATGCCCGTATCCAAACCGTACAACCTCCCCCCCCCCTTCACCTTGTTGTTACTTCTTCTTATAGAAGTCCAGTCTCTTCTCTGTTCTTCTTGATGCCGATATTTGCCGGCAGGACAAGTTCTGCTGGGTTTTGCCACCATGAGTCAGGGAGTTGATGCCCTGAAACCAATGTGAAGTAGACCATGCCAAGTCTTCCTTCATACATTTCATCACTTTTCATCCCCTCTCTGCAAATTCTACTGCCAGTTACTGCCCCCAGTAATCGTGCAAATTTTGGAAGGTATTACTTGGTTTTTTTGTACTTTTTCTTTTATTGTTGTTATAGAGCACCAATACATTGCACTGCCGAGCAAGAAGAGCGCCAAATAAGTCTTTATTAATTTTTTTTTAAATTGTTTTGTATATTTATTTAAAAAGCGTAATAAAAATTACCAAAAAAAGCACGTCCGGTTTTGCAATGAAACTCAAAAATTATGAGCTATGAATGTTATACCTGTTCACTACTTTCAGTCAAAGAAAACAAATTCTCTGGTCTTAAAGAACACGATTTGTGGGGAAGGTTTGTTTCTTAATGCAGCCAAGAATTTTTAATAATTTTTTTTTTTTCAATTTCTTTGTTTAATTTATTGTTTTGGTTTTTTTCGTTGTGTTTTTAGTTTTTAAGCCAAATTAGAAATTGTGATTTGGCATAATAACGTAAAATTTCAATTAAATACAAGACTTTCCATTCCAAAAAATTCAATTTAAATACAATTTTTTTTAAAAAAAAAAATATATAATATATTATGTAATATTTATAAATAATATTTATAAATATATATATTATTTTTTTTTTTTATAGCCAAGCTACAAGACAAGTCTTTTCTGTATCAGGTTTTAGAATCTGCAACTGATGGATAAAGGTAAACTTGGCAGACAATCATATTTTTATTTAATACATCTGAAAATCCATAAGCGTTCGACACTTTCAAGTCATTTCTGTTGACATGTTTCAAAATTGGAAAATTTAATAGAAATAAATCCGGGATAAACATTTCAAGACAAATGTTCAAACTGTAGAGATAATGTTGAATTTGTTAGAAATTTATATAAATATATTTTTATTGGTTTAAATAGCCAAGCAATAAATATTTGGATATAGTTACAGGGTGTCTCATAAACCCGCGACACGTGTTGCATCAGAAATTGTATCCCTTCCATAAAAACTTGAGTGTTTGCAAACAAAAAAAATTGGAAAATTTACATTCAAAAGCAAAAAATTTTGGCACAATACATTAGCATGGAAAATTGACAGATTTTTTTTCTGGATCCTCCGCGTTTTCCCCTTCTGGTTGCTTCTTGTATAAATTTTTACTGTGATTCTTTAGAATTTGGATCAACAGCAGTAGGTAATGTGTGAAAGGCTGAACCTGATGTACGCACATCTTTTTTTCAGCTTCGGTAACTATGTAAGAATTCAGATTTTTGCAGGATCTTCTATAAATGAGTATTTTTCCAAAAAAAAAAAAAATCACATTTTCCTACATTTTTCTGTTCGTATAAGGAAAAGTGAGTAAAAATTGGAAATTCTGAATTTAAGAAAAAAAATCAAATCTAGTTAAGTTTTTCTAGATTTTTTTTTTCTTTGTTCTGTTTAAAGAAAAATTTGTAAAAAAAAAAGTATATTTTCTGCAGAATTATCACATTTACCTTACAGAAAATCCTGCAAAAATCTGCATTCTAAATCACAATGAAAATTTGTAGAAGAAACAACCACATGGGGAAAATGTGGATGATCCAAAAAGAATTTCCATCAATTTTCCATGCTTAGGTTTATTTTTTCGTACTTTTATTTATTTAAATTTTTTTTATTTTTAATTCATTTTTATTTAGGCCTATCGAGCGAAAACCACGAGACTTGAGACCCACCATAGGGAAGGCCCCTAGTGCGATCGCTTGTTCTCGGGGCCCTCACAAACCTTATTTTTGCTCACTTTGTGTCTTTAATGTCTTCGTTAATTAAATCTCCAATGAGGAAAAATCGGACATTAAAGCTAAGGTCGGCGTCAGAAGAATTTTTTTGGGGAATCATTCTGATAATTGTAATATGAGTGATACCTAATGTTTTTCAGTGTGTGCACCAAAAGGGCTGACATAATAGAGGATAATAATAATAGTGCATTCCCAGCTTGACTTGACCCCTGCCTCCATATATGATACATATGTTAATGGTGACCAGATCAAGACCGAGCCTCCGGATTAATGAAGAAACTGGCTTATGGGCAACTGTTTCAAATTTTGTTTTTAATGTTTCTGGGTCCTAGTGCCTGGTATGATGTCACACTTACATCACCTACAACAGATGCTAGATACTGTGATTTAAAACCTCTCCCTCTGGTGTATTTTTACTGAATTTGGAAATGTGTCAATAAATATGCTTCAGATGGCAAAGGTGTCTCCAATCCCAAGACGCATTATAAAAAAGAAGCCACTTGGGACCACAACCTGGTCAATGAGCGGCACTTTGTCCAGTCATCCACCAAATATGATGAGAAGCAATAAGGGTGCGATGGCACTCAGGTGCAGTGCAATGGTGCTACAGAGTGTCAGTGGAAAATGGGTGCCCCTATGTAGACAAAAACACAAGCAAGGACCAGGCACTCCCGAATCAAGGATGTGTTTTATTTACAACTGCTTTCGGCTGAACAGCCAGCCTTTCTCAAGCTTGAGAAGGGGGAAACTCCAGTGGTTATCACTGTAGGAGGTGGTATCAGGAACGAAAGTGAGGTATGAGAGGGCAAACCAGAGGTGTACTCAAAAAGGCGAGCTATGGTCAGTGCAGGTGGCAATAAAGGAGGTTGGGGGTTCACAATTTTGGGTCAGTACACTGATGGACAATGAGACTAAGGGAAATGGGAAACGCTAGAAAACTGTTTCATTTTTGGTGCAGTGATCTGTGGAACTGTCTTGGTTTATATAGTCAAGGACCTTAAAGGTATTTTCCCCCCAATGTAAGATGACATTGACGCAGAATGGCCACCCATGTGTGTCCATTCTGAGGCCTAGGAAAGACCTGAACACTTGGGTTCAGTTTGGTTCCAATGTCGTGGGGCAAAGGAAGGGATGATCGGCTTCTCCAAGGTAGATGGGGACTGGGAGCCCAGTTAGTCTGACCGTGTGAGTGCTGGCCGGGCAGACCAGCCACACTCAATGCTACCTGGCAGGATTACCTGCTGGACAGAGGCAGTCAAGTCCAACAACCAAGGGTGAACAGCGATGACCGGATCATGTCTATTCAGTTGTTTGTAACATAGGGGAATCCATTTAATGAGTTTAAATGAGTGTAGGTCTATACTAATTGTAGACTTTATGGACATTTAGGCTAGGGACAGATGAGCGCATTTTCTGCGGCCACCGTCAAAATGTACGTCGATGCGTGCGCACACATTTTTTCACGGAATACGCTTAAGTGGTCAGACGACCACAGTCGCACAGTCGCAGGTACTCACCAACGCAATTCTAGGGAAATCCGGCTGTTTGAACGTTATGTAGGCCGCACACTAGCAGCGTCTGACGTCTCCTAATCACGCACACACGCTGCCATGCGGCCGCAGCGCACTCTGTACGTCTGTAGCAGCGGTTTCACGTTCTGAGAAAAATGCGTTCATTTGCCGGTTGCGTGGTTTCGGCGCACTTTTGTACGCACGTACTGCGTATATTGGCCGTCATTGGCCGTTATGTGCTGCTACTGCCGCCGTGATTTAGTGCGCCTGCACGCGCGTTCCGACTGCCCCACTCTGACCCTAGCCTTAGGATATTATCATCCGTGAATAAATTTAATGGATTATGGGCCCACTTGAATCTCTGTATTCAAAGCTGTTTGGTGAATTATGTTGTGTTAAGGTTCCATTATTAGCGCATACAGTAGAGGTGACAAGGGGCATCCTCATCTTGTGCCATTTGTGATGGAAAAGGTCGTATAGACAAACCCTGTGTTGAGAACCTGATCCCAGGGTAAATAGTATAAGTTCAATGAGGAGCCCAATTTTAAGTAAGACCGAGAGCTGGCCTTTGGGTAGGGACCTGCGAACCTTCGATATTCGATTTGAATCGGCGGACGTATTTGATTCGGAAGTGACCCAATTGACTCGAAAATGTTTTGAGTCAATCGCTTTCTTTAATCTGAAGCTCCGGTATTGGGACTCTCGAAATCGGCAAACTGGAATCGTCAAAGTGCGACGAACGGGAAAAGCACTGAAATTTCAGTGCTTTGTGAATAACCCTTTATGTGTAATGGTCTTCTTGACGACCTGTAGGGCTGCCAGATCAACCATGTTCTCCCAGACACATTTCATTTATTCATGCTGATGGGCAGTGCATGAAAAATGCCACCCTGCAGCATGTATAATCCATTCACTGCGGGTAAGCGTAAGGAATCCTAGGTGACCTGCCTTGGTTTCTTTCTTGCAGCATATGAATTATACCTGTTGCAGGGCAGCACTTTTCCCTGTGCTCTCCCTCTGAACTAGTAGCATCCTTCCGGGAAAACATGGCCGAGCCTGAAACTAACTCCCACTGATCCTCCGTCAGTTCGGGGCTGGACTAAGGTTGCCAGGTCGGCCATGTTTTTCTGGAAGCATATAATTTATTCATGCTGAGGGGCAGTGCATGAAGAATGCCACCCTGCAGCATGTATAACTCATATGCTGCAGCTTACCAATACCAGGTGACCTGCCTTTCCTTCCTGCAGCATCTGCATTAGACATGGTGCAGGGCAGCACTTTATCCTCTGCATGAAATAGTAATATGTGTCTAGGAAAACATGGTGGGTTCCGGCAACCCTAGGCTGGACAAGGCTGCATTATTGGGGGGTAGGAAAAGCATATTTTATATTTTTATACTTATTTTAAAGAATTCAGTCAAGGTGGCCTGTCAGCAGTTGGGTGGGTTGGTTGTGTCTCCAGCACCAGGTGATGATTGTGGTCCCAGGTGTTTTCTCCATTACGCTGGATCTCCTCCTCTGTGAAGCTTCTCAGATCAGTTCCTTTGTGTCCCTTGACATCAAGATCTCTGCAGGAACATAGAAGATACAAAATCATAGCATCTCTCAACTACAACCACAAAAGACCCCACCAGGCATTGGGAGAACAAACCCAGAAAATGCATTGACCTCGATTTACTTGTGATTTGGGAAGAAATGTCACTCAAAGCCAAGTCTCCTGCTCTCCGGACACTTAGGAATAAAACTACACAAGGTATGTCCATATGGAAAGTGGGGTAGGGATGCTGGATCCACCAGGTTTTCCTGGACACACATTATTATTTATGCAGGTGGGCACTGCATGAAACATGACGCCCTTCCGCATGTAGACTCCATGTTCTGGAGGAATCCTGGATAGGGCTGCTAGGTTGACCATGTTCTCCTGGGCACATATTACCATTTCATGCAAAGAGAGAGCACAGAGAAAAGTGCTGCCCTGCAACTTGTATAATATGCTGCAGGAAGGAAATCGAGGTGGGTCACCTGGGATTCCTTACCTACAATATATGGACTATACATGCTGCAGGGTGGCATTATTCATTCACTGCCCATCAGCATGAATGAATGTGTCCATGAAAAGTAAGCCTGGTCGAACTGGCACCCCTGAGCCGGAGCCACAATGTTTTCCTGGACACACTGCTTCTTGAAGCCACTTGGAACATGAAAGTTGCTGCCCGGCAGTGTGTAGAATTCATATGTTGCAGGAGAAAATTCGACTCCCTTCGACTGTCCCTTTTTAAGATTCCGCCGTGATAAAGTGATGTGGGATCGAATTCTTGCAGTATATGAATTATGCATACTGCAGGGAAGTACTTTTTCTGTGCCTCTCTTCAGCACAGTAGGATTGGCGCGTTGTGTCTGCTGGGAGGCATGGTGGGTAGGGTTGTCAGATCAGCCATATTTTCCTGCACGCATATAACATATTCATGCTGATGGGCCTTGCATGAAAATGTCACCCCGCAGCATGTATAATCCATGCGCTGCCGGTAAATCAAGGATGAATCCCAGGTGCCCTGCCTTGATTACTTTCTTGCAGCATATGAATTATACCCATACAGCGGTGGCTAAGGCTTAACTTTGGCGAACTAAAGTGGATTTTGTATTTGGGGACATGAAGCCGGAGTTTGCCTTGGGTTATGCACCTAGGGTTGCCAGATCGGCCATGTTTTCTATGAACTTTATTGTTGTTTTACTCTCCTGAGATGCCTCATGCTCCATGCCGGTTTTATCCAGATCCTTGCTACCTCTCCCTGAAGCTGGTGGACTCTAGCTATGCAAACTTCGCCCTTGGAACTGGAGGAAGTCCGCTCTGGAACTGCACCCTTTTCTTTCCTGCCATACAGCCAGGGGTGTTCCTTTCTTTGTTGGACCAGATCTTGTGTACGGTGTAGAGAGGTTGTTTTGATGCCAGGGCATGTTCTACCCTTGTTGGGCTGTCCATCCCCTGTGTGTTTTGTCCCATTGGTACTCCTGTTCGTTATTACTTGGTTATTCAATGCTGTGTGGTTATGTAAGCATGCTTGTTCCCTGTTGCATCATTCTGTTTTTGTTACACCCTCGGGGTCAACTAGAGGGCAGTGGGAAAGGATGATGACATTTTGCAGAAAGCGCACTTGAAGTAGGGAATATTCTTGTGGCTGTGCTGTTGGTGTAATTGTGCTGCCACCTAGTAGTAGCTTTCTACTCCTGCTGTGTGAGGTGCTCAACATAAGAGGAGGTACTTTCCTGGAAACTCTCATTAATTTTCTTTTCAATGATGAAAACCTTGGGTTTTGGGTCTGTATGAATTACCCTGTATAATTTCCAGAGAAATATGTATATTGAAGCAGGCACGCTTTTAGTAGCTCCTGGATGGCTTGAAACAACCAAGAATGGACAGCTGTCCCACAAATCCACTGGAAACAAACAGGCTAGTCGCAATATCAGGGATACGATGAGCTAGAAAAAAACTGACGAATAGAGTCAACATGTTGTAGTCCTTGTTTGATAAACGATCGCTTTATGATCCTGGCAGAGTGACCAGCCAGCCTTCGTTTTTGTTCTTTTATCTCTACCAAGCTTTGAATCGTGACCAAGCTTGGAACAGCCTGAAAGAAACCCCAGAAAAAAATTCAAAGAAGGTTCAACACCAAATGGAACAATTGACGCATAGAACGTTATCGCTTATGTAATCCAGTTTTATGACTCTATTTTGGGTGGTCCGTGCCATCATGTCATGTTCCTCCAAGAACCGTCTAGTGAGTAAAAGTATGTGAAGGGGAAGGGGTAGTACAGTGGAGGCGCTAGTGGAGTGTATATATTTTATATTTGTGCAGCCGACAGGGATTATAACACAAAACCTCGACAGAAATGTGCAAATAACAATAGGACAAAAGAGAAGGGATCCTAGTGGCGCAGTCTCTGAGAGTGATCTATATGGGGCGGGTACAGGTTAGGTATAGTAATCCCACTAATCCAATAAGTGCACGGTCAAAAAGACCACTAGAGTGCTGCTATGGATAGAGCTATATGCAGTGGTAACACTGTGCAAAAAAAGTGGGTTAATGTCCTGTTATATACAAATTGTATACAATGTGCAAAGTGGCAATAAGTGTCCTCATACAGTCAAGAAAAAAGCATAAAAAGTGCAAATGCGAAAAAAATGGAGATGTGCATGTGGAAAAAAGTCTCTCAAAAAAGTCTTGTTTTTCAGTTCGCTTGTGAAGGCAGAAAAAAATGAAGACAGAATTATTTTTTTCTCCGACTGTATGTTCTGTGTTGAAGACAGAAAAAGTCTGGTAGAGTCTCCGCTGGGGTAGTCTAGAGGCTTTGGGCGAAATCCTGGAGTGCTGTCCTCACCTGGGTCCTATGTAGACTCCCAGTTCCCAAAAAAATGGGAAGAAGGGGGAGAGGGGTAGAGGGGAAACAAAAAAAGAAAGAAAAATGGTGCAGTATTGATTGGTAAAGGGTTAAGTGCCCAATGACAAGGGAACACTTACAATATGGAGAGCCTCTCGTACCGGCTCTGGTGTGGAATGCCTTGGGCCTAATCGAGGGTGGCCTCTGCCCTTCTTTAAAGTTATTCTAGGGTGGCCTTCGCCTTTCCTCTAATGCTTCCTCGATCGTCTCAAATACAAAGAGAAGGGATCTTCATAGCGCAATATGCAGCCAATGTTGAAATAAGGTAAGTAATGGTCAAAACAAACTCACCGATGTTGGAGCCTTAGGTTCCAGGCTCAACTTGTGGGCATATGGTACTGCTTATTACGGTGGGTACCTGCACCCCTTTTAACGGCAGACGGTCTTCTTGTAAGGAGAAAAAGGGGAGACAGGGTATATGGAGAATACGCTGTATAATAAAGGTTCTCAGGCGGATGCAGATAGATAAAAAGGTTTATTAATTAAAAAGCAAGGTAAGGGGGTATCACAAATATGGGATACACGTTTCGGCTGTCAAATAAAAGCCTTCCTCAGTCCAGGTGCAGGATGGTTTAAAAAAATGGGGGATATGGAGCACTCCACGTGTCTGTGTTTATGTAGTAGACCCTGGGCATTGATTTCCGGAGTTACTTCCGGGTTCGCGGGTGTTGCGGTCACGTGGTACGTGCCGCGTCATCACGCTGCGTCGCGGCCATTTTGGGCGTGCGTTCCATTGGGCAATTACGTGCGTTCCATACAGTTTTATGCTGCAGCCTTAGCGGCAGTGTAGCGGAAAGGTAAAGCCAATTCCTCTATTGCTGAGGAAGTGGTCCTGGGACATATGGAGACACTTGCAAGTGGCAGTCAAAAGAGAAAAAAGGGGGCAGTCAGTGCAATGCATGTGGGTCAGTGACCAAAGCGCTGCACCAATAGGGAGATAGTGCAGGTGGTGTGGCTGTATGAGAGCATAAAAGAGCCATGAATATGTGCAATATAAAATATGTCCCAGTAGGGAGGGCAATGATATGGCATTAAAAACAATGAAATGCCACAGATGGATTAAAAAGCAACATATTGTAAGGCACAATGTGAAAAATATTAATGTAGACTAAAAAGAGATGGGCTAGTAGGTCGTAAAAACAGAATGACATGTTGATAAGGAGGCATTATTAAAAATGCCAAAAAACATAAAAATGGCATGTCATAAAAGGACGTAGTGTGACAAATTATAAAATAGATGAGCTTAAAAAGGTCATAAAACCGGAATAACAGACGGATAAAAAGGGCATGATACAACGGCTGGCACTAACCATTGCCCTCCCTACTGGGACATATTTTATATTGCACATATTCATGGCTCTTTTATGCTCTCATACAGCCACACCACCTGCACTATCTCCCTATTGGTGCAGCGCTGTGGTCACTGACCCACATGCATTGCACTGACTGCCCCCTTTTTTCTCTTTTGACTGCCACTTGCAAGTGTCTCCATATGTCCCAGGACCACTTCCTCAGCAATAGAGGAATTGGCTTTACCTTTCCGCTACACTGCCGCTAAGGCTGCAGCATAAAACTGTATGGAACGCACGTAATTGCCCAATGGAACGCACGCCCAAAATGGCCGCGACGCAGCGTGATGACGCGGCACGTACCACGTGACCGCAACACCCGCGAACCCGGAAGTAACTCCGGAAATCAATGCCCAGCGTCTACTACATAAACACAGACACGTGGAGTGCTCCATATCCCCCATTTTTTTAAACCATCCTGCACCTGGACTGAGGAAGGCTTTTATTTGACAGCCGAAACGCGTATCCCATATTTGTGATACCCCCTTACCTTTCTTTTTAATTAATAAACCTTTTTATCTATCTGCATCCGCCTGAGAACCTTTATTATACAGCGTATTCTCCATATACCCTGTCTCCCCTTTTTCTCCTTACAAGAAGACCGTCTGCCGTTAAAAGGGGTGCAGGTACCCACCGTAATAAGCAGTACCATATGCCCACAAGTTGAGCCTGGAACCTAAGGCTCCAACATTGGTGAGTTTGTTTTGACCATTACTTACCTTATTTCAACATTGGCTGCATATTGCGCTATGAAGATCCCTTCTCTTTGTATTTGAGACGATCGAGGAAGCATTAGAGGAAAGGCGAAGGCCACCCTAGAATAACTTTAAAGCAGGGCAGAGGCCACCCTCGATTAGGCCCAAGGCATTCCACACCAGAGCCGGTACGAGAGGCTCTACATATTGTAAGTGTTCCCTTGTCATTGGGCACTTAACCCTTTACCAATCAATACTGCACCATTTTTCTTTCTTTTTTTGTTTCCCCTCTACCCCTCTCCCCCTTCTTCCCATTTTTTTGGGAACTGGGAGTCTACATAGGACCCAGGTGAGGACAGCACTCCAGGATTTCACCCAAAGCCTCTAGACTACCCCAGCGGAGACTCTACCAGACTTTTTCTGTCTTCAACACAGAACATACAGTCGGAGAAAAAAAAAATTTCTGTCTTCATTTTTTTCTGCCTTCACAAGCGAACTGAAAAAACGAGACTTTTTTGAGAGACTTTTTTCCACATGCACTTATACATGCACATCTCCCTTTTTTTCCGCATTTGCACTTTTTATGCTTTTTTCTTGACTGTGAGGACACTTATTGCCACTTTGCACATTGTATACAATTTGTATATAACAGGACATTAACCCCCTTTTTTTGCACAGTGTTACCACTGCATATAGCTCTATCCATAGCAGCACTCTAGTGGTCTTTTTGACCGTGCACTTATTGGATTAGTGGTATTACTATACCTAACCTGTACCCGCCCCATATAGATCACTCTCAGAGACTGCGCCACTAGGATCCCTTCTCTTTTGTCCTAAAAGTATGTGAAGGCCCTGAGATTGGGCAACGTAATGAGGTTTGTGAGTGTCCCGAGAACAGGCAACAGCATAAGTAGTCTGCCCTACTGTAGGTCCCTGCTCAGGTCTCACAAGACTTTAGCTCGATGATTCCACTACATCGGAGGCTGAACCATATGCAAATCAGTCTGCTGTCACCCAGAAAAGGTGTCCAGAACTGAACCATGGCAAGTAAAGACCTAAAGGGAAGGTCGATGGCAGGTGTGGGCAGCCTTGGTCTTCCAGAGGTTTTGGAACTACATCTCCATTGATGCTCAGGTACGTATTAGTTTGGCTGAGCCACGTGAGAAATGTAGTAGTTGCAAAACATCTGGAGGGCTGCTGTTGTGCACCCCCCCCCCCCAGTCTATAGTGACCAGGTCCTGATATTCACAAGCCATTAAAAGACCAACTTTATGTTCTCATTTAATCATTTCCCCCCCCTAAACTCTTGATTTTTATCGAGTGTGATGGGTCTTGGTCTATGAGCTCGGTGACATAGTTTTCCAGAAAGCTATCATTATTTGAGCCAATGTTTTGAATCCATTTTGTAAACCCTTGATGTGACCTTTAAACAGCCAGTAGTTTTGTGTTGTCCCATCAAGACATCAAAGTCTTCTTCACGTGACCTTAATG
The DNA here is from genome assembly GCA_009667805.1 of Leptobrachium leishanense. Taxonomy (NCBI): domain Eukaryota; kingdom Metazoa; phylum Chordata; class Amphibia; order Anura; family Megophryidae; genus Leptobrachium; species Leptobrachium leishanense. The sequence goes on from CM019075.1 coordinate 75,843,599, forward strand.
ATTTTTTTTAGAGGACTTTTCCCGGGACAGTCGTTAAGTTAATATTTTTCTAATGGGTTCCTTTTTTTTTTTTTTTTTTATTTGATCTGTTGATCCTTAGCTTTCCGCGGATCCTCAAAGCTGTTTTCCTGGTCTGGGAAGGCTGGCCATTATGCTGATAGTGGGATATCACGAAAAAATTCCACCATTTTTTTATTTTTTATTATTTTTTTTTCAAAACAAGAGAAAATTAAACAGAAATAATTCAACTCTCAAGTATCCAGATCAAGCATGGAAACAAATCAGATGTGTCTGCTACAGTCGTAATGTTGTCAGCGTCCAGTGTAAGCAAACTAAAAGGAACCAAAATGTATCACATCCTCCATGACAGGTTCTCGGCAGATGTACTGAAAGCGAACCAATACATGTCAGAGAAGTCTTTGAACAAAAAAGGCATTTGGTCATGTAAACACGACTTCCTCGAATGGTCGTAGTTGAGGACATTCTGGTGTTGTGTATCCAAAAAGAGAGACCCTGCACCAAGCTGCAACACAATGTAGATGGAACCAACCCAAAGTAAAAGACAATGAAAGCAAAGAGGATCCGGTCACTCCAGCGGTGGTTCAAGGTTTTATTGGAGCACCCCAAACGGCAACGTTTCAGCTGTAGAACAGCCAAAACATTGATGCTTGGGAGCTCCATTAAAGCCTTGAACCACCACTGGAGTGACTGGATCCTCTTTGCTTTCATTGTCCTGATGATGTGCTCCACAGTCCTTGAGTGTTGTGTCCATTTTTTGGGGGGTTTTGTTTGTGGGCTGGAATGTGTGAACGTTTGATGTTCAGGATGGCTGATTCTACATGATGAGGTTTTGTGAAAGGTATGGAGGGAATTCTTGTGTGTGCAGGTGTTGTTTTTCTGAGTTGATGTGTCAGGAATGGATTAGACTTGTGTCTCTACGTAAACCGTGCACATATCGAGGAGAGTCTGGTCCCCTGCCATTCCCCCCCCCCCTTCTACCAAAGGATTGGTTGAATACTCTGATACCAGGGGTCCACCTTTTTTGTTATTAACCCCTTAATTTAAAATGGATCCGTAACAAGCCTTGAAATGCCAGGTTGTCGGGTTGCTGGCAACCTGAAGCTATCGGCTCAGGCAGGATCCCGAAGGTTTTAGTGACTCTGGGAGGAAGCACGTCTTATTTTATTTCTTTTTAGACAGATACAAAGAACACCAACTTTTTTTGTCATGAGCTCAGAATCCCTGGTACTCTATCTCCTAGACATGTGCGATTCGGGTGGGATAGAGTCGAAATTCGGACGAATAAACAAATTCAGCAAAATAATATTATTTTTTGGATAGATCGATATCTGAATAAAAAATATGAAATAAACTAATGGAATATATGAATAATTAATGCTGCCTGAATATTGTGTGACTGTGACAGGCGCAGTGGTGCTCACACAGGAGTAACGAGGTTGAGATCTTTTTTGGACTGAAATATCTGCTTGTTGTTTACACAATGCTTGGTATACACAGACTTATACTCTAAAGACAGGGAGTATGAGAAAACGGAGTTGCTACTAAGCACTAAAGGTTTCAAGACCGATAAACAACTTCGAGCACGTTCAGAAACACAGACTGCAGACAGTAAATGAATTGTACAGACTGCAGGGCAGTCAGGAAATGTGCAGATTTAACTTTTTCTGAAACTAGAGCAGGTCAATGGTACCTTTATGATATTCAGAGGTGGCTGACACACATAGGGGTCTATCGCGTGTACAGTTTCGAGTATACTTGGTGGTTTGAACACCATAAACATCGGCTGAATATAAACAGTATTTTACGATCGTGGTTTTCACATAAGTTTGTGGCAAAGAAACATGAGCCCTTGGTTGGGTATAGTAACCTAATGAGGCCACAGACGATGCCCCAAAACGAGAAGGGACGAAACCGCAGTAACAAGGGAAAGTCCCAGCGGCAAACACACAGGGTTATTCAGAGAGCGTGAAAAGCAGGAGAATGACTGGAGAATGAAAAATTCTAGGTCAAAATAGCCGATTTGGAAAGTGAGATGAAAGGGAGAATTTTTCTGGTTTGGCTATTTTGACCTAGAATTTTTCATTCTCCAGCTATTCTCCAGTCATTCTCCTGCTTTTCACGCTCTCTGAATAACCCTGATGGGGTTAAACCACTGAAGCACAACACAGGCGATCGCAAATCGAGCAGCAACAGAATGGTCAAATACAAGCTGGAGCAGGGATCGTATCCAGAAATGGGTTGGCAATAGTAAGAATCAGCTTTGCAACGCAACAGAACTCCACATCAGGGCGACTGTTACATCCTCAGCCCCCACTGTGCCCCCTGGGGGGTCTGAGCAAGAAGGGGGACCGCTGGCTGGCCGCCAGGTGCCAGCACTTTCTGCTGGCAGATCGGCATCTGAGGAGGTGGGGTCAGGTGTGGTTACCAAGAGCCGCCGGCTTTAAAACAGGGCTCGAGGAGTTGCCTCGCCGCCCTGTTGTGGAGTTTACTTCACGCACCGCTACTTCCTGAATCTGTTTGAATCCACTGTGACGACCCTGCTTTGTATGAGATTCCTGCTCCTGTTATTTGACCCGGCTTGGCTTTGACTACTCTCTCTCTATCGTGTATATTACGCTGTTTGCGTGTTTTAGTGATTTACCCCATGTTGGTTGCTGGGTTGATCGCTCGCTGTTTGGGTCCTGTCCCATCACGTTTAGGGGTATCGTTTGTAAACCTCCGGGGTCCCTTTACCCAGGCTACTATTCACCCTTTTTGGGTGAGAGCAGGCTGATTTGCATATGGAGCATTCATCCCTGTAATGTCACATACAAGCTAAAACCTTGTGAGACCTGAGCGAGCCCCACCGTAGAGCAGGCCATTAGTGCCGTTGCTCGTTCTCCGGACCCTCACAAACCCCTCTTATCCTCACTATTAGTCTACAGGGTTATCCAGACGTGGACCCCTTGCTTGGTGTGCCTAGATGGGTGTCAGCTATACCCTCCTGACGAGGCCCAAGAAGGCCGAAACGATCGTCGGGGGTTGCTGCACCTCTTGTGCAGGGATGACGTTCTTGGCAATCAGCACTGGCCACCCTTTTTGGGTGAGAGCAGCCTGATTTGCATATGGAGCATTCATCCCTGTAATGGCACATACAAGCAAAAACCTTGTGAGACCTGAGCGGGCCCCCACCGTAAAGCAGGCCATTAGTGCCGTTGCTCGTTCTCAGGACCCTCACAAATCCCTCTTCTCCTCACTACTATTCATGTTACTGTTTTTGCTAAGACCACGATAACAAACGATTGTTTATTTCTGTTTAATGTTCTTTCTAATCGCATCTCTGTACATATTAGCAATAACAATCCTGTATGCAAGCCAGTACCTTCCAAGTATTTACCAGAACGATTGGTTTATGCATCCCTGACTGCCCTGCACCTTGAATACTTCCTGGACTGTCGTCCCATATATTGTGTTTCTGAGCGTGTCCTAGGCTTTCTGTCGGTCTCGAAACCCTCGGAGCCTAAAGGCAATTCAGCTAGTCCTTTGAGTCCCCTGGCTCTTGAGTTACAACCTTTATTTTATGCAATTTCTGTGTTAATCAAAGTATTGTTGCCCTTAAAGATCTCAACTCCGCTACTCTTGGAAGCGATATAGCTACCGTTACAGCAATGAGGCAACTCCTCGTGCCCTGCTTTAAACCCTGCGGCTCCTCGTGACCATGCCAGGCCCCACCCCCTCAGAGGCCGCTTGGCCATTACAAGGTGCTGGCAAACAACCAGTCAGTGGCACCGAACCTTGCCCAGACCCCCCAGGCAGCACAGCAGGGGCTGAGGATGTAACAGTGACAATCACAACTCCTCAATACCATGGAGAGGCTTTTACGAGGTTGTGCCGCGGTATCAAACAATCTCTAAGCCAATTTACACAGTGGAGCCTCGTGTAGGCTCTTGCCCAAGTGAGTGTATACGACCCATTTATACTGATCTACACCTTTTATTGCTGCTCTTGCCTTCGGGTCAAGATTTGGACGCTTTCTGCAACTGCAGCTTGACAAAACGGTTTTTGCCAAAACGTTGCTGTGGTCTTGTCTTGACCAATAAACCTATCAAGTTCTTCTTTCACTCTATGGATATCTCCATGGTGGTCATCATCCCATGGATCATGGTGACACCTGCCTGACCTTGCAAAATGGGAGTGTTGCTCTACATTGTGGAATTGCTTGAAATCACTGGAGGGTGATGGGACAAGAATAACTGAAGGCCCATTCTGGCTTGACACAATGTGTTTTTGAGCTCCTGGGGCTGTATCCACCATATTTGTGACTGGTTAAACCATGGTATTTTCTGTTCTTTTTGGCTACGGTTTCCTTCATATAATATCAATTTATCCAAATTACTGCGTAGACGTTTTAAAGGTATCGGTTTTCCACTATCTCTACCACCTTGTGCCACTCCACTTTGTGGCTTTTTGGTGTATTTTGAGTGTGTCGCTTGGAGGTAGAGGCAGCACGATTTAGGGTGGTGAGCGTTGGTGTGGTTGTGGAAAAGCTAAAGTAAAAAAATGTTACATTGGCTATAATACACTTGCCTAACATCATGGCTTGTACACGATTCCGGTTGTCCTACACAGAGGAACACGTATTTAGATGTTGTTATACAATGACCACGATTGCTTCTAGATGTACAGTAAAGGTTACATTGTATTGATATATATCCAAGGAAGATTCCAGGCATTCCGGCCATTGTCACAGTTTTAGTTTACGTTTTCTGTTCTGTATCAAAAAATAACCCATAAGATCAGTTGCCCAACGTGTGAGTATCTGCTCCAGACAATGAGGAAGAGAACAATTTTACGGAAAGGAAGTGTCGATTGTGTCACTCTGACCCCTTTCCACCTCCTTTCCTTCCTCTTGGCGAAGAAAAATAAAATGCTAAAGTGTGCACTTAGGCTAGGGTCAGACGAAAGCATTTTTCCCCGCGAACGTGAAAAAGTGCGTCCGAACGCATTGACGTATTTTTTCACGGAATGCGCAAAAACGGTCAGACGACGCGCATTTTCGGGCGTGATTTTGTACGGATCGTCAATAAAACTCTTTTTGCATCTGGACGTTATGTAGGCCGGACATTAGCAGCGTCTGACATCTCCTAATCACGCACACACGCCGCTATGCCGCAGCTGCGCACTCAGTACGTCAGTACTAGCGGTTCAGCATTCTCAGAAAAATGCGTTCAAATTCCACTTGCGTTGCACGGCCGGACTTTTGTGCGGCCGTACATCGTATATTGGCCGTCATTGCCCGTCATCTGCTGCTAGTGCGGCCGTAATGATGTGCGCCAGAACGCACGTTAAAAGTGCGCTGGTCTGACCCCAGCCTTAGACGTTAGAAACATGGACGATGCACGTCTGATCTCTAAACTCACGAAAAGGTTACAGGTCGACCGGCCGAAGAAATCCGGGTGAATCCAACTGGACAGGCTCCTTATCAAGTTATGTCCTGATTACTCACTTTCGGTGCATTTTTGGGCTTTAAGTCACTGTAATAGACCCAACTCTTGAACTCTGCCAGAGATAAAGTGCACTTCTTTCCTCCTCTTGTACTCAGTGTTCCCTGTGGGTCCCGTCCCCCCATGCGAGTGATCCAGACAGGAAATATTTGGAAAGCGCTCCACAGAGAGGACTCTCACACCCTGCAGCTTGTTGAAGAATCGAAAGTCTAAACTCATTCAATTCAAATAAGCTTTATTGGCAGGACCAAATACATTTTAGTATTGCCAAAGCACATGGGGAGGTTCTATGGGATGGGGGGGGGGTAGTGGGACATATATGGGGAGAATGGGCAAGCCACATTCTGCCGTAGTTGCAAAATTCCACATAGGATTGTGTATGAAGAGTGCTTAATATTAACATGGGGCCTAATCAAGCTTCAGCTCCAGGCCACAAAAGGGCCAAGTGAAACTGCTTCAGGGTTTCCAAAAGAGGGACGACCAACATGCTCAGAATGGAACCAAGGCTCTATGAGGTTTATGAGAATGGAATGGACTTTTGGGTTCAGGATGTACAACTTAGGTGTGAGTGATGGAACTGAAATCCACCAAAACCCTCAGTTCTGTGTTCCAGTCATCTCTCACGTCTGGGGAATGATCTATAATTTTTAACATAAAAGAAACTTTAGAGCGGAGGTCACGAGCCTTGGCCCTTCAGAAGTCTTGGACATACACCTCCCATGATGCTCAGTCACTCATTAGGTTGGCTTAGCCTCTCATGAAATGTAGTTTCAAAACCTCTAGAGCACTGAGTTTGCCGACCGCCTGCTTTTAGAGTGAAAGTCGAAATGAGATTATCTGCTCTTCTTTTGAACAACAGTGGTGGAGCTGTGGTCCTATTCGACCCCCCCCCCTTGACTATAGAAATCCTTGGTCACTAATACTGAGAGTCTGTCATATATTGGTTGTGAATTCACAAGTACATAGACTGGCTTGTTGGGAGCCTTGATAACCTGTTACTTCTCAGAGGTAGGTAGGCTGTTTTCGATTTATGGGGTTACGGTTGGGAGTAGAACATGGATGGTTTTGGTAGGGAGGGCTGGACGTATGGTGTATTTTTGTTTGGTTAGGCTAGGGTCAGATGAACGCAGTATTAACGTGCGTTTAGCTGCACTGAATCACGGCCGTGCTAGCAGCAAATGGCGTCCAATGCCGGGTAACATACGAAGAACGGCCGCAAAAAAGTGCGGCCGTGCAACACAAGTGGCAAACTAACGCATTTTTTCGAAAACGTCAAACCGCTAGCACTGACGTACAGAGTGTGCTGCGTCCGCATAGCGGCATGTGTGCGTGATTAGGAGACGTCAGACGCTACTCATGTCCGGCCAACATAACGTCCAGACACAAAAATTTCCTGGTTTGGATCCGTATGAAATCACGGCCGAAATTGCGCATCGTATGACCGCTATCGTGTATTCCGTGAAAAAATCTGTCCGTTCGGACGCACTTTTTGACGGTCGATGCGAAAAATGCGTTCATCTGACCCTAGCCTTATTCGGCTGTGTTTGCCATGTACCCTTAAGTGACTTTGAAAGGCAGGGAGTTGCTGAAATGCTACTGGATGAACAGAAACGCCCCCTTGGTGCAGGAATTTACTTTGTCTTCCAAAAATGGACATTGTGCGTACCCAAAAACAATCCAGTAAGGGACCGTAGCCAGGGGCAATACTATTGCCCAAAAAGGGGTGAGGATTGTTGCCATCAGAGGCGCGTCTCGCACCTCCCTACAGATTTGTGCCAAGTGGAGAGAGAAGGGAAGAATTTCCAAAACGATAAATTTTTCGTTTTTCAAGAAAATGTATATTTTATCCCGTTTCTCGCATCCCGTGTGTCATTGTTTTAGAATAATCGTACGGTTACCAGAATTCTAAATTTGTGACAAAACAAACGGCCAAATCATTTATCCAGCAAGCTTTGATCGGTTATTTATAAAGCTATGAAAAACAATTCGTCCAGCAATCAGGAAAGGCTGACCTCACTTCATTTCCTCATCTAGAATCGGCGCAGGTTCTCGTGTCAAATGATTTTTCTCCCTTGTTTAAGATTCCTAAGATGACAATCTAGATATTGAGTAAATGGGATGCTTTTAGGGAGTCGTTCTAACTAATCACTGGCTTCTGGGTCCATTTCAAAGGCTTCCTCAAGACAATCCTTTGAATTAAAATCGTACTTTGCTTGGTAAACAAGCTTATAGGACGGGAGAATGAGATCAGATTGAAATTGTCCGAGTTACACGAAGCCATGACCACCAACTGGCCAATATTATGCAGAATTGGGCCTATTGCTACTCTACATACTAAGTTACATTTTTGCCAGTGATTGAATGGAGTCCATGCGCAAGATGCAGCCTTGTCCATCTTCATCCACTTGGAAGTTCCCCTGGTCTGATCTTTTTGTTATGACGCGTATAAACGCCTGCTTTGCCCATTGATTGGATGGAATGTATAATGGGAGATTGACATAAGGGATGACTTCTGCTCGTCCTCTACCAAATCGCAAGCCAAGCTTGAGAGAGGCCAGTTACAAAACCTTTGAGTGCCGAATAAGCGGTCCTTCCACCATCTGGAGTGCCGGGTCCCTTTTTTATGTTCTTCTAAGTGTTCTTGGAGTTGGCGTCCCTAGCTCCCTGAGCATTGTATACCCAGATGTCCTGGCCTGTGTTACTCCAACCCTGCTGTCCAGTTTGGCACTAAACACAAATCAAACATTTCTGTAAATCTAGGCTGTTCTTTGCAAACATTGTAATTAATATGTGAATGTAGAAGAACCATCTCCTCTGTATGGGTTCCTCTAAATCAGTGTTTCCCAAACCTGTCCTCGAGTCGGGACCCTCATCCAGGCCAGAGTTTGCAGATCACCTTGGGGAAATGCAGACTGAATCCTGCAATCACTGAGCAGCAAATCATATCACCTGCGCTGTGCTTCGGATATCTGGAAAACCTGGTGAGGCGGAGGGTCCTGAGGACAGGTTTGGGAAACGATGCTCTAAATCAACCAGCTATAGGGCAATCTTTTATGGAGTTGTACATCGTAGCTCTGTTTCATGTGATTATCCATATTTGTATATACCCAAATAATATCTGCCTATATCTAGCTGTTTGACTCCTCGTTTCTCTGGGATCCCCCCCCCCAGACGAGCCATACAGTAAATGTTCAGTAGGATGTATGAACCAGCCGTGTCAACCACACTATGTTTAGGAAAGGAAACGGGGAAAGCTCCTGAACATTGTTTTGTATACCGTAAATCTGAGAAGAGTGTTGGCAGAAACTTCCCAGAAAGCCACATACTCCACGTAACTGGAACAATCACTGAATCCTGACATGTCTAAAAATGGGAAGGTGACCTGTTCACTCAAGTCTGCGACTCAGTGGCACTTTGTTGTTGATGACACATGGCTTCCAGAAATCCTAGAATGACTGGTGAGCAGGGCTGCCATCAGAAATCTTGGTGCCCCCTGAGGAGGAACTACTCCCCCTCTTCTTCTCTTCGGACACTTGCTTACTTCCAATACTGGGGTCCCCCGACCCTACGACTTAATTCCTTATGGATATACCAGGCTCCAAGACTAGGGTCTCCAGACCACCACGTGATTGACCTTATTTGGATGTTACGACCATTGTTTACACTGAATGCAAGAACGTTAAATGTTTCATGTAGATGAATCAACGTTGTTGTTCGCCGATGTGACTGATAAATCGCCGATGTGACTGATAAATCCAGGTAAAGTATCCATGTAATTGGGCAGACTAGATGGGCCGAAAGGTTCTTATCTGCCGACATTTTTCTATGTTTCTATGACTGAGTGTTCTGGGCCGATTTCCACTTGCTCACTAACGTCAGATCACCCCAAAGAAAAAGGTTGAGTGGTCTTCGGTCTGGAGATCTAGGAGGAACCTTGCTGTCCAAAGTGTGGTGGGGCGCTTTTTTTTTTCTTTAGCAGCCCTTTTAGACCGGCAAAAAAAGATGGAGACCCAAAAGGTGGACAAGCATGCCTGATATCCAACCATTTGCCCACTGTTGTAGGGTTAAGGTAACACCTGGCATAGACTACGCCAGAAGCCATAAGCCCCAACACCCTTTAACCCAAATGGCTTTGATTGGTTATGCTTTTATACCAGAAATGAGAGCATGTGAGGTAACGAGTAATGTTTTGTGGTAGGACAGTGGAGACTAGGTTCGGTTGAGGGAATATTTAGCCAGTGGAGCAGGTGTTAGGGGTATTTATTTATGTGGAGCACCACTTTATTCTGTCCACTTAATTCCTCTGAAGGCTCCCATGTCCTCGGCTACAACATGGTGTCCTGTCCAAAAAAGGTCCTAATGATTTTTCGTTCTACACCTTCTAGTGGCAAGAATGCCCTTGAGCCACTGAGCTGTCTAGATGTTTCCCCACTGCCTCCACCCAGGACATACCTGTAAATGAGCGAAATCTCAATGTATCCATCCTGGTAAAATACTTTATAAATAAATGATGCAGTTTTCCACTGAAGGTCACAACACTTCAGAATTTTTTTGAATAGAGGAAGGTTTCTGAGACCTGCTTCGAAATCTTGAATTCTTGTGCACGTGTTGCTATTCAGAGCTGGTTATGGAACATTTTTATTTGGCTTGGTTTCTGAATCCAGGAAAAACAAATCCAGGAGTTCTGTTCTCATCGACCCCCCCCCCCCCCGCCACCAGACACACTCCCTGGAAGCGTCTAATTATTATTTCAGATGCTTCTTGTTTTCTTCCAAAATAACAACGCACAACAGAGTTTTAAAGGAGAAACCTATAACAACCATTCCCTGCGAAGCAATTTCTGAAAACCTTATAAAGCCAAATGGCTACTTCTTTTATTCTACACAAAAACCCAACTGGTGGCACCCTTGACTTCATGGGATCGAGATACAGAAGGCTGGATTTAGATGGAGGAAAGACTAGGAACTCTGGATTGGAAAGGATGAGTTTTAAGACCTAGCGGTCATCCGTTTAGACACAGCAGACAAACCGGTGGTGAGAGAAGAGCTAAATGTAGAAGTGATATTGAAACCCAGGAAACTAGAGTGGTGGTATAAATTGAGGAGACTCTGAACAGTGCCTTGAGGTACTGGGGTAAGAGTAATCCAAATGGAACCATAAGGAAGCAATGGCATAGATTATGAGGGTTGAAGAGAGGAATGTGTGGTCAACAAGTGTCAGATTGGGTTACTGGAGTACAGGATGCGGAGTAAGCCAGTAGAAGAGGGCTTGAACTTCGATAAGGGTATTGCCAATAGGGTGAAGGGTGCAGGCATAAGGTATCCGGAGACTTGTAGCTGTACCATCAAACCTGACCGATCGAGTGTAGGTGGCTGGATTACAAGGTCGAGGTGCTGAACAATGGTCGTGGGATGAAGCTGAGGTCTGGTACACGGGAGAACTGGTAGAAGGCACAGGATAACCGAGCAATGAATCCATGGCAGGTTGGGATTTAAATAGGGTATCTTGTGCAAAGTTCACCAATCAGGGAGTGGTGTTATGTGGTTGCCTGGGGAGATTGGAAAGTGTCTTTCATGCCCACCAAGCGGATTGGCTGGGGCTCTGACATCTGGTTTGTGGGTACCATCTTGGATTTGCAATGCGGGAGGCCTGGAGTTCCTGGAGACAGAACAGACAGTGCAGAGAGAAGCCCAGGGAGTGATGCAGCTGGGCTGAGGAGGCTGCAAGGGGAATCCTGTCCTAGAGGGACCCAGCGCCGGTGGAGTTCCTGGGAGACGGATGAGTGATCGGCAGGGTAAGGAGCTGGCTGGGGGGGGGGGTGAGTGGCCAAATGTGCCACCAAAACATCGAATGAGCAGAGTAGTGACTTTATTGGCTTTGGCTGCAACTAAATTGTTGGGCACTTCTCATGTCTCAAAGTTCGGGTAGCGAAAAGCTGGACTGGTGTGGGTCAATACCTTCAATCAGCAAGTTTTGTATAGACCCAGGGGCCTTAGGCTCGTGTCAGACGAACGCAGTGATCACGTCCGTGTTGCCGCACAGTTTAATGTCCGTCGTAGCATAGAATCATGATCAATAGAGACCCACACACGAAGTGCGTCCGCACCGAACTGCGCGCACACAACGCACGTGGCAAACGGACGCAAGTTAGGCAAGAACGTAAAATCGCTACCACGGATGCGCAGAGTGCTCCGCGTAGCGTTCTGTGTGAGTGATGTCAGACGCAGCGCATTTGCGACGTCCAGCACCTTGACGCACACAATAGATTTTCATATCATTTTCAAATTTTTATCATTTGTCATATTAATTTTAGTTCCCATAATTCCCCTTTTTTTTTTTTTCTACGTCTGTCAAGAAAAACGGGCCGTGTGGTGTCTACAGTATCTTCCGTCAGTACATCTGTCAGTTATGCACGCACATAGAGTGCGCTCAGACTGCGTTCGTCTGACATTAGCCTTAATCCACAGCTGCCTTTTGAGCTGCACAGCTAGAGTCCTGCGTAATTATTTGCAACATCATATTCCATCTGAAATGCAAAGTCTGGTTGCATCGTGGCTCCTTACTTCACATTAATGCACAATCACTTAATGCATTAAATACTCGCGCCCCCCCCCCCGATCCCCCGGAGAGGACAGAAGGGTGAGAGAGAGTTTTAAGAAGATGAAGCCCGAGATGAGCGTGTGAAGGAGGGAGTACAAAAGTAGAGTGAAGGGGTTTGGACTTGTGAGATTTAGATCCATTGCAAAAGAGGAGAGTTTTGGTAAAAAGTCAAGGAAGAAGGAAAACCTGAAAACCTTCTTGAGGAGTGGAAGGGTTAGAAGGAGCTGGTCTATGAAGGAGATGCAATGCGTAGGATACAAATTGATATGCGAAAAGTCAACCAGAGCATTGGAGTAGAGCAGTGGTTCCCAACCCTGGTCCTCAGGCCCTCCTAACAGGCCAGATTTAAGGAACACCTAGGTCAAATGCAGACTACAATCATTGAGCAGGAAATCATATCATATGTGCTGTGCTTCAGATTTCCTGCAAAGCTCACCTGTTCTGGTGACCTGAGGACCAGGATTGCATCTCTTGTATAGAAGATTGATTTTATTTATAAAGTATTTTACCTGGAAGGATACATTGAGATTTCTCTCGTTTTCAAGTACGTACTGGGTTCAAGAACATTAAAATGTTACAGTTGTTACAGAAATACAAAGTAATACAATGCAAGATATTAAAAACGGAACAAAATATACAGATTATGCTGAAAATCAGCGCGCCGGCAATTGCAAAACCTGTCGCGACCCTAATCAATGAATCACTGGCGACTGGATACATACCCAAACACTGGAAGACTGCGAGAGTGGTACCTTTTCATAAAAGTGGTGACAGTACTTTGGTATCAAACTACCGTCCAATATCATTGCTTCCTGTAATGTCAAAAATCCTGGAAAAATGTGTTTACACTCAATTACGCGATTACTATCAGTATTGGAACTATTTAATCCCAGATCAATCCGGCTTTCGTCCAAATCATTCAACCACAACTGCCCTTTTAAAAGTTTCCAATGATATCCAGGCTGGCATGGAACAAGGAAACCTAACTGGAGCATCTTCCTTGATTTTGCCAAGGCCTTTGACACCGTAGACCATGGCATCTTATTACAAAAACTTAAAAACTCTGGTATTGGTGATCTAACGTTAACCTGGTATCAATCATATGTGTCTGATCAGTCGCAATATGTGTCATTTCTGACAGGTCCTCCCTCCCCCTCCCATGAGGTGCGCCCCAAGGCTCGATACTCGGCCCCTGCTATTCACAATATTCATAAATGATCTGCCCAATGTCTGCAAAGCCTCAACTGTACACATGTACGCAGACGACACCGTAACCTATACCAGCAAACCAGATCTCTGGAGGCCGCGCTGCAAGAACAATTCACAGAGGTAGAAACGTGGATCGCAGATAACAAACGTTTTCTAAATACTGACAAAATTGTTACAATGCTCTTTGGAACAAAATCTAAACTACACAAATTGCAAACACCACAACTATGTGTCAGGACAAAATCAAATGGCACGCTGACCACAGTCACTTCTCTCAAATATCTAGGTATGTGGTTAGACCCAAATCTATCCTTTGGCCCTCCCATCGAAAAACTCTCATCTAAACTTTACCCCAAACTAGGTGCCCTGTACAGAAACAAATCCTGCCTGAGCCCCGCGGTAAGAAAGCAGATTGTACAACAAATGCTAATGCCGGCTATTGAATACGGAGATGTATTGTATGCAGCTGCCCCGCAAACACACCTTCAGAAACTTACCACATTGTATAACTCATTCTGTCGCTTTGTGCTACAATGTAACTACATGACCCACCATTGTGACATGTTAAAAGAACTAAACTGGCCATCACTGGACTCTAGACTCACCCTTCACCTTTCCAACCTGGTGTTTAAGAGCTTTTCTGGGAAGCTGCCACCCTACCTGAATAGGCTGCTTCCCCCAGCAGCTCCCTCATCCTATAACCTCCGATCCAGGGCCAGCACCTTACTTTCAGTACCACAATACAAAAAGAAAGTGGCTCGGTCCTCCTTTTCCTACAGAGCACCACAATTATGGAATAACCTCCCAGACGCCATCAAATCTTCCCCCAGTCTAAAGTCCCTTAAGAGATCTCTATTAATGTACCTCAATACGGAATGCACCTGTAAACATGCAACATAGTGACTATATACAGAATGCACCTGTAAACATGTTATTTCCTACATATTTATTTTTCTGTTAATGTGTATATTTGTTTTTGTGGTAATATCTTGCATTTTGCTATTTTGTATTTCTGTAACCACTCAATGTTCTTGAACCCAGGACATACTTGAAAACGAGAGAAATCTTAATGTATCCTTCCAGGTAAAATCCTTTATAAATGAATTAATTAACAGATGATGATGAATTTCACCAATGAGCATCAAATCCGAATGGCCTTGAATAGGTTCACCGGGGCAAATACCGTTTCAAAGTGGCAGTAGGACTACAAACTTTAAATGTGGCTGCCAGCTAATAAGAGTTCCTGTATTAATGTGTGGAAGGGGTAAGTTGACACGTGACTTGAAATTGAGCCCTATCTTGGAAGACCACGCGTACATTGATTTTGTGTATTTGTAATTAGACCAAAACATTATGGATTTTCTTCTAATAAAAAATCCACAACTATGAATAACCAATCCGTCCATTGAGGTAGACGCCATGTGCAGAGAGTTGCCGTTGTTGGGGCTTGGCCAGAAATTGAATGCAAAACAAGCTTGCTGGGAGTGGGACACCAAAGGTTTTTGAACTCCGCAAACATCTGGTTCCTCTAAGACATCAGAGTCTCTACAAATATCCCTTTCTTCTAAGCACTGGCATTTCTCTCATGCGGTCAGTAACCTACAATCTTGGACCAGCTCCTGAGAAGGACACCTAACTCAGAGGCTCCGTGTGAGGGTCTCGCTAAAACGGCCACCCATAGAATAAACAGAAACCTGTTGGAGCCCCAGTCTGTTGAGACGTTAAACTGCTGGAGCCATGATATATAAAGTAATTTAAGAGCTCAAGCCGCTATTCTAACCACTCCACGATTCTTGCTTGCAGTGCAGCTGTTGTGGTAGCATATTGTTATTTGTGTCTCCTATATTTTTCCATTGTAACCATTATCTTGGAGCCAGCAGATTAAGATTGACCTAATCCACCATGAATTCCTAGTGGCTTGTGTGGTTATTCAGAAATGGAGACCAGCTCTTGACCGTGGCGTCGACACTTAAATTTAACCAGTATTAAAAATGCAAATCCTTTTGATGCAGAGGCTGGCGCGACATTCCACGTGTTGGCTGCAAACAATGTAACATTGGGAACGAAAGGTTCCTAGTGTTCTTCTGCGGCCTCTCTGCACACACATGGTCAAACCTGGTTTCATTAAGTCAAATCCTCTCCAATTCGAGATGCTAATAGAGTGGTTCGGTCAATGAGCAGCTTGTGAAGCACTTATTATTGGCTTGGTTGTCCTCCTGCCCAATGTGTCCCATATCACCACTTAAACTTGTGGATTCTTCTCACTGTGGCTATTCTCCATTATTATTATTTTATTTTTTTACGTTTTTCTATGATCCCGCCAGCCTTGTCTGGGACTTCATCTGTCACAGAGAGATGGGTATGCCTACCTGTGTCTAGCTATCGGTATATCTACTGCAATATGTATTATTATATAGGCATATTTATAAATATGCCATCTTTAGATACCAGGCCATTTGGCGCAGCTGGCCTCAGAAATCAATGGCTGCGTTTCCAGTCTGCTGGAGGAAACCATTAAGCAGGTTCGTGACAATTTTCTCTGGAGTCATCAAAGGTGTGTGTGTGTGGCAGATTAGACCTGTATTTCTATCTATATAAGGGTCTGCCTGTATATATGTGTCTATCTGCCGGTTCATACATATCTCCTCTCCTCCATATAGAGTTATATTCATATTTGTGTCTGACCATTTGGTAAATGTATCCCTGGGTTCCCAGCTGAAATGTAATCAAAATGTTTAGCTTTCTCCTTGGGGGAGGATATAACACGTAGCTGTAAAAAGGGAATTTCTTTGTACACTAACATAGAAAAATCACACCTTAGCAGCCAGGTTGGCCCCAAGAGAGTTGGACCCAATCTTCAAAGACAGGAAGCACATCCTTGATCTCTAAAGGGAGTCTGGAGGGAAGAGGGACGCCTTTAGGCAATTAAAGATTAACGACGAAGTGCACTGAGCATGCTCCGGAGATGGGCATTCTGGGAATTGTAGGCAAAGGCTCTGCCAGCTAGGAGGCTGGACTTAGAAAAAGGCAGCCCTATATTTATTCTGAATCAAGCATGGCTCAGGGCTGATCACTTGGGGTTCCTTCTAAAGAGGACTGATCGGTCCATGTTCCTACTTTCTACCTTCAGGCCCCAGGAGGCACCGATGCCAGTTACTGATTATTCCGTCGTAAGTAAGGCTCTGTGATTAACACCTTTTTCTTTATATTTTGCTGTGCATTGTATAAGTAATTGATTTATTCTAGTTATGATTTTTTTATGCAACCAAGCACTGTGATTCTTCTATCATAAATAAACAGAAAAAATTTAAGTTTTGACTCTGGCTGATCAAATCCACGCTAACTAAGCAGTATTGGGCTATTTGCCTTAAGCTCGGTTATATATAAGAAATTGCGTGTTGCGGTCGTCAGGAAACGGCAGGGAATTGTGGGATCCGTAGTCACTGTCCGAGCCTAGGATATTGCGGCTGCTAAGCTGCGTCTCCTGTTGCGACGCGCGTAGTGTCTGTGTGGACTGGTGGCAGCGTTACTATAGAATAATAAAGTGAGCTCCAGGATTGTGAGAGACGTAGTTATTATGCGCTTCAGGAGAAGATTTGTACTGCGTTGCAATCCTGGGATCAGTATATCGCGGCCCTACGTGCCTGCTGTGAGAGTGTGCGGCCTGGACGGGTAGAGAAGCGCGCGTAATTATCTGGGTCTAGGATAGACAGTGCGCAGCTTAACCCGGCGTCTTTGCGCAACAGCGCGCGTAGTTGGGTCGTGATAGTGTGAATTAAAGATAACCCCTCTTTGGGGTCTACCCAGCAGGCAGAAAGAGCAATTACTCCTGGCAGGGAGAAGACGCAGACAGAGCGGCACCCCCAACCGCATATCAAAGAAGCAATCACATTTTCTGATCACAGAAGGTGGTCTTTGGGAGATGATTGATAGACCAGGCAATTAAAGATTAACGACGAAGCGTACTGAGCATGCTACGGAGAGGGGAACTCTGGGATATGTAGTGCAGGAGGCTGGGCCATTTGTGGGTGGGTTGGAAGGACCAGGAAGTGTATAAATTCTGAAAACTGGCCATGTGCTAGGGCTGATCACTTGGGGTACATTCGAAAGATGACTAATCTGTCCATGCTTCTATCTCCAGGCTCCAGGAGTCACCGATGCTAGCTTACTGATTAGTTTGTCGTAAGTGCTCTGTGGTTAACCCTTTTCTTTTATTTGCTGTGTAGTGTGTAATTAATTGATTTATTCTAGCTATCATTTTTCCTGTAACAAATGCACTGTGATTATATATATCTTTGTTCTATATCATAAATAAACCTAACCTATTTAAGTTCTGCTTCTGGCTGATGAGATCCACGCTAACTAAGAGATTGGAGTAATTGCTGATTTTTTTAGATTTTTTTTTTAAGCTCGGGTAGATACGAAAGTGTGTGCGTTGCGGTTGCCGGGGGACGGTAGGGATAGGGACAGTGTGGTTGCTTAGCCCTGCGTCTCTCG